>CM052541.1:56055938-56168625 GCA_028533065.1 Trachops cirrhosus | reverse complement strand
ATGTTTTCCCATACAGTTGGTTCTCTTTTTATTTTAATACTGTTCTCTTTAGCCATGCAGAAGCTTTTTATTTTGATGAGATCCCATTTGTTTATTCTTTCCTTTATGTCCCTTGCTCTAGGGGATGTGTCAGTTCATATTCCCTTTTTCTTGTCTTATATTATTCTTAATCTCTCCCTACCTTTATTAATCTTTGCTCAATTGCTGTTGATATTGTTGATGTTGTAGGTGGGTATTTTTTGCTGGAGAGGGTTTGGTTTTCTGAGTAGCACTGCTTTGTTACCCAGCACCTGTACAACAGCATACAAGAAATGGCAGGGGCTGTGACTCCCAGTCAGCCAGCCAGAGGGGAGAACCCAACAACAAATGAGCCATCAATAATCAAAGCCCAAATACAACAAGAAAGTCCACATAAACTTAAAAGAAAGCCCTAGAGCATACAGATCAGAAGATCAAAGAGACTGTACCACCGAGTCCCATAGTACTCCTGCCACCAAAGTCCATCCCATGAAGCCAGGCAGGCAAAGCAGATAAACCTGAGATGCAGAAGCAAACAAGAAGAATCACCTAAAATGAGGAGACAAGGAAATAACCTCTGATTGAAAGGAAAGGAGAAATCCCCAGAAAAATAACTAAATGGAGTTAAGGCAAACAACCCATCAGAGATAGAATTCAAAATAATGTTTATAAGGATGCTCAAGGAACTCAGTGAGAATGATGAGGAACTTTATGGGAGCTACATGGAACTCAGTGGTTATAGCAACATAAAAAAGGACATAGAAACTATGAATAAGAACTAGGAAGAAATGAAGAATACAATAGCTGAGATGAAAAATACACTAGAATGAATTAAAACCAGGCTAGATGAAGCTGAGGACTAAATCAGCAAGCTGGAAGACAAGATAGAAAGAAATACCCAGCCAGAACAACAAAACAAAAAAAGACTCACTCAAAAAGAATGATAGTTTAGGGAGCGTCAGGACAATGTGAAACATAACATTCATATCAAAGGAATATCAGAAGGGTTAAAAAGGGAGCGAGGGATAGAAACCTATTTGAAAAAAGTAATGGCAGAAAAATTCCCTAACTTGGTGAGGGAAAACGTCATGCAAGTTCAGGAAGCACAGGGTTCCCATCAAGAAGAACCCAAAGAAACCTACTCTGTGACACATCATAATTAAAATGGCAAATTTTAAAGATAAAAAGAGAGCTTAAAAGCAGTAACAGAGAAATAGCTAGTAACATCAAGGGAGCTCTGATAAAGCTATCAGCTGATTTCTCAACAGAAACACGACAAGCCAGAAGGGACTGGCATGAAACATTCCAAGTAATGAAAAGCAAGGAACTACAACTAAGACTACTCTATCCAGCAAGGCTCTAATTTAAAATGGAAGGTGAAATAAAGAGCTTCCCAGACAAAAGAAACCTAGAAGAGTACATCTCCACCAAGCCAGCACTGCAAGAGATGCTAAAGGGTCTGCTATAAAAAGGAGAAGAAATAAAGAGAAAGAGTAACATAGGTGTGGGGAAATGGTGATGAATAAATACCTATCAATAATACTTTTAAACATAAATGGGTGAAATGCCCTGATCAAAAGACATAGATAAGGTGAGTGGATAAGAAAACATGATTTTCATATATACTGTCTACAAGAGACCTACCTCACAACAAAAGATCTATACAGGTTGATAGTGAAGGAATGGAAAAAAATATTCCAAGCAAATGGATATGAATAGAAGGCTAGGGTAACAATACTTATATCAGACAAAATAGACTTCAAAACAAAAGGGACAAAGAAGGTCACTACATAATACTTAAGGAAGTAATCCAACAGGACAATATAACCCTTGTAAACATATATGCACCAAACATAAGAGCACTTAAATATATAAAAAATTCTTGGAGCCCTGGCTGGTGTGGCTGAATAGATGGAGTGCCAGCCTGCAAACCAAAAGGTCACTGGTTCGATTCCTAGTCAGGGCACATGCTTGGGTTGTAGGCCATGTCCTAGTAGGGGGCTCATGGGAGGCAACCACATGTTGATATTTCTCTCCCTCTCTTCCCCTATATCTAAAAATAAATAAATAAAATCCTAAAAAGAAAAAAAAATCTTGGAGGTCTTTAAGATAGATATCGACAACAACACAGTCATAATAGGGGATTTTGATACCTCACTGTCAACAATGGATACATCCTTGAAACAAAGAATCAACAAGAGTATTTTTGACTCTGAAAAAAAAGAATCAACAAGGATATTTTTGACACTGAAAGACACTCTAAATCAAATGAACTTAATTGATATATAGAATCTTTCACCCAAAGAAGCAAAATATACATTCTTTTCAAACACACATGGAACATTTTCAAAGAGAGACCACATGGTAGGACACAAAACAAGCCTCAACAAATTCAAGACAATTGAGATCATATCAAGCATATGCTCAGATCACAATGGCTTGAACTAGAAACTAACCTCAATAAAAAACTCAAAAACATTCATATACACGGAGACTCAATAACATGTTATTAAATAATGAATAGGTCAACAATGAGATCAAGGAAGAAATCAAAAAGTATCTGGAAAAAAATGAAAATGAATGCATGACAACCCCAAATGTATGGGATACAACAAAGGCAGTATTGAGAGGGAAGTTCATAGCAATACAGGCCTACCTAAAGAAGATAGTAAAATCTCAAATAAACAACCTAACCCTACATCTACAAGTACTAGAGAAACAACAACAAACAAAGCCCAGAGCCAGTAGAAGGAAGGAAATAATCAACATCAGAGTAGAATTAAATGACATAGAGACTAAAAGAACAATTCAAAGGATGAGTAAATCCAGGAGCTTGTTCTTTGAAAAGATATGCAAAACTGACAAACCTTTAACCAGACTCATCAAGAAAAAAAGAGAGAGGACCCAAATAAATAAAATCAGAAATGAAAGAGAAGCTACACCAACACCGCAGAAATACAAACTATTGTAAGAAATTACTACAACCAACTATATGCCAAGAAATTGAAAACCTGGGTGAAATGCAAAAATTTCTAGAAAACAATAATCTTCCAAAACTGAATGAAGAAGAAGCAAAAAGCCCAAATAGACTGATAACACCTGACAAAATAGAAGCAGTAATCAAAAGACTCTCCGCACAAAAAAGCCCTGGACAGAATGACTTCACAGGTGAATTTTACCAAGCATTTAAGGAAGAATTAATTCTTATCCTTCTCAAAATATTCCCAAAAATCCAAGAAGAGGGAAGACTCCCAAAATCTTATTATGAGGCCATTATCATCCTAATTCCAAAACCAGGTAAAGATACAACAAAGAAAGAACACTACAAGCCAATGTCTCTGATGAACACAGATGCTAAAATCCTCAACAAAGGCAATCTGGATTCAAAATACATTAAAAAGATTATACACCATGATCAAGTGGAATTCATCCCAGGGATGCAAGGATGGCACGATATTTGCAAATCAATAAATGTAATACACGACATAAACAAAGTGAAGGACAAAAACCACATGATCATATCAATAGATGCTGAAAATGCATTTGATAAAATCTAGCACCCATTTATGATAAAAAACACTTAGCAATGTGGGAATAGAGGGAGCATGCCTCAGCATAATAAAAACCGTATAAGAGAACAGGCGAAAACTAAAAGCTTTCTGCTGGAGATCAGGAATAAGACAAGGGTGTTGTTTTCACCACTCTTATTCAACATAGCATTGGAAGCTCTAGCCACTGTGATCAGACAAGAAAATAAAATAAAATGCCTCCAAATTGGAAAGGAGGAAGTAAAACTATCATTCACAGATGACATGATGGTGTACATAAAAAACTCTATAGGCTACACCAAAAAACTACTTGACCTAAAAAGTGAATTTGGCAAAATAGCAGGATATAAAGTCAATATTCAGAAATCAATGGCATTTCTGTGCACAAACAATGAAATATGAGAAAGAGAATCTAGGAAAAAATTCCCACTTACTATAAGAACAAGAAAAAAGTAAAGTACCTAGGAGTAAATTTAACCAAGGAGGTAAAAGACTTGTACTTGGAAAACTATAGAACACTGAAGAAAGAAATTAAGGAAGACACAAGTAAATGGAAGCATGTACTGTGTTTGTGGATTGGAAGAATTAACATCATTGAAATGTCCATACTACCCAAAGTAATCTATAGATTCAATGTAATTCCTATTAAAAGAGCAATGGCATATTTCACAGATCTAGAGCAAATATTTCAAAAATTTATATGGAATTTAAAAAAAAGACCCTACATAGCCTCAGCAATCTTGAGAAAGAAGAACAAAGTTGAAAGGATCACAATACCTAATATCAAACTTTACTACAAGGTCACTAGTGTGGTACTAGCATAACAGACACATAGATCAATGGAACAGAATAGAGAGCCCAGAAATAAACCCATGTCTTTATGGTCAATTAATATTCAACAAAGGGGACAGGAGCAAAAAATGGAGCACAAATAGCCTCTTCCATAAATGATGGTGGGAGAACTGGACTGGTACATACAAAAAAATGACACCAGAACACCAACGTACACCATACACCAGAATAAACTCAAAATGGATAAAAGACTTAAATATATGTCGTGGCACCATAAAATTCCTAGAGGGAAACATAGGAAAATTTCAGATATCCCACATAGCAATATATTTGCCAATAAATCTCCTAGGGCAAGGGAAGTAAAGGAACAAATAAACAAATGGTACTATATCAAATTAAAAAGCTTCTGCATAGCTAACAAAGCCATCATCAAAATGAAAAAGGAACCAACTGTGTAGGAGAACATATTTGCCAATGATACATTGGACAAGGGTTTGATCTCCAAAATATATGAAGAACTCATTTGACTCAATGCCAGGAAGACAAACAATCCAATTAAAAATGGGCAAAGGACCTGAATAGACACTTCTCCACAGATGGCATTGAGATGGCTCATAGACATATGAAAAGATGCTCAACATCACTAGCTACCAGAGAAATGCAAATTAAATCAAAATGAGATATCACCTCACACCAGTCAGAATGGCTATCATCAATAAATTAACAAACAACAGGTACTAGTGAGGATGTAGAGAAAAGGGAACCCTAGTACACTGTTGGTGAGAATGCAGACTGGTGCAGCCACTGTGGAAAATAGTATGGAATTTCCTCAAAAAACTAAAAATGGAACTGCCTTTTGACCTGGCAGTTCCACTGCAGGTATATGATCTGGAAGTTCCATATACCCTAAGAATCCCAAATCACCAATGCAAAGGAACTTATGCATTACTATGTTCATAGCAGCACTATATACAATAGCCAAGTGCTAGAAACAACCTAAGTGCCCATCGGTAAAAGAGTGGATCAAAAAATTGTGGTACATTTACACAATGGAATAGTACACAGCAGAAAGAAAGAAGGAACTCCTTTCTTTTGCAACAGCATGGATGGAACTGGAGAATATTATGCTAGGTGAAATAAGCCAGTTGGTGAAAGACAAATACCTTATGCTTTCACCTATAAAAGGAATCTAATGAATGAAATAAACTAATGAACAAAATAGAACCAAGGTCATGGATACATGGAGCAGACTGACAGTGACCAAAGGGGAGGGATAGGGAGATAATGGTGGAAGGAAGGGGAAGGGACTAGTCAAAGAACATGTGTGAATGACCCACAGACATGGACAACAGTGTGGGAATTGACTGTGGAAGTGGGGAGGTGGGATGGGCAGAGGAGGGCAAGTGGGAAAAATTGGGACAACTGTAATAGAATAACAATAAAAAATGATTTAAAAAAAGGAAAAGAAAGAAGTAACTAATACATTTTGATTCTGTGGTTGGATATCTTTCTTACCCATCCAGCTTCATGTTATTCACACAAGGAGTAAGCCTGCCCTTTGTATGTCTATCAAAACTACAATTGATAAAATTATAGCTATGACAAAGAGCCCTTGGAGATACTATAGAAGTCTTCTTAAGGTTAGCATTGGTTCTCTGTGCATCACACTTACATATATGATCCTTTAGCTAGATCATAATAAAGCCTGCTGTAAGAGACACCACCAGACATAGGTAGAAGACTCACATGAAGCCTTAATAAATTATATGAGTTCAGAAATGCCCAGAGAGGTGGTAGATGGGAGAATATTTGGTGCATACAGATTCCTGTATATTGGGAAGATTCAAGGGACAATGAAAAAACAGCTGGATTGCCAGGTTTGGGGGGAAGGACTGCATTTGTGTTGTTTACTGCCTCCATCCCAGGTATGGCATATCAACTTTGCTCATCAACTTTTTTTAAAAAATGAGATAAAAAATGGAGAGTTTGTATAGATGAAGAGTAAGAGAAGTTTAGATATGGAGTCTAGCTAGATTTGTAAAGAGTTTTATGGTCAAATTTTTTTCTGGGAGTCAATTTTTCACAGCTGGCGAGGGATCCACATGTGTCTAAGCTTTGAGCAGAACTTAAGGAGGGTTGATATTTGGTGTGATAAGGAGATGCAGAGAAGACTGCGAGTCATGAACTGTGGCTCCCAAATGTCACCTAAGGTAAGCATAGATTAGTTAAACCTCAGCAGCCTCTTAAAGAAGTATTTGCCTTGAGGAAAAACTCCATGGGAAAAGCCTCTAACCTGGAAAGGCAAATGTGGGAAGTGTGCTAAAATGTGAACTTGAAGTCAAGGTTAACAAGTTAGGCCTAGATCCAAGCTGAGAATTTGCAGAGATGAACAGAGAATATAAGGATGTGAGTGAGAGAAGAGACAGCCTAGAGGCATACAATATATATGAGCCATGCATAGTGTCTGTCTCAATTTTAACAGCCCCTTTGGTTCTGAAGTCTTCCAGAGTTGGACTGTGCTTACCAAGCAGCAAGCTGCAGCCCCAGCATGTCCTTGCTGCTCACTCCTTTTCTGTGACTGTATCCCCCAGTTCTCAAGATTTTTCTAGTTTATCTCTTGGTAGAAGCGTACCTGAAATTCAGGTATGGATTCTTAGATAACAATCCATCTTGCAATCTGGTAAATCTGGTTCTGTTTGGCAAAGGGCAAAGGTCAAGACAGGACTTGGATTAAAGTGCACTTTCTTAGATGAAACTGGCTCCTTTGTTTATAAGATTTCTATTTTTAGTAATACAATGAAATTTATTTACTGCTTGAGTTTAAGTTTAGCACTGGGTGTTGGGAACAAAAAAGTCAATAATATAAGGTTCCTACATTTAAGTCTCACAACCTAATGGGAGAGTCCAAAATATGTGTGTGTGTGTGTGTGTATGTGTACAGTGATACAAGAACTAAGAGTGAACTTGGCCTATGGAGCATCATAGATGGTGGGACTGTGTGTGTGTGTGTGTGTGTAAGCTGTGTGGGGAGAGTTGGAAGAGTCTCAGGGAAAGCTCCATCAAAAAGGTGATGCTCAACTGAATCTTGATGGAAGAAATATAGAATATTGTTAGGTAGAGGAGATCACTAGGCAGATCTAGACACATGGAAGAGCATGATGGGTTATAGAAGAATAAATATTTAGTTTGCCCAAAGTATAGGGTGTATTTATGTGATGAAGGGAGGATGGAAAGATAGTCTGAAGGAAATGATAAGAGATGAGCCTTGAAAAGTAGGCAGGCATCTCCAGATCTTGAAGAATTTTGACTGCCAGTGTAGGGAGTTTGAAATTTATGTTGTGGGGAACCATGGAAGAATTTTAAACACAAGAGCAATGCATTCTGATTTGTAATTTTGAAAGATAACTGATGGCAGAATGTTGGTGAATTGGAGGTGGAGAGATTGACTGGTAAATTATTCCAGCAGTCTAGGCAAAAGTGCATGAAATGTAATGACAGCGGATGTGGACTAGGAGAGAGTCAACACCAGTTCCTTAGGCATCTGAACGGACAAGGCCTGGCAAAGACTGGAGGTTGGTGGAGGGCTGCAGTGAGGAAGGAAGCGAAATAAGCCTGAGGTTTGCTGCTCAGGCTCTTGATTGAAGTAATTTGATGTAGTAGAGCTGGACATGTGGATGAGCTTCTTATTGTTAAACAAAAGATGAATTTTAATATTTTACTTTGACATTTATCAACCTCCTATGGGGGTCTCAAAAAGGTAGAATGTTGTGATAGGGAGAAGTTAGAGTATAGAGAAAATTATGGTTCAGAATGGTTAGGTGTAAAATCAAATGCCAGCAGCATGAAGGACAGTCGAGGGCCTTTTTTGCTGGAACTCCAACTGAAAATAGCCCCTGAGCTGGGCTGGCTGAAGTGGCAGACCCATGTGCTCTGGCAAGGTGTGGGTGCCATCCCTGTGAGCTGGCTGCATAGATCCTCAGATGACCTTGGTCTATAGTTAGCTCTCACAATCAGCTGTGCCTGGTTTCCAAAGTAGCAGCAATGACAGTGAACAATGAAAGTATATTTTCTTCTCTCTAAAGAAGTACCCATAAGCAATACTATTCCTAGTTTGACTAAGGACTTCTGTGGAGGAAAATAAGCCAACAGTGTTTGTAAGGCTATGAAAAAATTAATCACTTTTCTTTTGAGTCAAAATATCAAGAACCTCTTGGGTAACCTAGAAGATTCAAAGTATACATTCTACCCCTGGAATATATGCCAAAGAAATGTCTGCTTGCATGCTTTAATTCTTTAGAGAATCTTTGCTCCCTTTGTATATCATAATAAAAGCAAGTAGAATATAAAGATTCAAAGGCAGAGGACTCTAACCTTAACAGTAGAAGAAGTCAATGACCCCTCTTGGGATCTGAAGTTGGAATGTGAAAATCTAACTTTGACACTCAGATAAAAAATTATCTCAATTACTTAGAATTCATGTCAAAACATCTGGTGGTAAGTTTGCTTTAGTATATGGTGACTGGGGAAAATAGAAGTTGTAACAACGTTTTTTGCTTGTAAACGGAGCTTTAGTTCCTGTGCTTCATCCAGTAAACACTAGAGGGAGGAAGTCAGATAGAGGAAAAAGGCCACCGCAAGAATGAACAGAAATGAAAAGGAGGAAAGCATTTCTGAATTGCACTAAGGCACAGAACTGTGCTTAAGTATATACTAATCTTTATACTATGACCAAATGCCTTAATGTTTGAAATCCAGTACTGAAAAATGTTATGATCTGCTGAGCCTGTTCAGAATCCCAAAGTATTACTCTCTGACCAGAATCTATATTCTGCTCATTTTAGGCATTTTTGAGAGCCAATATGATATAGCTCTATCAGTGACTCTTTAATTTTAGAGGACACAGTATTTGGATTAATAACCTTTCACGGATATTGGATTTTTTTTGCAGCACTGATAATCATACTTCCAGTGCTCAAAGTGAGTAGTAATGATAGCAGGCATTTCCAGACACTTGTAGGAATAAAATGCACTCTTTGTAGATGTGTTAAATTGGAAGCCTCACCTCTTCACTTTCTCCATAGTTCTCATGAGTTAGATCTACATCAAAACATCATTTTACAATCCAGAAACACTGAAGTTAACTTAGTGTCACACACAAGTCAATGAGAACTGGTATTTCTTTCTTTTGTTTAAATTCTCAATTCCTTACTCACTTTGTGTCCTTTGAAAATACCAAAAGAGGTAGTGAAGGCTAGAGCTAAGTCACCTACCTAAAAAAATTAACAATCAACCACTATAATTAGAAACAAATATCTTAAAAGGCTTCTTAAGAGACTATTCAACTGAATATTAAAATATTTCACTAGAAGATGAACTAATAATTCTATGAAATATTATCCTTAATATACTCTAGCAGACAGTTAAAATACAACTGTTAAAGTGGGTGTGAATTCAAATGTAAGAAAAATCACAATGAAACATGCTAAGTTAATAAGAATCTGCCCTTTTACAAACGGTTGGATCAGCCTTACCTGGATGTTAATATCAAGAGAGTAGAAATAACATTATGAACTTCCTAAGGCAGTATGCTGTTGGAAATGATCAATTACACCGACAAGGAAAGCTTAGCTCCAAAATTTGGGTTTGCGTTTTGTTAGTCATGCATGATACTACTTACCTCTCGGGGCAGACCTTTAATTTCAGAAAGTGCTGAGATTCATTACTGTATCGGCTATCAAAAGTCTTTGGCAGAAATACCATTTATCCTTGTTGTGGTAATGAACGGATTTATAACATTCTGGTGTCACCATTCCTGAAAAAGCACATTCATTTGAATATTTTTTCCACAAACATAGTGAAATATTTCATGAAGGCACATGGGTGTAGAATACTATGGAGAGATATTGCCGGTGAATGACAGAACGTCTGGTTGATTTACACGAAACCCCAAGTGCTCGTATGAGAATAGGTTAGGTTTAGATTGACGAGCAAATGTGTAACCAGACTTCTGGCTGACAAATGGCAGAACTATGCCAGCGCATTAGCTTTTCTGGAGAGAGACCAAAAGAAAGGCGGGAGGATCAAGTTCATTCCATAAAGGACATTCAGACCTAATGGATGGCAGGGCTGCTGGGATATTAAGCACATATAGATTTTAATACCCCAAAATAGTACTGGGCAAGTTTAGAGTTGAGCTGGCATCCAAGTCAATGACCAAACTCTTATCAAATTTTCCTGCATTGTGGGTGCTTATATTTATATTCCTTCAGAAGGATCCCAATGTTTTCAGTATAAGTCTATTTTATTGGCAGCTTTGGTTTAAAGTCACAAGGCTATAAAAATGGCTTGTTTGGGTAAACTAGAAAATGAAAATAAAAACTGATGACATTTGTATTAAAAATGGTGCCAAGCACTAAATGGTGCAGATTGGATTTGATTTATTTCGGTTCGGCACAGCTGAGGACAGACATCCACATAGCTTTTGTGAAGCAGGATGAAATGTTTGGATCACACTCTTTTCCAGGCCGAGGCTGCAAGTTCATGAATTTCAGCCTGCCTTCAAGGAAGTGGTGTGGTAGTAACAGTTGACACTGTCCGTTGAATTTCTGTGGTGTGCCAGGACCACTGCTCAGCACGTGAGGTGCATTGTCTCATTTAATTCTTACCACCACGTTGTGGGGCTGGGTTTATGATCTTGCTTTATAGATGAGCCTGAGGTTCAGAGAACTTAGTCGACTTGCCCAAAGTCATGCTACTCTGCTCCTTGAACGTCTGATAAACAGAACTGGAGGTTTGGTATGTTACAGCCCTGTGGTACCTGAGTAGTATAGATGCAAGAGCAAGAAGCCAAGTGGCCTGGGTCTGAATCCTGACTCTACCATTTACCGGCTGTGTGATATCAGAAAAATTCCTAACCTCTCTGAACTGTCTCCTTATCCATAAAGAATGTATATCTTGTGTGTGGTAAAGTATTAGAAGATCTTTAAAAGCAACTTTCATTTCTAACTTGTAATTGCATAAGCCCTCAAGGGGCTTTTCATTCCCTGCAATTGCAGTGCATGATTGCTCTTTCGCTCTTTAAGTGAACTCAGATGTGAGGAAACACTTCTTTTTGAAATTTGAAAATGGCCTCGATTTCTGCTGTAGAGATATTATTCCTTCTCTGCCAAATTTATTTCCTCTAAGGATTGCCATAACACAGACTGTCTTCTGTTTCCAGTAGGGATGGCTCCATTGGGCGCTGAGTGCGGCGCTCTGCTCACTAGTGAGCTGTATAGCGAGGCCTGTAGACATGCTAGGAACACAAAATGATATTTTATATAATCACAAAAAAAGCCCCCATGAAAGTTAGCTTTCATCTGAAGGCAATAAAAGTTACTTCTAGTGGGTTAGAGAATCAGGTATCCATGTAGTTACCTATTTTGAATGCTTTGCTCTATTTCTGTAAATTAATGAGGTTTGACTCATTGTATCTCCCTTCTTATGTGCAGTTCACTATGAAATGCCGGCGAGTTTTCCTTCAGAACTGCTGTGTACATTTACAGCGTGCCACCCCTCACTGGTTTGGCTTGCATCTATTCTCCTGTTGATGGAAATATATACATTGGCTCCCCCGCCATGGGCATCCATCACCCGCTGCTGCTCACTCTTTAGCATTCTTGAGGATCAAATGACATGGGTCAGGCGGTATTCAGGGAACAACATTGGAAAATTCCTTTGATGTTGCGCCTTGTAACACTCAATGGCTAAATCCAAGATTTGCTGTTTGACCAAATGCCAAACATGCTAGTTCCTGAATGTCTATGATCTTACAGATAGTTGGATGGAACAATAAGAATAAACCACTGGAAAAAATATTTCAAAACTATTTTGCAGAGCTAATTAAGGTAAAGCTTTGATTAGCTGAAAAGTTAGTTGAACAGAATGTTCTAGTTAATTAGGAACTAAGGTATAACACTTTACAAACATTCGTTACTATATAGTGTCATCTTTGTATAAGGTATTAGAAAATGCAAATAGGGGCAAAACTTCATATAATGCTTTTATCCAAAGTATCTTCTGGTTTTCTCTTACCTATTATTGTTGAAACTTTTGGTCTACTTCCTTCCAATCTTCTTAATGCTCATGTTGTTTTTTTGTGTTTTTTCAGTACAAAGTTGTAATTATATAGAATATATATTTTGAACCCATTTTTATTCACTTAACATTATAAGAATTTAATCTAAACATTATGTAAGCATGTAATAATGTACTTAAATATTTTCTTATATGCTTAAAATTTAGGTTGTTTCCACTTGTTTTTCCATGACAAAAAAAATGCTATGAATAAAATCACTACTCAAAGAGGTTTCCCCTTACTATTTTTTGTATCTTCCTATGACAAATTCTCATGTGTAGAATTATTAAATAAAAGAAGACAATTTTAAGTACTCATCATTATCAATATTCATTGCAATTGCTTTCCAAAGGAGTTATATTGATTTATATTTGACCTGCCATTGTTAGACTATAAGTTTCTCCTTACTATCTCCATCAATATTAGGCTTTTGTGCCCTGGCTGGTGTGGCTCAGTGGATTGAGCACTGGCCTGTGAACCAAAGGGTTGTGGGATTGATTCCCAGTCAGGGCACATGCTTGGGTTGTGGGCCAGGTACCCAATAGGGGGCACATGATAGGCAACCACACACTGATGTTTCTCTGCCTCTCTTTTTTTCTCCCTTCCCCTCTGTAAAAATAAATAAAATAATTTTTAAAATATTAGGCTTTTTTTGTTTCCATTTTTTGCTTATATAATGGTCAAAATACAAAATTAACACCCATTATCTACTGAATTTACACAGTAACCTTGCAAAAGTCAACAGTTTACAGACAAAAAGACACAGGGAAAGATGATTAGAGCTGGAACTTGATTTTGCATCTTCTGGGTCCAGGCCTGCTGTGTACTCCACTCTACCACGGCTGCCCCATAAATAACCAGATAGGTCCAGGCTAATGAGACCTCCAGGATATGCTTGGAGAAGCTCGGTGGTTGGTGTGTATAAAGATAGATTTGATGATCAGGATGGCTCTGTGTCCTTTTAAACAAAACATTTCCTCAAACTGAGTGAATTTTTTTATTAATTTGCACATGCTGTTTCACTCTCCCACAATGCACATTAAAAATATTTTTTTAAAAAGAATATTATTTAATAGTGCCTGAGATATACATACATGAGTAATTCCAGTGGAAGTTGTTCATGCAAATCTGATGGAGAATGTGGCCTTTTGACTTTAGCCTGTTAAACACAAGGAAATTCATAGTTAAAATTCTACTCTTAGCTCTCCAGCCAAGATAGGAATGGCCCAGACACAAAACATGAGGTACAAGGCTGCCACAGGCCTAATAATCTCTTGGCATTATAGAACAGGGTAGGCAAACCTCAGTAAATCAAGGCCTCACCTTCATTTTTCAAAAAGCTGAATGGATTAAAGTGTGTGCTTCATTTTTTTACAGTGAGAAGTGTGGCTTTGCTGGAGTGTGGCATGTGGAGTAAATGACAAGTGATGTTATGGATGGAAGCCTGTGTGCCCAACGCTTTGAAAGACCAAAACTCAAAACATCAGTGTTTGGAGTGTGGCCAAAGCTTTTAATGAGCTAGGGAACAGGTATGCGGAAGTGCTGGTGAGGCATTTTAATTGAAGAAACTTGGAACTTGGCCATTTATGATAAAGGAGCATCAACACTGGATTTTCTTGGACAATGGACTCTTGGCTTCTGAAAGGGTTCCAGTGTTGAAATTCCAGTTATGTCCTGGTTTTTTTGGTTTGGTTCCTTGGTGGTGGGGGGAGGTGCAGTGTGAGACTTTGGTTCTGGGTGCAGCTCGAGGCCAAAGTTCTCTCCTCTGCACACACCTCAGCTGTATAACTTTCAGTCTTGGTTGAAAAACAACTCAGTATCTTATTAAACAGGATAGGACCCTTTTGACCTGGTTCTGCGGTTACAATTCCTCCATTTGGAGGGTGTTTGGATACCCTCGGCATCGATTTGGAAGATCGATCGTCTTGGAAGCATGATTTGGGAGCACTTGACCTTAGTCTTTGCAGGAGTGTAAAGAAGGGAAACCCAGTTTGGAGGTCACAGTCTTGTAAAACGGCAGCATCTGCCAGCGCTGGCTCTACTAAGTTGCGGTAGAGCAGTCTGTGCTTGCATTCAGCTGGAGGTTCTTGGGGTTTAGAAGGGCCTCTGTGAGCTGAGCAGGAGGCTGAACGATGGGGTTTAGCAAAACTTAGGGATAGGGTTACCTCCTAGATTACAAAATGCCATTAATTTCTAATTTCTAATCAGACCACCATTTAATGGACACTAAGAACCAAGCAACAACAAACCACTGGTATCTATTTCACAAAGGAACGATTGCACGTGGGTAGCAGAAAGGATGCCTTGTTAACATCAGCCAATATCTCCTAGATAATTGCAAGGAAGGCTGGCTTCTTCAGGCATTTAGATAATCTCCTGTAGAGGCTTGTACAGGGAGATGAAACTGCTTTGGTGCATCCTTCAGTGCTGAGAAGGTGATTTAGATTCATCCTGCCTTTAAGGTGTTAAAGAGAAAACCACAGGCCCCAGATGGCGTCACTTGTGCTAAAGCCCATACCAAATCTAGACTTAATACCTGGCCTAATCACAGTTTTGATCTTCATCACCAGAAAGTGATTTTAATCAACCATCAGGAATTTTCAAGTTAAAATCGATGAGGTCATGTGTCACGTGGGCCGTCTCCATCTGTCCCCCTTCCCACCACCAGTGGGAGGAAGAGGCAATGTGCATGATAACCTGCCTCCCCCTCCCCCCACCACCAATAAAAGACGTCTTGGTCTAAAAGTAATTCTTTTTTCTTTTGTTAATCACTCCCCTATGTGGATGAAAAACGAGCCTAATGCTAACCTGACAAGCTCAGAAGGGACCTGTGTGGCAGCCTTACAAACTCAGAGAACTAAAGTAAGCACAAAGGATGGTCTGAAATTAAAACTTATTAACCAAAAGTGGTTCATGGAGGGTAGTCATATCCTAGGCTTGAATCTTCCCTAACAAAAGTCAGTCTTTACCTTAATTAAGCCTGTTTATTGTCTTTTTGCATCTATGATAACATACCTTTGGAATGTCAAAGTACTTCCTTTTCCTCAACTCCTCAAAGCACCAGCACTGCATCAGAGGGAGACCACAAATTCTCTCACTGTTATTATCCTACACCCACCTATGCAAAAGAAGTATGTGTCTATCATTTTACTTTTTATTCAGTCTCCTGCTTTGCTTTCTCCCTCCTCCCTAATCTATCACTAATGGATTTCATGTAACCCACTTATGGCTCCTCTTTTGATTGTAATGTATAAAATAAGATGCAAAACACCATTCTCTGGAGCATTTTCTCAATCCGTTGAGAGTTTGCTTCTCATCAATTGTCAGTTTGACTCAAATAAACTCATAAAAATTCTTACGGGTTTGGACATTTCTTACATTGATATCTACCACACCCTTCTTCCTCTAAAAACCTGATTTTTTGTACAACCCCTCCCTTGGACTGCCTTTCTAGTTGCTAGATGGGATGCTGCTAGATTCATGAATAGCCTAATAAAGCCTATTAGATCTTAGAATTACTTGATTTTTTTTTCAAAGGAAAAAGCTGGAAGCAGCAGGATGAATCTGTGGAGATGCGGAAAAGTGAACATCTCTCCAGGTCCCCTGTTTCGTGACCAGATTTTAATTTTAATCAGTGAGAAATCCTGAAAAACAACAACAGTAACAGAAAACGGATCAGAAGAAGCAGCTTTGATTTCAAAATCCATCCTGCCGTGTCCACTCCACCAATGTATTTTTAAAGACTTTTGTGTGGAAGGCTAAGCAATAAATATACATATCATCTAGAGCTCTGCCCGGAGCAGGCTTCTTGTTTTGCTGGTGGCATCAGAGAGAAGGCATGCTGAGTTGAGCTCCAGGGCATTTTCCCCTAGTCTAGTCTAAATGGCTATCCACGTACCCGGAGTGTTTTCTGTCACCTCCCAGCATTACACACTGTGATAACATGACTTCCGAGCCTCCTGCCCTCTGTGACTCTCAGGGAGGCATGAAAGATGCAAGCAGACTTGGACAAGATGGCTGACCCCCTCCCACCCAGCCTCGGCCAGGAGGTGCAGCTGGGGAGGAGCTCACCCTCATATTGCTCCCTGTTGTTTTTGGAAGATTTTCATTTGGGTTTTTACTACTGGGTGGTCCTTTGGGCCTCCCGTTACATTCCAAATATTTCCAAAACTTTCTGAGATGTATCAGTTCAACCAAACAAGCATACTGTTCTCCTGGCTCATGAGGGAAGGCTGTGAGGCGCTGACTGTCCCCTGGGCAAGCATTTCTCTGCTTCTTTCTTTGTGTCCTTTAAAGCCAGTTTGAATAAGATAGAAATTCTAAGTTTCTGGATACAGTGGATTTATTTATTTTTTAACAATCCTTGTACCTTAATATTCTGTGGTCTCCTGGGTTTTTGGGTGCTTCACCAGATTAAAAGATTTTAAGCAGATACTTTCAATACTTGATATTTATTTATAAACATGCATGTAATGTTAAACTAATATGTATGTTAGTTAAAAACATACAAAGAGAGAATATTTTAAAAGATGAAACAATATCAAGTTGTTTATTTTCTCAGTGGTACAAAAACATTGTTTTCACTATGCTAACGATTTTATATGCTCATTTTATATTTATATGTGATCTAACAAAATATGCTTCACTTGAAAAGCTTGTTTTACCACTCCGTGATAGGATTCAAAAGTCTGATTCTAAGCACAGTTTATTTTGATAATTGGGTTCAGTGGCTCTCATGGTACAAAGATAATACAGGAAGGGCACTGTCGTCCGTCATTACCCTATTGTGACTCACATTTTTGGTCACATCCATCAGCTATGAAAAGATTCTGTTGAAAGTTTACTAATAAATTTCCCTCTTCCTTAGCATCAATCATTCTTATAATCTAACCAAAAAGTGCTTCCCATTGGCCAAACCCAGAGAAAGTCAAAGGCAAAGAGGCCTAAATAATGCACTATTTTTACAGATAAGTATATAGATACACAGCTAGATTGATAGATATGTAATAGATAGATAGATAGATAGATAGATGATAGATCTTCAAAGTTCTCTGAAATGACACATTTGAAAGATTTTTAAATAATTTAGAAAAATTCCACTTTCCAGTTTTTCAAATTTGTACATATCAGAATTTTTAAGAGAGAACATTGTTTTCAGAAGCAAACTTATACAATGGTGGAAACAATTCTAAATTTCCATTTTCAAAGTGTTCTCTCCATAGCCATCACTTACTGTCTCACTCATTAGCACTACATCAGCGTGGTCTTGGATAGATAGGTTCTATTTTTGTGGAACTTTCTGCTAGGCTGTCTATTCCAGTAGCTTCTCACCACAGGAATTTCAGAAAAAAATGTTTACACAGTAAGATGGTAGAAGGATTCACCTCACCCAATGAGCCATTCTGGTCTGTTTCTGCTAGGGAGGATTATGTTCCGGGAACAACTCAGGCAAATCGTGAGGGAAACAAGTGGATCAGTGTTACTGCAAGTCACTCATGGTGCTCCAATGGGTTTAATAGAAGCGGTTGGCAAAGGGAAACGAGCTGTGATGGGGCAGCAATAGCAGGGAACCCTTCCTTCCGTTCCTGAAGCCTGGGGTCAAGGGATGGGGGCTGGGGGAGCATGACCCAAGCCCAGGGCAAGGATGTGGCTCCAGGACAGTGAGTGTGGTCTGCACCTGTGATTTTTGCTAGAGGGACTGTGCTAGTATGTTCAGAATGCCTGAAGTTCCATGACTAGGAGGCTTAAATAACAGAAATTTATTTTCTTGTAATTTTAGAGGCTAGAAGTTGAAGATCCAGACGCTGACAGGATTGGTTTCCTTTGAAGTCTCTCTCCTTGTCCCTGTATCTTCACATGGTCTTTTTATGCATCATATCTTTGTCCAAATTTCTTATTCTTTAAGGACAACAGTAATATTGGATTAGGATTCATCCTAATGACCTGTTTTAACTTAATTACCTCTGTAAAGGCCCTATTTCCAAGTAAAGTCACGTGCGGAGGTACTGGGGGTCAGGACTTCAACATATGAATGTTATGGGGACACAATATTCGACACATGACAGGGACACTGCCAATCTGTGGCCCACAGGGAGGAAGTATGGGCAATAAGCCCCATTCCCTACCTCCTCCAGCCTGCCCGTGGTCAGCAGGTGTCTCAGTTTGGCCACACCCAGGTGAAAATCAGAGCCAAGGAAACCTGTTTGATGCCATCCCTAAAGTTCAGGCTCCTGGAACACCGAGAGTTAAAAAGAGCAATCTGGAGAAAATATCAGCTCACAGAGTCACTGTGCTGAGCTTAGAATACAGAGGTTTCATTGACCCATGGGGTTATAAATAATTTAACACAGAAAGAAGGAAAGAAGTAATGATTAGACAAGTCAGGGTGTTCGGCTTTGTGGATCGCACATGAGATGCTCGTTTCAGAGGATTGCCATTACTAGGCTTAGCATTGTGGAAACAATTTGAATATCTTGCACAGGACCAGTCCTTGTGAGAATTAGAAAGAAACGTCCCCCGTGGGCAGACAAATTAGAAAAATGAGCTTTCCACTGGACCTGGCAGTCCTTCTGGCGCCTGGCTTTCGGTGGCCCCCCTCAGCCACATAACCTTTATCTCAGACTCAGAATCAGAGGCGGCATGCCACCCGTCCCCTCTCTGGCCCCTCACCGTGAACAGCTGCAAGGACACACTGATGTTGTGTCTGCTACACTCTGTAAACTGGCAGCTTTTGAGTTCCACAAAGAAAACATCATTAAGCTATGGCTAATTTCAAATCTATTTTTTTTAAAAAATCAATCTGGCTCTTTTATTAAATCAATCAAGATACATTTGCTGGCAGAATTTGACTGACTTGAACTTTAACTATTTGGTGGCTCTTCCACCTAAAGGACACAGTTAATGTTCATTTACATATTTGCTCCTTGTTAGCACTTCGGGTAACCCCATTTATTGGCAAACATGAGATTTGAGGATCAGCATCAGATTTTTTTTATTTTTTAAGGGTTTTATTTATTTATTTTTAGAGAGAGGGGAAGGGAAGGAGAAAGAGAGGGAGAGAAACATCAATGCACAGGTGTGGTTACCTCCTGTGTGTCCCCCACTGGACACCTGACCTGCAACTCAGGCATGTGCCCTGACTGGGAATCTAACCGGTGGCCCTTTGGTTTGCAGGCCATGCTCGATCCACTGAGCCACACCAGCCAGGGCCAGATTTTATTTATTCATTAAACAGATAACAACTTATGGTGGGAAAGCCAAGTTTTGCACAACTGCAGAGGGCACCATTCACATGGTTACTGTAGATTTGTATGGTCACACTGACATTCTTGGCAGATGGCAGTATAAAGTTCTAAGAACAGGTACCTCTTTTGTCCCCACTTGCTATAAAGTTGATTTTTGGATAAGTGGCAGTTAGGTACCCATGTGTGTGAGGGACTCTACTAGGCCCTGGAGTGGGACTGGAAAAAGGGAAGAACCTAATGAAGATTAAGAAATGGTCCCAACTTCTCCGTATGGTGAAGAGGAGGACACATAGGTACCCTCTCAGCCTCAGCTTCAGATTAATGCCCATACATAGTGCCCTCATCTGCCCCACCATCTCGGGTTAGGTTCTATCAGTGAATGAGCAGTGAAAGACTCAGAAGGAGAATGTTCCACACCCTATGCAGGTGTGAAAACATAAGGCTACTGCAGCTATTCTTTGCGCTGGAAAGACAAGACTGTATGAGACCCATGATAGCCATAGCCAGGCCAGGAGTGGGGAAGTGCTGAGTGTGAGGGATGGAAGCCAGTGGGGACTTGGGTGGATGGTAACGAGGGCTGACCCAGGAGCAGCCTGGTCAGTTCCACAGCTGTTGTCAGTGTCCATGAAAGCCATTAAACCAACACTCAAGACAGAAGAGCACCCTGACAATGAACTGCATCCTTGATTAGACAGTTCCTCCTTTTCAGGAGAAAAGAGGGGAGCTCTTTTTCAGTGTTCACAGTGGCAAGCCATACAACTCTACATGGGAAGCCATTTGTACTGGTACCTCTGGCCCAGTGCCTCCCCTTTCCCATGAGGGCTGGACCCCTCAGCTGTGGCTTCTCATCCTCACTTGTCAACAGTTATCTTTTCACCCCCTGGCTCTAATTACTACTGCTTTGTTGTTGTGTGGGGTTTTTGTTTGCTTGTTTGTTTGTTTTTTATAAATCTCAAATAGAGATATTCTTTGCAAGAAAGACAGTTATTTTGTCTAATCTTAGGGTCTGTGATTTCCACTTTGAAAACAACCTGGCATACTTTTGTAAAACTGAAAAGAGGCATGCACCCCAAGATCCAGTAAGTCCATTCCTGAGCATACGCCCTGCAAAAATGCACTCACTAAGGCACCCAGTGACACATATGGGCATTTTCATCATAGCATGTTCATAAGAGCCAAAACTTGGGAAGAACTCCCATGTCTATTGAAAATAAAATGGATACACTTTGGCATATTTATGCAATGAAATACTATACAACAATAAAAATAAACATTACAGTTATGCAAAAACACACGATTAAAGATGAAACACTGAGTGAAAGAAGCCAGATAGAACAAAATATTTTATGAATGATTTCATTTACATAAAATTTAAAGTACAGACAAAAGTAAACTCTAGGTATTAGGGATGCATATTTAGGTGGTAAAATCATAGAGAAAAGTAAGGAAGGGAACACTATAAAATGTGTGACTGTAGCTGCTGAGCCCGAAAAGGGGTTTGTGATTGTGAAGAGGCACTGTGGGGGTCTTGAGAGAGAGCTGTGTTCTTTTTCCCAGCTTGCGTAGAAGTAAAAAGTGCCTATTTTGCAACAATACTTAGACCTGTGCATCTGTGTTTTATGCACTTTTTAAGCTTATTTGACAATTTTTCAAAAGTTAAAAAGAAAGTAGTTTTTTATTGCCTTATAATTCTCAGGGAAGATAAGGCACCGAATTGAATGTTCAAGAATCAATAGGAGTTGCCCTGGCTGGTGTAACTCAGTGGACTGGGCGTTGTTCCACAAAATGAAAGGTTGCAGGTTCCATTCCCAGTCAGGGCACACCCCTGGGGTGTGGGCCGGTATCCAGTTGGGGGCATGCGAAAGGCAGTCAATTGATGTTTCTCTCAGGCGTTGATGATTCTCTCTCTCTCTCTCCTTCCCTTTCCTTTTCTCTATTAGTAAATAAATAAAACAAAAAAATAGTAGTTATTCAGGGAAGGAGGACATTCTAAGAGCAAGTCAAGAGGGAGCAAAAGTGTACAGAATTCTTCTGAGATTTTAAAGTTCCAGATGGGGTGTGGCTGAAGTGGGGCACCAAAGGCTGGAGACAAGGCCACGAGGGAGACAGGCATTTAGTCTTGGTGGGTTTGTGAAAGGATTTTAAGCAGGGGGATGACATTTCAAGAAGAGGAAGGCTGTCAACAGCAGTAAATGCAGTAGAGAGTCCATTCAGATAAGAATCAAGTGTTTTTGACTAGGGAAGACGAGGTCCCTATGGGCCTGGGTGGGAGTTGCGCAGTGGAGAGCTGACAGCACACCAGGCTGCAGGAGAGGGAGGTGGCGGGGTGGGAGGTAGGGAGTGGAGACAAGAGTGTTTGGCAGCACTGACTGATGCTGCAGAGGGCCAACTGGAGGAGAATACTACTGAGGTAGTGTAGACTGCTGAATTCACTATTTTCCCATGATCATAAGAGGCTGTAGCTCTTTTCTTTCTCAAAAACTCAAAGGCATTTACTTCAGACCCTTTGGAATTAACTCATGGGTAAAGATCTGGTTTAACTGGTAAGAAAGCATCCCTGTCCTCTGCAAGGTTGGACTGGACCCACTTGGGAGGCCCTGGAGAAATACTTGGGACGGTCGGGAGGCTGGTGCATTGCAGTTTCTGCAGGTTGTGGCATTTGTTGCCTCAGAGACAGCAGATCACTGCTGCCCCTTAGAAACAGCTCTGCCCCCTTTGTTGAACTCACACTGAAGTCGGTGGCCCAGAGCTTGAAGAACAGCATGTTCACCCAGCGCTCGGGGGGCAGCTTCGGGAGGGTGAAGTCAGTCGACAGTTCATTTTATCTTTCCTCCTCCACTCAAACTTTCTTATACCTGTTTTCCTACCTGTCTTCATTTCTGAGTGTCTCTTTCCTACTTCCTTTCTCTCTCCTCTTCTTCCACTTGCTCACGTCTTTATATCTCCTTCCTGGATTTTCCACTTCCACATCATTCCTGCTCTTCAACTCTGTTTCAAATCTTTCACCATGTTCTATCTTCAAGTGAGGGGCAAGCACACTTCATGTGGCAAATCCATGGCATCAGAGGCCCCTTCCTTTGGAGAGCACTTATCCTGTGCTGGCAGAATTGCTCCTGTTCCCTGACATGTACTTCCTGTCTCCTTCTGGGCAGAGTAGGAGGGGAAGCAACTTCCTCACCACCCCAGACTCCCTCTCATAGGACAGCCTGCGCAGGGAGAGCGGGGCTAAGGCATCTGTATGACCAAGATGGTGATGTTAGAGGTGGGAGGGAGGTTGGTTACATACAGGGTGACTGACAGATGACTAAATATATCAAGGATATCAGGAGACAGGTTTCTTGCTGTCAGAAAAGAGAATTACAAATGTATAAAGGGAAAATGGACCCTGTGGTGTTGGATTGGAATTGGAGGTATGGATGTACAAACATGTGTTTTCCAATATTTATAGAGAATGTAGAAAATACCGATGTAAATGCGTGTGCACAGCTGCTCCCCCCACAGCACACACACATTCCCTAACTGTTCACTGACAGAGCTTGGGAACAGTGACATGCCCAAACCTTACTTCCTAGATGGGGTTCTTTGCTAAAAGGAACCGGGACTCTTTGGAGAAATGGCTGAATCCAGAACTGAGACAGGGAAAGTATAGGATGAGCTTGGAACATCTGTGGGTGCCAGAAAGCAAGGAAGTGCTAAAGAATAAGGGGAACATGTCTAAAAATACACAGAAGCTGGCTTGTAGGGGCTCGAACTCCCAAATTGGGGACAATTTGAGTATCAAAGCCAACAATAATTGTAACAGATTAGAACCCATTAAATAAGATAGGAAATCCTGAGTTATAACTCATACAAATAAGAAAATGAACAAATTCAAAGTTGGGGGATGTTCAGGGTATTTATGTGGTTGCAAAGCACCTCCCCGCAAAACACTTAACTGCAAAGTGGGAAAGAGTGACTTCAGAGTGGAAATGCCGGGTGGGCACCACCTAATTAAATGATCAAAGGGAACCTCATCGGTAGAGAAACAGATAGCAACCATTCACCTCCTGATGGAATGCAGCAAGAACAAGCTTTCCTTGGTGATAGTCCTGCCAAAGGTGTAGGGCCAGTGGAAACGTCCAGCAACCCAATCTGAGCACGCTCTGCAAAACATCTGGCCTGGAATCTTCAATTGTGTCAAAGCCATGACAATCAAATAAAGACTGAGGACTTATTTTAGAATGAAGGAAACTAAAGAGACATGACAACTGAATGCAATGCATAGTTTTGAACTAGATCTTTTTACTACCAAGGACATTCCTGGAATAATTGATGAAACTGGACTGGTGTCTGCCGATCAGGTGGGAGTCATGTATCAGTATCCCTCTCCTTGTCCTGTAGGAGGGTGTCCTTGTTTGAAGGGTATACTGGAGCAGTGGATCAATCATTTGCTCTCAAATACATCAGGATGAAAGTTCTTTCTATTCTACTTGCAACATTTGTTTCAATTTTTTAAGAAATAACATTGCAAAACCACCAGGGAGGGTGGGGAAGAAAGATGTAAGGTAAACACAAAATTCCCATTCATTAAGGAGAAAATAAGAGAAAATTATGGTGAAGTTTATGTTTACGGTGAGCCACATGGAACTATGCCTCAACATCCCTGGAGTTCCCTATCCTTTGTCCTCAGCTCTTAAGAATCCTTTGATGGAAAAGTTATTAGTTTTGAGAGTCCTTGGAAAGCTTCAGTGTTAGTAAAGGAAAAGGCCATGTCCCTAATTCTTAACTCACAGACCCTGCCGAAGAGGGGCGAGTGCCTGCCCAAGTCAGCCATCGACTCAACCCCACGCTGCTGCTTCTGGTGAAATGGAAAACAGTGGATGTGTCTTAGGAATCATCTGACGTGCTCAGTAAGCAGCAGGATGACTTGTGGCTTGCATCTCTTCTCTGACTAGAGGGGCTGAATGTGGAAGTAAAAGCATCTGGAATGTTGGTGACATTGCAAGACAGATTTTGTTCTTCAGAATCAGAGCAATGGGCTTGGGGATAGGGATAAAGCACAATGCATAGGAACATTTGAAAAGAGACTTAACTGAAAATGTCCATTATGAGTCTTTAGCCTTCTAGAGTCACTTTCAGGGTGTTTGAGTGCACTGTCCTTGGCTTTCACTGAAAATCCCTATTTAAAATGACACCCTTAGGAAAGTGTCATTTTATTGGCAGTGCAATGTGATGGACAGTGCCCCTGGCCTCCTGTAGGGGTCCCTGTAAAATCTAGTAAACACTAGCTTTCTCCACAGGACCTGGTAGGCTTTGCTCCCTTTGACATTAAGAGCTGTAGATGCGTGTACCTTTCTCCTCTTTCACGTTGGATGCCAGGAAACTCAAAATTATTGAGGTCCAACTGTAGGGACATTGGAGGCCATTGGCTTGCAAACCTACATCCTGTTCTTTCCTTAGCTCTCTTCACTGTTAACCTCCCAAACCCTGATTTTTAAATTTGTTTTGTGATTCCTGTTAAGTTGCTTCAAAACTTTGTAAAACAAATAAAGACAGATTAATGAAAGGTGAAAGTTGGGAGAAACAAAACCTTCTCTATAAAATTAAACATTAGGAAGAAAATCATGCATAAGAATGTAAGAAAGTTCTCTCGGTATTTAAGAGAAAATAAGAGACAAGTGGGCAAGGAGCAGTATTCGTGATCCCAGGTGTGTGTAACAAGGTGGGTATGATAGGGCTCCTGCTGAGACTTTTGTAAATAAATGTGAATGTTTAAGGTATAGTGGAGGGTCTCAGAAAACTACACAGGTGTTTGCATTATTTGGAAAGATCCTACACCACACGTGACTACAATAAAACAAAATGATACACATTCCATTATTTTCAGAGCAGTAGTGACAAAGGAACGTTAACTCTATGGGCATTTTCTCCTCGAGGTCTCACTCTGGCAAGAGCAGATCTACCAAGGACTCTGCCTGCCTGACAGTTTCATCTCTGAGAAGGCAGAGCAAGCAGCAAGGACAACGGCTGCTTAGAGTGATCTCTGACCAGTGGTCAGAGATTACCAATCAGCTGGAAAAGCAGCTGGTCGGTAATGTGGAAATGAGAAGACTCTCAGGAGTGTGAATGTGGTCCTGGCCCCCAAAGAACTCCCAAGCCTCCTTTAGATCATACTTTTGTTACTTTCCTTACAATATTGTTACTCCCATACTTGCGTCTCCCCAGAAGAACATTCCTTGAGGACTGGAATGACATTATGTCTCATCTGTGTCGTCCAGTGCATTATCTTTTAAACGCAAAAAACTAATAAAATGTGAATGGGAATATAACACACCAACTTGCATGATTTCAAGATGATCTGACAACATTCTTCATTAAAATTTCTTTTCCTGATTATATTTTCATTGTAGTGAACTGAACAAATTTGGAAAAGTATGAGAAAATACAAACTTTCCATAATCCTTCTACACACAGCAAAGCATTCTGAAGTTCCTGCTCATCTTTTATAAATATTGCTTCACAGTTATGAGCATACTGTATCTGCTGTACTGTACCCCACACTTCCCATTCACTTTATATCCCGAGTATTTTTCATGCCATTAAGATGTCTTCATTTAAAATGACTACATATTTGTCTTTATTGTAACTGTAACAAAGACAAAACATAGGAATTTTAATTGATTATGAGTTTTAAGAACTGTGGTGTCCGAGAAATCAAAATGGAAACTATTCACCTGTAACAGAAGAATGGGCTGAGCTGGGGAGACAGGTGAAGGCCCAGGCTATTCCTAGAGTTGCAGGTTTTATCCCGAGTCACCTGTGGTGCATCTGGAGGGTGAGCTGGTGGTGTGGAGAAGGGAACCAGAGCTACTGAGGAACAGTTAGAGCCACAAGGAATGTTCAACCCAGAGATCTGTGGAGCCTGCACTTTTCCTATTTGAAGAATGACTGACTTATTAAAAAATTTATTTTATAAATGGTCATGCATTGAAACATTTTGGTGTACAGTTCCACGAATTTTAGCACATAGATTCTGTAACCACAATTAGGATACAGAGTAGTTTCATGACCTCCCCAAACTCCTTTTATAGTCACTTTCTAGCCCCTTTAACTCCTGGCCATCACTGATACGTTTCCTGTCACTGTAGTTTTGTTAAATTTTAAGAATGGGAATGACTGACTTATTCCACAGCATCTCAGTCAGCAGGAGTAAGGTTGCTAAGTAGAAATTACACGCACAATTTTGACTCCTTCTTTAAACAAGTTTGAGAGCTGTTCCAGAAAGATACATACAGGATGCCAGGTGAGGTGGGAAGTGCCCTGTCGCTGGAGGTATTCAAGCAGATAAAGTGGCTTCAGGGATACTGCAGGGTAGCAGATACCTGCAGAGTACAGTTTATGACATGAATCTTGTGTAGATGAACAATGGAGTAACTAGATCAAATCTCAGTCTCTCGGATTCACATTAAAAAAAAAGAATAATAGCATTCAAGTTTGTTTAGTGCAAAGCCACCTGTTTTCAATTCTGAGCAGCTGAGAGACCTGCCAGTGCTCTCCTGTGCTTTCAAGTCACAAGGTCTGGTGAGGCTTTTTGGCCTCCTTGGACCTTAAAAATCACCTTTAAGTTACTCTCCAGTATGAGCAACAATGCTCATGGTGAGAAAGCTGCCTGCGTCAGACAATGGTGATTATCTGTGCATCGGTTCTTAAAATTAGCACCCAACTCAAGAACTCTGTAATCCCCAGTGGAATATGTGCTTGGAGATTGCATATATACCAGCACCCCGCCCCCCTCCAAGGCCATAACCCACGACTGCCCAGACTCTTGCCTTAGAGCTCACAGCTCAAGGTGAAAAAAACAAAATCCTCCCTCTAGTGGCTCAAGCTAAAACACTCTCTGGCTCTACAAAGACCCAAGGGACACTTTGGAGCCATTTCACAGGGTTGATATTCCATCGCCTGGCAGTTTATCCCATGGGAAAGAATGGGCACATGGCACTGCCCCTCAGCTGTGCCAGAACTCCAGGCTGGAGCCGTGCACGCTCACCTTGCAGCCCCCACTCCCACTGCCACCTGGCTTGGACCGCCGGTGGGGGCGCCAGCGTGCTCCCTGATGACCGAGGGGTGGCTAGTCATCACATTGCTATTTGAGGGGCAGAAGCTGCCCAGCTTTTCTTAAACTCTGAGCTCTGAGTTTTCTCCCTCCTCACCTTCTTTGTCTTCTGAAGCTTTCTGGTGGGTGGGGGAGTGCTGCCAGTGACAGTGCCATGGCGTCACCATGAACCGCTTCCTTTTTGGCTGTTCTAGTGCAATGAGAACACCCTCAATCAGATGTACATTTTTTCAGCCTCTCAGCCTGGGAGGCACCACCTCTCCTCTAGCGGACCTCTAACCGGCATTTGTGAAATTCAAGAAATAGAATTCAGGCTCCAGTGGATTTACCTGGTGCCAAATGCCCATAAAGAGAGGGCATGGATGGTGGGGAGAAAAGAGGGCTCCCCCATTCACCCACTGCTCTAACTCATCCTTGTCCATGTAGAGAGAGAATATGAATGCCAGGGAGCAACTGCCAGAGCTTTTTCCCTCCCTTCTGAACCAATCCCACCTCAGATGCTGGTCCCAGCTCATCTCTGACAAAGGGGAAAGAAACCCTGGGTCCTGCCAGTGACCTGAGTAGCCATGGCCTTCTCCAAGGTGTTTATCCCCAAAGGCAGCACAGTTCCTCTTCTGTGAGCAATAGCTTTCTGAACCATCGTCACTTTGATGTGCCCATCTTTTACATAGAAAGGTGATCTTGACAAAGTGTGTATCAGTTTCTATATAAAGGAAGCCACTAGGTGTCCTGACTCCAGTAACAGAAAGCCTTTTCAGTTATTTTATTGTTGTTTAAGTACGGTTGTTTCCATTTTCACCCCACCAAAGCCTCCCACCTTCAAACCTACGCCTTTTGACTTTGTCCATGTGTCCTTTATACATGTTCCTTGATGGACCTTCCGAAATATGAGAGCAAAAATCAGGTAAATAAGACCGAAGGTGCCTTGGTTGTTGGGTCACATGCAGGAGCACTGGCACAGCGAGGCTGGGACAGAAAACGTGGCCACAGTTCCCTCCTGCACCAACATCTTTCCCAGTGAAGCACTGGCTATCAGAGGACCGTCCAGGTGTCCTTCTCTGAGTGAGCTATTTAGTACCAGGCTTTCTTGGCTCTCACAAGTGCAGTGCTCTACACCCTACATACCTAGTTCAGTCCACATCGTCCACATTGCAGGTGAGGCACACAGAAATGGAGGGGATGGGTATTTTTCCTGTCCACCCCTTTCACCACCATGCAGACCCATTGGGCGGCAGAGAAAGAGCACAGTACAGCTGCACTAAGACATTTAATCTGCCGTGGGTAAAAGGAGTCCATTTCCTGTACTAAGTGCCTCCATTAAACACTTAATATGGGAAAGAGAAGTTCTCTCTCGCCCTTGAATGCTGGCTGCACCACAGTGTCCTACTGGGAACAGCCAAGTGAGGTCACTAAGGAGGCCCACGGTCATCAAGGCGTGGATAAGAGCATCTTGAGATCATCTGGAAATTCTTACCTGTGTGCTTGCTTGATGGGACACAGCTTTTATTCTGTCCTCCCTGCTGGGCAGTGACAAACAGTGCCACAGACACAGGGTTGAAGGGGACTCTTTAAGAGCAGAGCAAAGGTGCGCTCTGGCTGAGGTGAAATGTGGTGAGCTTAATGGCTGAGGTCTGTGGTCCCTGGACACACTGAAATAACCAAACAGAGGGCATGGAAAGGTTTTTCCAATTCTTTTGAAGAAAATGTATTTCAAGTACCTATTGAATCCAAAATGATTTTTGACTCACTTTCAAACTTATCTACTGAGTTCAAGAAGGTTAGATACAACTCTGACACAAATTTAATCTCCGGAAAAAAAAACTGACAAAAAGTAAAATTTCAGATGTTTTTTATTCAAAGGTCTCAAAAGAAATAAAACAGAAAAAGCTAACAATCTGATCAAATGTACAGTTCAAAAATGTCTTTTGGCGTTTTAACAACGAGTCAACAAGTCCTAGGAAAGAAAACTACAGAGTTATCTTGAACCGGACAAATAAGTTACCACTGGCAAGTTTGTGGCACTAGTAAAACAAAATAAAAAATTAACTCTCTTGATCATATAGATATCTCTATGAAAATCTTTTTTTCAATCTGTACAAAAGGTCTTTCTTCATAAATTAATTTTTTTATAATTTAATGGCTGTCTACTATGTGATGTTTAACTGATTTTTTTTTTTTTATGTACAGAGGTTATGTTTCCCAAATCTTACCCAGACGAGTATGGCACTTAGTTCAGACATTTCTAGCAGCAAACTTGCCCTCCCCTCTAACTGAACTATCAAATTTCTGTCTTAACTAATGCAAAAATATCAAGTAGTGAGAGACCCAGGTTTATAAATGTACTAGGTACAAGGAGGGTGCTGCGTTCAGTCTGGACTTTCACAAAGCAGTAATATTCCAGGGAGCATAGAACCAATAATACCACAACTTTAAAAAAGGAAACAAAAACAAAAACAAAAACACATTTCTCTTATGACTACGTAATTTTCAATAGAATCTACACTTCTCAGAGCAGCAAGGACTTTTGAAACTATGAAATGTCACTGACATCTATAATCAAATACAAGCATAAAATTTAAGAACTAAAAAAACACTTGAAAGACATAACTGCTTAGGCCTAGCTCCTGAGCTAGGAGGATTTGGTCTGTGGAAACAGGGAGGGCCAGCTACCTGCCCCAGCACAAAAGAAAACAGACTCTGAGGTAGATAACTGATCACACACAGTTGACCAGACAAGTACACAGTTTTGGAAGACAACTTAATTTACCGTTGCTTTTCAAACATATGCAATATGCGCTAAAAGAGCTTTAATAACAGTGAATCATCTTATATGCACTAAAGTAGAAATAACTGTGTATTTACTTATGAATCAGGAATTTCATAGTTTCAAAATTGGTTTTTCTTTACACTTAACACTTGTAGTGATGATGTAAAGTGTGGCACTGCTTGGATCCAAATCTTCCTTCATGCTTTTTTGTTTGTGTGTGTCCATACATCAATTAAAATTATAAAACCTAAATGCAAAGGTACAAAAAAGGCACATTCTCCTAACCGCAAACTGGTCCGGCAAAAATAAAGAGCACAGAAGATGTGATGCTGAGACGAGTTGGAGCTACTGGTTACTGGCTCTTCGGTCTTTGGTGAAGTTACCTTTAAAAGTGCCAAGTAATTTTTATTTCTCAAATTTACGTGAGAGAGAGAGACAGAGAGAGAGAGAGACAGAGAGAGAAAGAGAGACAGAGAGAGAGAGCTAGTAGCCAATTGATTTGCTTCTATCCATATCTCAGCTTATGTTCAAAGATAAATCCTTACTTTTAGCTTTTGCCATTTAGTTGCAATAGCAACACTTTTCGGTTTGCCAGATCTCAGGCAGAATTCTCACTCTAAAGCACTATCATTAGTATAAAGGAAGGACAAAACAGTCGGGAACTCCCCTCCCCCGCCCCCACCCCCAGTCCCAGTCCCAACACTACCTACACTAAATCTAGAACATCAAGTTAGGGGTTTTTTTTTTTTCCTGAAAAAAGGCAAAAAGGACTTTACATTGCATCATACAGCAGATATCCTAAATCAGTCAAACTATCAGAGGAAGCTGTTGGCATACAGCCTTACAAACGATTTACCCTATTAAAAGTTCCCCAGTCAGAAAATGTGTTTCACACAAAACATTTTTCCCTTCTTGCATTTCACTACCTTACACGTTATGTGAAAAATCATTAAAAACACCTACTACATATTTAAAAAAGCCAAAATGTCAGCAACTTTTATTGACTACCTTTTAAAAGCCCTATGCTGCTGTTTTACAAGGCATAATAGACCAGCTCATTTGGTCAAAGCATTCTACATCATTAGTTTGAACTAACTTTTACTGAAACAGCTACAGCATCAAAAGAGTTAAGGCAAATTGGAATTCATAGAAAAGGATAAGACACTTCACACTACGATGAAAGAAAAATGGAAAGCGAAGAGAGAGACACTGACGGCAACACTGAATTACAGCAACACTCGCACTGCAAGCACAGAACACCGTGGGGGAAGTCAGACTAGTTGAACGTCGGAAAGCCCATTTCATACAGCTGAAAAAAACACAAATCAAACACAAAATGAACAAAACCACAAAAATCCGGTCATGCACTTGGATAAGTCTTCATGGTCTTTGTGCATACCCAGAAAATTGAAGTGTTCTTTTTTTTTCCTTTTTTCTTTTCTCTTTTTTTCCTTTTTTTTTGCATTGTAACATTTGATAAAAATCTTTTGTTTTTGTTCTTTTTGTTTTTTGTTTTTTTTTGTTTTTTTTTTACTAAAATAAACCTGTTCAGGGGAACAGCTACTAGATGAATTTAAGGGTTTTATGCACCTTATAGAACTTATAGCAAAAATAGTTTTAGTTGATTTCGTTATAAATAACGTCTTCAAGAACATGTGCAAAACTGTCAATAATTTCCTAAAGCACAATTGATCAGAAAAATCCATGATTGTTCAGCCTTCACACCCTTCTTCATGTAAGAACACCCTTCTGTATATCTGGAAGAGAAAAATAAAAGACAAATGCTTTTGTACAGTTGCTATCACACACCACTGAGCTTTGTGATCTCTTTCTTGTTTTAAAGACAAAGGTGTTTAGAAAAGGCGTGTTCATCACTGTGGCAGACCAATAAATACAAACTTTGGAGCTGAGGGTCACTTTCTATGCTTCAAGTCTATCTCTGAAATCTGGGACTTGCAACACACTTTTGCCAGAGCAACGAGAAACCCAAGTTCCGCATAAGTACTTGACCGCAATCTGCATGGTAAAGTACAAAGTTTTCAGATCTGTGGTCCAAGTGAGAGCTGGGATGCAACCTTTGACATTACATTCGTAGTTGAGCTGCTGCTAATCTCGTAGTCCTAGGTGATACAAACTCTTATGCTGTATTTCCTTGAGTTTGTGAATATTCAAAGTCAGATAAATGTAAAATACGTGTACTGTAGGACAAATTCGGTCCTCAGTATTTTCTAATATGTTACAGGCTTTTGGGAAGAGTTAAGGAGGAAGACAGAAAAAACATACATTTGATCTCAATATATGCAGCCCCCTTTGGGCAGAATACTTAATTTGCCAAATTCACAAAGTCACCGATTTTAACATTTCGATAACATTGGCTTCCCTGGCCATGATGGCAGCAGTGGGACAAAATCTGAGTTACTCTGAGTTCAATTTTGGTGAAGGAACCATAGACTTTTCTTGGCCTGAACCCTACAGTTACAGCGACCTTTCTCTCATACCTCACAGTTACTTATTGGGTTGAAAGGTATATGGAGAATGGTCATTAGACGTCTCTACAGCCACCTGCTGCTGACCACTCGCCTCCTACAACAAAGCAGAACAGATGAGACATGTGAGCAATGAAATCCAAATGCTGCTGTCCAGGTCTGACTGAGTCCAACATCTTCAAAACAAGCACTCTTTACAGGTAATGTTTTTAAAAAGTGATTTTCTTCAGGTCATGTAGAGCTTTCAAGTTTATTTCCCTAAAAGTTCAAGCATCTGACAGACTGACTCAAAGAACCTCCCACCCCAACACTTAGGAGTTGTCTCTTCAAACCAAACTACAATTTATCAAGCAAATCTCATCCCTTGGGGTCAGATGTGACTTGGAATTCAGTGTTCTCAGATTTCAGGACCTGAAATACAGCGTGCATATGCAGTTTCTCACTGAATACACTCAGAGGGGTCTAGGGCTGTGCCTCATCATCTATCACGTTAACAGGGCTACACTGGAAGACATGAATATACACAGAGTGGAGTATACATTTTTGTCTTGCATCAGTTCAGGTTGGGTTTTGTTGCAGGTCAAGATTTTTGCTAAAGTCATTACAAAAAGAATTTTTATTTTTATGCTTTTTTGTTCATTTCAGAATTGCAGATAAGAGATTTTGGGTTCTGGTAACTATGACCGTCAATAATTGCACAACGTTAAATGAATCAGAAGCAAACAAAACAAGGAGCACCCCTACCCCCTCCCCAACATCCAGACACAGTTCTACAGCTGCTTTTGGAACTGGAACCCATGGGATCTGCCCAGAGGGTGGGATCGACTGGGTTGATGAATTTCCTTGGATTTTCAAGGGTACTTCGCTGGAAAATGCTGTTTTGTCCAAGCTTTATTCAAATCTTAAATCAAATGTCAGACTTCTTTCATATCAGTATCATATTAGTATCTTCCATAACAAGAACAAAGAGTTACTTTGCTCTACCAACAGCCTCTACAAAAACAGGTGTGCTTTGTTTCTCACACCTGTTAAAGTTTTGAAACATCAGTTTTTCCCAAGTATCTTAATTATAACTGATGCCTTTTTGTTATTATTATTACTGATACAATACTTGACACTTGAATTACAGACTCCAGCTTTATCTGAATTTGCCTGTATGCACCATTTTATGGGAGAGAGGACAGAACCCTGAAGGGGTGATGATGTGCGTACTCCCTCTAAACTCAGATCTTCAGGCAAATGTTTGACTTTTGGCTGATTTTCCTTTGAGTCCCACCTAATTTACTCATTTCTGAAACTATTCATCTTCAGAACGGCCACTGCATGGCCCGTACCAACCTCCACAGGAACCGCCGTGGTCTGCACGTGTGTGTACTGCGGCAGGTAGGCTCCTTGCATAGCTGACGTTGCAGGCATGTACTGCAAAGAAGAACAGGGTCAGATGGGCCAGGACAAGCTGTGCAAAATTCTGAATACTCGGTGAATTTTGAGAGGGGATGACAAGTATTTGGGAGTCTCAAAGAAGAAATTTAAATGGGCTCAACATTTAATTGGTATACCTCAGTGCACCATATGAAAGGCAAAGTGAATGTTTTGTACTATTTGAATTTGTCAAGGTAGAAATCCCACCTTTCTTTGGGTTTCCTAACAAAGAAGCACATGGGTGAAGATCATTAAGGTTTCTCATCCTCAATAATTCAACATCATTAATGTGCTATTTTAGAAGATGTCTGCTCAAATGGCCTATTTTCCAGCAGCCCCCTGAACTAGCATCCAAAATTGTTTCTCTAAGTGGAAACCCAAGGGGTAAGTGACTTACTAGAACTTCAGCAGGCCACTGAAGAACAGAAAATTGACCTGTGCTTTCCTGATGCTGACAGGCCTTTTTCCAAAGGCAGGAGAGCTTTTAGTCAATCTCACTGGATGTGTGTGGCCCTGGTTTAGCCTTCATGAAGCTGTTGCTGCTAGTTTTGAAAGTAAGTGGGGCAAACACACTACCCTCTGTTCTTGTAAGCCACCACAGATGTGGTCTGAACTAAAAGCCTTTGGTTGTCGTAGCCAGATGCTGCCCACGTCAACCCTGGAGGTTAATCTGGTATGGTATCTGCTCAACCTCAATACTCATCTAAGTCCCCTGGACTCTGGGGAAATAATTCAGTACACAGATCATGATTCAATGCCCCCCAATTCCATAGCAGAGATACGTGACGAGAAATCCCCTGCCTTCACCACCATGTATCACCTTCATCTTTGGCTTCATGAGACCAGGTCTGCCAGTGTGAATGAATGACCCTGGTCATTAGGGCTGGATGTGGTTAGTCATGTATGGGTGCTATGTTCAGGGGGAGAAGAGACACCCAGAGGACCAACTTTTAGGATATCAATTAATCAAGAAATATCTGAGTATTTACTATGAAGAAAACAACCTGGGAGGGTGTTAGGGGGTCAGACATAATCACTGATATCACAGAGCCTGTGATTGATAGGGAAGGCACAAGCTGCATTAATTTACACTCCTCTGTTTGCTGAGACAGATGATATGAATTTGCCACCTACTGTTCCGGTGCCACCTAGTGACAGATGACTCATCTGCTGGGCCAGAGGGTTGATCATAGATGCAGGCTGTAGTGACATGGTGTGCTCCATCGAGGGAGTTAACACGGCACCCTGGGATGTCGGAGACAAGAGCAACAAAAGATACAACATAAGAGGGAGGGGTTAAGATTCTGTAATCACCTTTTGCAAATGAAATGCCTGTTTGTTGAGGAATATAAAGCAATAATAACCTTCCCTCAAACTTGCAAATGGTATCATAAATAATTTCCTTAAAATCTTCTGGACTGTGCTTCCTGAGACTTTTTAAAGAGCACTCGCTCTGCAGCAATCCCTGCATTAAACATCTCTCCCTTTGCCTTCACTTAACTGTAGAGTAAGCTCATCCAGCAGGAGGAGCTGTAGCAAGAAATGTAAATTATTTTTCCCTGGTTAGGGTAATAAAAGGCTTAGTTATTTTTTTAAATAAATGACAGTTGATGTTTTATGAGGCTACAAAATAATACACTGAATATTATAAATACGGTGTTTTGTTAAAAAAAAGGAAAGTTCCACATAGACAATCATTCGATTCAACACCAAGCTGTTAGGGTCAAGATCACATTCTTCATTCCCTCAGTGTTTCCCAGAACTTTCAGCTACAATTTGGGCTGCTGAATGGTGGCACCAATTCAGATACAATGAAAAAACCAATTTCAGATTCTCTGATTTCATTAAAAAATTCTAGTCATTAAAAGTTAAATACAGTTTAAGAAAGACAGACAGGTGGTTGGGCTGCTGGTGCAATCCAGTGGTGAGCTGATACTAAACCCCAGCTCAGGGGGAAAAGAAAAGAAAAGAAAAGAAAAACACCCATTGCCCAACCTCTCTCTGTAGCACCTCACTGTTGGCACCACCAGGGTACTGCTGTCCCGATTCTGACCGTGGAATGTTCTCCAGAGTTGTAAGGAAGGCGCATAAACAATTTTATGTCCTGACCTTCTGCTTTTAACTTACCATTCCATTATAAATATTCACCTAACCTACTACATGACTGTCATTATCATCGTTTTTAATGATTACAAAATGGCAGGCACACTGACTGCATAAACCAAAATTTAATTCTATTCCTGGACTTTCCTATTTTCTCTAATTTATCCTATATGATATTCTTATCGATTATACTATCCCTAGCATTTCTGCAATCACCCAATTACCTGAGAATACAATTATTCTAACACTACAAGATTAATGTTGTTTTTGGTATCAATGTACTGGACTTATCCCTTAAATGCACTGCGATTATTGACGTTAGGTAGGCAGTCGAGGGCAGAGACTGGTGTGCAGGCAGGCACTGCAGCTCTGGCTGCGGGCGGTCTAGGTCCGGGTGGGAAAGGAAATGAGTCCTCAGACAGGAGCCTCCTGCACACGACTGTCGCCTTACAGATGTTAAACTGAGATATGTACAGCTTTGTCTCTAAAAGTTGCCAAGAAAATATAGATGTGTGTCAGAAAGTTTGCTGTTAATATATCTCATAAGAAATTTTTTCTTTTTAAAGGTTTAATGAGCATCATCAAAAAGTGGATGGTAACATGGAAATGATGCAGAAGCCCAGGATGTGCTGAGGGGGTGCCCTGCTCCCTTCCTCGTTCATCTGCAGGAACTGCTACTGCTAGGAAACCCCCACAAAAAGTGAGTTCCTTCCAGCATTTCACAAGAGGGACACACATGGCCATGAACACCTGCGTATGTGTGGGTGTAAGTGTACACACATGAGTAGGGATGTGTGTGGATGCACGTGTGCATACAGAAACATATATGTATGTGTTTATACAGACACACAGCACAGAGTTCCTCTCCTGTGCTATCAATTGAACATGTTTCATTTGCTTCTTCAAAGTCACCTCAGCCATCTTCTGTTCAGAACTTGTCCCTGGACTACCATTTCATACATGTGACCTCACTGTTTTCTTTAGGTGTCCTGAGAGAAATCCCTGTCTCATCTTAAGGTCAAGAATGGTGTGCTTTTCCCAAACAACTGATCTGTTTTTATCTTGTAAGTGCTGTGAGCTGTCTTGCTTACCAAGACTCCCATTTTGCATTTGTTACTAGAAAGCTTAGGGCCAAAGATGTGGCCTTCCCATGGCGAGTGTGTAGGTCAGTGTGCTGGGGATTTTGAGCTTGTGTGTGTGATTTTTGTGCTCCGCCTTTATTTTATCAACTGTTTAAACCCATGTTTTAATTCAACTAACTGGATTTTATATATTTTTAAAACACATTAAATATGCTAATAAGGTGAAGTGTAACTCAATTAAATATAATGTATACATAAATGTAACAAATGCTCATGTCACTAAAGAAATCACATTTATTTACTAAAGGTGTTACTACTTTTGTGTTCAGAGTTTCTATGGAGAGGCTAGGTAACTCTGATAGAAATCTCTAGATCAATCTTGCCTCTGGCCAGGAAGCTCAGTTGGTTAGAGCGTGGTCCCAATGTGCCAAGGTTGTGGGTTTGACCCCTGGTCAGTGCGTATACAAGAATCAACCAATGAAAGCATATATAAGTGAGCAACAAATTAAGATTTCTCTCTTTCCCCTCCCCCTTCCTCTCTAAAATCAATTTAAAAAACCCTATAGATTGATTTTGAACACTTTACATTTGTATTAAACATAATGTAAAAAAATGAGAGGTTTCATCCCAAGTACTGATAAAATTCTGCAACTTAAAAACCTTACAATTTAAAAAAATTAAGAAGTTGAAAACTCAATTTAACAATCTCCTACAAAACTGGTATGAGGAAGAAAATGGTGCCCCATCTCCAATGTGATATACTTTAAGCTCTGATAGACTGCAAATTTAACATACTGTCAACTACCAATTTGTTTGAAGACAAAGGTGAGTGAGAGTTTTATAATGAGTTTGTACATTCTCATGATACGCGCTTAAAATTTGCCAAATCTTCTTTGGCAAATGGTGTTAACCCAGAGAGTGGTTTTAACACATACATGGTTTACTTGCAAAGCACAAAGCCATTATGATGAAACTTACAGGGTGCTGTAGGATGTATGGTTGAGGTTGCATCCAAGAAGGACTTTGCACCTGGAAAAGGGAGGATTTTGAAAGAAATATTGATTTCCATTGGAACACTACCTATTTCTCTATAACACTTTTAATCATGTTAAGATCTACAGAAGGAAAATAAGGAAACAATACTCTCAATGATTAAAAAGATTATTAAGACAGAGTTCTTGGCAAACTGGTCACTCTGAATAGGATGAAATGATTATTTAAAAACAAGTTCCATTTGCCCACTCAAGAAGTATTTACTGAGTATCAGGCACCAAAGAGGAAAAGGTGAATAAGACATGGGTCCCACCCTCAAAAATTCACCGTCTAAGCAAGAAAGTAAGTAAACAGCTCAAATCAATAGTGAAAAGTGCTATCATCAAGGTATGAATTAGGTGCTTCAGGAATACCGATGAATGAGAATTAATTCCAGCACATCTTATTATGAACTAATCCATAAAGTATGTGGATATTTAAAGGGAATAATCAAATTTAATCCCTCTTTGATACCAAGGACATTCATTAGGGTCAGAAATCTTGTTTGGTGGTCAATAATTTCTAGCTAGTGTGAAAAATAAAAATCTAAAACTCAAATTTACGAAGTTAAACTTCACTAACTAGACCTTGACATCTACGGTCAACAGGGCATCCACACAGCAGACCCTCTGGACTGAGAAATAAGATGTGAGAGTCAGATTCTGTGGCAGGAAAGAAAGCAGTCTGCCACTCAAGAGAAAAAAAAGAAACAGTCTATTTCTTGATGCCCAGAGCTTTCCAGAGACTATGTGATTTTTAGAATAAGTTCCAGTCTCTAATTCTTAACAACAAAACCCTCCTGTGTCTTATCCCCTACTGTTAACTTCAAAGGTTCTATAGAGAGATGGAAGAGTCATGGGGGAAGAATGTATTATGATTTACCTTGATAGCAGAGCCCCGATACTTGTTTTCTCTGGGTTCCTTTGCCACCTAAGGCAGACCAAAGTTAAGTGCTTCTGCCTTGTTAACATTTCAGTTATCTGGACTGCAGCCTTTCCCCACTGGGGTACTGGTGGTTTCTTGCAGATGCCAATTTCTCAAATTCAATTATAGAAGCATATGGTGGTTTAGTGGAGAAAGGCCCACTCCAACACAAGTACAAGGCCTCCACTGAATAAGTCACGGGGAGGCGAGGAGCTCCCTGCAGACCCCAATTTGGCCAGATGCTCCTATTTTTCTGTATGCTTCAGTGATCTTAATAATTTAATACAGCATTATGGGGTTAGGGAGCCATGACGTCTAACTCAGTTTTCTTTCTTAAGCAGCAAATCAGCTGCTGTCAATGATAATTCCTCATTTTTCCCTAACTGAAAAATGGGAATAATAATTTATGTACTACGCTTTTTTTTTTTACCATTGTTTTTTTTACCCTTGTTTGGGTCATGGAGCCTGCTGAAAAACTGATGAAAGAAACAGGCCTTTTCCCCCAACTAAATGCACATACACAAGCAACAGTTTGCAAATGATTTAAAGGAATCAGAGAAAGACCCCCTAAAGCCCATGTGCCAACCCTATTGGGCCCCTGAACTTAGTGGATTAATCAGTCTTTGAGGTTACGAAAGTTGAGTGTCAGGCAAATGAAAAAAGTTCCACATTCTGTGTACCTTAGGGAAACACAGAATGCCCAGGAGAAGAAAATCAGGCCTCTGAAACGAAATGCTGTTTCTGGTTAGGTATATCAAATCTATTCCCAAAATCAGTCTAATTTTTTTAATTCTATGAAACAGTTTTGTGGCTAAAACATTCATTGCTTTTATAGAAAAGAGGTGGCAGGGAGATGCATTAACAGCTGTAATCTATCTACAGCAGCATATATTCAGATTAATATGCACAATCCTCCATTTGCCTGAGAATACACCTATTTTTAGTGATATTCATAAATGGCAGGGGGTTCCAAGTTCAGAGAGTTTAGAAAGAAGACTACCTTCAATATCAGATACAGGAGTTGTTAATTAGGGAAAATGCACTAGAGCAGATCTCAGAGTTTTACATAGGCAAGGAAAACACAGAAATATTAAGTCCAAAGTGATTGAAGAGGCATTTAATAAGTGAATAGTACGTTCAGCAGATTAAAACACCAGCATAAAAATGAGAGAAAAAAATGAGAGACAACTTACGGATAGGAGGAGAAAAGAACCTAAAAGCTGAGGAGGCTATGAATATTATTTTTAAAAATTTCAGTTTCAGTGCATTTATAATCATTGCTCTTTGTCATTCAAGGCTACTTTTATGTTCTCAAACTTTGAACATATGACTTATGTTCAACAATTCATCAGTTTAAAAAAGTATAATGAATGTATTTGCATCCGGTAGCTAATCCTGCATAATTAACAATGATGATAATAACCACAGCTAACATCTACTGAGTGCTAATGATATGCCAGGATAATGTGCCATGCTCTATACGAACTCTCGTTTAGCTCTCATAACAAGCCTATGAGATGGAAACTATTATTATCCCCATTTTAAAGATGAGGAAACTGAGGCTTGCAGAATTAAAATAAACCCAGTTATCAGATACTGCAACCCCCTAACCCCAGAAATCAGGGCTACAACATCTAATTCAATTATTTAAAAACAAGACTACACAAAAGTTTAGTCACATAGGATCTCAACAGTCAACTAAAGAGAACTATATTCCTACTTGTCTGTAATAGAACTCGCTTATAACGGTCCTGTCTGGGCCGAGGTGGCAACCCCGTCAGAGCCGCTCTGCTAAAGGAAGAGAAACGCATGTACCCCTGGGTTCGCGATGAACAGGACCTAACCCTGAAATAAAACCAAATGAATATTATAACAAGGTGCTTAATGATATCTTGGTTCTAAGTTGGGAATTCATTTTAAGATAAAGCTTCCTCACAAAAACAACCTCAACAGGCAGTAATCTCCTTTTTGTTTTTTCTTTTGGCCTAACGTCTCACTGTATGCTCGCTTAATGTTACCTAAGAAAGACATATCTTTATTTATTAGCAGGTTTACTTGCTCTTTTGTTAGTTCCTGCTGAGGAAGACACACAGGCAAGTGTGCGCACCTACTCTGTATTTCACCTGACGCCAATCCTCTTTAAGGTGTCTAACAGCAGGGCTCACTGTGAGGAAGTAGTGGGGTTCGCCCCAACTTGGAAATGCTATGATTTCAAGGACTGATAACTGACACCTGTTTTCCCCTGGTTTATACCCTCATATACATAAAAAGTAAATCGTTTTGTCAAATACAAAGCAGCTTATTCTAAATCAGGTACTCAAGCTGCATAGCACTTGACTTAAATTTCATTATAAATGTTCAAAGTTTTAAGACACACAGAAACGTGGCAGTGATTCACGGTCAGCAAGCAGTCACGCTCCTGATGAATCCTGATGTACAAACCTGGTAGGCAGATACGGGAGATGCAATGTAGGGTGTAATAGAAGTTTGAGTGATCATTCGGTTTGCAGCAATACTGTACGGTGAAGGGTAAAATCTAGAACAAACACAAAAGCCTTCATTAAATAATCCTTTAAGTAGAATATTTCATGGAACATACGTCTGGTATTTTCCACCTTCACATTTTCCCTCAAGCCATTATGCATTTATCTTAATGACATACCCGTTCTGTATAGCAGCTGTGGTTGGGTCATAAGTAAGTGTCATTCCAGCCTATGGGAAGGAAAAAGAGAGAAACATCTGCAAAGGCACGATTAAAAAATTCCATTTGGTAGAGTCATGGCAACATAAAACAGTGACAGTTTAGTAGCATTTCATAACATTCGGAGTTTCTGTTAGATAAACAGAGTCATAAACTTGGTATGAGAATTAAACTCCAGATCTGCACTGTCCCATCCAGGAACCATTAGCCACATGCAGTTATTTAAAACTAAATAAAAAATCGAGTCTCTCCAGCCTACAACCTACATTTGCAGTGTTCCAACAGCTGCATGTGGCTACTGGTTATCACTGGGCAGACTCTAGAACGTGTTCACTAGATGGCACCTCCCTGGACATTCTTGAACCAGTATGTTATTTTTAAAAACACAAACAGGTCACTGAAAATAAACATGGGGAAACGGAGGCCCAACATTTCCCCATGCTGGGGGCTGAACATTTAAAGTTCAGTTAAGAAACTGAACTTTTTTAAAAAAGGAAGATTATTCAAAAGAATTAGGAACCCCTCAATAATAAATATACTATTAATTTCAATGTTTAGAATGATTTCTGAATAAATGTTAAACCTCTCTAAAAATCCGTAACATCTGAAGTGCTCTTTTACTTTACGTTTAGTTAACTAGTAACTGTAGCTGTTTCCACCATCTATCTGTCTACCTGGCACATCATCTCTCTCAGCACTGTACCACAGGGCAGAGTTTTAATTTGACATTATCTGGATTAAGTTATAACGCTGCAGTAACTGGTCACACGGCTTCACAATTATACACCCACACTAAAGTCGTAAGGAAGAACTTACAAGTCTCACCTCTCCTTCTCTATGCCATGGTCTTCCATTGGGGATGTATTTGTTTGGATTCTGTCTCTTCTTCTGTCCTCCATCCGCAAATTTACACAATAAAGGTTCTGTAGGAGCTGAATAAACAGAAATAATATGAGACCAAAATTACATGTGTTTATAAATGACAAAATGTAACGGAATTTCTTTTATAATAGGAGCAGCGTGAGTGCTATCAGGGAACTGATAGTACTTCAAGGTTTACTCAGACCCTCATATTAATGAGTGAAAAATATATTATTTTCAACTTTTAGTTGAAACTAATCATTATTTTCAAACCAGAGTGTAATGAAAACCTTCCAAGAACTACTCTGAGGGAGCATAGGGCTCTTCTGATGCACTCCTGCCACCGAAGTGCAGATACACTTTCTCTTCACCCTGGGCCCTCTGCAAGTCCACCTCCATAAATCCGCCCCCCCCCCCACCCCGTACATAAGGCTATGTTGTCCTCTCCTCCCCCCACCTTAAAAATGCTCCCATAGCTTCCCATATAATTTCTTAGAAAGGCCTTCGCCTCCCCAGAAGAAAACAAGTTCCCCTGTACACCGCCTGCATGCCTCTTCACTCAGAGCATTTATAACCACCAGTGAGTGTGCTGATTTGCTCGGTGTCTGTTTCCCCTCTAGAGTGCAAGCTGTGCGGGCTGTGACATCTGTTTTGTTCATCGCTGTATCCCCAGTGTCTCAGGGTCTGTTGAGTTGTAGGCACTTATTACATTTTGGTTCAATGAATGAATGAATCGAATAGGTCTCCTTCGTTTATTTTTGGGATACAGCATTGAAGATAGCTGTTGTAAAAAAGTTGAAACTAAGTGAACACCTATTTAAAGGTTTTCCTGTGCCTTAATCATCACACTCGGTGTTGCTTTACTATTTTACTATTATTGTGTATGTCCATGTCATAAGATGATCCAAAGAACAACTCAAGAAACACAGGGAAGCAAAAGATGCAGACACTCCTCAGGGACACAGACACATTAGCTATTTAAATTAAAAAAAAAAGGAGAGAGAGAGAGAGATGACTGCACAGCAGGCCACCCATGACTATTTATTTTTGCCTTTCTATAATGGAAACAGCAGTGTATTCCTGAAAAGTGGTGCATGTTTCTGTATGATTCTAGTTAATGCAATAAAGGCAATAACACCTTCCTTCTTGTCTGGTTCTCATTCCGTCCTTTGTCTACTACAGAACCGTGATTACTACTTTCAAGTTCTATTTCAAAGTTAAATAACCATGAAGAGAAAAATATTACTTGTGGAAAATTTACTCCTTTCTCCTTTGCCTTTTATTATCCTAATTGATCTCTTATTTTATATCACTATTACCCACCCACTAATGACAGGGTGAAAGCAAGAGCGTCTCTCAACACTTCTCCGCCAAAATACAAAGCACAACAAAAAACCCAACTGCAATGTCTCCTTGGCTTGCTGTGGAGCCCTTTGGCTCTCTCCTCTCCTCTTCCAGGTGGGACCCACTCCAGAGGACTGACCGACTGAAGGACGGGGGTGCTCGGGAAAGGGCGGGATGTAAGAGCATTTCTGAATGACAATTGTGCTGTGAGTACCAGGAGGTGAGAATACGGGAGCCTCAGCTGTCCCTTTCACAAAGGGATCCTTTGTTTTCCTTTGAACTCCAGCCATACCCCATACCCTCCGGGTTTACCTGAACAAGGAAATTCCATTTAAGGCAAACTGTGTGTGCCGGAAGAAGGACTAGGGCCAAATCCTACACAGTGGATGAGCTACTCTTTTTGTCTTTAAAAAAAAAAAAACGGGGGGGGGGGTATTGGCTTATGGAAATTTCTACCCTGACTGACAGTCATGGAAGGAAAGTGAATAGATGCAATGAAGCAAGAGAGCTTTCTAATCATTGATGATGCTTTTAATTCTACACCTGGGCCATTTAGGGACAGATGGAAACTAGGGCCAAGAGAATACAGACCTCAAAGCAGAGGAGGGGATAAAAAAGCAAACCCTGCTTGAGAGTAAGGAGAGTATCTGCAGGCTATGACCTTGGATGTCTCACCTTGAATTCTAAGAATAAATCGAGAACTCAAGACAAAAGGAAGCAAGATCTCACTCTCCACAGATTAAGAAAAGTCCTTATGGCATTAAATGTTTTCTCCAAATGACATCTGAGGTTTCAGGATTTTGCCTTCCCATAACCTCGGGGTAGGGCAAGAGACAGATAAATTCTGTGGTGCTGGCACTTTCTGGGACTTCACCTTAAGGAAATGTTTTTATCTGGAGGCATTATAAATACTAGTTCGTGGACTGAAATTTAACTTAAAATAATAAAAAAAAGAGTGCTTACTTGCAGGTAGGTGTGAACGAAAGCAGTCTGTAGCAATCCCTGGTGGGGCAGAAACGCCACATTTGTTGAAAGGGTAAGTGTCCCTACCTAAGGTAACGTGCTTCCAACACATTTCCATTTACCTAGACTACCCCCTGTCAAAGAAAAACAATCTCAGGCAGCAACAGAGTCTGCCGAAAACCTACAGGAGTGCCCCAGCATTCGACGTGAAGCAATACCACACCAAATTCTAACCACTTTCCTCTACTACAAGTCCCTTTGGCCTTTTTAGCAGTTGAAAATTTTGAGTGCCTACTAAGTGTAAGGTATAGTGTTAAGAACTAGGGATACTGTGGTGGATAAAACGGGCTTGTAATCCAATGGGGGTGAGAGTGTACCCAATCTTATGGAAACCCACTTAATCATTTATGGGACAGGGCACTGTTTTTCAGAGATGTTTAATAAAAATGTCTCCCAGAAGCAAAAAACTTCTGATGCAGGAACAGCTCTATTTTACAGCTGCTGCTCCGTGTACTTGGATGACATTATAAGAAACAATTTAACCCTGTAAGTTTGTGATACCTTATTCGTTACACAGATTGTACCATGTGCTCCAAGAAAGCAAATACGAGGAAATTTCTTTAAGATACATGCTACCATAAACCTGAACAAGGGTTAGATGATTTCAATTAGATTTTTGAATCAAAAACAAATACCCAGATCTATCGCAGCCTACTTGTTTTTAAGTGTGTGCAAGTTTGTTACAAAATGAGATTCTTATTTGACTGGCATATCCTGTGGCTTATTCCAAATCAGGGAATAGTCTAGTTTGCATTTTGGAGCTTAACACGCAGATTCCGGGTTCAGGATTGGGAGACTCTATGCGATGTCGCCTGTTCTACAGACCAGTCCTCAGGTGGCCTCCCTGATTGTTCTTTTTAGAAGGGACATATTGAGGAGGGCTGGCCTGCAGAAAAGGATGTGCCATGAATACTAGTAATAAGACTATACTCAATAGGTAAGTTAGGGTATATTAAGTTTAAAAAATTAGTATGAACTGTATGGTCACTTTTCTAGATGAGCAATTCTGCTCCTTACTGCACAAAACAGTAACTGCAAAAAGTTCTACCAAATGACTTATGATTTAAGATATAGTTCTAGGTTAAAGTGATATAAATATTATATAAAGTTACCCCAATCGATTTATTTTACCAAATATGCAGAGTATTCTAAGCTGAATTTCCCCTTCATTAATTAGTCTTTGGGGTTTGCAAAGGGAGTGCCTCAGATTTTACCCCAATCAACATTCTGTAAAATGCAGTGTCCTTGACAGAAGCTTTTCTGTCAGCTGTGCAAAACTGACACACTCAACGACTATATTAGCTGCCTTCCGGAAAAATCCACCCACTTTCAAAATTCCTCAACTAACAACATGCAAGTAACTGTCTGGAGCTCTTCCTTTACAAATTTCAACCCAAGGATCCAAAAAATTTCTTCTTCTTGGTAAGATTTCAGGTCAGATTCTCTTCTTATCCAAGACAGAAAAGTTATTTTCTTGCTCATCAGAACCAACAGGAACACGTACCTCCAAAAGTGTAACCACTGTCGCATTCCCTTCAGCAGGCAATGCCACAATGCAAACACTGCTCTGACTTTTCCGGCACGTCGTAAGGGCCACCTAGGGTAACTGAGTTACTGGATTCTCCATAAGCCTTCAACAGGGCTTTGCAAGTGGGATGATCTTTTACAAATGCCTGCCTTGGTGGCACTAACCACACCTCCCCTAAGGGAACATGAGCCATCCATCCGTTGATCCCCATGGTGACTCACTGCACATCGCAGGCACGCGGTTTGCTTATCTATCTTCTAAAGTTCAACCGTTACAGTGATTTATGCTCCAATGTCTTCCCTGGACACCCACACTAAAAATCACTTCTAGAATGCCCACTTTGTCTAAGCACTAAGCTTTGATTTGACATGGAAGTCCTCCTCACACATCTAATCAAGGGGCTCAGAGGACTTGAGCTCTCTGTAGTTTGTAACAGAGTGGACCTTTTTCTCACTGTGTTCCAATGGCTGGAGAAATTGCTACTTCTAAACTCCCATTTTTCCACTTATGTAGTATTTTATCCTAATCACCATTCTATAAAATGTAAACTGCCCTTGATAGAGGCTATCCCTTCAGTTGTGGAAAACTAGCCCACTCAGCAACTGTAATTAGCTTTTGTTCTGATAATGTCATGTATTTTCAAAAATTCCTCAACTAACAACATGCAAGGAAAAATCTGGGGTTCTGGTTTTAAAAAATTCAACCTAAGGATTCTATAAAAATCATTCTCTTTTTTTTTTTTGGTGTGTATGAACCAACAATGTCCCCTTCCTGTTTCAGCCCCTTAATTTCTAACCAAATCCTGCTATCCTGCTCAACCAGGACTCAGAGTTCCAGATTCTCTACAGATGCCTGTCCTTCCACAGGCCTTTGGTGGGTTTCCCTCTCCTTTCCTGACTCTGATGCAGTGGTCCCATCTCCCACTCAGCTGCACCTGTCAGTAAGACAATGATTATTTAACATTGTTAAAGTCAGCTTAAATAAAAAACAAAAATGCAATCCTTTCCCATAAATACTCTACTACTCTATGTTTCTAAGTCTATATTTATTTTCTCATGTTTGCAACACTGGGTCCTTTTCTTCTACTATTTACATGATGCGCCTTTCCCTCCCTTTTTTATAGAATCATTTAAAAAATGGTTACATAATGTTCTATTCGAAAAGGGATCACAATTACATATAGTTTCCTTGTTATAACACCGTGAGGACATCTGTGTGTGCATCAATCTCCCCAGTCTCAGTGCTAGCAGCTGTACTGGTGGTCAGATTATACAGTGGTCAGAATACTGCCTCTAGATTAGTCTCCCTTTGAAATTTGGCTTTGCCATTTATTAGCGACTGACTCTGGGCAAGCTATTTAATATTTCTGGTTTCATAATGTGTAAAATGGGGAAAGTAATAGTACTTACTTCAGAAGATTGTTACGATTAACATGCAAAGTGCCTGAACAGCTCAATGAACACTAGCTATTATTATTACTATGGCAACAGGAGGAGCTCACATTTTAATTATGGTTCCTCCTCTTGCCTTTGAATTATTAAGTTCTCATGAGAGGGACTTGTGTTCAGAACTTATAAACACTGCTAGGGACTGGCCTGTTTTCCACGATATCTGACTCTGTGGGGTTTAGCAAGCTGGTGAGGACTGCTGCCCTGGCTTCGTATGGAGCGGGAGAAATGTTCAAGTTGTAGTTAATGATGAAGTTACTGGCAAATGCCTTTTACAAAACTGTTTCATAGTAACACCTACATTCTCCACCCAAGATCCTCAGGCTTTAATAAAATTTTTCTCCATTACTTATCGCTCCTCCCTGGGAGAACCTGACGGTGAAGAGGTGTAAAACCGATTTGCAGAGTCTGCAGTAGCCTGGATGTGATCGATGGCAGTAACGACTGGAAGGCAGCCCCATCGTAAGCCTGGAGTGCCACTCAAAGCATCTTCAGCTAAAGCACTGGCATCTGGCCAGTTGTGGTCCCTTGTCACATTTTAAAAACCAGACCTTCCCTCCTTGGTGCAGAATGCGTTTGAACTTTAGATCTGCAAGGAAGCTCCAAGGCCACGGGCCGCCCGGGACAGTTACAGTACTGCGGCCTTGGTGACAATGCCTGCTCCTGAGGGCCGGTGCGGGACACACGAGCAGGTCCTGACCCCGAAGGTATGATCCCATTGTCCTGAAAGCACTGCACATGTGTTGCAGTACTTCTTGGCCCTGCAGCTGCCAAAACTTTCTTTTTTTTTACAGAGTAACAATGCTTAAGACAAACATTCAAGGGAAAAACGGGAAATAAAAACCCTTGAAAGATGTCTAGTCTTTTTACTGGAATCATAATTTTTCTTCTAAACGTTACCTTTTCTGCCTCCTGGCTCAGGATAACGCCCTAATAATATCACCTTTATACACAGCGTTATGAGATATGGTAAGAGCAGTTTTGAAGCCCTGCTGGGCACAGACCCAATCGGAAGAGTCAAAGGAACACAGAAAGCAGATGTAAAACAAGCTGAGGTCCCTGGACTGAGTCGGCCAGCAGTCACACGTGCACTTCGCTGGCGCTGCTCCTCCACCCACATGAAGCTCGGGGCGACGGGACAGTCAAGCCGGCCCACTCTGAGAAGCTAACAAGCACTCACGTATCTAGTGGCTGGACACTATTTTTTTTAGAACTTTCTGCCTTTAGCACACAGGAACTTATTCAGACTCCATTAATGCCATGGAAAGGTCCAGAAAGAGATGGGTGGTCACACTGCCTCCTGAAACACTGAAAACGTGTGTGCGTGTGTGTCTCCCACAGAAGCAAAACAGGATTGGGGCCGGCAGCTCCAGCTAATGCGCCACACGCATCAGTCTCCTCAGAGAGCGTACTTTCTTCCAGGAAGGTGCCGGAAGAGTAGGTTTTAGACAAATCCCTGGATCAGCACCATGAATGACAGCGTTTTTGCCTTGGGAATGTCTCCTAATTTGGACACCAGTTCTACCCAACTAGAACGTCCCAATGCTTGTCTCCAACATTCACTTTGTGGGAAACTACCACATGCTAATTCTCTATCGTGGAATTTTTATCAAGTAAATATTAAGTAGTTATTTTAAACCTCTATAGAAAGAATTCACTGGTTCCTTTACCTTGGTTGGGTACCTTCTAAGCAAATATGACTTCCTGGAAACCAGTTGCACTCAATACCAAGGTAAATCCAGATAAAGGAAAATGCTTCAACATTTTCAGGAAAAAATGAGAGACTGGGTGGGGAAGGACAGAAGGAAAGGCCTTATGAACAATTTTTTTTTCAACAGAAACTGTATTGTACATTTAAAGAAGAATTTGCTATAAAAAAGATAAAGCCTCTGAAAATATGGAAAGATTAGTCTCAAAGGCACTGATTTTTAAAAAGCAATTTCAGAATACAGATTACATAAACACTGTGCTGTGGATTTTTACAGAACTACAACCATGCAGTATTTCTGTAGCACGCCCTGGACCAGGGCGGGGAGACCCAGCCCATCACCCTGGGATGAGGAGCATGCGGGCAGAATGACGTGGCACGTGAGCTGTGACAGCTCACGTGCGTAGTTGACCTCCTTGTACTAAACCATCTACAGACTTTCTTAAGAGTGTCCCAGTGAAGATGGGTTCACTGTTCAGTTTGTTAATTTTCATCAAGTGTGTTCTGGAAACTGTCTGATGTGGGTTTCTTTTCTGTACTTGGCTCCAATGTCATGGGCAATTTTCCAGTCAGGCAAGAATCTCAGGACTCTGACAGAAACCCTCCTGGATAATTCTGCCTATGCTAGCTAAGCAACTTGCATCATTAAATAAACCATCCTTGGACTGTATTTATGAAATGTTATGTCTGCCTAGCAATGAGCCACATTATTTAAACATTAAAGTGGAGGCTCATTCAATTTACCCTTGCCCAACAATACTTTTGTTTGCAGCTGGTTCTACTGAAAATAATTACATCCACTCCATGGAGACAGTCATGTTAAGGAGTAGCCTCTCAGGTAATTGGAGGGAGAGAGTAGCACATAATAAAAAGACTGGTAGTCAAACAGAATTTTCATATCATGTACACAAAAAAGGGGAAAAACCCAGAAGTTGAAAATTGTTTCAAATTCTGTTGTGGGTTCTCAAATCCACAGGGGACTTGTTTGGGGAAAAAGTTAGATTCACTGGGGCAGCGTGCTTCCAAATACCAGCCTGCACATTTAAAACACCTGCCCAAAGGGAGTTCAACCTTATTTATATGCAAAAAGTTGTCCAGAAAGGCTTTCAGAAGAGCTGTGATTATTTGATGAGCACCACACGAAAAATGCTCTTAGAACCCACATGGTGACCTATACTGTTACAGGGCAATGCACGGGCTTTCTGTGCCGAACACAGAATTAAAAACAAGACACAGCCACTGCAGCCAAAGACTGGTGTTCTAGGTGGGAACCAAGACTAACACACAGGAAAGGTAATCAAACACTGGAAAGTGGCATGAAATTAATTGATTCATTACAAAGAGAATGGCCCGACTGCACAGATCCGCCCCATCCCCCCACACACACCCTGGTGATGAACTCAATGTAAGAGGAATCATCTGTCTCTTGTGTCCCACCTGACACTCGGCACAGCTTGGGAGAAACCATTTTCTACTGGTTGCAAGGCACAGAGAATCCTAGAATCATTTACATGTGGTTTGGAAATCCAGGTCTTTTTTTCCTTGAATGGATCAACAATCATAAAACCCACTTCAAACAAACAAACAAACAAAAAAACCAAAAAAGCAACCCCCCAAAATAGTTAAATGATATAACCATGTTATTCTTTGGAGAAAAAAGGAAACTGTCCAAGCTCCATCTGGGACACTCTGAAATCTATTTCACTCAGGCAACTGGTAAAGCTTATCTCAGACTGATAACAACAACATCAAAAACAAATGTGTGCTGGGATGTTCTTCCCCTTCAAACTTTCTGTGCTGTGTGCAGGGATAAGCTGAGAAAGTAAAGAAGTCGTAGGTGGGTGGATAATCAGCCCTTCAAAGGACCAATGCTCTGGGGCCCTGGCTGTGCAAAGGGTGGTGAGAAAAACGCGAGGGCCAGGTGGGCTTGGGGGTTAATGAGGAGGCCCCGCAGGGCAGGGTTTACAGGAACTTTGGAGGGTACAAACATTCCCTTTTCTTCTCTTTCAGTTCCAGTGTTGTTGATGGAAGAAGAAAACTAACTTAACAGAAAAGGAAGCTCTTTCACAAGGCCGAGTTCCCTGGAATAGTTTACTCTCAGGTCTCAGAGTTTCTGCTCCACACTTGCGCCTGTAGGCAGTTCGAGCTCACGCGCAGCCACGCAAACTGTGTGCTGGGAGGCTTTACCATTACAAGATGAATGCAGTCTGTGGTATCACACGTACTTACAGAAAGGTTTTCTATGAAGTGAGTGGCACTCAACTGGATACAAAAAATTAAAGTGAATCCTTAATCATAACCATCAGCCATTCAGTTAAAGATGGAACTCTGGAGCTACAGCAGAATAAATACCGAACACCAGCTAAACTTCTGGTTTGTGGTCAGCCACTAGCATGCTAGCTTGTGAACAGATAGTACTGTCTTAGTGAATTGTGTAGTGAAATTTATACAAAACCAACAAGTATTCACTGTTGCTTAGTATGGCCTAAATAGTATGCTAGGTATGAAAACAGGAAGATGAGCAGAGTTTCTGCCTTAGAAGACCCTTCAGTTTAATGGAGTGACACATGTAAACATGTTAAGTGCTGTGTGATACAGGCGGGTGTCCTCAGGGCGTCACGCAAACAGAGGGTAACCAAACTGGGTCAGAGGAGGCCCTCCTGGGGGATGCGAGCCTTGTACAGTCTTGAAGGGTGAGGCGACAAAGCTGGATGAAAGGGCACCAAAGGGACCCGAGGAATTGGAAACCATGTAAGAACTGAAGCTGCGTGGTGTGTTTGGAATGCCCTTTGTAGTTCAGTGTCATTTGCAGTGCAGTGTCGCAGGAGAAATAGTGAGGCTGGGAGCAGAGGGGGCAGGATGGAGAATGAGCCAGTGTCATTTGAGGAATCCTGGCTCCTTCTTCAAGGGTTATGCGTGGGGGGCAGGGGCAGGACTTTTAGTAGTAAAGTGACGCAAGGGCCTGCGGTATTTTACCTAAGTCTCTTTTGCTGCAGTCAGGGACGCCGTCTGAGAGAGGAAGGGCTGGAGACAGGGCAGACAATCAGGAGGCCACTGGGATGGCCTAGGTGAGAGACACGGGGTTCAACTGGATGGGGGTAGGAGGGATGGAGGGGAGACGGTAGATTCTGGAAATAATCAGGGAGAAAATTCAAAGACTTGTCTGTGAGAGACAATAAATGGAGGAGTGGGGGGAGTCCAGGATATTAAGTCCTGGGTTTCTGCTTTGGGTGCCTGGGTGGACACTGATTACACGCACACAGGAAAGGAAAACAGGAAGTGGGGCAGGATTAGATGGGAAGGGGGATGAACCTGATTTTGAAGTAGGTGAACACAAGGTGACGGAGGCCAGGCAGCCTGAAACTCGGGGAAAGCCAGGGTGAGAGATGAATGTTTGAGAGTCACCTGATGTGAGTAGGAGTCGGAACCTTGAGAGAGGATGAAATCTAGCAGAATCATGAGCCAAAAATGGAATTCAGGGAAACACTGATAATTAAGGAGTAGATAAAAGAAAATGAGCTCAGGAAAGACAGGACTTAACACAAAAATGGGAAGGAACTAGAGAGACAAGTAAGACATCAGTCAAAGGAGGACACATTTCAAGGATGAGTGAGGGACCAGCAGTACCAAATGCAGCAGGTGGACCAACCATGGAAGAGACAGGAAAGCCTCCAGACTTAATCACCAGGAGGTACATGTTCATTGTTCAATCATGTTCCCTTTGGGTATGCGCAAAAAGTTGGAGTTCTAACTCTCAGTGCCTCAGAATGTGTGACCTTACTTAGAAACTCTACAGTCAAGTTAGGTCATTATGTTGGGCCCGAATCCAATGACTGGTGTCCTTATAAAAAAGTGACACATGGACACAGAAACAGATAGGCATAGAGAGATAATGGTGTGAGAGACAGAGGGAGAAGACAGCCATCTACAAGCCAAGGAGCAAGGTTGGAACAGATCTTCCCTCACAGCCCCCAGAAGGAGCCAGCCCTGCCGGAGCCTTGGTCTTCGATTTCTAGCCTCCAGAGCTCTGAGCCCAGGCATATGTACTGTTCACGCCAGCCAGTCTGTGGTGCTTTGTCATGGCAGCCCTAGCAGACCAGGGCAGTAAGCGGACCTCAAGGAATTCCAGTTGGATACTATGGGGGGAGTCAGATTCCAGAAAGTTGAGGTATGAATGATAAGTGAGGAGGTGGGCTACAATTCTATAAGGTTTATGTGAGAAGGGCCTGGAAAGTGCTTACTTTAATTTAATCTTGAGAGCAGAGACCTGAACAATCTCGAACAGAAATGGACAGATTTTTCTAGGAAATTATTAAAATATATTTGCATAGAATTTTCACAGTTTCGTGCTTTAAAAAATGTCTATTGTAGTTATGATCACAGTTTTTGTTCTTAGTAGTATTTGTGCATTTTCTTCCATTTTTCCACTAATGAGTTTGCCACAGATCTGTTACTAATTAAAAATAAAGGGTTTTGGTTTTGTTGGAAAAAAAGAATAATAGAGAAAGATAAACAAATTATGGGGAGGGGATAACTGGCAGAGCAAGGCCCTCACAGGATGGGACAAAGGGCACAGCTGTGAACTGCTGGTCCTTGAGGCTTTATCGGGGAGGTTCTCCGTGTTGGGAGGAAGCAGGAAGTTGATAATGGTGTTTCTGCTTGCTGATTTCAATTTTACTCATCAAATAGGAAGTGAAGTTATCCGCTTAGAGTGGATGGTGGGGTGGGGAAGGGACTGACGGTGAAAACTGAAGAACCGCTTCTAGGGCTGGGTGAGGAAGCTGGTGAGGACCAGTGACACTGAGGGTCTGGTCAAGGGGGGCCAGCCTTTCCCTGCCTGGACGTAACAGGAGGGGTAGAGGTGGACTGCTGTGGGATTAATCCAAGTTCAGCATTCTGCCAAGCCAAGGGTGTGACCAAGGGATGGAGTACAAGGAAACTGAGGATGCTGCTAAAGAATTGGTTTTAGCATTAAAAAATGGACAGCAAAGCTCTCAGCTGGGTAGCTCAGCTGGTTAGAGCATCATCTCAATATACCAAGGTTGTGGACTCAATCCCTAGACAGAGGCACAAACAAGAATGCATAGATAAGTGGAACAACAAATTGATGTCTGCCTCTGTCTCTCTCCCTTCCTCCCTTCCCTTCCTAAAATCAATTAAAAAAATATAGGGGTGTGTGTTTGTGCTAGATATATATATAGATGGATAGATATATACAGAGAGACACACACACACACCAGATGGAACGGGAAAGAAGGACCAATAAAATGTGAAAATGGAAGAATCCCTTTGTATTTCAGATCAGGTTGAATGGGAGTTACTGCGTGTGATGCTGGAATGAAAAGCTGCAGAGGTGTGGTGTTACCGATCATGACAACACGAGGCAGAGCGAGGGGAGGAGTGGACAGGGTGGCCATAGGAGTTGAGGTCCAGACACTGTAAGGGGGGGGGACCGCAACCATGGGAGGAGCTGGGTTGGAAAGTATCACAGTCCTCAAAGATGTGCCTGGATGACAGATTTGTTGAGGGTGGTGATAAGGTAGATTAGAGAACAGCTTAAATATCAAAGGAAGAGAAGCTTCTTCCGGCTTTACAAGTCAGATCCTTACCAGCGGAGCAGCTTCCTTTCACATTTAAACACCCAACATCTGGAGAGAGGTGAATTATTAAGTCCTATTTGCAGATGCAAAAAAATAAACTTTAAAGGGCTAACTGAAGATTTTCTTTTTGTTCTTTGATGAGTCCTCATGTGCTAAAATTTTACACATATTATATTAAAAAGACTACTGATAAAATTTTAGACAAACAGCATACCAGAAACTCCAGGTGGTGTCTTAATGAATTTCCCATTAAAATGACCAATAACGGCTTCACACTTTTCTGTTGATTCCATTCTATATTTATAAAAAAAAACACAAACATTTAGAGATCTCTTAGTTTTCATTTTGTCCTGGGCATGTGAGTACATTCTTACAGGTTCAGTGAGTGCAAATGAAGCCTGGCAAGACAGTGAGTGAGAAAAAGCGGGCTTACCCTACTCCTTATCTAACTGTTGCTGGCATACTTCCACAGTAAAATAAATGTTAACGACTACACTCTGAATCACAAAAGAAGTAAATTACGTCTGGAGTGTTTAAGACCAAGCATATCAAATGTATAATTTTTATCTACTTGTTGGAAAGCTGACAACCAATACACAATAGCTTTGTTAGTCATGATACTGAATTAAACACAAAAAATAGTTTAAAACACCAGTGTATTTATTGTTGGCTAGAATATTTTAAAGATGTTCTTTCCTTTCACACAGTTACAAAATGAAAGACTCAAAAGCTGTGATGAGAACTAGTGCCAATCAGAAGATGTCATGCCTTCTATGGTTTTTACATGTGCTTCAAGTTTAACATTAAATTTAAGTCAATTATGACTCTTGGCTTTGGAGGAGTAACTTAAAATGATGGAGTCTTACTTCACAACTTCTACATCATCTGCAGGGGGCTAAAAACATTTGAGAAACACTTCAGGGGAATTAAATTATTTTGACCTATTTTTCTTTCATGGAAGAAACACTGAATTATCTATTCAACATGCACTACACTCCTGGACTACCCAGAGTTACACACAGGTTTTAATAAATAATAATAGTTTTAAAAAGCAGCAGAATTTAATAGGATTCCATCTTTGGATATAGAAATAAAACTACCTGATCTGCTTTCAGAACAGCCACAGAGGTGACAGGCTGTAGATGGCACTGGGCTTTCCCTTGTTTCACTTGGATCCTTTTAAACTATCAAGTGCACTCTGGAGATGCTAGCCTTGGAGACTTTCAGCTGCAGACCATCTTAGCTGTATCATAAACTTATCTGGCCCGACAGAAAGGGCAATGGACTACAAGCCAGAAGACCTTGCCTCATTACTTGGCAGCCCACTGACAATGAAAAAAGGCCCTTTTTTGCCTCAATCTTCTATGTAAAACAGTAAACAGCACTTGCTTTGTTATCTCATAGTCTGTGGTAGTACAGAGATTGACATCAAAGAGGATAATGTATATAAAAGTAAAATTTCAGCAATTTTTCCTCCAAAAGTCAAAATCAATACTTTAAGACATGTAGACATTATCTGTTATCGCACAGTATTAACAGATTCCTAAAGCGCCACATAAAATAATCTTTCAGATTAAAACTATGTAACAAATCAGAGCTCCTTCTAATTCAGACTTTTCCTTTAGAAACCAGATTAACCACTACACTGACATCCTTTCTGGGGAGGAAGCCACAAAAGTAAGATGAACAGGTGAGGGCAGTTCAGATCTATCTGCAACATTTTACTTAAGAAGCTGAAGCAAAATTGTAAAACGTTACCACTGGGGTACCAACTAGTGGTTAGACAGGTGTCATATCACTGTCTTACTTTTCTTAAAGTCTGAAATGTTTTATTTAACAATGTGATTCACTGACTTTATTGATGATGAATCCAACTTCCATCTAATGAGAAAAACCATACCGATATCTGTACGAAATTCAGGAGTCAGAGAATGTTATTTTGAAGATGTTACAGGCATCCTGATCTACTTAATAAAATATTAAGGGCATACACTTTCAGAACTATTGCTCGTGTAATTATTTCCTTGCCCAGAGTCACTAAATAGTAGTGACCTCAGGTTCAACAATACTAATGGACTTCCAAAAGATTTGGGAAAATGTACACCAATATTTACACATACTTTAAGTTCACGGTGCAGCTAGCTCCCAAAATTATGGCTTAACATCTCTTCTTGCTCAATATTTATGTTCCAGGAAATTTTGCAGAGTTATTGTTGGTAGCACAAGAAAGGTAGGAAAGTGTGCTTACCTAGCAAAGCCAACACCACGACTTGTTCCACTGGAATCACGCAGTATCCTTGTAGAAATAACCTGTCCAAATGGTTTCAACATATTTTCAAGTTCTTGCTCATCCATGGACAGTGGCAAATTAGAAATATACAGGTTGGTAGGATCTTGTTCTTGTTGCTAAAACAGAACAGAGAATTACCCATTGATTTCCAATAGAAGGTGAGATATGTTGACACACCTACTTTTATTTAGCCACTCTCTTTGCTCAGTCTTTAAAAGCATCACTAGGAAGATCCTGGACCTACAGAACACACAAGTCACCCTGGACTCTTGAAAACAGGACCTGAAGCTTGGACAGTCTCTGCAGGTCAGACACGAGCCACCGAGCCTTTCTCAGCAGACCTGGGAGTGGAGCTGCTGGCAGGGACCGCCGAGTTGGAGAGGATCCCCCCATGGGACCACAACTCCCCGCTGCCGGCAGTCTTCCCAAAATAGCCCACCTCTTCTCTACTACTATTTTTAGGAGTCCACTGCAGGCACACTATTGTGCAGAAGTCTGTTCCTAATAATTCAATCCTGAAACACATGTGGGATTCTGGACCAGGTCACCTGAAGCCCAGTGGGGCTCTGCCCCAAATCCCCTCCTCTGCTCCATGGCAGAGTCCTTACTACTTTTGAGTTGTGATCACTTGGGAAAAGAAGAGCTCCTAAGTTAACAAAAACCAAGGAAGCTCAAAGTCATACAAGATGATCAACTCTAGAGCAGATGGGGGACGGGAGTTTTGCTACATTGTTGCTACTCAGTGACCCAGGGGCCGGCAGTGACAGAATTACCTGCTTGCATATTAGAAATGCCAAATCTCAGTCCCTACCCCAGACCTACAGAATCAAAAGCTGCATTTTCACAAGGTTCCCAGGTGATTTATTCACATATGAAAATTCAAGAAGCAATAATTAGGTCATTTCCTTCTCATCGTTCCTTTGCTGAGGTAGAATCAGCTAAAACCAAAGATATACTAGTAGAATTTTCTGAGAACCAGTAACAGGTATATTTACGAAAAGTATGGTGTTCAAATCATCAAGGAAACAACATATATGATTGCTGGAATATGTCTGACCAAGTAAAAATTCACCTCTGGAATTGTGAAATTAGGATAGCTTTAATTTTAATTTTAAATCAGGCTTTCTTTTGATCTTATTAACCAACTGTATCTTTACATATTAAACTATGCAAGCTTATACTATTTCTTTAATAAGCACTATTAGTAAAGTCATTAACTGATGTTTTAGCTTTAGGCAACAAAATAGCACACTCATTATATTTTAGATTTCCAAAATGCACAGTGCTTTAAAAATATATGTGAAGCATATGCACATTTGAATTTGCACAAAGTCTCTACTTTCAAATGTGTTCTAGCACTAATGAGACCTGAAGTGAATCTTTTCCTTTTATAGTCCCCTCATGTGAAAGTAAACATTGGTTTTTCTGGTAAGATTTAAATAACAATCTGGTATCCTAGAAAATGAAAAATACCGTGGCATTCCCAAGAATTAAAGTTATCACAGACTGAGAAACGATGAGCAGGAAGCACCGGCCCTGGGACTTCCTGGCTCTCACCAGACGACAGCATGGAACCAGGCTGGTTCTGAAGGCACAGAGCGGGCTAGGCTCCCCGCCTGGGGGCCCTAGACTCTTGGGGTGTGTCCATGTGGCTGGGTCCAAGAAAATATTAAAAAATCTTCAAATGTTCAATAGCAAACTGAATAGTCACCTTCATTAATCCTTCCACAGACTAAACAAAATGGCAACCATCTTTGCTTGTAGCGGAAATCAGATAAATTCAGTGTGGTATGCTGAGAAAAACTGCCTAATACCAATTACATAAAGTGTGTATCTTTAAGTATAAAAATTGGAAGTGATTTGTTTAATGAATGCATGACAATGACAAAATATTTCAAAATAACGGGAGCAGCGAAATGGTCTTATGTATTAATGTTTTCAAATTCTCCTGAGATGGATGGGATGAGGTAAAATCCCATTTCTACTTCACTCACTATCTCCACCAACTTCACCCAATTAATCACAAGTTCCATTTCATGTTGCCTGTAACCCCCCAAATCCCCAAACTTTCCTGCAGTGCAAAAGACTGTATCTGTTCCTGTGGCAGTCTGGTCCTTAACTGGCCGACACAGATGGGGTCCTTTCTGTCTGAAGGTGGGCATTCAGGGCGCTGTGGCGTACTGCAGCTGCCTGACACTGGCAGTGCCTCTCACCCACCCAGACTCACTGTGAACCACCACCCCAGCCCTGGCTTCCAGCAGGTAAGTCGGGAGATAAAAACACATTTCATGAATGCTATGATGCAGACCTGTACAAAGGACAGTGGCAGGACAGATGGGGGAACTTGTCTCAGGAAGCTTAGGGAAGACTTTTTTAGAAGGCATGATATTGAGTTGAAATTTGAGAAACAAGCAGAAGCCAGGAGGCTGAAACCAGATTGTGAAAGGCTACCTAAAGAGTTTGATTTTATCTTGCCAGTCTCTGCTCCTCCAACTTTTCCACTTAAGCAGTGCTAACAGCAGGGAGAACGACTGTGGATCCTGAAGAGTCTGTAGGCAAAGGCCAAAGCCGTACTGCAAGGACTGCAATGTTTCCTTGAAGCCTTGGGCTTCACCAGGAGAAAAAAGGTGTGGGGGTGTGTGTGTACATTTTGCAGTGTGCCACTTAACTATTCAAGTCTGCTTCAATATAGAAACAATATTTCTGTCCTAATACTTTCAAGTAATGCTCAGGCTCCAGAGACTAAGCCATGCTTTCCCTGTGATCTCATGTACTCTGGTGGGTGTGGGGGAGGAGGAGGAAGGAGAGACTGCAGTGAGAAAGCCACACCCTGAAAAATGCGGAGGTTTTGGAGGCACAGAATAATATGATCAAACCTATCCAATTAGAAAGATTTCTGAATTGTGCTTAGTCAGATTCAGGATAAAGCTGGGAACCCCATAACTGAAGAGATTTAAACACTCCTTGGGCAAAGATACAGCATAAAAAATGTCACAAAAGAAACATGTATCATAAATATTGTACGCTAGAATTCAGAAAGAAATTGAGCTCTTAACCCAGTCTTTGATAAATAGTGACACAGTGCAGACTAAATACCGGCAAATATTTTCTATGATTTTGACGCATTTGTTTTCAATGGCAACAACTCAATTAGGTTTCTTCATTTAGAATGACCCTTAGAACTAATGTCATTTGTTTTTCTTTTCAAATGGTCAACTTATTCTGCAAACACTGTCCACACAGTTGTGATAATTTAAAAAAAAAAAAAAAGGAAACTCCAAGCTGGCAGCATTGACCATAGAAATATTTAACCCTCCAAGTGTCCACGCATACTAATTACCATCCATTCACAGTGGACAAAATACATTATACTTGTAGTAAGTGTGGGGTGGTTCTTGAATGAGGGTAATTTAGTTTCCTTAAAATCAGTGACAAGCGTAACTGCTCTATTACATACAATGCTATGTCTGAAAAAACAGTTCTTCTGTAAATTATGGGTGGCCAAACATAAAAATGGGGCCAACAGGCCTCTTTATATCCATGGAAAGGCTTCAATGGCTTCTCTAACAAGTAGAAAACTGGATTCCACATTGGCCGTGAGAGGGATAAATGGCTACTAATGTTCACTTGAGTAGAAAAGCGGGACTTGGAGGTCCCGCGTGGTGCAGAGCACTCAGTAATCATCTGAAAGAAATGAACAAAACCTCCCTGTGTGTGTGGAATGGTTCCTAAAATGCAAGAAAGGGGCTTGGCAGAAAGACCAGACATCTGTTTTCTCTTGTACTGAATAGGTTCACCAACCCGCAGATCTCACTGCTTACTGGCCTGTGGATGCAACTGCCTGAAGCCTGGTAGGCCCCTGTGAGGAAGGGGAATTCAATTCCTGCTCCTTTAACTGCCCATTTACTGCGGGGCAGGGGGAGTGCAAGCTTACCACCAGCCAAATAACATGGGATGATCTGCTGACCCCCGGCAGGCCTAAAAGGCTCTGCTAAAAGGCTTACACAAGTGTCTCTATTAACAGATGTCACTAAAGCTGATTTGAGTTTTACATCTTTTTAGCTCATTATCTGAGTTTTTCTTCTCTTTTCATAGATTCTGAGTCTTTTATTTTAAAAATGCATACATTTGAGACAAATGCAGAATGTAACATAAACAGGATTGGCCTTGAGACCTTGGAAAGAAAACCTTTGTTAAGTTTCATCAGGTACTCCATGGACAGAGCTCAATGAATATTTTAATTTTTATTTATTTACTTTTAAAGATTTATTTATTTATTTATTTATTTAGAGAAAGGGGAAGGGAGGGAGAAAGAGAGGGAGAGAGACATCAATGTGTGGTTGCCTCTCATGTGCCCTGCACTGGGTTGTGGACCTGGCCCACAACCCAGGCCTGTGCCCTGACCAGGAACTGAACAGCGAGCGACCTTTTGGTTCACAGGCCAGCACTCAATCCACCGAGTCACACCAGTCAGGGCTAGATGAATGTTTTTAAATGTCCCATTCTTAATTCTCAGTATCTGCCACTTAACTGGCTTTTCTGATCATTAAGATAACAAATATTTAATAGCTACTATATGCCAGATACCAATTAAGGCACTGGGAATTAAAACACGCATAAAAAACAATCACTGTTGTCTAATGCTCTTTATTGGCAGTTTTGCAATTCAGTTCTGAATGTGTGTAGAGTCCTTTTCAACCCAGGTAGCCAATGTGTCGAGCAGTATGTTCTCCCTCAGCCCCTGGACTCCTCTGGCAGAACACCCCTTAACTTTTTTCTGATTACGTAAGAAAGCAAGTGTTTAATGCATGGCAATGTGAATTTTGTATCCTGATTAATTCACTAGAGGAAAGTGGATGGTGATGTTCCTTACTACCCAACCATGGGGGCCAAACCTAAACTTCTTTAAAAAATTGTCTCCAAAAAGGTGTGTGTCAGGTGTACTTTAACTCAGGCAGCATGGAGAGCCTGCGTCAACTCCAGATACTCAAATCCAAGGTTCTATGGTATAAAACAATGGACTCTAGCATTTAAAATACCTTTTGTAACTTTAATGATGTAACACCAAAAAAAAAAATCAGATCCAGGAAACTCAGTCATTTTACAAAGACCTGAAGAAATTCATAAGGTGCAGAATGTTGGCACAGCACCAGAATCTCTGAACCTGTATCCTGTTCTTTGCCTAGAGATGACGTACGAAAGGATCATTTTTTTTTAGCCTATTTACAGCACTGAGCCTCCTAAGGAGATCTCTCAACAGTGCTCATCATCAACTCATGGGAGAGCTGGCATATGCTACTGCCAATCTAGATCCAGTCCAGTTTCAACTAAAGGCATTGTAAAGACTTCTTCAAAACAGAGTATATTTAATAACCCATGCTCCTTAATAGCAGACACTGAAAAGATGCCTAGGTAAGTCCTACTTGGGGCCAGCCTAAATAAGGCTTCTACATTTGCAGCAGGTTGTTAAAATAGGCCTCTTTCTGCATTTCAGCAGAGGACACAAAACAGTGGGTGTCAGGCACTCCCATACTCCGTGAGAAACCAGGCCACCTGAAGAACGTCTGCATAGGAGCTGGCTGAAAACCGGCTTGGGATGCCTGGTTGACCACCCACCTCCCCTGTCTCTGAGACACTGAAGAGGCTGAGAATGAATATGGCTGTGGAGAGACACACAGATACGGTCTGAGTCTCACAGGGGCTGCTTCCCTATCACCACCAGTCAAAAAAGAGGGGCTTCAGGAGACCACACCGAGGCTTCATTTGTGTTCTGTGGGTTATGGTGGATACAATGGGTCAAGGTCTGACTTAGACCTGAGGAAGCTGAAAGGTAAAAGGTTGGTTGAAGGGCCCTAATAAATGTCGCTGGGAAGTAACTACTGCCGTATGGATGGCTGGCAAAAACACAGGTCAGATGTGGGCACGCAAGGTAGAGCTGTTGGCCCGGGCCTGTGGGAGATCCTCCCAAGAACACTGTCTTGAAGGCAAGGATGTCCCAACAGAGAGGGGCTGTGGGAGGCTGAAGACATGTATTCTCTAGTTTCAAGGGACCGAAGAGAGAAGATCAGCTGGGGTAACGAGGGTGGTAAGGGGTCTCTGACATACTCCCAAAGCATTCTATGAGGGTGGGATGCTCAGGAGAGGTGCCCTGTCTGGCTGGAGAAATCAACACCAGCGGACATCACTGTCAGGTCAGGAAGCTTCCCTATGCTTCAGCACCGTTCCGGCCCTGGAGGGGATAAGGGACCATCACCGTCTACTTCCCTGTAGTGAATTAACCAGGATATGTTCAGGTTTTGAAAATTCACATTGCTACATATGAAACCACAGCTCAGGAGCTAATAGAAAAGTAGGAAAAACAAGTTTGGGAAATAGGAGAGAAACTAACTACACTCCCATCCCATTATAGGCTTACTGCTTAGAGCAGACCTTTTCTGGGGGAAGGGAGAAGCTTTACCATTATATGATACTCAAAGTTTTGTCAAATAAAATGGATCGGACACTTAAATTATAAGCATCACACATTTAACATTAGTAATGTGTTCTTGAAAATCGGACATTCAGCATCAAAATGTGAACTAGAAGTCTGTTTTACATTTCACATAGGAAAAAATTATAATGTATGACACATTATAACCGCCAATTTCCTAAAATATAACTAAATACCTCTGTTACATTTCTCTCTCTGAGTGTGTATACACATAAGGAATAAATGGTTATGTTGGGAGATAAACGTTTTAAAACATCCTTCCTGATTAGCAAGTGATCAATGTGGTTGTTAGCAGACAATTGCTTTGTACACTGAATACTTTTAGAATCAGCATCCAAGACACACATTCCCTTAGCTGACTCAGCAGTTTCAAAGCATCTACCCATGATTTTGGCACTTTACAAACATATTTGTAATGTAACAGGGGTCCCCAACCGTGGCCTGTTAGGAACCGGGCTGCAGAGCAGGAGGTGAGTGCGGGCCAGGCAGGGAAGCTTCATCCTACTCCCAGTCCCTTGAATTACCGCCTGAGCTCCATGACCTTCCTAACCCCCTTCGTGGGAAAACTGTCTTCCACAAAACCGGTTCCTGGTGCTAAAAAGGTTGGGGACCACTGATGTAGCTTGAGACTTTTCTCATACAACAGATGGTTTAAAATATTGTATTGAGGTTGGTATAAATATATACAGAAACAGCCAAAATGTACTGGAAGATAATTATGTCCCGTGAAGTTTGTATATCAAAAATCAAGAAGCATTCTACCAAAAAAACTTAATCAGAAAGGCCTGAAATGAGAGAAACAACTGAAGGGACTTTCTAGAATCATGATAGTGTTCAGAGAAGTTATGACCTGCCCTGGATTTCATCCATGAGAGGAGGAAGCAGGAGCTTCATAGTGTGAGTTAAAACAGAGTAGAGGAAAAATTAAACATTCGATAAACCATTATACAATACAGGTATTGCATAATCACAATGAAATAATTTGAAGCCTCATAGTCACTGTTTTTCAACAATGTCACAGGAAATTTCTCTATGTTATGAACAAATAATCTGAAAACCATGGTACTTAATACTTACAGTTTGTTTATTTTAATTACTTATTCTGGAGTTAAAGAAAATGCAAAGTAAAACCCAAACTTAAAAAATATTAAATGTTTTAGAAAAGTGATACCTTTCATTAATTCCTAAAATCTTTATTTATGTTGCTTCTTTTAGTCAATGTAAAGCTCTATTCTGGTAGCTGCATATATGCCCGTCAGTATCCTTAAGTTCTTAGCATGTAACTCATCTCTTTACCAGAGTCCTTGAACTTCCCATAAATCCTCTTTCCTGATGGAGCTGTGAATGCTCCTTGGGGAATGATGGCATGCTACTACTCAGAAGTAGCAGAGGACAGCACAAAACTCCTTTCCTCTATACTTCTAGAAGCCAGATAATATAAAACTACTGATCTTCTGAAAAGAATGCACAAAATATCAAACTGCTGAGTTTCAGGCTTGAAAATATTTTTCATAGCAATTCCAGGACCAAAAATGGAAAAAGGGACATAATTATACAACTGTATAATAAGTGCACTATGGGCGCTAGGTATGATATAATCCAAGCTCACACTTAGGTGATAAAGACTAGGGCATAAAAAATGTCACATAACAATATTCCTCATCTAGATGAAGAGTAGATTTATAGCTCATAAATAACCAATGTCTAAAAATGTCTGACTTCTCTACAGAATCAGAACAGCAACTACAGCTTATACTGCATCAAAATAACTATTGAGGACGTAGAGTTAGGGGACAAGTGTCCAGAAGTAACCATGGCCAGGTGGGATGGAGAGAAGAAATTTGAATGGCTATAGGAGAAGCAATGTGTCAGACTTCAGAACCTAAGTGGGACCAGAGAAGTGATTACTGGCTCTCAACTCACCTTTGCCATTTGAGCTTGAACCCCACTCGCCTTCAGGGCAGACACAGCTTTCTGAGCAGCTGCAGGACTGTCAAAGTCAACAAAACCATAACCTGAAATGCAAAACACATTTTGTTTTTAAGCCATTGTTTTATGATTATGGAGAAAGGAAAAGAACAACTCCATTTGGTGTCTGATGCAGGCAACAAAAACTGAACACCCTGCGGATCTGACAGGTTTCAAGCCTTTAGAGCAGCACTGCAGCAGCACCCTCCTCAGTGGCGTTGCCCTGTGGTCCTGCCCTGCGGTCCATCGCAGCTTGGTAAGTTTCCCTTTGAAGTAAAGACCCAGCTTTGCCCCTCGCCAGTCCTTTTCTCAGGTGTCTTGTATTTACTGACAAAAATGACATCTGAGTTACCAACTAAGGTTAAAACACAAGAAAAATCAATTTCAGAGAAATAGCATTTTTAATGATTTGGTAAGAAAGATGAAGCCGTCCTATGGAGCTTACAAATACCAGAAACAAAATTATATTTGTTTTGTAGACTAAATTTTATTTTCAACTAAATTAAGTTCAACCATTAGCTACCCAAAATATACAATAATCTAAATATTAGTCCTTGATTAAAAACAGCAGTACTTATTTACCTAAAATATAGTTCATCGTGATCTCCCTTCAAATAAAGAGAGGGAAATGTGTGTCTAGATACTCAAAATAGCTGTTCCCACAGTTGGCGTCCTGAAATTGAAAACATCATAAAACAACAAGTAATCAAATAATCTAAGAAAGGTCCTGGTTCAAAGCTTATTTACCCAGAGCTTTATAAACAGTTTTAACAAGCTGCTGAGCTATTTTCCCTGGCCACAACATACCAAAGCCAGGAAATTAAAAAAAAAAGGAGGGGGGGGGTTGTGTTGAGGGTCGGACTGCTACAAAATAAGCACATGGATGGGATCTAGCAGTGAAAACTAGTAAAAAGCAGTAAAAAAGGAAAACTATACAAAAAACTGACTTACGCCTATTAAGAGCAACAGTTCCTTAAGCAATCTGAGCATTACTGCATTAAAATAGGCAATTAATGATTTTTCACTGTGATAATGCTTAAGTTATTGAGAAAAGTTTAAATTATATTTAGCAGAGTGTTTAAAAGATCAGGGTACCAGGCAAAAATACCAACAGAGATTTTCTAGAAACTCAAACCTATTATGAAATTTATTTAAAATTTTTTTTACTGATTTTTAAAAATTTTTTTATGTATTTTATTTTTTAGAGAGGGGAAGGGAGGGAGAAAGAGAGGGACAGAAACAACAATGTGTGGTTGCTTCTCACGCACCCCCACTGGGGACCTGGCCCGAAAGCCAGGCATGTGCCCTGACTGGGAGTCTAACTGGTGACCCTCTGATTTGCAGGCCAGCACTCAACCACTGTGCCACACCAGCCAGAGCTTTTTTTTTTTTTTTTTTAAATAGAAAGGGATAAGGGAGAGAAACACATCAATTTGTTGTTCCACTTACATACGCATTCATCGGTTGATTCTTGCACGTGCCCTGACTGGGATGAACCCAAAATCTTGGTGTATGAGGACTCTTGGTGCACAGCATCTTGGTGTAGATGCTCTAACCAACTGAGCTACCCAGCCAGGACTTAAAATTAATTTTAAATGGTAAGAATATTTTGAAAAAGAAAAGCACTATTTGGAGGTTGCATAGAAGAGGGGCCAGACCTATCATTTATTTATAGATAGTATAAAGATACAGTAATTTAAAGAGTAAGATACTTGTGTCAATATGAGAAGAGACCCCCCAAAACCTGGAGTTTGTTTATAAAAATTGTGTATTTATTCTTACATGTTTCAACTTCAGTCATCTTCAAAGTACTCTTCATTTGATGCAATACACCTGAGACATTTTTTCCACTGCTCACAACAGTTTTTGACCTCGTCGATTTTGATACCTTTTCATGCTTCCACCATTTTTTGTTTCACCTCTTCTACATCAGCAAAATGTTTCCCTTTGAGAACTTTTTTCATCCAGGGAAACACAAAAAAAGTCACTCAGGGCGACATCAGGTGAATAGGGATGGTGGTGCATGGGGGTCATGCAGTTTTGGGTCAAAAACTGTACACTCAGTGTGGCATGGGTAGGTGTGCTTGTAAAACACCAATCCCGAAATGGGCAAATACGTTGACAGAGTCTTAAAAAAATTAACTGAAACCAAACGCAGCCTTTCATGACAACACCAGCTGGGGCACTGATACAGATGGGTCCCTAGGACACTCACTTAGTGGGGGAAGCCTGTACTACAAGGCGCCTGCCCTCCAGAAGATAATTCTGTTTTTTTGAGGGTCGCCCCTCATATATCAACAAGACTAAAGAGAAGGCTTCAGAACAGTTTGAAGGTTGGTGTGCAATGGTAGTACCCAAAGTACTGACTGGTAACAAAATAAGTTGTAATGAAATGAAGTAGACAATCTAGTATAGAAATAAATGTTTTAGGAGGGATGAGTGTTAAAGCTGAAACAAGAGGCAGCTTCTTTCTATTACTTGGAATTGGATTGAAATAAGGCTTAATTTAATTTAGGCAGTGGAGATACAGCCAGGTTGAAAAGAAAAAGAGGTTGACCCACGTGAAAGAATGTTATTCAACCACAAAGTTAGAGATTAGGTTAAACATATTTTTAGGTGTTTTTAGAAATCATCTGTTAGTGCACCCCTCTCTGGAGACACCCACTGGCACGCACACACTCACTGTCTAACTCTCATCCATACTTTATTACCAAATGCAGTTTTAGCAGGTCATAAATGAACACCACACTACATTGAGATGATTTAACTCTTGCTGGTGGACATTTAAGTTTCCCCCCCAATTTTGTTGTCAATAAATTACAGTAAGCAGAAGATCTCAATTCTGATTTTATTATAGTTGAAGTTATCTGCTCAGGTACTATATTATTTTATCTTTTTTAAATCAAGTATGTTTATTGATTTAGAGAGAGAGAGAGAGCGAGAGAGAGACATCAATTGGTTGCCTCCCATAAGTGCCCTGACCAGAGGTGGAACCCATGACCTTTTGGCGAATGGGACAACACTCCAACCGAGCCACACTGGCCAGGGTTATCTGTTATTTTTTAATTAGGGAAAATCCATAATGGTTGCATTTTAATTAACTGTTTATATCCTTTTTTGGCCTTTCCAACCACATTCCAACTGTTTCATAAATATCTGCTGAAAACTAATGTAACAGGTAAACACGCAATCTGGTGCTCTTTCATTTTCTCTCATGTTACTTTCAATTAAACATAGTATATAAATCTTTGATTTACACAGGTTCTATGGGTTTCATTATATAAATATATATACAGATATTTTGAAGGTGGGATTCACTAAATAACAGAGCTCCCTCTCTCTGGATTCCCAGGAGTTCTTTTCAGGGCTCAGCACCAGGAATAGTTATGGCGCTCGGGCTTCCTGGACTTTCCACCACATGGTGATAACTGAATCAAGGGAATACCTACGTTTTCTATTTCTGCATCGGTGTCTAGGAAACACAGGGCCATTTCTGTAGTAACTTTCTGTTTCCTGCTCTTATCCCTATTTTCCCTTTGGTTTGACTTATCTTCATTCATTTTACGTGTGTGTGTGTGTGTGTGTGTGTGTGTGTGTGTGTGTGTGTGTGTTCTGGTCTTACATGCAACCTGTAAGCATCAATAATCAATCAGCATTACAATCAATACTTGACAAGTTTTTCTTGTGGGGGCAATTCCTGAACATGCTACGTATACTCAAATAGTAGTCCCGCTTTACCTGCAGTTTCGTTTTCCTTGGTTTCAGTTGTACATGTTCAACTGTGGTCTAAACCCATTAAATGCAAAATTCCGGACATAAGCAATTCATATGTTTTAAACCACAAGCTGCTCTGAGTAGCATGATGAAATCTCATGCTGTCTTGCTCCATCCTGCCAGGGCCGGAATCATCCCTTTATCCAGTGGATCCATGGTGCATACACTGCCTAGCCGTCTCAGTTATTAGATTATTAGAGGGAGATCACATTCAACGTAAGTTATAAGAGTATATTGTTATAAATGTTCTACTTTATCATTAGTTATTGTTAATCCTTACTGTGCCTCATTTATAAATTAACCTATAGCAAAGATATGTATGTATAGGAAAAACATAGTGGACACAGGGTTCTGCACTATCTGCAGTTGCAGGGAACCTTAGGCGTCTTGGAACATCTCTCATGCATAAGGGGCAACTATTGTGCCAGTGCCAAAAACATCTGAATACCTGTTGTTCACTAAAAACTGATAACAACTTAAATGTAGAACAACTGAATCATGACTTTTTAACTAAAGTACATGTTATTCAGAGCAATGTTTCCTTCAGCTTAATTTTTTCTCTTGGGCAGAGGCTCCAACACATGTTTTGTGACAAAAAATGATCTGTGATCACTAAGGTCTCTAATTTCCATATATAAAAATCTTTGATCTGTTCAGCCTCAAAAAATCAGTATACAACACAAGCAGTTTTAATTTATACTAATATTCTTATGTGCTACACTAATAATACATTATTTATATTCATCCATTCACCTACCTTGTCAAGTTATAACATGGTTAACATTTTACCTGTCTTCATTATGAGCTACATGTTATGTTATTTCTTCTCATGTGTTCTAAGACATTTTTTTTCAGGAACTCTCATATTCTTCGCTTCCAAGATATTATAAACCCATTCTCTCTCCTTACTCACTGACTGACAAACCCACCAGGTATCTGTTGACATGTGTTTGTAAGGCCTGTGTGAGACAGAGTCCTGAAAGCTTTCTATCATCTTCCCCTCCCCCACAAGACATTATCTCAAAGGTTCCAATACATACTGTATATGAAATCAGTTCTGAATTATTCCTACCCTTATTTCAAATCCCCACAAATCTCTCCACTTATCTTTGGACCCTTCCCAACTGTTAGGGATTTGTATCATGATAATATGTTAGATTTAGCACTAGTATTTTTTTAGTCATACTTTGAGACTGTGTTAAGCATTTTGGGGAATTTTGATTTTTAAGGAATAGTTTCTTATTGGAGAAGAGTGTACAACAGTAGTCTTCAGCGCAGGGCTGTGCCGGAGAGTTCAACCAGGGAGGCTCCCGAGTTCTCCCTTCACTCAGCTAGGGCAGCTCCGCCTTTAACACACTGTAAGATTCCTCCCACCCCCCCTCCCTCCGTTTCTTCCTCTCCTTCCTTCCCCTCCTTCCTTCCCCTCTCGCTGTCTCTGTTTTTGTCTCTCCCTTCTTCTCTTTCCCTTCCTTCTTCCTTTCCCTCTCTCCTTTCCTTCCTTTCTTCACCCCCCGCCTTTCTTTCTTTCTTTTTCTTTTTTTAGATGGGGAGGAAAAGTAGGGTAAGGCTATAAAAGGCTCTAAAACCACTTGTCTACTGTGATTTCTCTCTTGGTCTGAAGCTATTTTTTGAGATCAGCTTCTTGTTTTACCTGCAAGAGTCCATTTTTCTTTATAAAACCCAAAGATTTTTTTGTGTCCCTGCTCTCCCAAATCATTTACAAATATGTTCAATACGACTAATCTAGGCAATTAAGTGTAAACATTTCAGTCTAGGATTTAACTTTCTCATTTAATTCATTAAAATATTTATTCAGTACCTCTCTACATAAAGCTGCTCTATTCACTGTCCCAAGTCAAAACTGCCTTAATGGGCCATGTTGCTTAAACATGGGCTTAGATATCTGCGACAACAGCTCCTTTAAATGTAGGAGCTTTGAAGAAGAGAGAAATACAATGAACCACTTCAAGTCTAGATGAAAGGAAATGGCTGGCTTCTAAGGCAAGGCCCTAGCACAGGGTTCATTTACGGTCTTTGCCTTTTTCAGATTGTGCTAAGCCACAGCCGCCACCACTACTTGAAAAATGGAGGTCTAATTAACGAGGAGATTTGCCTTCTCTGCCTATTCCTGTCAACCTTATTTCAATTCAAGGGGTCGGTAGTTAGACTCAAAGTCAGCTGACTCCATTCTTCCCCTTTCCTAGAAATCACATGCCCATTGTTAAGATGCTAGATCATTAAAAGTCAGAACCACGGAGCAGCATCGGGGCTGCCTATTGGAGATGCCTCTTCTCCCAGCTCATGAGGCTGGATGAGCTCATCCTAATTACACAGAAAACTGAAGGTCAGTGCATCAAATTAATGCAGCAGCATATTTCAAAGGGGCGTGTGACCTCCACTCCTTATTACAATTTGGTCAGTGAAAATGCTTCTCTCCTCCCTGCTGCCAATATTGTCAACAGGCATTCAGCAGAGAACAATTCAGAGTATTGAAACATGTAATTAAGGACTGCTTAAAACTACTCTATTCTAATTAATAGAGCCAATTTGCACAATATGTAATCTTTTCAGTTCTTTAGTACAGTCCAGTGGGCTTCAGTAAGCAGCTCTAATCTCCTCAGGCTCAGCAAAGAAAAGCTATTTTCTAACTCTACTCTCCTTTTAAGAGCAGGGGCTAAATGCCAACCAATATTTTGCATGTGAACTCCACTGGCGTCAAATCTGGGATTCTGGCAAACTGCTAGCTGCTGTTGGGTTTCTAGCCAAAACCCGACCAGAGACAAACGTAAGCAATATGCTGACATTGTGCAAGACAGAAACTGGGTGACACATAAGATTTGGTTTTTAATAAAATGGAGGTAGTTTTGAAACCAGAAATCAGGTTTAAAATTCCACCGTTTTTCTAAAGCTATGATTTAGCAAATCATCAGCGAAGGAAACACACCTTTGCATTTGTTCGTTGTCTTATCCAAAATTGCCTTTGTGGAGACTATTTTGCCATATCTAAAAGACAAAAAGGAAAAAAAATAAGTTATAATTGGGGAACCCTTATTAATGTCCAGAAAACACACATACTTTTCCAACATCTGCAAATTTTAAAGTACAAAATGTTCTTGACTATGGGACAGGAAATGAGGACTCCAAACTCAAAACTGAAGTTAAAAAAGGGAATGGCTAGGCCTCCCACCCACTGGAATCTCTGGATTATAGTTTGATGTTTAGATTTGAGGAGTGAGCTACTTACCTGACAATCTTGGGACCAAAAAAAAAGTGGAATGTGAGCTCTATAGAAAATAATTTCTTCTAGTAGCACTATGTCTGTGGTCAACTACAAAACCTAGTGCAAGGCTACAGAATTACTAAAGGAAAGTACTATGATCCACGCAGCCTTTAAAACTAATCATGAGGGAAAAAATGCCTGCATTGTATCTATTCATTTAGGTTTGCAGGCAGGCTTTTGTAGCTCCAGCTTGTCAAAATAAGGTACGTGTGTGTATGTTTAATACATTTGATTAATTTAAAACAGCTCTTTTGATGCCTAATATTTCAATAACTTTATAAGTATGTTTATTCACACTTCTTTTAACTCAGTAATAATGGTATACTCACTAATGTGTAAGAAATGGACAATCAAGAATATAAAACAATGAATAAGGAGTTAAGCATTAATTTTACAATGTGTTCAAATCCTTACTGTACAATGGAAGTTGGGGGAGAGACGGAAAATATTCAGAGCATTAAGTCCATTTAGTCTACTGCTACTTAAAATGAAATGGCAGTGCTGCTTAAATGTGTGTACTAATCCTACATCTTCCCACTGCAACCAGACCACAGGTAAAAGCACTGCTATTATTTGTCTTCTAGAAACAAAGAAAAAGCAGCCTTTAAAAAATAATTCTTAAAACTTATTGGGACTTCGAGAAATGCACATAACTTACTTCATGTGTCTGAGACTCACTTCCTCATTTACAGACTTAAGTTCCAAAATCTTACTCACACACACACTTAAAATTTTCACATTTTCTCTAATGCTGCTTTCTTATGTTGATTTGGAGGACTAAAAAGAGTCTTAAAAGTTTTAACAATGAAAAGTATCTGTGTCACGTTTTAAACCATTTTTGAGTATTGTAGGTTTCTGTGTGATGCATTCAACAAGCTGAAAGACATTTATCCAGAAGAAACAAATGGCTTGAGCCACCTCTCTCCCTTAGTCAGACTTCACTGTGTGCTGTGTGTAACCATGTAATCAAATGATTATTAAGTAGGCATGAAAGTAAAGGTAATTTAAGGTTCAAATGACAATTACATCCAAGAGGCATAGTGCTGCACAAACACCTTTAATTACCTGTAGAGGTTCTGAGTATTTATAAGAGCATTAACACAGGTCACTGAGCTGACACAAAAAAATAATTAAAAAAAAAATCTGCAAACCAGGGAAAATACATGATTTAAAGGCCACCTTTAAGCAACTACTTACATGATTCTACCTAGGTTACTTACATGCTTGATGTTTACCAGCACTCTATCATTTGCATAAGTTTTAGCTGAAACTCAAATTGCATCCCTGCCTTATACCTTTCCTGAAGTTAGAAAGTTGTTATAACTCCAATTAGGATAAGGGGTTTGAGAGTCAGAGATTAAGAGACTTTGCTTGAGGTCGCAGAGTTCATGGTCTTTTGTAAACCGAATACAAAAAAAAAAATTTAGAGAAGGTCAGGGGCTGGCCTTCTACCTTCTGGTTGTGCTCTGCACATCGATGATGGAAAAGACGGAGACATGGAGAAAGGGAGATGCAGGGAGTAGAAGAGAAAAGGCCCTCGTGGCACTGAAGCTACCAAGGTTTGATCTCTTTGCTACATTTGGCATTGCTCTTCACTTCCACATCTGGACACCCAGCGCCTCCCTCTGCCTCTTTTCTCTCCAGGGGTCTCACCCCCCCTTTTACTGGTTCTTGGCCCATTCTGCTTCCTCCTCTCCCTCCTTAACCAGGTACTTTCATCATGGTTAATGCTCAGTCCTCAGCCCTTCCTAATCCTAGGAAATTCATCCAGTGGCCTGGTTTTAATTAATGCATCTTTGTTGGTGATGCCAATTTCATCTCCTGGGTTTCCTTTCCCCCCACCAAATCCTATCAAAGTTTTAATTTTTGCTGCTTCCTCTTTTAACTTACATATCCTAGTATCTTATTAAAATACTTATATATTTAGTTCAATATCACCTTAGGCCCACGATTTTCTAAATCCCATCCTGAAGAACCCAAACCCCTCTTTTCCTACCTCCCCTTCATGTCTCTTCTCACTCGACAGCACTGCCACATTCACAATCTTTTCTACCAAGTGTGAGGTCTGTGAAACATCATCAACCCAGCCATTCCTGAATCCTGTCGGTCAGTAACTCTTCTGGGTTTTGTCTCTGACATGTGTCTAATATTTGCTCCTTCTCTTCACTGTGCCTAGATGTACACAACGGAACATAACAGAACCAGCCTCTGGTCTTTCCAGCCCTGTCTGCTGCATGCATTTACCTTTAACATCTCTTTCAACATGTCCCTCATTTTCCCCTTGCTTAAATCTGAAAACCCTGTTAAAACATTATCTTTCTATGAAATCATCCCTAAGCTCTTCAACCACTTAGTTGGACATTTTATAGCAAACCGGAGAGGCTTACATTGACTCACTATGCCAGGCACTTTGTAGGTATGATCTTATTTAATTAACTTCACAACAATCTTAAGGGGTAGGTGCCATTAGTCCCATTTTTGCAAACAGGAAAACAAAAGCTCATAGATGTTTTAAACACAAGATCTTGCCCCAAACCCCCAAGCTCAAATATGTATTGTATTTAAGTTTTCACTGAAATTTATCTATGAAATAATTGAAAAACAGTATTTCCTTTATACAATCACAGTATGAAAGGAGAGGAACAAAACGGAAGATTTTTTCTATTACAGAAATGGAATCGATTTATTTTTCAAGTTGTTTTTGTTTTAAACATGAGAAATAAACATGTAGCTCAGTGCTGAAAGAGGGATGAACATGGATGGGGTGTACAGGAGAAGAGACATTCTGAAATTTATCATTTTACTTTTTATTGTGGTTTTCATCATTATTGTGGGTTAAGACCAAAAGACCAGGACTTTCCAGAAAGTCAGAAAACAGCTTTCACTGTTCGTGGGACTGTCGCATACTGGCCTCCTTGCAGTCTAGGGGGTCAGGAAGGTGCTTATCTGGGTTACCAAGGGGTACTCTCCTTACGGCTGATTTTTGGGCTGTCCATTCCGGTACGTCACTCTTAGCACATAGGCTCTCACTAAATTACAAAGTCCGGGAGGATGTAGCACTTTAAATCGCTGACTCCACCTGAGCTGGCTCCTCAAAGGTGCTGCTGCAGCACCATGCTATGGGAGCTGAGTGCAGAACAAGTAGTTCAAATGATGAGAAGGGATCCAGAATATAAAGGAGAGCTGTCTATCAATGGCACCCAAGGAATGGAAAAGAGGTGGCAGCTCCAGAGGTCACCATTTCCCTCTACCAGTTTCAATGCAGTCAGATTTAATAACGTGGGGCAAGGGGTGGGGGAGGGGAGGAGAAGCCATGATGATGACTGACATTTAGTCTGATTTGATTGTTGATCACCAGGGCCTCATAGAGTAACAGACACCTGAGTACAAATTCATTAAACAACCAGATTTTCACTTCCCCTTGTTCCTCTTGGCAGCCTAATTTGTAAAATAAATAAAAATAAAAACAGAAAAACAAAAACCATTAAGGACCATGGACATACAATGTATTATTGGGAGAAATAGGCCTCCTGAATGGAAGAATTCACACTCTCAGAACACAAAGAAGATGCACGCCCAAGAAAGGCAGCTAAGAGAATTTTATGGGGAAAATATGAATATAAAGATTCTTTTGGGCTTTACCAGCTTTGGAGTAACGAGGCTCAGACCACAGCCCTGACTACCTAGAATATAACAGTCTTTGCTAAGAGTAGATAATCCATTCCAGAGAAAGCTCTGGCAGTAAAAGGATAAAAAATAACTAAGAAATGTGACTATAAAATAATTAGTATTTCAAAGGAGAGTAACAAGTAAAAACTCACATTTAAACCTACTGGCCCAAGTGAACTTGGCTGACAAACCTTCTGCTAGATATCTACCAACATTTCTTTTGTTTGCACCGAAGCTTAAGTCATCTCCCCCATTTCCATTTACAGCTCTTCTTTCATCTTCTGTATATAAAATATAAGTCTATTTCAGTTTGCATTTAGTAAATAAAGCTTAATTTTCTCCTCTACCCCATCATTTAGTTCCTCCTATACCCTACCTTTTTGTTAATGTGCCTTAATTACAAAAGAAATGCATGTTTATTGTAATTTGAAGACACAAGAAAGGAGGTTGAAATATTAAAATCACCTGAAGTGCTGGATCTGAATGTTAAATACTGGTGCAAATCGTGATGGATTCTGTCCAATGTGAGCATACGTGTGTGCACATCTGTATGTGCACACAGACACACTCGAAGCTTCTGAACATTCCCAGTTAGGAGCCAAGGCTCTGGAGAGTGGTGTCTACTCCACTCACCACCAACAGATGGCGATAATGGTTGATAAGTTATTTTAATATTAGTCATTCCAGTGGTGAATTCATTTAAGGCACCATGGAATCACTGGCAGTGTTTGTGTTAGTTTTAGAATTTTTTATGAACATTATTAAACCTGAAAAAGCATTACCTGTGTGGGAAACAACAGTAAGAAGTGCATACTTATAATGTAAACAGAAAAAGATTTTGAGTTTGAAGGAGGGTGGGATACTGCTCATGCATGTTTTCAATTGGTTTTGTTTTAAAAACTGTCTCTGAAGGAGAAAGAGAGACTTCACACATTTTGAGAGATGCTGTGCCCATTCAAATAACAGCAAGGGGAGATTGGGGATCGAAGTGAGAAAAAAACAACAGAACTTCTGAGTATGTGGCTATCAGATCAGCATTAATACTGGGATGCCCATGCGTGCCCTAGTGAGTTAATTCAGGGAATAATAAAAGTAACAGCTTATATTTACACAGCTTTTATTTGATGCCAGGCCCTGTTCTAAGTGACTTAGGTCATTTATTTTAGTCTTCACAACAACCTTTTGAGTAGGTACAGTATGACTCTCACTATGTAGATGAGAAACTGAGGGGCAGAGCCCAGTACGGGACCTACTAAAGCAGCAAAGTCGAGAAGCAGGAGCTTTCTTTGCTTTGGCCAATAGTATTGACTGACCGCTGCAGAAACTTTGGTCACCAGAGATTGTTCCAAAGATTCAAAGCAATTGCCACCGTGAATCCGCACAGCTCTGAACTAGCGAGGGGATGAGGGCAGGCTCCTGAGACAGATGGTGACCCCACTCAGAAAGGAGTTACTTGACTTTCTGGGGAGGCCACACTGTCCCATTTGGAATTAGAAGCCCACCAACAGAACCTGTGAACAGCATCGGGAGGAGGAGGCAGGAATGCCTTTAAAGCTCCCAAGGAGTGGCTCCTGTATCTATTTGATGGGACTCAAAGCCAAAACCCCTCTTACTATTTTAGACTTGTTGGGGGAAAAGGAAAAAAATACACATACACAGACTCCCATACAAAGATGATATTGTGTAAGTAATTTTCTAACTTGCTTTTTCTGCTGCTTTATTTTTTAAATGGCCTCCTAGGAAAAGAAGATTTACTAAAATCAGCTTTAGCTCTTCTAACAGTGGTTGACTTGGGGAAGGGAACAAAGTATAAATTATATACATTCATTCTGCTAATAGAAAAATTTGTTGGAGAATAAAAATTAATAATCAAAAAGTAGAAAGAGTCATTCATCCTTGTATTTTGAATTGTCACAACCTTGAATCATTCTGCTGGGTATATTTACTTTACTTAACTTGAGGGAGGAAGTGGTAACCATTTAAAGATGAGATACAAGACATGTAAATTTTAAAATTAGGCAATCAATACCAAACAGATTTTGTAAACCTTTATGTTTTTGGCCCTGAAGATTTTTAATGTTTCTGTAAGATTAAATATTAAAAGTATAGAAAGATATTCCATTTTTCATTCTAGCAGTTTTGGCTTAACTCTTCCAGTGGATTACTGTCTGTCCTACTTGTGTTGAATAGCGGGGAGTGTCTGTCAATCAATGATCCCTGGGACCTGGGATACATACAACAGGAAGCAACATCTTATGCAGCTAGAACTGGAGCCCAGATTGGAGGGAGGGAAATGTTTGGCAGGAAAAGATGCCACAGCCCTAAAGGTCAGAAACAAACTTTGTGCTGAAGGTGAATAAAACACAGGAAACACAAGGATAGTCGAGAAAGAGATCAGACCAAGAAATCAACCCATAAATATTTAAAGCACGTTTCCAGCATGCCCTTCACCTTAGAAAGCCTGTAAGAAATATACAAGATGCCAGTCCTGCCATCAGGGGGACAAACTTTTGGGGGATATAAGGAATTTTTAATATTAAAACATAAATAGATGTTGTGATCTTATATGACAAATGCTACATTAAAAGGGGAAGAAACATAGGAGGAAGGTCAAGTTCGGCAAAAAAGACTTTGGGGGAAAGCAAAAATACTGGTGGCCTATGGAGGACCGTACATAGAAGAATCTAATGCAACCTGTGTGTGGGAGAAGCAGTGGAAGCTGGGTCCAAAAAGGTCCTTGTAGGACCTTGGGTTCCAGGAAAAGGAGAGAGAGAACAGAACATGGCGGAGGTTTTGCAACTGCAGAGTGATATGATGAAAGCAAGACTTTAGTCAGATTAATGAAAATGCTGCAGCTAGAATTAGCAGAGAGCGATGTCACATTTTATGTTATTGTGAATTCTTTTTGGGCTTTGACTCAAGCAATAACACTCAAGTTCAAGAAATTAAAATGAAGAAATGAGAAGAGGTAGGAGATGAATGGAAAAATTCTAAAGGACAGAAAAAAATTTGAGACAGAGAGTTTCTTTGAACTCACCTTAAATGCTTAACCTTTTTTCTGAGGAAAACCACCCACAGTATCTGTGCTATGAAAAGCCAGAGGCTTGTCTCTGGGAATGCAGGGAAGGTGGAGAGCAGGAGCCACTGCTACGGCTCACTTTTCTGAAATGTCCTGGAAAGGACAGTGAGTTTCAACCCCCTTTAAAGGCCTAGAGCTTACAGGTTAGAGAGGACTTAGCAGAGGTGCAGAGCATCCTCAAGCAGTCTAGCCCTCAGTTAGGCTGCTTGCCTTACAGCACATGAGCTGATGAAGAATAAATTCCAGAAGATTTGGGACAAAGTATCACATTTTTCAAGAGAAAATAAATGTACGTATGTCTACATGTCTAATTTTTAAAATAACATTAAGATTTTAAGAAAAGCACATCCTTTCAGGATACTATAAAATGGTAATTAGCACCCAGATTTTGGGATTAATAACCTCTTCTCACTAAACTTAGACCCATTCCTGCCAATCTGCCTTCTCAACATTTCTGGGTGGCACAGCTAATCTATTGTAAATGCTATACATTAGTAACAACTGATGCTGTTTACTGTATACATGCCTTGAACTAAGTAATTCATATGGAATGTATAGGAAAACTACCCCATTAAAAATGGCTAAGATGCATTTTTGCCATATTCTATGAAAAACTTGTAACTCTCTTCTAAATAAAAAGCACTCTGTAAAGCATCTGATTTATTACACAGATTTGCTATTATAGTTTAGTATCAAGCCTATTATGGTCTGCAATCAAAGTAGAGTATCTTTACACTATTTTATGGGCTTTTAAGAGCACAAAGGGTCATTTACATCACCATATGACACTATTTTTGCCACAAGTCACTGTTCCGTAGCACTTACAGATACTGTCAGATGGCCAGACCCAAATTAGTGCTCCCAAGAACTAACATATCAGAGGAAAATAACACCTGCTGAAGACAGGACCCAGAATTTTGCAAGTAACATGTAGATTGTCTATCATAAAAATCCCTAAAAGTCTCAAACACTGATTAATGTCTAACTTTTAAAACAAAGGTAATTTGATTATAAAGTGGTCTTTCATTTCTGAATTGAATATATGAACTGACAGCAATGGAACATTTCTTAAGTTCTCTTACTCTCCAACCGAAACCTGTAATGTACAGGTTTCTTGTCTTTGCTTGGATAACATCACCTTCATGTTTCTGTAGTACTTCGCTTTCCTGTACCGTAAGAACAACAGTGCTATGCTGGAAAGATGACAGAGTCGCAACCAAAGACAACTACCCTCAAGAGCCTGTGGGGCCGGTGCCCAGCTCTGGGACTCTGGCATGGTTGGCTGGCTTCAGTAACCCGTTCTGCAAAGTGGCCCCGTGACACTACCTCACAGGACTACTGCTAAGAGGCTAGCACAGTGCTTGACACATAACAGATGTTCAATAACTAATAGATGTCACCCATTTTTCTGCCCTTCTCCAAATAATGGTTCTTCTAATTCTTGTATCACATGAGAGCACTAGATTAGATTATCTTTTTCCCTGCATATGGACTTGGTCTTATGCTACAAAATGTTAAGAAAAGGTAGACCTATCATTTTACGATTACTTTTGAGCACAGTTCGTCGTATATTATAAGTAATCAATACATACTAATTGAATGAATGAAACATAAACATGTAATATGAATTTTTCCACTGAAAAAGCTTGGTGTAGAGAGTTAAGAAAGGTTGGCAGTGATAGCGAGAAGGGAAATACATTTTGCTTTGGAAAATGAACATGGCCTTGTGTTTTATCCCAATTTTGTTATAAAAACAGATGAAGGGAAGGTAATTTGAGAGTCTGACATGAAATTTAAAATTAGTACCAATAAGAAAATGATAAAAGGTTGGGGGGAGGGACCAAAAACATTTAGAAGAGTTTCTGTTCTGTTCCTAGATATTTTCAAGTGTCTCTAAATTTGTTGCTCCTTTTAAAAGAAATCAAAACTGGAAATCTTTTACACACACACACACGCACAACCAAAAGGCTCTGTCAGAATTTGTAGAAACTGAATGCATTAAACTCCAAAACTGAAAACCATAAATGACTGCTTCATTCAAAACAAGAACAGCGTGACAGAGGGCAAAAGTAAACATGTCTTTGAGGGAAAACAGTTATCCGAAACTATCAGAACAGAGTGTGCAAATTACCTAGAAATTTCTCTTGATTCTAACACAAGCTAAAAAGGCAGGAGTCAAATTGGACATTTCCTAGACCGAACACTAACACTGGCTTTGATCCAAAACACGGCCCTAGTGTATTGATTTCCAAGCGCAGTCAGTCCATCCTTTTGTAAAGTAATAAATCCTGACTGCCCCATGACCTTCACACGCCAGTCTGAAGAGCAGACTGGAAAGTAGTGTCTAGTTTGGTCACTTCAGCTCTAAGAAATCTGGGTATATAATATACATGTATCACTCGTTAAAAAATACATTTGGCCCTGGCTGGCGTAGCTCAGTGGATTGAGCGCGGGCTGCGAACCAAAGCATCGCAGGTTCGATTCCCAGTCAGGGCACATGCCTGGGTTGCAGGCCAGGTCCCCAGTGGGGACCACATGAGAGGCAACCACACATTGATGTTTCTCTCTCTCTCCTTCTCCCACTCTTCCCCTCTCTAAAAATAAATAAATAAACTATTTAAAAAAAAATACATTTGGACTATATAAGCAAGGGCACTTGGAGGTAGCCTGCCAGCACAGTTGATGTTTCTAGACTTAGATATTTTGTTCAAGGAGCACTAGTGACAATGGTCACGGCTCTAAGAATGGATCTGATGGAAATGGATCAACAGGGCTCCCACCGTGGTTTCCCACTGGTTTGCCTCTGAGTAAGACTGTCCTTAGACACTGCAGATCAAGAGAAGCAACCACTCCAAAGAAAGACAGAGTAGTGCAGCTCTAAAAATTTATCATCTTAACCCTTACGAAAATCAGAGAGGAACTGTCTTTACGTGTAAGAATGGAACTAGAGGGAACCACATGCTGTAAGTTACTTTAGTATCAGTTTGACAAAATTACCATATGAATATCCCAGACAAAAGCGCTGCGCCCCACTCTCAAGCTCACCGGACTTCACTGCGTGTTCCAGGTGTTCAGATTCTCCTCTGCAAATAAGGGGGCTGTGTAGGGAGGTCAGGGCTCAAAGTGCTTCTTAATTACATGGCCTACTCAAGTGAGGAAGTTAGGGCTGCTTGGAAATGCTACATAATATATTTGGATTTGAGTTCAATAAAAGTCATTATTTGCTCATGGAGGATGTCTTGGAAGAGGAAATTTGGTTTGGATGAGTCGTAACTGGTTACACAAGCGACTGAGCTACAGTCAGGCCTGTGGGTCAGTGCGGTCCCAGTCAGCATGCAGAAAGGCCTCTGGTGACATGCCACAAAGCCCTGTTCAGCCAGCACTTTTCAACACTTAAACAATGACATAAATCAGGTAACCAATAGCATGCTTATTAAATGTATAAATATCCCAAAGCTAGGGGGCATGGTGAATGTAAGATGTCAGAGTTAATACTTTTAAATTATTTCAACAGGCTAGAAAGAATTCCTGGCCACAGCCAACACTGTAATATTTAATAGGAAAAATGTAAGTCTTACATATATGTGCCAAAGGGCAGAGAAGGGTATCAACTGTTACAAATTTAGGGAAAGCCTTGGCTTCTTCATACGAAAATATCTGGGCATTTTGATTAAGAACAAGTTAAAGTTCTCTGGAAAAAAGAGAAGAAAACAACAACAACACACCAGACTCAGAGTACACTGAGAAAAATACATGGTCTGGGGCTTAGAAAGAAATTATGCTCTTGTAACCCCTTTGTTCAACATTCCCCAACACCCATCATTACGGGCTTTTGTCCCCAAAAGATACATGGAAGTCCTAACCCAGTGCCTGTGAATGTGATCTCATACAACAGGCTCTTTGTGGACGTAACCAGGTTAAGACGAGGTCATTAGAGTAGGCCCTCGGCCGGTGTCGACAGGTGTCCTTACAAGAGAGATGTAGGGACACAGGTACACAACACATGATAGCTGAGGCAGAGGGATTCAGCCACAAGCCAGAATATTAAGGACTGCCAGAAAACCACTGGAAGCATGGAAGAGGCAACTCCCTAAAGAATTCAGAGGGAGCTGGGCTCTGCTGACACCTTCATTTTGGACTTCCGCCTCCAGAACTGTGAGATAATTTCTGTGATTTGAAGCCACCTAGTCAGTCGTCCTTTGTCACAGCAGCCCCAGGAAGCTCACACAGCTCCCACTTGCCTGTGTGTCCTTATACAAGTCCCCACGTCTGCCCTGTTCCATCGTAATTTCCTGGCCCTTAAGATGTTACCTCACCTGGGAAATGCAGCATCATTCTTCGAGACTGAGCTTAATGGCGCTCTTCTGAGCAAGCCTGTCTGACCTTCCCTCACAGAAGAGCTAAGTGCTGCCTCTGCAGTACACTCAAGGCAGCAGGTCCCCACAGAATCTGGTGCGACACCCAGCACACCGCTGTATTACCCGCATGTCTGCACCCCCATAACACGTGTGTCCTTGGCCTGCCTTCCCCTCTGTATATCAGGCTGCAGCAGAGTGCTTGGCAAATAATAAATTGTCAAAATTCAGCAGAAAGGAGTAGAGGAATAAATAAATGAATAACGATAGCCTGCTTTCATTGAGTGCTTTCTACACTGGACACGTTTGTTCTCAACACACCTTTGACCTAGTCCAAGCTCTTTCAGGAGAGAGTGAGCCCCACAGACAAAAACGCAGAAATCACCTCCTGCGAGGAAGGAGCAGCTGAGGGGGAGCTCGCTGCCCCTGGCAGTGTTCGAGCAGAGCCAGGTGACCGTCTGGGTCGGGCTGGAGTGCTGCCGCAGGCGAGTGCCTCACAAGACTCACCTAGGGAGATACAGTCCACTAGTGCTAGACAAAAATAAGTGTAGCGCATTTTTCAAAAAGCTACATTTATTCTAAGATTCTGTACTTCTCATGTTTTTGCTATTAAAATGGCTTTTTTATGAAATCGTGATGGGAGATGATGGCTGTTTCAGTTTGTGCCCTTTTTGACAAAATAAAATCTTGACTCTAGACTAGATTAACTCTATTTTTGTTTAGTTCAAAAATCCAAAATCCAAAAACCTGGGACTTGCTAAAACATGATGCAGAAGGCTGGTGTCCCTGCTTTGAAAGGGGACTGGACTGGGTAATCAAAAAGATGAATGTAAGTAAGGATGATGGTTACATGAACAGAATGATTGGGTAAAAGAATAATGGTGAAAACATCTTTTAGAAAAACCACACCTCACAGCATTCCATTTAAAGTTATAAACTAGACAAAAACAGGTCAATGAAATTCTATAGAATTGTATATGAATAGACCAAGCTCCCAATAAAAATAAACATGAAAAAATGAGAACAGGGAGAAGGCTTCTCACGAGCTCACTTCCCTCTAGTTCTCTCCAGCATTAGCCGAAGTGGGCATTGTTATCCACAACAATGCTTCCGGCACCTACCCTGCTGAATCAGCATAACACGGCCCTCAGCTCCCCAGACGTCCTGCTTTGTCCCTTAACCTTGTATGTGTAAGCAGTCAAGCTAAAATGGGCCCTGAACATAAATGAGAAAAGCCCCACAGAACCTGCAAAAACAGCATCCTCAAAAGGGAGCCAGGATCCTAGTAATTCTAGAAAATTGCTAAGGACATGGTGTCAAAGGAAATAACCAGAAAGCTTCATTACACACAGTTTTACATAGGTACATACATATATATCCACACATATGCACACACATATAATTCTTTTCAGGTAAGCTTAAAGCTCTTTATACTTTAAAGAGTAAATTAACATCTCTGGCATTAAAATGGGATTCAAATATAAGGTAACCCAGGTAGAAGTGAATTAGCTCCTTGTAGATACCCAGGCACTGGGGAGTGGGGATGGGAAGGCTAGGTGGGCTTTTTTTGAACTTGAGAACGAAAAGGAGAAATGTGACATGATTATCTCTCCTGTGCTTATTTGATAAATACATATTATATATAATCTGTATTATGATCCTAATAATACTAACTCCCACTGTCTTATAAGGAACATGGTATCTATTCTACAATGTAGATAAAAGACACAGTCCTAAATGAAGGTAAGCACCCTTTCCCACTACTTAACTAAACCATTCAGAGCTCAGCTTACCAAAATATTTGTTTTATTTTTACCTGGGTTGGCCCCTTCAGGCCAGTGTCTGCTCCAAACTGTGTCCAGAGGAAGGTGATAATTGCCCCCTTAACACCCAGGCCTACCCTGGACATACTAATTACTCCAGACCCTGCTTGTTTCCTCCCACAAACGCCTGAACTCAGAAAGCAAGCAGGGAGTGGCCTTAAGCTGCATTGCAGCTCACTCCCTAAACCAGATTCCCAGTCTTCCCAAACCTTCACCTTAGAGCGACAGGGCAGGAATGAAGGGCAAGTGAGATTAGGGGGTGAGGGATGGACAGAAATAAGCACTTTTAGATCCAGTAAATGAAAAATTAAATTTTGTTCTAGTGACTGAGCATGAAACACAAGTAATATTCAATCACAGAATAATCAGAGAGAAGTGGAATGGAAATTCAGGAGATGATAATCAACCAGTCTCCTCAAAACCAACAAATATTTCAGAGAGATGAAACCTTGTAACTCTTGGGCATGAATAGTGAACTGTAAGGGAAATAGAGACATAAAGTGTATTAATTTAAAATAGATAAAAACTTGAGGGGTATGGCACCTATTCTAATACCATATGTAATGAGATGTCAACACTTAAAATCTATTTGCCAATGATGGTAATTTTGATCAGTTTCTGGAGGGCGGGCCCCTTGTAGTACAGGCTTCCCCTGCTAGGTGACTGTTTTAGGAACCCATCTGTTATCAGTGTACCAGCTGGCGCTATTGTGAGAGGCTGTGTCCAGCTTCTGTGAATTTTTTTGAAGACTCTTTCAACACGTTTGCGCATTTCACGATGGGTGATTTATGAGTGCACCTGCCCATACCCTATTCACATGCTCTCATCCTGAGCAACTTTTTTTTGTTTCCCTGAATGAAAAAAGTCCTCAAAGGAAAATGTTTGCCCAATGTGGAAGAGGCGAAACAAACAAACAAAATGGCAGAAGCATTAAAAGCCATCAAAATCAATGAATCAAAAACCGTTTTGAGCAGTGGAGAAAAAGTCTCAGTAGGTATATTGCATCAAACAGAAAGTCCTTTGAAGGTGACTGGAGTTTAAACATGTAAGAATAAACACATAATAGTTTATAAATACTTCAGTTCTTTTGGGTCCCCCCCTCCTATCTACAGTACCTGAAGATTTCCATTTCTCTGAGAAGATATTACAGAAGGAGGTTTTGCAGAAATAAAGAAGATGTAGTAATGCACTTTAGGACCTTAACAAAATATTTTTGAGTAAACAGGTGAGCTAATGAATGGGGAATTTGTATGTCTAACAGATGTACAATGAATGTATGGGCAGTTAACATAGGAACCAGGAGAGCTCTAGCAAGCGTTTACTTTCTGTGATAAACTTTTTAAAGAATTGTCACATCTGACATTTTACAAGGTCTTTCATACATATGTCTTGTCCAAGCCCCATGACAACCCAGAAAAGGAGACTAGTCCCATTCTACGGAGAAAGGAATCTAAGACTGGGGAAAAGTGACTCATCTTTCCACTGCACTGCAGTAGGAAAGGAGTCAGAAAAGGAAACCAGGTTATTCTGTAGGTGCTCAGGAAAAAGAATGAGTCTGAGTCAGGTTCCTCCTGAAGTTCAATGAGCAGCTACTTCCAGTGACAATGTGTGTGAAGGAAGCTGTTGGCTAAAATGGGAACAGATCGTTAAAAGAGCCAAGATTGGGCCTGTGCCATGAAGAGTGTGCTGGGCAGAGGAAATAACGCAACACAACTCACTTCTTCAAGAAAATGAAACAAAAACATTCATCCCTTTGTCACCATTTCAAGCTAAGTTTAAAACACAAGTTTAGCATTTATACTATACAAGTAGAAACTTGAGACGATTTAAGGGGAAAAAACCCCAAAACTGTAGTCATTGAGTAAAAAAAAAAAAGCTACAACGTATACCTAAGATATTATCCTGAAATGGGGAGCAAAGGTATTTATCTCAGAAAGTAAAGGCCAAAGCCCTTCAGCTAATCACGTAACAAAAATGCAAAGTAACAAAGATTAAAATCTATCACCCACCGTGCAGGAGAAAAAGGAAGAAATGTCTAGAATCTAAAGAGTATGTTTTATACAACTCAGCTCAGCAAAAAGAAAAAATGGTTCCTGGAGAAATGACCTGTGACCTATCCATCACCTGAAAAGGAGAAAAGAAAATGCATGACATTATTGTGGGGGAAAATATTTTCGTAAATGTATTTGTTCCATTATCAAACTCATCAAACAAGTGAAAAAATGCAAAGGTGTAAGGATTAACAGTACCATCAAGCTCTACTGAGAATATGGAGTGGCAGGAAGAAAGAAGGCAGCACAAATGTCTAGGGCAACCAATTCATCAACTGGCTGAGCCTCTCTTACTGTCACAACCACATAGCAGACCTGCAGGCAAACCTGTGACACATCAGACTTGTCAATTACAGGACAGCCACCTTCTAGGGAACTGTTCAGACTGTTGTGTGTGAGAGTTGTTAATGCGCCGGAGACAACAGCAACGATCAATTTCTTGACATAAACCAGTTCTATTCCTGCTAAATGAAAGAAGGGGAGCTAACGTGTGTTCGAGTTTTCTTTTCGTTTGTTCTCCTCAAGTGCAGAAGGCACAGAACAGATCTTCGTAAACTCTGGGCTAATTGGCCGTGCAATTCTGATGTAACTGTATCCCAGGTAGCCAAGCCAATTAAAAACTTCCCAGTCGAGAAGGATTCTTTCCCCCAGGATCTTCATTACGTGCCTCTACAACTACATGTAATGTTGTTAACTTGTTCTTGGTTTCCTTTCATTTCTAGGGCACAAGTATGGATTGGTTCCCGTAAGACTCATCCTGCCAGGTATTCCATGCATTTTAAATTATTTGTTTCTTAGGATCTTCATGGCTAGTAAAGAAGACCAGACATTTATTACAACGACAGTGTGGAATGGTCACTGAGCCTGATGTACTTCTGCACAGACTACAAACAAATTCAAACCTGTGTCCAAAGTGGGTTAGAATAAGCTATCTGTCATCATTTGCTGTTATTTTACACTGAGCAGCTCATGTAAAGAGTGTCAAATTCAGTTGTTTTTCCTTTTCTAACAGACATTACATACAAAAACTATCAAATTGGGCTAAGATAACAACAAAAAAATAAAAATAAAAACCCAGGATGCAAAGAAGATAGCAAAAGAGGCATATACCTACGGTAACAGCAAGCTGGTCACACTTGGAGGGCAATTTGGAGCAGTAACTTAAAACTATTTCTCCTAAGAAAATTATTAAGATTGTGAACAAAGATTTGCTGGCAAAGATTATTCTAAATACTAAGTAAACTACAGAACAGCCATGGGATGAAAAACCTGGTAATCAGTGATGCTGTGTGCCCTTGTTACTGTGGGGAGGGAGACAGCCCAGGTGCCCAGCAACAAGGGAACAAATTATTTTATGAGATACAGACAGTGAAGAAATCATATAGACATTCGAAAACCCTCTCCCCTCTTTTTCTTGAAATACCTAGACCAGCGCTGTCCAACAGAAATAAAACACAAACCACAAATGTGACCCACACACGTAATTTTACATTTTGCAGTAACCACATTAAAAAGTAAAAAAGAAATGAAATTAATTTAAATATTTTCTTTAACCCAACATATCCGAAATATTACCATTTCAACGGCAATCAATATAAAAATAATACTGAGATGCAGAACACTTTTTCTACTAAGTATCTGAAACCCATCATCTATTTTACACTTCCAGCATGCCTCAATTCAGACGACCGCATCTCAGCGCTCTGCAGTCACGTGTGGTGGTGGCTACCATGTCGTTTGCACAGAGCTGGATGCACACAGGCAACCATGCACGTATTTCTCTGTTTCTCAGTGCAACGTTTCTCTTGCTGTGGGAAATGGTAGCCTAGCACCATTCAAATCATGGTCACACAGTTGGCAACTACTACTTTGGACTGCTTATGGCAGTTGCTTTAGAGTGGCACCAATTAGGATGATATTCCAACTTTTGCACTTCTGAAGTAATTTTTTTAAAGTTGACTATAAGGAGATAATGATCATTCAGTGTTTTGGACTAATCTTTGAGAATGTCTGAACAGAAAGATAAACTTGAAAAGTTCCAACAGCATCTTCCTTTTAACTTATTTGTTAAGATTTTACGGTTACTCTCACAGAATAAATTAAATCTTGTGGCACTTACGCAGCAGAACATTCTACAATTCTTGCCTCATCGTCCTTACTCTCAGGGCTTTGAATGAGCTTTTATCAAATACTTTGGGTAGAATGAATAGTACATATGACTTAGGATCGCATGCCAGAATGGTACATATTTTTGATGACCTTCATGTCAAGAAAAAATGCGGTGGGAGCAGCCTTGTATTTATTCACTGTCAAAGAAACAAGGAACTGATTAAATTTGAAGCCAATCAGCCTTGTAGATCTGAGGCTGCTACTTGTTTCTCAGAATTCACATTTAAACCATATGCTACCACATGATATTAGGGAAGCAACCAGGGCCACTGCTAGCCTTTAAGGCACCTTTCTTGTAGATTTGGTGCCCGAAGAGGAGGAAATCCCTCAGGCACAGGACCTGGTGACTGAGTGAGAGATGGCTTTCAGCCTAAAGGCCTGGGCCAAGCTGATCTTGTGTGGGTGACAATGTCCTCGGTTGTATATGTGGTTCCGGGAACACCTTCTCAGCTGGTATACAAAAGCAGACATGGGTAGCAAGCTCTGGAGGAACCAAGGATGTGACCATTATAAAATATTGCAAGATGGTGCCAGCCCCTCTTAGGGATAGCTGAGGCAGAAAATAAGGTGCAGAAAAGCAGATTTTCAAAAAGTAAAACTGCTGTTATACATGTAAGTTGGAAATTAAAGTTTCCAAAGTTAAGGCAGTTCTTAATATAAGTAAACACATGATGCAGTTAATAAAAATGCTTTCCATAAACCTTTATAAGATACATAATAAATGATTCCAAGAGAGTCCATCTAATTATATTACTGGGAAAGCTGAAGCTTGTTGATCAACGTGCTTTTTCATCATTCCTCCTTTGCTACAATTACTTGACTGAAACAGAATACAGAATACTCAATTTAGTTTTACATGTGTGCTATAAAAAACATTACAGCTTCTCCTGTCCAACTCAATAGGGTCTAAATGAAAATGTAGAATTTCAAGCTGAACTCATCATCTCCCCAACCAAACCTGATACTCTGTCTACACTGGGAAGGCAGTCATCACATGGCTTGTTTGTTTGTTTCTTTCCTTCCATCTATCCTTTTTCTTATATATATAATATAATCTTGTTAAGGGTAGGAACCCCGTCCTATTCTCTTACATGTCTTATGCTTTCTACCACAATGCCATAACAGGTGCTCAATTCATGGTGGTTGAACTGATTGACTTAAAGAGTTAAACTATGAAAAGGGAAGACAGTGGCCAGAAGGCACAGACAACAGGGGGAGCACAGAGAATATCCAATAACCACCGACAGTTAGAAGATGGAAGGAAAAGGAAAGAAAGAAACCACATTTGATCCATGCCCTATTTGTGCCAAGCAGCGGTGGAAGAATTTTACATATGTTGTTCCACCTAATCCCCCACCTATGACTGAGAACACTGAGGCCAGAAAGGAAAAGCAACTTGCCCAGGACCATCCAGGGGACCAGGACTGCACTTGGCCTGCCTGTGCCAAATCACATCCCTTTCCCTTGTGCCCTCAGCTCTAGGGGTAGAAACTGGCAAAGAAAAGCCAGCTGTGCAGGCTCTAGAGGAAAAATCTGTGCTACGGTATCCGAGCAGTTAGTTATCTTTCTTTTTCCTTTACCTGTCACAAACTTCATTTTGTTTTACTGCAACAAGTTTATTTCATTATGAATTAACATTACAATCTGCGCATAAACTCTAAATTGATGACCAAGTTGCTTTAATAATAATCAATATAAAATTCCAGGAAAACAAGTTATTTTGAGCTTCTGAAGTTTATGGTAACAATGGTTTTACCCCATTGTTTTTCCTGGTTTTTGATGTAGTTGGAAAGAAACAGATGACAAAGCTTATGTTGGTGCTCTAAAATTATTTGTGGTGATGTAAAAGTTCTGGGAACAGCATTTGTAAATTAATTTTTCTGTAAGTGCCAGGAACTGAAACACAAGGGTGTATTTATTAGTCACTGTGGACTGTTCTAAAATAAGGTCCTTAGTAAAGTGTACAAAACAGCAAAATGAATGTATATGCCTGGCATATGCACATACCCTTACACATATGTGTATACACACATGTAATATAGTTAAAATATGTGTGTGTATATGTGTATGAAAAAGTCTTTGTGACTAAAGTAAACTGCAGTAAGGTGTAGTTAGTAAAAGTTTAACTAGTTCTTAGTTTATGGGGTTTTTTCTTAGACAACTATATTAAAGGCATTTATTTCATCTTTGGATTGGTGATGTTTGAACCACCGTTAGCGCTCATCAAATATTCACAATATTCAGAGAGCTTTGTACCCCATGTTCTTGACCTTCAGAAGCCTGTACTGCTTAGGTTCTCATCTCTCAATCAAGCAGTCTCTCTCACATGAATTTGATGCTGTGTTGTACTGACCTTATGAACCAGGTTAATGGAAAATGCGTATTTTGAGTATCTACTAATAAACTGTAGAAAGGGACTCTTTAGTAATGGGATTACTTTTGAATCTTAGTATCTTCTTTAAACTCCTGTGTATTTGGTTTCACTTTTTATGATCATACATTATTGTTGAGGAAAAAATATTAAAATATACCATTTCCTTGGCTATATAATTTATTCATGGATGAGTACTATTTAAAGAATGGTAGCCAAAGTATCAAAATAGTCACATAAGGTAATCATCTGAGACATTTTTAATTCTGTTGAATCCTACCTACTAATAACAGCTTTAAAGAGGGACATATTTGGGCGGTGTTTTATGGTGAATATGAGATTCTGATGGTCAGGATTTCTCAAAACACAATTCCAGGAGGCCCAACACGGCTTCTGGTTCCCCAAGGAGTAACGTAGTAACAGTGGAAACACAACGGCTGACCCTGGGGCACGAGCGGGAAAGGAGGAAAGAAAGGGATCTCTAAAGAAACAATGATAGAACTTATAGGATGCTTGACAGTGTGAGGAATTGACAACATTTAGGTAAGATCTAAAGCAGGTATAAATTCAACAATAAAGAAATGTAGATAACCATAAAGTTCTGACACCCAACTTATAAAATATCGGCAAACTACCACTGCCTAGGAAAAAAACAAAACTATAAAATCACAGCCAAAGAAATTAGTAGTATGTGTTCATCCCTTAATGAAAAGGGGAAACTTCCAATTTATTCTTTGAGAAAACCGGGGCACTCATAGGTATGTCAGTAAAAGTATAGAATTTGTTTAAACTTGCTGTGCTAAAACACATGAAAGTCTTAGAGGAGTGATCAACACCTTTAAGTTAACTTAAAAACCCAATTATTACTGAGATTGTCATACTTCAAATAATGACCATTAGTGATTAGGAACAGTTTCACATTTTACTCTCATTTTTGCTATTATTTCTCCCTTTTTGTAAAATGTTCATTTTTCTTATTATTTTTTCAAAGACTTTATTTATTTTTAGAGAGAGGGGAAGGGAGGGAGAAAGAGAGGAAGAGAAACATCAATGTTCAGTTGCCTCTTGCGTGTCCCCAACTATGGACCTGGCCCACAACCCAGGCATGTGCCCTGACTGGGAATAGAACTGGTGACCCTTTGGTTCACAGCCTGAGCTCAATCCACTGAGCCCAGCTAGGGCTTTTTAAAAAAAGATTATACAATTAGAAAAATTAATTTAAAACTGTATGTGAGTGGGTGAAGAGACAACTAAATTTTAACAAAATTTGGATTATGTCAAATATTAAGTATTGAATCTTTTTCACTTAATTATATATTGGGATTTTTTTGCATGACATTAAATATTCTTCAAAATCAAGATATGTAATGCTTATACCATGTTCTAATGGGCACATTATAAACTCATTAGTAATTTCTGAACATTTGTTGTTCCTAATTTCTTAGCATTACAAATGGCACTGTGATAAACATCCTTTTACCAGCACCATCAGTCCCATAATTACCTTCCCTCTGCCCAGCAAGAACCCTGTGTCCCAGCGCTGACACTGAAGCTCACAACTTGATACCACTGTCAAGAACAGAAAGTTTCCTCCTGACACCTCAAAAGGGACAGGGGAATCCCATGTTCACCATGAGGTGGGAAGAGCTAAGGGCCCAGGAAGAAATCAGAACTGGAAAAAACAAACCATAAATTTACTTACATTATCACACATTAATTAGATAATACTTGAGAACATTTTTCCGTTCTTAGGGCCACCTAGAAAAGGGTATCCCTAAATACAGAAGGGATAGGACAGTTAAGCTAATAACAAGCTAATAACTATTAAGCTAATAATACCATCTGTTTTCTGTTTGAAACTGAACCAGCAAGGTACATTAAAATATCCAAATAATTTTATCTCACATCTCAAATTCCCTTCCATTCCAAATCTCAAATAAATACTTGAGTAGATGAATGAATGTAAGATCTCAAGCTGAACTTTTACCTCCAATGTAGTTATATGTTTTCAAACATTTGTAACTAAATTAAAATGCTTAATATGGTCCACTACGAATATTGAGAAAATGCAACAGAAAACTTACTCTCTAAAAGTTCAGTAAACCTGAGGAGACCTTCATGAAACCATTTGTTTTCTCTAACAATGGTATGTTTCCTTTCACAATCTTAATGTTTGATCTTAACACCTGGTAAAATTGCCTGTGAAATCCAGTGACAGTAACATGTGGTTTAAAGGGCTACTTAAGATGCTCTGAATTCTTAAATTTCTTTTTCTTCTATTGATTCCAGAGAGCGGGAAATGAGGGGGATAGAGGGAGAAAACATCGATGTGAGAAAGAAACATCAATCAGCTGCCTCCTGCATGTGCCCCAACTAGGGACCAAACCGGCAGCCCAGGCACACGCCCTTTCCAGGAATTGAACCCATGACCATTCGGTCTTCAAGATGATGTCCAGCCAAGTAAGCCAGACTGGCCAGGGCCTGAGCATCTGTTTTATTATTGTCATTTACAGAAACCTGACTTAAATATCTGACTCTTTCTCCTTGAAGAAAATGGCTTCTATTAATGCTTGGCATAGTATGAAATTTTGGGAGGCAAGTTAGACATCTTATAGAATGGCTAAAAGGTACAAATTTCCAGCTATAAAATAAAATGCTCCTGGGGGTGTAATGTACTGCATGGTATTATAGTTAACGCTATTGTATTGTACCAGTATATTTGGAAGTTGCTAAGAGTAGAACTTAAAAGCTCTTATCACAGGAAAAATATATTTTTAACTATACATGGTGACGAATGTTAACTAAACTTACTGTGGTGATCATTTCATAATATATACATATATCAAATCATTGTATTGTATACCTGAAACTAATATAATGTTGAATGTCAATTATATCTCAATTAAAAAAATCACCTGAGAGGTATGTTTCTATATATGTTTGAACATGTAAGTAGACATCACTATTGTCCCTTATGATTACTGAAAAATACAAAACGTGTAATGCAAAGAAAACCCAACCAGAGACCTTATTTTTTTTGAAAGCCATTATACATTCATTTGTTAATAGTGTCAGGTGCTGCTTATTTAAATGTTCACACATTTAAATCTCCTTTTAAGACTTAAATCAGCACCATAGCAGAAACAGAACATATTCTTAGGGGTCAGATACTCTTTCTACCTTAAAGCATCCACATCATTTGCTCATATGAGAGTCCTTAAAAGGCATAAAACAAATCAGCAGTAAAGAAGGAAAAATAAATTTTTGGGAAAAAGGTTACACTGTCATCGCCCCACCACAAACAAACTAGGGATCTTCAAGTGATGTGTGCGAAAACAATGATTTCCCAAGAACTGAAATAGGGGACCTAAGAAGCCATCACACCTCATGGAAACTTACTATGATTCCGGGCAACTTTGTCACATCCGGAAGAAGGCCACTGCCTGGGTTAAAACGTCCACATCAATCACGTGTTATGTCCAAGGAGAGACACAGCACAGTTCTCAGGGGGCCGGGAAGTCCTCTTTCCGCGGAATCTTAGACACGACAGAACCTGATTTCCAGTGAGTGAGGCAAGACTGTCTATTACCCGTACCTTCATATATGGCTGTCCAGTATTTCAGAAATTCTCTTTGAATGCCATAAGTTACAAAAAGAAAGACCAAAACTGTACAATCCACATTAAAATGACAAACTGATTTTAGTTAGCACTAGCCACATTTTGTGGTCTTCTGGTGGCCACACCACAGAAGCGGCTCTGTCCTAGGTCTGCATGTGGAAACTGAACAACTTCCATGGGCCTCCTGTTTTGTCATTAAACCTATCGGATTCCTGGTTCTAATTAAGGGTTGTGTTACCAGTGACCACACAGTTATTAATGTGCATTACTGCAATTATAGGAAGTTGTGACCTTCTGCTGTGAGTCACCTGGAGTAAAACTTAATTATCAACCAGAGAAAACAGGAGTAGTGATGATATAAAATGGCTTCTTATGAGGCATCTGTGGTTGTAAAATACTGTTTTATAATTTTTGCTTTGACATTAAAATACAAACCCTTTCTAAAACCTAAAAAATAATTCATTCCTCAGGCGGGAACGACTGTGTATCTGTTCTAATTTTCATGTATGCTATTAATTCTGTAAATCCTTTATATAAAACAGTTTTCATGGTACAAGAATAAGAGCTATGCCCCGGCTGAGTAGCTGGGTTGGTTGGAGAGTGTCCTCCCAATGCACCAGGGCTGCAGGTTCAATCCCTGGGGGCACATCAGGAATCCACCAGTGCACGCAGGAATGGCTGGGGCATCGGACTGACGTTTCTCTCTCTCAAATCAATAAGATGCTTTTTTAATAAGAAAAAAAAAGAGTATGAGCTACAAAATACTGGATTTACGGAATGAAGTCGGAGCAATACTTTAAAGTGTTGTAGAACTGATTTGCCAATGTATGTTTTAAAACTATGTATTTACTTCCTATCCTACTTTGTTGCCCAATGCTCTGAATAACTCGGAATTTTTTTAAAAGTTGTTACCATTTAATGGAACTTTTTAACTTTAAAGTTTTATTTTTCAAAAGTCATTATGAAATCAATGAAACTGATGTATTTCTGATATTTTAATTACTAATTATCTCACATATCCTCACACTAGCCAGCGAAGCAGGTAAAATAAGTAACTTGTAAGCAGCAATACCGGGTGAGGCAACCAGCATCACTAAAAGGTAAGAAGAGTTCATTCCTCTAGAAATTTTAACCTCAGATCAAACATCGACCTCCCTGAGATGCTTCCAGTGTAGCCTTACTCAAAGGCAGAACCTGGGTAAATATATTTTCATATTCTTTTCCATAGCTATAATGTTTTTTACCAGCACTGATGAGCATTTTGATTTATGATTCTAATAATATATTGAAACAGTAATGTGTTCTATGAAGATGCAAATAAGCTATTCAAAACGAATAGGTCAGATTTTAATTTTCAAAAAGCAAGTGTATGGGAATGGCAAACATTTCATGACTATGGCATTTCACAACTATTTATTTACTGAGTGCCTACTATAGGCTGGGACTCAGCCCAGATGCTAGACTGTAGAGTACAGCAAAGAAAACCTGGAATCATAGTATATAACAGGTGGGTATCAGGTGCAGAGGGCTACAGGGGTCTCTGCTTGTTCTGCTGAGCATCATCTCAGTATGCCTTCATTTTATACAGTGCCTGACACATAGTACATGCTCAAATAAAAGTTTTTTTAATTAAACTGAACCTAGTATACAATGACTCCCTTGGTCTAGACTGGTGATGCATCATTAATCCTCAAAAAATTATGACATTAGAAACATCCATCTGTGAGCACCCACAGGGGGTCAAAATGACAGCTAAGATCTGTCTCTACCTGTCCTAAAATTATCTTAGAATGTTAGTATTCTACCTCTATTTTACTAAAAAGGAGAGACTAAGTTTCAGGCAAATCTGTCCAAGATTACACAGTAATTTCAGTGGAAAGACAGAAAGTAGAACCCTTTCTCTTTCCATTGTAAAACCCACAATGCTAAACTGAGTAATCTGTAGGACATTAGGTCCTAGAGACAGATGAGCAGACAAAAACATAAGACAGCAAGCAGCTCAGAAGGCTATACCAGACATTTTCATCCCAGAAACAATTAGTTTAGCGAGCAGCAAAACTATGGGAAAGGGAGGAAAGAGTGAGTTACTATCAATGTTTAATGCCAGGAAGAGTAGCCCATACAGACAGGCTAGTAGTGTTTCAGGGACACAGTGAAGAGTTCTTAACAGGGACTGAAAATACCCCCTTCTGAGGGAAATTAGGGAACCCGGAGCAGGGGTTAGAAATTCACATTCCAGACCTGGCTTCTGTGGGTCAGTACACTGAGTGCTGGCCGGTGAACGAAAAGGTTGCCAGTTCAACTCCCAGTCAGGGCACCCGCCTGAGTTGCAGGCCAGGTCCCCAGTAGGGGGTGCACAAGGGCAGCCATGCATTGATGTTTCTCTCCCTCTTTCTAAAAATAAATAAATAAAATCTTAAAAAAAAAGTCACATTCCATATAACATCATTTCCATTTTATAAATGAAAAAACAGAAACAAATCTTTAGTATATGCCTAATGGTCTGCTTATCGGTAGGCACTAACCCTTGTCAGTAATGGGTAGGCAGGTTCAAGGCCTGAAATCAATCTTTAGTATCTAAACAGACTCCAAATCATATTGGCTTTTACTTATTCTTTGAGAAGACAGCCCAGCTAAATTGTATGCCTTTAAATCCCTTTTGAAAATTAGGGCAGTTTCCCATGGGTGGGCAGACTGAGAATAAATAGTTTGCCAGTTCTTATTCTGATTGGTTCAAGTCTGTTCTGATTGCTAAGTATTTTGACCGTCACTCCAGAAGGAGATGGTAAGCAGCAGTAATAATCCTCCCTTATAATGCCTTGTTTAAAACTTTAAGGTCAGACATCACTCTAACAGTCCAGGCTATGTCTAGCATAGTATCAAAATTAATATATTAAGCACAGTGTGATTGTTCAGAGTAAAGGACTATGTTATTAACTTTACCTTTAAACTCTAGCACCTAGTTTAGTAGGCACTCTCAATAGGTATTTGCTGAATTACTCGATAAACAAATGTTCTCCGTATCTGGAAGACTTCTGCAGCCTTCTGGGTCTCCTCAACCCATTCATTCTAAAAAAAACATTTAATTAGACCTTCAGCTCTTGACCTCTTCTGGTGATTCTTCACAGTTCTTATCAGAGATGAGCTACAATATTATTCACCATCATAATGTACTCTTCAACTCAGATACGCTAGCCCAGACATGATGCTGAGAATGTTTAATTACTGAAACTCCTACACTCAGGCACCGACCAATCAGAATGCACGGCAGCCAGTGGGCACACCTGGTGCTGAAGGCAGGCCCTGAGCTAGCCTGATCATTCCTTCAGAATATAATGACCTGCTTTTATAAGATACTGATTTATTTACCAAAATTGTATGAAACAATAATTACATCATATCCTTAAAATACAGCCAAATCACAGAAAAAATTCAGATCTCCTTTATATTCATTTCTAAATTTAACCTAAATTAACCTGAGTTCCCATGTTGTAAAATGGCTTGAAATTCTAGTCTCTATCCCTTCTTCTTAAATGTACATTAACCAGCTCAGGAATGGTGTTAGGGTAAAACCAGCCAGGAAGGAAGAGGTGCGTTACACATTAACTCCCAGTGATTAATGCTGTGACTGAACGGTCCTTTGTTTTTAGCCATTCTTAAAAGACTTCAAAGGCAATACAATGCAGGGGAAGAACCAAAGAACAGAAGTTAGTGGTCTTGTGTCCAATAACAAAATCCTCTTAACGCTACAGAGTTCTGAACAAAATTTCTTAAAGCTACCTTCCAAAAACAAAACAAAACAAAACAAAACAAAACAACAAACCCCACCATAGATAACTCTTATTTTCATTTGGGTTTGTTAATCAATTTAAACTAAATGTAATTATTACACAGAAGTTATTTTTTAAAAAAGCAAGTGTTGCAAAAGCATGATTACAAAGGAAGTTCATAAAATAGAGCTTTTTCTTGTCACTGATGAAAAAATAAGTGTAGACCCATTGTCAAGGAGTGTTTGTGCTTTAACTAAGTCATGTAAGAAATGAAAATCAGAGGAAGAAGGAGTGCTTTTGAATTAAAGGAATGAAATCACTTTTCGTATTACTGGAGAGGTGGGACCATGGATGTCTTTTCCTGTCTAAGGATCAGCAATTAACTGCTTAGAATGGTAAAGCAATATTCTATTGGCAATGTAGCTACGATATAACTCAATGGTTTAAAAATTCAATGGAAAACCCAGAATATTGCTCACAAGATGTTTCAAACCACATAAACACCAAAGTGAACACAACCCTGCATATACATAAGACTCCTGAACAATAATTTTTCATGCAATGTGTTTATTTAAAAAGCATATTTAGATCTTACTTTTTTCCAATAATATCATCCCTGTGATATCCAATGGTAGAAGAGGGTAGTTATATAATAGGGTTCACTGATGCAAGAGACCAAACAAGACTGTAGAGCTGGAAAATTACTTGGACTAGAATAGCGGTGAACACGAGACGCAGCAGCACTGATTGGTTCTCTGCTGGAGGCTGTAAAGTGCCGGCATAAACAACCAACCCTGACTATGCGGGGTAAAACCACCGTGAGGGGCTGTCCACCACTTTCATCCACAGGATGTTATTTTCAGTTACATTTTTACTGATCACTAACACCATACAAAAACACTTTCACACACATTATTATCACATGAATCATAGCATTATTAAACGAAGGGATTTTGCTGCATTTCATGGGTGAAAATCTCAAATCTAGCCCAATGGCACACCAACAGAGGCCCTGATATCTCTGATCTTGTTTGCATAGATTATTTTAATTCTTTACAAAGTTCTTGCACATTCATTATCCCGGTCTTAATTTATAGTTTGTGACTGAGAAAGGAGGCCGAAACAAATGGTACCAAATTAGATACCATCCATCGCATGGAGAATGGTCAGGGGCAGCACTGCGGAGCCTGGAGCATTCTGGAATGGAACGCTGGCCTGCTCAGTCACCATCTCTAACTTTATCACCTTTCACAAGTTTTCCTAATTGTGACCCATTTAAAGAATGCCATCGATTCCACTTAAAATATAACATAAAAGTCATTATATAAATCCACCTAAAATCAACACTGGGCATGGTTTTTTTTTTTTAAAGAACATACACATTTGACCCTCCAAATTTTCCCTACAAGAATTTGAAAAGGTGTCTCATTTAAAATACCTTCTTACCAAATGAATGAAAAGATTTCTAGTGGATAGTTTTCATTATTTTACTCATGTAAGTAAAAATTATGTTTATCCATCTGTGTATTCAAACATAAACTGTGTGCACATATGCGTACAAGTGCATGCATGCATGTTAATACATGTACATACACATACATATGCATGTATGCATATGTGCATTCGGCCTATCCTGTTCTAGAAAGGATTTAGGGTAGCTTATTAAAAGGCATACCCCACAAGATGAAAACTAAAGGTTTTAGTTTTCAATGCAATTGGAAATCAATGGCAAGAAAGACAGGACAAAGGGAAAACGAGGCAGGAGCAAAATGGATTTACTGACAAAGGTCCACTGTTTCAAGTGCCTGACTTCTCACTGGTGGCTGAGCCTCAAGAGCCTGTCTATGATGCTCAACCAGCAAATGATGTGGAGATCAAGCACCTGATTGACAAGAAATCAATCATAAGCAGCTCTTCACCACAAGTACAGTTCAAAGGTAATTGGTCCTACTGATGGCTCCGAAATTCAAGTGCTATGTGTAACCTGAATCATGATAGGAAAATATATCCCACTGTATTTTTTGCTTTGAAAATTGACAATTCATATGAGATATACATATAGGTTATAACTCTGTAATCAGAAAACTGAACTAATTAACATAAGGTATTTTTTGACCAAACTGAGAAATAGCCCAGTTATTGGTTACTTGGAGATACAAACCCCTGGTTTGTTAATGTGCCCTATGCAGAGATATTAAATACCAAGGAAACTAAAACAAGCAAGGTTTCAGTTGCCTAGAAAGACAGAGTAACCCTTTATTACTCCTTTGCCTTAGATTACAAGCTAGAAGAAATCTGCCAAGGGTTTCAAATAGCTTTCGTGTTATACTCCAGCTCTGATGAGTCGCCAGTGGTTGCACCGTGTAGGGAAGGATTCTGAGGCCCAGGCCCAGCAGGAACGAGTGTTCTCATTCATTTATCAGCAATTCTGCCAGGGAAGAGGAAATGAGGCGGCGTATTGCTACTTCCGTGTTTATTCCTCATCTTGGTTCAATTTTCTGATGTTATCAATGAGAGCTGAAGGCTAAACGAGGTTCTTTACTTACCATTTTTCTTTAGATTTAATTTACTTGTAGCCTGTCTTACTACAAAAAATTCTTTGATGTTACAGAAATACATATATATGGTGACAAATAGATGACAAAAACTGGATTAGAACTAAAAAATGTATTTATCATGGGGAAAGATAAAATTTCCCCCTGAGGCAAATTCTAAAGCATTCATTTTCACCATGGCCTTTCCCAGCACCAAGTAACCCACTTTCATGGACGTTTTAGGTGCTCATCTCAGTGAGTGTGACTGTGTGTGTGTGTGTGTGTGTGTGTGTGTGTGTGTGTGTGTAACAAATAGGCAGGACTGGGTCTTGAGTTTGGCTATCAAGAAAACAATATTTCTGCAATAGACACTTGGGCTCATATCTGGATTTCCTTTGTGCCACATAAAAAAAGCATTTTATTTATTCATTAAAAATATTTAGTATTTGCTTATAATAAATAAGTAGAAGCAAGCAAATTACACAGTTTGTTAGAGGGTGGCATCTACAACAATGAACTAGCTCCAGGAGTGGGGGGTTGAGAGTAATAATGCCAAGATGAGGTGGAGGCAGGTTAAGGTAGAGTAGCTGAGAAGGTGACATCTGAGCTAAGTCTTAAAGGAGGTAAGCAAGTGAGTCAGGGGGATCAGAGGAGCAATGCAGGTAAAGGAGAAAAAAACCACTGCAGGGCTGGAAGCAGAAGCAGGTCTGGTGGGCTTGAGAAACAGCCAGGACCCTTCTACAGCTGAAGAAAAGAATCAAGGGAGATAAATCAGAAACGTAAAGAGGAGAGGAGGCAGATGATATGGGGCTTGTAGCTGTAATAAGACTTGTGAATGACCTGGAAAATGAAAAACCACGTAGGTCGTTAGCCAGGACAAGTAAGTTTACCTGGTCTTGGAGACAGAGCCTACCCGTACATTCTGTGCAGATGTGGGCAGTAGTAGGGAACAGAGATTTTAGGCACACGCCCAAAGATGTTTATCTTTATGGCTCATATTCACCCACAGCAGGCAAAGACCTGCTCCAATTGTGACACGCCCTGGCAACTGTGTCGGTATGACGACGGCACTCCTTCAGAGCACCCTGCTGGGGAGGGTTAGAAAGTAACAGCAATGTAAGTGGAGAGATGAAGGGTGACCTAATTTGCTGTAGTCCGAGATTATTTATAAAGTGTCACCTTCCATGTCTCATCAACATGGTGTTCAAATTCTTCCTGCCGGACACCGGTTAGTGGCAGACCCACAGAGGAAACCCAGGTCTAGAGGCAGCAGAAGCCAGCAAACCATTAAAGCTGTATAGTAAGATTGGGCTCTATAAAGAAATAGAACCACTGCTGAATATCTCATAGCCAATATATCACTGCTGTCTATGCAAGCCCAGCAAAGGCCGGTGCTCTTAGACATGCAAAAGAGAGGAGGAAAAGAAACTAAAACTGTGGTGTGATGACCTACTTCTGGACAGGGACTGTGCCTTCAAGTCAATTCTAGGAATTTATCAAGGAATTCATCAGGAGCTCACCGGAGACAGAGTATAGACATGTAGCTCACAGACGGTTTAGAAGCTGGAATCAAATATCTTCAATTGTGATTTATTAAGCCACCCACAGACAGGGGAAACAAGCTTTTATAGCTAAAATGCATACCCAGGGAAGTTGCTGAGTGCACCATCTTCAAACATTTTTTAAAAAAGAGAGAATTCCAAGTGAGAATGGGTATATTTTTAAAAAACTTAACTTTTACTACAGATGTCCATCAAGCTAAGAGTTGCTGAAAATCACAATTTTGCATACTTCCTGATTTTAATGTTTACTGATAGTTGGGACATTGTGTATTCACTTATGTCTCTACAGGGCCATCAAGAGAAGGGGCCAGATTTTCCTTTGCAATGGGAATGCCATTAGATATCTGAAAATACCTGCATTTCCAAGTAAGTCCTTTCGATAAAAATGATTGTGTACAAAATGATAAAAGATGACCAACCAAGAGTCCATCTACTGTGATTTTTAAAGGGCTGGTCAAACAGAGAGCATGAGAAACATTTATTTATATCTCTTTCCAAAAAAGTTTGAGACTGCTGGCAAAAATATAAGCAATATCACAAGACAAATACATGTGGAGTGCAAGATAAAGGGAAAATAAACCCAGGAGTAGAGTTATTACACAGATATGTGAACCAGCATGCAAGGTCTTGCAGAGCTGCCAACGATGGAAGGAAATTTGGCTCAGAAGGTCCTAGTAGTCAAAATAAGAAGGAAATACAACAATTACGAAACTGAGTGCTCATTACAGTAAAAGCAAGTCCAGGGCTCAAGAGAAGTAAATTCTGTGTGCCCCAGTTCTAAGGCCAGAAGGAGCTTCCTTCTGAGGGCCACACCCTAGTGTAATGCCTGGTCAAATGACCACTTGGGACTGAGTACCCTGGCGCTGGTACAGATTCCACAAGGGCAAACAGCCACGTGGTTACCATATGAGACTCTCTGCTGACCTTGTGGCATCCAGGAATAAAATCCACACTTCTTGGAACAGTGCTTATCAAGTTAGGCTCTGAAAAGGTGCTTCAAGAGTTCTACCAAATTTTTTCTTTGAATTTTATTTCTTAGTCTTTTAAATATACAAAGAAGGAATGCAAGCAGACACACTGCACAACAAATTTCAACGAACTCGTAACCGCGTTCATATTAAGTTGCTTCAAGTGCAGGCACTGGGCAATCGCATCCCTGCCATCTCTTCAGGTACATTTCAACTTCATGTATTTGAGTCAATGATTAGGAGAGCTGTAACTCTCATCGATGTTCTGGAAATTCAAGTCTGCACAGGTCCATTCATAAAAAATTGTACAAACAACCTACACACACATCACACTCAAATAAATCCCAGGCCACGAGCAAGTACAACTGGTTGGCATACTCTTCACTGTGACCTAACAGCCAGATGTACAATACTAAGCTGCCTACCATGTTGAGTCAGGGTGAAGTGACATCATCAAGGTTGGTACTGACTATGTGTTTTAGGTGCTCCTGTTCTGAATTTTGTATCAATCATAAAGCCTGTGACTAGCTGTATTATTTGTAATTCAAAGTCAAAACAAAAAATTCCTGGTACTTTCCAGGTTCTGGATCAGATTAATTCAAGAAGACACTAAGAACAAGACAGAATGAGTTGTTAAAAAATCATTACCTTTTGCAACTACCTATGGATGTGAATGAGTATTTTCCCCAATAATGTACTACTAAAATGGAATACAGAAATATTTAAATATGTTAGGTTTTTGATACTGAATTGCAACTGTCCTCCAGAAGTCCCAATCTCAAATTTTTGAGTTCATCAAAACTGCCTCTTTTCCCTGACAGATTTTACAAATGTTACAAATTTGTATTTTTGAAACATATATTAAAAATAGTACTTAGAAATATGTGTACGTGTAGCTCTTCTCAAGATTTCATTTGACTGAAGGTTTTTCTACTAATAAATTACTAAAATCTCCCTGCTGAGGTCATTCTATTACCAATATAGATATTGATTCCATGAACCCTTGGAGACTGGGTAGGGCCTGTCCCTTCCAGCACCAAGCAGCCTTGGCAATAGATGACATTCTAATCTAATCATCTAATCTGATCCCGATATAAGCTAACACAGACAGTGTCCTCCTGTGTGCCCCGTGACAAGGTTGGGAAGCTCTGTGATGAACAAAAGCACTAAAAACCCTTCAGGCAATTCTTCAAAAATATGATTTCTTCCAATTCCTTGATGAGTGCTGGCAGTGGAGAAGACAAAGTTAAATTCTTTGGCAAGAAACTGAAGTTCAGGTATTTCATACTCATGACTAAGGGCAGAATTAAGGGCAGAGTTTACACTCACTCATGAAAAGTAAAGAGGCAAATCAAGTTAGGTGGGTGTTTCAAGAACCTGCCACCTACTAATTTTGACTCCAAGAAGGTCACTTAACCTGCTCTGTGCCTCAGCTTCCTCAAGTATATAACATGAAGGGACTAAATCAGAAGTTTTTAACTAGGATTGAACATCAGCACCTCTTAGAAGCTCTAAAAAGTACAAAATGATAACAGTGACATTAATACATGTAGGAAGTGTTCTGAGCAGTCTGCACACATTCACCTATTTCATTTAGTCCCCACAATAAGTCTGTTATAGGTACTATTATTATCCTGATTTTACAGTCGAAAAAACTGGGGCACAGAGAGGCTGAGATATTTGCTGAAGCAAGTGGCAGAGCAAGGGGGAAGGCTGCAGAACCTGTGTGCTCCTTAGTATAACTGCACACTGCTTTGGCCCTCTCCATATGTAGCTCTCTGAAGCTTCTGACTCAGAATCTACTGAAGGGCCTGGGCATGCCAGTTTCAATTCTGGTGAGCACTCCTCATTAACAGCCACTTGACCAGAAGGAATGTAAAGTTCTGATTCAGCCTGAAGATGAAATGAGTGCAATAAACTTTTTAATTAAATAAAGGCTCGAATTCTTTTGCCTCAAACATCTGAGTCAAAATTAAATGAGTTCAACTTTTAACAGCTAGTTGCATGGGATCAACCAAAAAAGATAACGAACAAAGATATAGTAGGAAAAATTTGAAAAACAAAACGTTATCTAGCCAACTAAGCAAAAGGACTACACAAGGCCACTTACACAGGCTAAATATTGGAGCAAAAGCTATGCCTGTAAAGGGGAAATACTATTTTCATAATTTATGACTTAGATTTGGGGGTGAAGATGAAGCATTTTGGGAAAATCCCTGGAAAGGATCCATGCTCCTATCCAAATGGGCTGGCAGCCTAATTTGTTTCTAGGGTCACAAATGACTGCCTCTTTGTTTCATTTAAAGAAACAGTCCTTATGCTTCAGAAAGTGGCCTTTTTAAAGTTGAAAATCTAAAACTTTGCATCAGAACTGCTGATACTCCTAAAAATGTTGGTTTTCATACAGGCTCCTTCAATGACATATGACCCTTAATAGAGGGAGGAAGATGCTACAGCATAAACAGGAAATGAGGAAGACAAGCCATCTATATTCCATAGCCAATTTAGACACAGTTAAGCCTGGTATGGCCCCGAGGTCAGTGGGTGCACAGATGGCCAGGAGAAGAAAGAGTCCATGTACCCTGGTAGAGCCATGAACTTGATCGGGTTTGCTTGTGTCATGTGTGTACTTCCTCGCTAGACACCCCATTTAGAGAAACTCATCCTCCTCTCCTACTCAGTCTCATGGCTCTCTTATAAAATCTCTTCTCAAAAGTCTCTAGCCTGAAACCAAACAATCCTACCAGGGGAGTTGCAAAGCAATTTCTTAAACAAAAAGCAACATAGAAAAAAGGTTAAAACTGAACTATAACAATTTAAGAAAATAATTAAATGTTGGAGGAATATACAGATCTTATTATTGCTGGCCATAAAGGCTGTATCAACTGAAAGTTTCTAATACACAGTATTCCAGCTGACAAATAAACATGTTTAATTACTAGTCTCTTCTCTGCACTAAAGATTCACCGGTCTGGAATTGATGCATTATTTCTTTCCACTTAATAACCACACCAAAAGCACACATACTCACAAAGCAAACAAACACTTATGTAAAAAGTTTGAGTGAGAATGAGTGAGAATTTCCAGGCAAGAATAAAAATAAGCTTTTCCTTCTCATCACCATATCTTTGTTAATGGTATCAAACTCCCAGTTTCCTAGACTCAAAATCTTATCTCTGAATCATCTTCCTCCTTGGAGCCAGCCTTTTTCACATTCCATCAAGGGAAAATCTTAAGACAATGTGTATCACCTCCCTTCCCAGTGAAGTACAAGCCTTCCTCTGGTGTTAAAATCCCTCGTGATATCATCCCAGTGAGGACCAGACAGGGCAGGCCAGCCAGGCTCATCCTGGCTTCAAAACTGACCTTCAGCTACTTACCTATCTGAAGACTTACTCAAGTGCCAAGCTTTTCCTGATGCCACCAATCACATGCAATCCCGCCCTATGTATCTCTCACATGATAAATCACACTCTGGTCTTCATGACATGGGAAGTTTATTTTCTGTATAAGATAAGAACCTCCCTTGAGGTCAGGACATGTGTCTGGTGCAGTGTCTAGCAACATCCAAGTCATCATGTCTAATAAATAATGGAATTCACCACTCACTTCTACTTGTTTAATATCTCCTCAAAAGTGGTCTTATACTTTAATCACATTTATACTTGTAGTAAAGTTGTAATGCTACATTGTGTCCATTATTTTCTAAAGCAATATTGTCTAGATTTGTTAGATAATAATCCTCACCCAGGAGGGAAAGGTAGGGAGAGAGGAAGAGAAACATGGATGTGAAAAGAAACATCCGTCAGTTGCCTCTCATATGGGTCTGGACCGGGTCTGAACTTTCAACCTAGGCATCTGCCCTGACTGGGAATTGAACCTGTGACCTTTTGGTATATAGGATGATGCTCCAACTGAGCCACCTCGGCTAGGGCTAAAAGAATGTTTCCTTTTTGTATATGTACTAACCCCCCCAGGCATGAAGGAAATGACAAATTACCTACCTTCTCTATGCTGTGTAATCTTGTGGAGCTGCACACCAGACAGCTAACCGGAAGCTGAGTTTTGTAAAACCAGCTACATTAAAAGGGATTACTTTGTTAGATGTCAGGAAAGACGAGTTTCTCCTTTATCCTCCTGCCTTTACTCTGAGCTTTTGATTCTGTGGGCTATTCAAGAGGACTTAAGGGAAGCTGACTTTTCTAACAAAATTGTGTTCAATCTACCATGTCTGAATGTCTCTTTTAGGGTCCTGGAGAAATGACTCTTTTTGTAGATTGTAGTAAATGGAGGAGCATGGGTACTGCTGAGGGAGGATGAAGATAACGAGCAGGCATTCTGAGTACATTTGGCCGGCAGGGGTGGTGGTGGGGGGGGGCAGAAAGCACAGTGGTTCAGAGCACTAGCTCTGGAGTCAGATGGTCTGAGCTCAAGTCCCTGCCCCACCATTATCAGCTGTATTATCCTGAGCAATAAGAAACCTATTTCAACTTCATTTTTAAAATAGGGATAATAACACTGCTCAGAAAATTGTTCTTAGGATTGCATAATAAAACGCTTGGCACAGTTATGGCACATGGCAAGCAGCTGACAAAGGTTAACTGCTAGCAGTATGCGGATGTTTACACACATTATACCAGATTTTTTCACATACGATGATTATTATGGGGAAAGATAAAAGGAGAGGCAGTAAGTTGACAGGATTCATAGTAACTCAATAAAGAAAGTTGAAGTCAAATCAAGCACAATTGCCAAATAAAAATTTGAGAGGCTTTTATTCCTGATACTACCTTCTCCTTCATATAACAGTTAAATACCCCCAAGCTGATACTACAGAAATCTAAGGTTCATAAGGAACATGAAATGGACATAAAATAAATTCCGCCTGCTCTCACAGAGAATGGGAGGATGCTCTTAAAAAAGTTCTTGTGGTTATGGCCATCACCTTTAGTGCTGGCTTCCCAATGAACTTCTGCTAACCTAGTATTATAACTGGTTTGCCAACAGCTTATGTAGTATTTGGGCATTATTGGGGAGGAGATCTCTTAATCATACCCAGGAAAAACAAAAAGAAATGCTCAAGAAAAAGGTCAACTGACAATAAGAAGGGTTGGCTAACTCTAAAAATCCATGCTTACCAGAAGATTTTGCCCTGAGGATAAAATAGATAATAGGCATAACTTAGACTGTCTGCCAAAATACTAAATGCATGCACGCAATAAGTACTTCACAATAATGATTAATATTTGAGATTTCAACTACTCATGATACCACAGAAAGTCTCTGAGCTACAGCTATTTTAAATTTCGCTGCAGCTCATATTTGAATCGTGAGCACTCTTTGGCAGAAAGAAGTGAGTCAGGTAGTCAGTGAGGAAGCAGGGTCCATCACCCAGGGCCCATAGTTCAAGAAGGTTTTGCTCTAACTGTGTATCAGTAACTCTCAAGAAGGAATTGAACAGTGTTCATTTTGATAAATGCCCACCTCCTAATAGAAGCCAACTGATAGTTCTAATGATAAAAGTGAAGAAAGAGCAAAAGGAAGTCTAAGAAAAAGATGGTTCTCTATACGAAAGTAGGTAGTTGCGGGGGATTTTTTGATACTAAAATTATTTTTGTTAAATTCTGGGATTTCCAAGGCTTCAGACTATATCTTGGTATGTCAAAGGTCTACTGTACATGAAATTTCTAGTATGTCAGAATTCTTTCCTACCGAGAAAGGAAACAAAGCAATCAATGGACAAGAAAATGATTCTATATAGCTTATTCCAAAGATGAATAGGAAGATTTAGTTACATATACTGTTGCTCCTAAACTCTCAAACCTGCCTTCACTTCCACTTTAGAAAAGATCACAAAGATGACATGTTTTGCTTGGTCTGCAATGCACCGCATTTCACTCTTTGTACAGATCCTTACTGAAATGTTCTCCATGAGGAGTTAAGTCACAATTAGTGACTCAATGTTTTGACTCAGTAGACTGACATGCCTTTTTTTAAAAAGTCTGAAAAATTTCACACCTTAGATCACTGTTCAGTAAAATGCCCAAAATCCTTTGTCTATGCTCTCACTGAGTTATTATACATAATTTTATTATGTTAGCAATGTTAGGAAAAGCCAAGTCCCAGAAACTATTGCTATTAGTATTTTGTGTATTGAGGATCTTCCAGATCAATGAAGAACGAACTCATGAAAGGTAAAAGAAAAACGTTTGTAACTTAAAAAAAACCCTATTATTTAATTATATAAATAAAATCTGTAAGAAGTCATATAATAGCAATAAAAGGAACAAAAATGGTATCCATCTTCTATGATAAACAATGGACAAGTCATCATCTTAACTCAGTTTCACTTTTTGGGAGGATTAAAAAAAGTATGGCAGGCAATAAAGAACACTTTTTACTTAATAGGAGAAGAAATATTTTACACTACTCTACATTTTCTGATAACTTTTCCTTTTCTTTCCCTGTCTTTCAAAGGAATCTGAGAAAAATTCACCAAATATAGTTTTCGGTACTCTTTTCTCCCCCCCACTTACTTATGCCATTTATTGGTTGTTTCTTTTTTTAAAATATTTTATTGATTATGCTATTACAGCTGTTCCATTGCTCTCCCTCCATCCCCCTCCACCCTGCACACCCTCCCCCACCCACATTCCCCCCTCTAATTCATGTCCATGTGTCAAAAGTTCTTTAGCTTCTACATTTCCCATACTAATTCTTGCCTTCCCGCTGTGTATTTTCTACCTACCATCTATGCTACTTATTCTTTGTACCTTTTCCCCCATTCTTCTTTCTCCTCCTCCCCAATGATAACCCTCCATGTGATCTCCATTTCTGTGGTTCTGTTCCTGTTCTAGTTGCTTGCTTAGGTTCTTTTTGTTTTAGATGTGGTTGTTAATAATCGTGAGTTTGCTGTCATTTTGCTGTACATGTTTTTTATCTTCTTTTTCTTAGATAAGTCCCTTTAACATTTCATAAAATAAGGGCTTGGTGATGATGAACTCCTTTAACTTAACCTTATCTGAGAAGCACTTTGTCTGCCGTTCCATTCTAAATGAAAGCTTTGCTGGATAGAG
>CM052541.1:56031407-56055438 GCA_028533065.1 Trachops cirrhosus | reverse complement strand
TAAGCCTCTCCTCATTTTTTTGAATTCTTATTTCTTCATTATTTTCTGTGTGGTTGTTTTTCTTCCTTCTGGTCCACTCCATTGATGTGAGACCCAGTTTTCTTTCCATCACTATTGGTTCCCTGTGTATTTTTCTTCATTTCACTTATTGTAGCCTTCATTTTTTCATCTAATTTATGACCAAAATCAACCAATTCCGTGAGCTTCCTGATCACCAGTGTTTTGAACTGTGCATCTGATAGGTTGGCTATCTCTTGGTTGCTTAAAAGGATGAGTTCTGGGGCTTTCAATTGTTCTTCTGTTTGAGCCATCTCTCTCTCTCTCTCTTTTTTTTTTTGGTCTGGTCGTGCCTGTTACATATGAGGGGCGGAGCCTTAGGTGTTCACCAGGGCGGGGCAACCCAGTCGCTGGGTTGTGACGTTGTATGTGGAGCAGGGGTCCGAGAGGGGACAAGGGCGCTTATTCCACTCTCTGCCGATTTCAGCCCCTTCCGCTGCTTCCCCCAAGCAAACTGGGCCTTTCTGGTGCTGAGTCCCGTGTAGGTGGGCTTGTACACCTCATGGGTCTTTCTAACAACCTCTCTTGTGAGGCTGGGAGTCTCCCCCTGCATCTCAATACCCACAGGTGTTTTCAATCAGTGTCCCGAGGCTCTATTTCCCAGTGCTGGGATCCTGGGTTGCACACAGTGCCTTGCTTGGCAATCGCCACCTTGCTGGGTCTGCCAGCTGCCGCCTGTGTGCCCACAGTCCACCTGTTGCAGTCTTACGCACCCAGTCCCAACGCTCTTTGTGCCACGTGACCCCTCTCTGCCTGGCTGCCCAACTCTGCCCCTTCTACCGGTCTGGATGAACGTGTCTATTTTAACTCCTTGGTTGTCTGACTTCTATACAGTTCAATTTTTCTGTCAGTTCTGGTTGTTCTTCTGTTTCTAAATTGTTGTTGTCCCTATCTTGGTTGTGCGAGGAGGCACAGTGTATCTACCTATGCCTCCATCTTGGCTGGAAGTCTATCTAAACCTAGTACTCTTATAAAATTCAATTTTAAAAAACCTGAAATCTCTAATGGCTTTGAAATACAGTACAGCACAACATGTCTAGATCTCAATGATCTGAGATGCAGTAGCAGAGAGCAAATGATCTTTCATTGTTGAGTTAAATACGGCACCACCACCATCACACTAAGGCACTTCTTCAACTTGTCTGGAAGATAGTACTTGCAGAGTAAATTATACCTTTAAGAGAGATCACCTCCTTTTATCACTTCTAATTTAAGCCTACTTCAAGAGCTCCACGTTTATAAGACGCACTGCCTGACTTTGGAATGATGCTAAAGGTAAGCAATAAAATCTATGGTCTGTGTCTTTCATGTCTGTGTAGCTATGAATACTTCAGTGTAGAATCCATGTGGGGTTGGCATATGTGTGTGTTTCTTTTCTAAAATAAATGTAAACTCTGGGTACATACAGGCTTCTTGAACTGAGTCATTTGGGAATACCTGAATGAACTTGAGTCATCTGGCTCTAAATTAAATTCTCTCTTCAAATTCAAAGTGAAAACCAGATCTCTTTCAGGTGGAATGATTTTTCCTGCTTCATCAGAGAATCATTATTTTGTTTTGAATGTAATGTCCTCATGACATTCATGCTGTTTCTATAAATTCCAAAGGATTTCAAGTTTACTTGGGTCTGGCAGGCCCATTGTCACTTTCAGAATAAATACTGAAGTTAACTCCTTACTTGGGTAAAGTTGATTATATTCTTCCTACTAGAATGCCTTCACTTTCAAATTTTACCCTAAAGTAGCCTAACCACTCTGGAATAGAAGGGGTGATCATTTTATCCCAGGGTAGAGGAAAACAACTTTCAACAGGTAGATTGCTGAAGAAATTTTAAAGTTACAGAGATAAACAGAGATGTACAGAGACATAATATAATCATTTCAAGTTAGTTGATAGTTGCCCTTATATTTTCCTGTGCTGTCTTTCTCAGCGTTTTCCATTTATTCAGAGCTACAACTTTACAGTCATTTTTAATCATGCTGGAATCTGGATGTTCCTACCTCCCAGACAACCCTGCCCTCAATGTTCCCAAAGCTGTCTCCCCTTCCCAAGTCCTATCACTGCCCTGGGTCAGCCACATCATCTCTTACCCACGAGTCTCCTTCTCCAAGTCAACCTTCCTAGCTTTGTCAGAATTATCACTCTAAAATACAGAGAGAGAGAGAGAGAGAGAGAGAGAGAGAGAGAGAGAGAGAGAGAGAGAGAGAAACATTGATTTATGCTCTCTTCCAAGGACTAACTGTTCTGTAACTGAAGAAAAAATTCTAAACTTTGTAACTCGCTATTCAAGGTGCTAACAGTGTGGCCCCTGGCCCCAACCCATACCCCACCCTCAGCCACATTTTCCTCTATACCTGCACTCCCCACTCTGGTCACCAGGAGCCCTGGCTAACTAACAATGGCTGAATGACAGCTATGGTACCCAAAAGTGATCTTTGTGCTCTGTAGACACCCAAGCACTCACACATCTGTTGGGCTCTTTCTGAGGCCTAGAGGATTCAATTATGTCCACCCTGCATGAAATTTTCCCTGTTCTTTAAAGTCACAATGCCATCTCCTCACTGAAAGCTACCTCAATCCCCTGGCATCAAGGTCAACAAAGTCTTCCTCTGGCTTCTCACTAATTATAACATTTGCTCTCTCCTACACCATGGTTGGATTTTTTATATCTACCTCTGTTGACCTATCTTCCTTTTCTATTTCATCTTAAGAGTTGTACTATATTCAACAGAATAAGGAAACTTGCAGAGGACAGAAAACAAAGGAAGAAATGAAAACATACTGAATACTACAATCAGGGAAACTGATTATATTTCAAAAGTATTTCCTTTTAATTAATAATAGTCTATAATATTATAAGCTAGATTTAACTCACATTTGCATTAAAATCATGTTATATTAACTTAGAAATAAGTTATATGGCTATTGAGTAAAAGGGGAAAACATGACCAAGGTTGGTATGGGAATGAGAGAAAGGCTGTATAAAGTAGGAGGACTGGAAATACCTCATTTTGTTTTAATATCAATAAACTGTTTCTCTTGTAAAATAAGTTGCTGATACACTGAATGACTGAGACCTTTCATGTGATGTCAATAGGAAGTAAGCACTAAGGTTCCTAGACATGGCCCACAGAGACTCACACATTTGCTCACAACGGCAAACCAGGAAGAACTATGAACCAAACTTGCATACAGACATTGTTTTTAAATCTTCAGAAAAGACAATGTGAGTGAAAGATTTTTCCATGTGATGGTCATTGTTATGACAAGAAAGAAATCAGGCACGGGCCTCAGGAGGTTGAAATTAGTCTTCTGCAAGTGCCCCCCCCACCCTGCCCCCCCAAGAAAGACAGAGGAGGAGACTGGGGGTCATGTTAACATAATCTACTTCTCTAGCTTCCCCAGCTCTCAAGCTCAGAACGTATTTTCTTTTGCTCCTCAGTTTTACATGTAGGATTATGTACAATTTAAGTTTATTCCACTAGTTAGGATTTTAAGGAGCAAAGGCACAGGCACAGGGGAGACTAATATTTGTTCAATGATGACTGTGTTCTAGGCGGCAAACCAATTGCTTATATTGGATTGGCCAAAATGTCTGTTTAGTATTTTCTGTAAAATAAAAAACCACATTTTTCATTTTCACCAATAACTTGATTGGTTTGGCTATTTTGAGTATGTCAGTTATCCTCCCATGTGGTATAATGTTGATCATTCTCAATTAATGTCTTGATTTGATCGCTATCGATTTCAACTGGTCTACCCAACCGTGGAGCACTGTCCAGCGAGAAATCTCTAGCACAAACTTCACAAACCACTTTTGACACATTCCATCAGTCACAGCACCTTCTCCATACACTGCACAAATCTCTTTTTTGCGTTTAAGTCGCATTTTTACCTTTCTTGAACTAATAAAACATAATATGTCAAAATGTTGCATATTTTCTTCCATCTCAATATTAAAATGCCTACACAAAAATGTGCCAATTATGATGGCTTTTTAAAAACAATGTGCACTGACATGACAGCTGCCACAATACAGTCTAACAAAACAGTTTCAAATGAAGTTAAAGACAACTAAGCGCTACTAGAGCCATCTTACAGAAACAAACATTCTGACCAATCCAGTCACAACCTCGTTATTTCACTCGTTTTCCAGGCTCTCGACTGAGAATTAGGTATGTGCCTAGCTCTGTGGCAGGTAACTCTGGGGCATCAAAAACCTGCCACGCTGACTACCATGATTTTATGATGTAGGTGGAAAAATCTGTGAAGGCTCTATACTGCCACAGACAAGCTGCTAAATAATGTGTAGGCACTTGGAGAGCAGAAATGTATGGAAATAAGATGCTGATTGTAACACATAAAAAGAAATAAGCAGAATTTAGTGTGGTGCAAGCATCAAGGAAGCCAGGTGAGCCTGGACTTGCCTTGAAGAATCAAGAGAGGGACATGGAGAGGCCCCTGAGGTGAGGCAACAGCAGGAGCAAATGGTGCCCACCTGTTATACTGTAGGAAGCGAGGGAAGAACCACCCAACTCTTTTGGCAGTGAGAAGAAAGGCCAAAGAAGCTACAGAAGTTGGTCACTAAGAGGACACTGGAAATAGTCAACAACTGCTCCACAACTTCAAGATGAGGAGAGTGAACCTGGAAAAATGACTTTAGAGAGGAAGGAGGTTATGTTTAACTTGAGGTGCTATCAGTAGAGAATAACCCTATGACGGGAGAGGGCTACAGAGGAACAAGCCAAGAAAACTAATACCAAGAGTTGAGGAGGAAAAGTGAATGAAAGTGAAAAGCCAGAGCAAATAAGGGAGACAAAGAAGATGCCCTCACAGTTTCAGTTGAGAACTTGAAGGCAAAACGCACAGGGTTATGGTGGCAAGAAAATGGAAGCAATAAGAGCCTTCAACTCATTTTTCCAGGAAATTCACATTTGAAATGTGAATTTCAAATGTGAATTTGAAATGTGAAAAGATGTTTGAATGAGAGAAATAAAATGGTAACAAAGTCAAGTACAGTAGTTGTTTGATTTTACAGAAGGGAGAGAGTTAAGAATGCCTGAAGGTTAAAGGGCAGCAGACGAATCCTTTCTGTTTCTTAGATTATTCTATTTCCTAAACTTGATGGTTAACTGTAGTGATGTACTTTTTTCCTGGGTGAAGTGAGAGAGAGAATCATTGATTTGTTGTTCCACTTACTTACGCATTCATTGGTTGATTCTTCTATGTGCCCTGACTGAGCATTAAACCCATGACCTTGACGTATCAGGATGATGCTCTGACCAACTGAGTTGCCCAGCCAGTGCTGATGTACATTTTTTTGAGTAGATAATTTCTTAGAACCAAGAAGCAAAGTTGCATCAGCCAGGAGTAGTCATGATGTCCCAACAAGATTTCTCATACACATTTCATAATTAGAAGTTAGCTAGAAACAGTCAGATTCTATCATCAAAGGCTCCTAGAAAATTTATCTCCTGTCAATCCACATCACCTTGCCACCATTACCATGGTTACACCCCTGTCCAGTCCTTGATGCTACCTCCTTCCTTAACCTAAACACAGAGCTGCCTTCCTCTCCAAGTAACCATGATGATCCACGTTTCCCAGTCTCTCTTTGACTGGGGTGAGGCTGCTTCTCCACTGTCATCTCTTTTTAACTTGTCATCTCTTATGTCACTACAATGTCAACTTTTTCACTGCCATTTCTTCTAACATAGTAACATCTGTATATTCTACTCGCAACATAGCTTTCTAAAGATATCTTTTGTTTTCCTCTTCAGTTTTCACAATCTTCACGCCCGTCTTGCCTTTAGACCTCATGTACTGTCTGTGCGGAACTGGGTCACTATCATATACATCTAGTCCATCTTCTTGTGAGATAACTCTCTGAAACACCCAAACCCCTGGAGACCCAAATCACTTATTTCAATTGTTTCCCTGCAATCCATCTGCAGTCAGGTTAATTTGAGATGACTAAATTTTTATTTCTAGAACGTTTTCTATTTTACAGCTATGAATTTATATTCACCTTTTCTGAGAAGTTTCGGATACTTGTTTTTCTAAAAATCTCTATGTCCACTGAGTTTTTAAAGTACTAAGATGAGTTTACCTTCCCATAAAGTTCTTGTAATTTCTGTGTCACTAACCAGTTATTCTTTATTGGCAACAATTAAGTCTAAAACAGGAATGCCATTTTGTGCTCGCTCTCTATCCATCCTAAGAGGCAAAATTGTTAACAAGTCAAATGTTGTATTTATGAGATGCTCATGTTAAAAGGAATGAAGCTTTCAGCAGACGCTGACCCAGAGTCCTCTCTTACTCTATGCCTGACTGTGCAGTACATATCAAGACAACTGTCACTGGAGCTAAACGTCAAACCTGGGGTTTTGCAAATGAAAGTTGAGAGTGAGAGTGCTACTGATAACAGCAAAGGGAGTGCTGTTTACACCCATTAATAAAAACCACATACCTCAAAGAGACTAACAACAAAAAAGGAACAATTTTCTAGAAAAAATGATCAAATGCTCTTCTGCATTTGGATCATGATTTGATTAAATCAAAAATTTGCAATTTTTAAAATACATATGTACTGTATATAAAACATGACATCACTCTATTATTTTATGCTTATTTATCTCCTTGATGTTAAAACTCACCTTACATGAATCAAAACTAGGTAAGGAACAATTTGTCATTTGAAATTCTTTTCCCTACTCTTATACCTCAGAATTTGAGGGTTAGCTTCATTCTTCTGTTTTCTACAAAGTTCTATTTTTAGCTCCTTAGACTTCAGGGCATTCTATCTACCTGTAATTATGCTGCAAAAGCAGAGGAAGACGCCAGCCAAGGCCAGCAGCAGACAAGATAGCAAAGGCCTATTTGTGGTCTCGAACAGCTGCAAGAGGGCCGGGTGTGCCTGGCAAAGTTCCCTGACTCTGGGGCTGGGCGTGGCAAACCCTAAGAGCCAGACTTGCTTTCAGAATAGTCCCCAGCACAGGACATTATTTCACTGTCCTGGAAGCAAGGGGCAGCCGTCAAAGTCCAAGGGGGTGATCAAAAGAGCAACACAGGCAAAGCACAGGGGCGGCGCTCAGAGTGAGGTCTGCAGAGCTCTTGGGACCCTACAGAACCGCCACCACTGTCCCACCCTTCCCTCTGAAAATGGAACGAAGTGAAGCCACCACCACCTCCACATGGAAGACAGAAGTTACTTTTAGTTCCAAGTAAATTTTGAAAAAAATCTTTCTTCAAATAAGAAGTAATAAATCTAATTATTTTACCCAGGACAACAAAAACAAGATGCTACTAACCAGATGTTTAGACCTTGGAACATTTTTTCAGGGGACAGGATACAGTCCTCGTGGACGTTTTCTTCCCCAGTCATGTAAAATTCCTTTTGTGAAGGACCGTTACTGTCTTTGGATAAATAAAAGATGATGCTGTGTATGTGGGCTTTTGTAGAGAAGCTCAAACTGATTAAAGGCTTTTAAGTCTCTATACAATCATCCTTGCACTGTACAGTACTTCTGGCTCCTTGGTTTAAATGTAATGGCAGCAAAATAGCATATTTATGTTCTGTTTATCAACAACATTAGCAAAGAATGCAAATTTACTTTGGAACTTTATATACATGTGCATATTTCTTCACAAGACTCAGAAAGAAAGGGTAGGGGTGAGAACAGAAATAGGAATGTGGGGAACAAGAATTCCCAGAGAGATGAGGGTGAACAATTCTGACCACAGAAGTACAGGTGGCTAATGAAGACAGACTACCATCTCCTGCCTGGAATTAAGAATTCTGCACACATTTAGGATAAGGGCTGACAGTAACTACCTTTCCAACAAACAACAACAACTACAGTTTCTATTATTATGAGATAGATTGGCCCCCTAGAAGTGCTTCCACACAAAAAAAATAAGCACTACTCCGAAGATCTAGCCATCAGTTTTTAAATAATTCACACTGTACTTCTCATATGCCAATAAAGTCAAATTCTACTGAGAAAATGCCCCAATTTATTTTGTTATATGGGCTGAGTGAATAAGCATCCAAGGACTTGGAAGTGGGAAACGCTGTCACTGTGCCGATAATGAGGATTCACAGATTTGTCTTGTACTGAACTTCCTGTAACACCATTTATATCACTCTATAATATGATCAGAGAAATATTTAGCAGCTAAAAACAATGAGAGCCACTGCTACTTACGGCTGGCACAGCTTCACCAGGTCCTGGTCTGTGGTGTTGGGAGGCAGCCCTCGGATATAGAGGTTCGTTTTGCTTAGCTGATCCCATCCTGAGTTGCTACTGCTGCTACTGTTGTTATTACTGCTGGTGGTGCTGGGGCTGGGAGGGGCCATGGGGTGGGCTGGGACCAGAGACTGCTGAAAAACAAAGATGGGCATTAGAGGAACTCTAGGTGGAAGGCATTCAGCACCATTCAGAAGCCATTTGATCTCCAAAATAAAATGAGGTCACCAAGATATAAATACAGATTGTCTTAAGGTACTTTAACATGTAAATTTTAATTTACACCTTAAAAAAACTGTTCATTTTACAGAAAACAAAAACAAAAAACTCTCCCCTTCAACACAAAACTAAGTAGAATCTTCACTATGTGCATCTTAAGTATGACTGAATTTATGTAAGATTAATTTATTCACAGATTTTAAGGAACATGTCTACTGAGACTCAGCATTAACTTGCATGAAGTTATGCAGCAATATCATTTTAATATACAGTAATTTAGAAATCACTAGGCTTTTGAAAAGGTTTTCAACATCTGAAGAACATCTGATTGAAAGTTGCTGATAAATTTTATTCAGATGACTTGTGGGGGAAAAGCGATTAGTCTTCAAGGTTAAGAAAGCTGGAGTTCAATCAAGACGCTCAAATATAGCAAACTTCACCTAGTCTTTAGGACAGGCGTCGATCTTCAAGGAGACATCTGGGTAAGATTTACAGGCATGCTGCCTTTGGATCTGGCTAACCTTGTGAAACTTAACCCCTGTGAGAATGGTGGAGTATTTGGAAACCTTCCCAGGCCTTGCAGCAACCAACATCTTTTGTAAAGCTTGCAACCAAGGGCTCAGTGTGGTTTCACAGTCAGCAGCCACCTTGGAAGAATGTCTGAAATTGTACTCACACCAGATAATTCTGTTAACCAATCAAAAGCAACCACAGTCTCTGTCCCTACACCACACATGTCTTATGAGGAAGTTAAATGGCTCAGTTTGAGATGGAAGTGAACACACTCTGAAGTCTTCTTACAGCAAATGCTCAGTTTCACACCAGGACAGAACTTTTCTCACCTCACATATTCTAAATAATAAATATACTAATCTAAGGACATCACTTAGATTAAGTAATAGTTTGAAAGTATAAAATTAAATGGACATTTCAACAAAAATTTTAAATCTTACAGCTTGATTTTTACTATTACAAACAAGAAAATTAGGCATCTCTAAGACACAATTAAATTTCACTTTGGAAAGTTCAAAAAGCAGACCCTTGCAATAAATGTAACCTTGCACACCTTGTCAGTAATCTCAACCATCCATGATATCTGGCCCCGCTCCCGGTTTCCTCCATGACCATCCTGTACTTCCCAGTATTCCATGCACTGGCAGCCTCATCCGTCTGACATGCAACCATTTCTTCATGTCCTATACTATGCAGATTCTACTTCTCACTGCCCAGGGTCCTTGCTAAGATTGTTAAGTCCAAACACCAATTTACCTGAAGAGATTCTCCTTTAGAAGGAAAATACCAAGAAGGGTTAACAACAGTAATATATAAGTGAAGGCTGAACTTGAACTGGGAACATCAGTATTGCTTAACCCAAGAAAAAACCTGCCTGAGATCATATCCTATCAAATGTTTTTGATTTATGCCCTTAAGAAGCAGTCAAACTCATTCTTTCCTCCCATCCCTGGTTTTCTCTAAGGGATAATGAGTCTGATTTTCTACAGGTAAAACCGCAGACCCCCATTCACGCCACACAGAGGCCTGTGTTTCTTCTCCAAAGCCACACAATACATCTGCTAGTTGCTACCTGAATTAGCCAGGCATGCCCTACTTCTCACTTCAGTTAACAGAGGTGCTGGAAAGTAACACACAGTTGCCTCCCTGTCCCAAGCCTTTGATTTACACAAAAACTTGTAGCTGTAGACAAAACTGGGCAATTTTTTCTTAAATCATCTTGGATGAATGTCCAAGAACTCATCCTTGCAACAAACCACATGGTTCTTCACGGCAGGACCCATGGTGTTTACTGCAGCTGGCAGAGGCTGAAACGTGGTCACCTGAGGTAAGAGAGGAGAAGTCTGGGCGGAGCTGTGGATCAGGTCCACTCCCACCTCTCGATGGGATTATACCAACACAAAGCAAGTGAACCAGCACACATTTTAAAGACAGCATTCCTAGTCTCCACCAGCTCTAACCTTTGCTTTGCTCTGGGATGGAAAGTGGGAGGCTGGGTGTAGACCTGCACGTTAAAAGAAACATTTGAGGGTATAATTTATTTGGATTTTGTGTGCACATGAAGGTAGTAGGTTTTTATTTATGTATTCATTTTTGGCACAAGGAGAAGGTGATTTACATCTCAGAATTTACGCAGCTGATTTAATAGATCTTTGACAGACCTCTGTATTTGTTACAGTAATATTTTCCAACTCTGGAAAGTGGGTGGGGAGCAAATACAGCCTGTCCCTTCCTGCTTCCCCTCTGGTTTGCCCTAAGGGGAAAAAATCTCCTGATGCAGATCCCAGGTGGGGAAAAAGGGGTTCCTGAATGTACCCTGAGGAGGAGAACTAGCCTCTGGTGAATCCTATATGGAACAGGTTCAAATTCAAATGTTATCCTCATAGCAACTACTTCTCATAACTAGCTGAGACAGAGAAAGAGATCTGAGAGAGAAGCATTCAGTTTCTCCAGGTGGTCAACTTCTTATATCCTGGTGCAGAAAAATTTTTCATCGTAGATGAAGTTTTTAGAACTTGTTGAAATTAAAAATTTAAGTCCTGATAAAGACTGGACACATATTCAAAGAAGAAAGCTCAAACACAATAAAACTGATTACTCCTAGATATTCAGAATGGGTTAATGATAATTTAAAAAGTGTGAGTAATAATTACTGCCATGCACTGCATGTTTAATATGTGCCAGACACTGTGTTGATGGTTTTATGTGCATTATTTTACTTAATTCAATGTGGCAGGTACATTATTGTTCTCCCATTTTGCAGATCAGGAAATTGAGTCTCAAGAGGGGTTAAGTAATATGCCAAGTCACACACTTAGCCAGTGTTAGGGCTGGAATTTGAAGCCAGGTCTGCCGGACAACAAAGGCAGAACCTTGAAACGGTGCTCTGAGGGCACCGCATGCACTGTCTACTGTGCCCTACGTGCCCTGTTTATAATCTTCTGCTCTCCTGTGCCCATCCTTCCCGCACCCTGGTTACTAAATTCAAGTTTCTCTCACATGTGACAGTTAATACCATCAGTGGCTATAGGTTCCTAAGAAAAAGAGTCAACGGCATCTTTAAACTATTTTAATGAGCAGTCTGTGTGTGTGTGTTTAACAAAGTTAGCTTTAAAAAGGCTGTTTTTTAAAAATTTACCTTACTATCTTTTTATTGACAAAAAATTTTGGGAACAGCTTTTGAATACTATAGCACATTAAGGCAGAACTGACTCAGCATTTTAGGAAGGCTCAACTTAACCAGATAAGAATTAATCCTTCACTCCCAGACTGAAATGCACTGACCCGTCTTCAACTACAACTTCAGGATTCGGAAAAACTCAAAGTAACTACACTTTGTAGTTATATCTCAACAGCACAAATGTTAAACTTCAAAAAACAAAAGAAAACAAAAGTTTACAAAGGGCCAATGTTTTACCAAACCCCATTTTCATCACTGCTTGTCCTTTCACACTTTTTGCCTCTCCAAGTCCCTAAGCTGCACTAGAATTTGAAAAGACACCTCTCCCTTCCCCCTGCTCTTGGATGATGCTTGTAACTAATTTACATAAATTCAACCGAGTTAAAGGTCTGGGTGGCTAGAACACCACGGCAAAGAGCACCAGTCCCAGTACCAGCAGTCTATCTCAGCCTCCTCCAGCCTGATTCCACTGCTTCCGGTCATGTGAACAGGCTACACATCAAAGCTGTCCATCCAAAGGCAAGGAAGCAAGCTGATTCAGTTTTCATATTCACATTTATCTGGCCTTAATTTGCATGCCATAGTTGACAGAAAAACAAAGTCAGTGGTAAATAAATGGGGTGGCTGGCCCCCTCTGCACAACCTACACAAGTGGGCGTGGGCCCCAGCAGGAAGACTGCTTGTCAGCAATCAGGGAGGACTTCCTGTGTGGACAGTCCCATGCCTCCATGGCGGTGAGGCAGGAAGGCCAGCTTGCCTCCTACACCAAAAGACAGGACGACCAACAACAGGCACGTGACAACGACACAGAATAAACCTTTCCCTCTCTGTCACATCACATCCCACCCCAGCACCACACTATGCACTCTCTTCTACATGAATGCAAGTCTAAAAATCTTTTACAAAAAAAGGCAAAAATTAACCATGTGTGAACTAACATATGTTAGTTATCACGTGTACTGTTGAAGATTTCTACTCAGCAAAGACAATAAAAAAAGACTTGTCATTATAATTTCTATTGTCTCATTTCCTTCCTATTTCTAATAAACCCAAGAACAGTGCTGACAAATCTTATAGCTGTCCTCTTCCCTCCCCTTATGTGTTAACTTTTCTAAGAATTTTAATGTAGCCTTGACTGGTATGGCTCAGTGGATTGAGTGTGGGCCTGTGAACCAAAGGGTTGCTGGTTCAATTCCTAATCAGGACACATGCCTGGGTTGTGGGCCAGGTCCCCAGTAGGGGGCACATGAGACACAACCACACATTGATGTTTCTCTCCCTCTCTCCTTCCCTTCCCTCTAAAAATAAATAAATAAAATATTTTAAAAAAAGAATTCTAATATATTTTGAAGGAAAAGGAAACCTAGGATCTGCCTTTGAGTTACCCTCAAGTCTTTCTTAAGGCTATCATCCTTATAGTTTAGGAAGGTTGTAATCCATACTCCATAATTCTGAGGAAAAAAGAAAAGGCACTCATGGACACAGACAACAATGTGGTGATGGGGGGCCGGGGTGGAGGTAGAAGAGGGTATAAGGGGATAAATGGTGATGGAAAAAACACAATATAAAGTACATTATTAAACAAAGTTCTAAAAAAATCCATAATCCCATCCCCACCCCGCCACCCTGTACACACAGACACGCACACACACGCAGAGAAAAAGAGAGAGAGGAAGAGGGACCATTAGCCCAAATAGCAGGGAGGCTCCACACATCAACTCTTTCCTTCCTTCAGAAGCAAAATAATCACTACAGTTGCTCCTGAGAACAAACCAAAGTTATGGAACATTATCATTTAAACCAGCATAAAGTACAATATCAAGCCTGATATAAACTGAGTACTACATAAAGAATTCCATACATTGTTCCTCTCCATAGGTTTTCAAATTGTAAAAGAAATTTAACAGGCTAAGGGAATTATCAAACAGGAAGAAGAGCAAAGCATCCAAATGGGCCAATTTTGCCACAGTTAGGATATTTCCTTGTTTCCGTTTGGAAATCTGAGTGGCTCAAAGAAGGCTAGGAATAGTAGCTGTAAAAGATAAAAGTTCCTGGCACGGGGAGCTGGGAAAGTACACAAAGCTGAGCAGTAGGAGGTGAATTAATGAGAGATGAGAAACTGGTCAGGAAGCAGATGTTCTTCCGGGTAGGTCAAACTGAAAAGACAGCATCTATATTAATGAAGAACAATAGTGTCCCTTCACACATACAGGTTCTCACTTTTCCATAATGTGGGAGAAAGGGTAAATGGGCAAATATAATTCAACCCCATTTGGTGTTAGGATATTAAAGCTTAAAATCACATGGCCAGTTAGTTAACAAGGCTGGTTTTTTTATCACCACTGTGCCTTGTTTGGGGACAAACTTTGCAGCCTCTAAGACTATGAAACTAAGAAAACATTTTTTTCTGGTTGGATTACATCTGTAATATTTTTGGTTGGATTACATCTGTCAAAAGAGAGTAGTCCATGTTGGTACGCTAGCTAGTCAAATAAAACCTAAAAATAAAAATTCCCAAAAGATTTCACACTTCATATTCTCAGATACCTACCAAAGTTGGTTCTTGCAGGTAAAACAGCAATCTCTACATAGAAATCTCTTTACCTGAGTCCATGAAGAGTGCATCATTTTCTTAGGCTTCAGGTTAAAAAAAGCAAAATTAAGACTTGCATTAAACAGATAATTATCTGTTGAATATAACCTGGCTGACTGAATGGATGGATGGAGACCATATTACAGAAATGAAAATCAACTTAAACCAAGGGAAAAACCCTTAAACATTAAAAAAACCTTAGACAAGCTCTGAGGGCTGGAAAGAGTAGTTGTTAAGGGATAAGAAGAAAGGGCAAGGAGGTGTTGAAAAAATCCAGGTAGGGGCCCTGGCCTGGTAGCTCAGTTGGTTAGAGCATCATCCCGATATGCCAATGTTGCAGGTTCATCCTCGGTCAGAGTGCAAACAAGAATCAACCAATGAATGCGTACATAAGTAGAACAACAGATCATTGGTACCCACTCTCACCTGTCCCCCCCTCCCCTTACTTTCTCCCTCTCTCTCTAAAATAAATTAAAAACAAAACAGAAAAGCAAGACAGATTGACCTATCCATGGTAGAAAACACCACAGATTCAACGCGTGATTTCTGAGGTCAAATGTTCCTTTAAGTTTCCACCAAGAAACTATTCAATAGATTCCTTATCAATTAAGTATCTTCTAAACATCTGGTTCTGTGCTCCAGCATGCAAATCAGCTCAATTGTTCTGTTCCCTCCAGAGGTCTTCCCAAGAACCCCACTGGTCCTCCACAAGTTGCCTATTGAGAACGTGGGGCCAAGAAACACACTAGATAGAGTTCTTGTCCTGTTTGTTCCTTCTAGTTTTTGTAAGAGCATTTATGAAACAGAAAGAAAAAACTACCATGAAACCTCCATAAATATAGTCAACTAATCTTTTAAAAAAGGAGCAAAGGCAATACAATAGAACAAAGATAGTCTCTTCCACAAATGGTGCTGAACAATTGGACCTCCACATGCCAAAAAAAAGAATCGATATATGTACCTTACACCCTTCACCAAAATTAACTCAAAGCTCATCATAGACCTGAAGGTAAAATGCAAATCTATAAAACTCCTAGAAGATAACGTAGGAGAAAACCTAGATGATCTTGGGCCATTATGATGCCTTATCAGATACAACAAACAACACTAAAGACATAATCCATGAAAGAAAATAATTTATAAGCTGGAGTTCATATAAATTAAAAACTTTTGCTTTGCAAAAAGACAGTATTAAGAGAATTAGAAGACAAGCCACACACAGACTGGAAGAAAATACTTGTAAATATACATCTCATCAGGACTGTTATCCAAGATATACAAAGAAATCTTAAGATTCAACAGTAAGAAAACAACCCAATTTTAAAAATGGACCAAAACCTTAACAGACACCTCACTGGAGAAGATAGACCGATACCAAATAAGCATATGAAAAGCTACTTCACATCATATTTCATCAGGAAATAAAAATTTAATACAAAATTTTTTATCCTAACCTGAAGACACTTTTCATCGCTTTTAGAGAAAGAAGAAGGGGGTAGGGATGAGAGAGAGAGAGAGAAACAGACATGAGAAACATCAACTGGTTGCCTCTTATAACTGCCCTGACAGGGGATCAGACCCACAACCTTTTGGTGTATGGGATGGCGCTTCAACCAACGAAGCCACACCAGCCAGGACAATACAATTTTTAATTTAATAAAAATTAAAACAAGAGATACCACTACACAACTACTAAAATGGCCAAAATCTGCAACACACCACCACCACGACCACCAAATGACGTAGAGAACAGGAGCAACAAAAACCTGCATTCACTGATGGTGGGAATGGAAAATGGTACTGCTACTTCAGAAGAGGTTTGGAGGTTTTTCTAAAAGTAAGCATTAAGCATACTTTTACCGTATGACCCAGCAATAACGCTCCCTGGTATTTGCCTAAGGGAGTTGAAAATTTATGCCCATCCCGAAACCTGCATCTGGATGTTTGTAGGAGCTTTATTCACAATCGTCCAAACTTAGAAGTGACCAAGATGTCCTTCGGGAGATGAACAGATAAATAAACTATGGCATATCCAGACAATGAAATGTTATGCAGTACTTTAAAAAAAAAGAGAGAGAGCGCACCCTGGCTGGTGTGGCTCAGTGGATTGTGTGCCAACCTGCAAACCAAAGGGTTGCTGGTTCGGTTCCTGGCTAGGGCACAAGCTTGGGTTGTGGGCTGAGTGTCCCCTCCGTCCCCTGCTGATCCACTGTTTTGGGGATGGTTTTTTGCACACATTGATGTTTCTCTCTCTCTCTTTCTCCCTCCCTTCCCCTCTCTCTAAAAGTAAATAAATAAAATCTTTTTAAAAAGCTATCAAGCCATAACAAGACATGGAGGTACCTTAATTGCACATTAATAAGTAAAAGAAGCCAATCTGAAAGGAGCATATACTGTAAAATTCCAATTACATGACAGTCTGGAAAAAGTTAAGTTATGGAGACAGTCAAAAAAAGTCAATGCTTCCCAGGGGTTGCAGGGAGGAAGGGATGAACAGCTGGAGCACAGAGGATTTTGGGGGCAGATGTGAAAATACTCTGTAAGATATAATGGTAGATACAGTCATTCAACATTTCGCTAAACCCATAGTGTAAAACACCAACAGTGAGCCTTAAGGTAAACTATGACACTCTGAGTGATAATGATGTGTCGATGCATGTTTGCCTTTGGTAAAAAAAGTACCATTCTGGTGAGCGACACTGATAAAGGAGGAACCTGTGTGTGCTTGTGTGGGGACAGGGGTTTATAGGAAATCCCTGTACCTTCCTCTCTATTTTGTGGTAAGCCTGAAACTGCTCTAAAAAAATAGTCTCATTTAAAAAAAAAAGCAACCAACATGTAAATACCAGAGTGAAGGAGTTAAACCTAAGTCATTCACCAGAAAACTGAAGGGTCAAGAAAGGAAGTGAGGGGACTAAGCAATGGGTTCAAAACTTCCTTACCAGAAAACACACTCATTAGGAAGGAGAAGCTTTTAAGAGTGGGCTCCTGGCCTTATCTACCCTTAATTGCATCACTTATAATAGTGTGGTATGGTACAGTTTCTAAAAATAGTTAAGAGTTCAACCAAAGGAAGATGAGGGATGAAAGAGCCTGAGACAGAAAGGTTGCAGAAGGCTTCGCAGAGGGGCTAGACAGCTGAGTGCGCTGAGTATTAATGAAAAGCCATTAAGAATAATTCAGCAGTCCTGAAAGGGTGTGTGGGAGGGGACAAGAGGAGACAACAAAGATACAGACAGGAAGGGTCACTCTGCACGAAGGCCAGTGGCAAAAACCAATCTTGGTTGGTTCAGAGGGTATGCCAGGACAACCTGATGTGGGGGGCGAGGGGCTACCAGGAAGGTAGGAGGATAACCTAGAAATCGAAGACAGAATACAGATACGATGTCATCAGATGTCACTGTATGGAGTCTCAGAAGGAGACATGAGAATTTAAGATGATAAACAAAGAGGACAGCCGGCGGGAAACATAAAACTAGGGAAATTCTTTCCCCTCCTCTCTATGAAAAGGTACATAGAAAAGAAAAACTACTGGATGGAATACTGAATATTTGGATTCAAATCCTGCCTTGGCCAGTGACTGAAATGTCATCTCTGGGTGATTTCTAAACTCCCTTCCAACTCTCAAATTCTGACACTGGAATAAAGGCTTCTGGCCATCTCCAGCTAAGGCATATCAAGACAGAACGCAGCGGGGCCCTTGTGTAGCCAGAGAAATGGAGCCAGAGGTGAATCCAGCAGCCCCAAGAAGGAAGAAATGCCGGGTTTCCCCCTGCAGCTGAAGACGGGGGTGGGGGTGGGGGACACCAACACACTGAGGCCCATTTCCCTGCACTGCTCCGGCCAAGCGCGGATTCCCTGTTTTGTCACAGATGATGACGAGAAATGTTATAAATACACAAACTATACTAAAATCACAACTAAAGCTTAAAGGAATAAAAAATTTTTGTTAACATGATATTCAGAGTTTCTGAAAGCGGAGTGTTCTCAAGGAGAAAATATTATAGCTGAAATTACCTTAGTAACTTAGATACGTTGGTTAACAGCCTGCCCCCCTTTTATGTCCACGTGTAATCAGTATAAAAAGTTGCATTTCATATTCTGTTTAATCTCTTATATATATAAAAGGACCACATAATAGCTTAAAACCTTCTTAAAAGAAAACTCGAAACAATAAGCCACTTATATCCCAAGCAGCTAGCTATTAAAACACAGTAAACATAAAATCCTGCCCAACTTCAGGTGCAAAATTACTCTTCTGGATCCTGAACGCAGGTGTGAGGAGTGTTTTTCTCCTCTTTCTGAGCCCCAGATGAGGGATTTTCAGATCCACACCAGTTTTCTTCCTCCACACATAGCCTCGTGAAGGCAACAAGACCAAACTCTTCTTTTCCTTTTTGCTCAAAGTAAATTGAAAAAAGAAAGCTTCCTATGGCAAGTGCAGGGTCACCTGCATCAGGACAGTTCAGAACACCTCTGCCATGCTCTCGTTTCCTGCCTCCCCCCAATGGAGTGAGGCTACCAGCGTCTACAACTTCCTTCCAGCTGCTTTTTAAAGTCCATGTACAGTACAGTTTGTATCTTCTCCCTGTACTTCTTGTACGTAAAGAACTATCGCTGAGACTGCAAAAGCTTCAGGGTAGAAATAATCTATTTTCAAATATCCTTTCTTCACTTTAACACTTAACTCAAAGTATTGTAAATTGATTAAGTAAACATTAAGAGAATACATTAAGTAAACATTAAGAGTTCAACACTTAACTCAAAGTATTGTAAATTGATTAAGTAAGCATTAAAGTTAGAAAAATTAGGCGTCGGCTTATCCAAAAATAAAACTCCAAATGAAATTATTCAAGTTAATTTTTTTTTTTCAGGCAAAGGGACATGTGAATGAGCTTACAGCATTATGGGTTTCACATTAGCTCCTAGAGAAAAAAAGCATTATCTGTACTTTCAGGAAACTGAACGAATGTACAAAATCTCTCCATGATTTAAAAAGTGAAGCCTTATCTAGCAGTGTTATGATTTGTATACAGCCAAAGTGAAACATCATCAACCAGAAAAAGCTTTAAGTTACTATGAAAAATTAATGATTAAATGTCTTTCTCATGATGAAATGCAGTAACCTGTATCTGAGAATGTGGGTAATCAGTAGAGAAGAGCTCTCTATTTTGTGTCTCTGTGTCTGTCTCTGTGTGGCTGTGTGTGAGTTAATAGAAGGGAGTAAGTAGATGGTTGTCTGTGAGATACAAAACACAATGGCTTTTGCAAAAAAAAACCAAAACCGTTTTTTTTGGCCTAAAATCCACCTTAAAAATTAACTTTTTGCCTAAGATCTCAACCCTCTATATATACCTACATACAGGCACAGACATCAAAAACTGAAAACAAAAATTTTGTGAGTTATTTTCCTTTAACATTCGCAATGTACCCTAATATTATCTTTTCTTGTCTGTATCATTTAAAAAACAAATAAATGCTGATAGCAAGCTATTAAATTGACTTGAGATCCCACTAATATTGTGACTTGGAGGGTAGAAAACAGTGGTCTGCTGCCTTTCTCAAACGTTGATGAACACAGGAATCATGTGCATTGTAAAAAATGTGGATGGATTCCAACTCAGCACTTAGGTGGGGCCCAGACTCTGCAGCCCCAGAAAGCTCTGAGGTGATACCGTGCACAGACCAGGGCTCAGGGCAGCGAGTGCTCTTGGTGAGGATGAATTCTGGAAACGTCCCTTTCCAGCTTTAAGAAAGAGCAAGCCGCATCTATTCACAAAATGAGGTAATTTTTGTTCATCTGATTTCCAATCAAGTATAAATGTTAGAGCTGAGAGAGACATCGGAGATCACACGATTCAATAAATCCCAAATGGAAGTATAACAATCTTAAGAGATGAGTCTGAGGAGTGGAGGTGGGGACAGTATTTTTATTTTTATCAGAGGACATAGCTTTTAAAATACTAAGAAACACCGATCTTATCCAACCCTTCACTTTGCAGGAAACCCGAGGCCCAGAGAAGTCAAAGCACATACATATATCCAAGGTCGTACAGCTAATTTAAGGCAGAACTAGATCTCCATTCCCACCTCCACTGTCACAGAGCACCAGCCCCTGTTTGCCACAAAGACTGTAGCAAGGATGAAGGTACATGCCAAGTTTTCTTAATGAGTCTTAAAAAGGAAACTTACATACTAGTCCTGTTAAGGCATCACAGAAAAAGTATGTATTTTGTACAGCTTCTTTTATACCTCGTATTCCCTCCACCTCATATTTCTAGATGATTTACTTGGATGTCCATGTCTATTCTAGTTTTTTGGCTAAACGTCTAGTTTCTTGCTTACCCAAAAAAAAAAGTGGGGGGGGCTTATATTGTATTAGATGTACAATTCCTAAAAAAATTTTTATGAATGCTAACATTTCTGTTCTATATTTACAGTTAAGATGTGTGAATAGCACACACAGTCATTATTTGTACCATCTACAAGATACAAAAAATCAAAAAGATTAATTACAGCAGCTTGGAACCTTTCTGTCAGAAATGTACATTCAGGGTCAACTGACAATTTCATGGGCTTCGATTAGAAACTTTTGAAGAATCACTAGAATTGTCCATCCCACTGTCTTCAACCCTGTTTCCTTACAGAAAATAATATTTGTAAGAATTTTCCTTCCATGTATTCCAGTGTTGGGTATTATCCTGAAGCATCACAATGACTATACTCACATGAATTTTCCCAGACGAGCTGGTTCTCCTCCAGAAGTCCAAATGGGTATGTGAACCCTGATCCCAGCAGCTGGCTGGTATACCTGGGGAACCTTTTCACTTTTAACTTGATAACCATTTTTTCATTTTTGCAGGGACAAGTTTTTGGACATGTCAGATTTCTCTTGATGGATACTACATACTTAGACTGAGTATCTACTGCCACCAATAGTCTGGAGACTTTCCTCCGGTTCCTCTCTTTTAGGGAGCCAACCCCTGCACAACTGTCTAATCACTTCAGGAGTGATGCTATCATAACCCTTGGAAACTGACCAACCCGAATGCTGACAAGGTGTACTCCTTTCTTCATCTTTTCTCAGAGATAAACCGAAGAACTTCATTCTGTGGTAAGCAGAATCTGGGAACCAGTTTCAATATTTATGTAAACCAGTCATGGCTTTTATTTTTCTTTCAGTTTTCAAAGTATTTCATAATACTCGTTTCAGAGTAGGGAGTTATTGAAAAAGAAGAAAGAAAGAAAGAAAGAGAAAAGAAGCTATTAATCTCCCTGAATACCTTTTTATTTTCTTTTGCTAAAGTTCATTACAAAGCATCAGTTTCATCCCCTACACCAAAATGAGCTAAACGTATACACTGCTGGTTACTGAAAATCTGAGAGGGAGCTTCTCTTCCTATGGAGCCTGGACAGTATAAATAAAGTCCTGGTCTTCTAGAGCAAAGACCCAGAACCTGTGGGGATCCTGTGTGGGGCTCACACATCCCACAGCCGCACAGTACTACTATTATACTTGACTTTGCCCCATCCCTTTTCCTTATCATTTTACTTAGTTTCATTACAGTATCAAATCAGACACATTTTATCTTTGCTGCCCATCATCAAAATATACAATCCTTCATTCTCAATCACAAGCCCAGATTAACCTGATTTACTAAGTGACAAGGTACCCAAACTGGGTTTCCTAAATCTCTGGCCTTCTAAATGCACAAAGCAAGAAAATGAGCCACAAACCAGCCACCCCTTCCCACCCCACACAAGTGAGTTCATGATGAAAGTTTTGCCTGAAGGGAAACTGACTTGGGGAGACTCCACACTCCATGACCGGGACCAGGGACCAGCTCTCTGAGCTCACCTCACCTAATCCGAAGCGGCTAGGAAGCATTTCCAGCACAGGCAAGGGAACAGGCCAGAGCCCCACAGTGCTGTGGACCCCAGCCCGGACAGTGCAGACCAGACTGAAGGTCTAGGTGGGGCCTGAGGCCACGCTAGGCTCACCCAGTTTTGTGAGCACAAAGCAGGGGAATGGAAACTTCAGAGCATCCAACATGATCAAACCATTTTGCTAACAAAAGAAGACAGACAGAATACAAACGAGTTTTTAATTTGTTTAAATTTCTGTTTACCTAAATTTATGTTTGATACTTCCTTTACATTTGATATTAGATTTAATCTCAAAACAATACTCTCTGCCCAATTTAAAAATCACAGCACAGAACAAAGAAATGAACAAAAAAGAATGGTAAACTTAAAAAAATCAGAACCAGGCACTATAATTTCTAGTGTGAAAGAAAACTGAGGAATGAAGGGCAGCTTTTCTACACTGTGGCAAGGAAGCCGGAGAGGTGGGCCCACAGCTCATGGCAGAGAGGAGAGGACACCAGCTGCTACTTTGCTCTGCCCCTCAACCCAGCAGTTGCTCCAGTTACACAAGAATTGTTCAAATTAAAGCCTTACCCTACTTTTTAAAAAGACCTTCCGTCACCAAGCAAATAAGGGAAGACACAAATCTAAAGGATAGTTTAATCTTGCCTGGATCCATTTTTTAGAAGGCTCTATGTAAATGGTACATATTGGGGCCAGATTGATCCACAGAATCATGAATAGGTTATCTTATTCTGCTGTCCCCAGAAATACACACAGAAACTTTGCCTGTATTACAGACTCTAACTTCATTTTTGTTCTTTTGTACTGCAAAATCCAATCTTATCTTGCAATAAAAGCTAATGTGCAAATCCTTGCTAGCTGTTACCCTTGTAGAAATAGACCAAATGCCAAGAACAGTATTTTTTTCCTTAATTGGAAGGGGTAGGTTTAGCTATTTACTTACCCATTTTAGTTGGGGCTACCTATGATACTTAATCTTTCTCTTACTATCAAAGTAATCTAGGCAGTCTAATTTTAATATACGTAAATAAGCAAAACCAAAGGGAAAAACATTTTAAACAATGACAACTTATTGAACACATTTTCTTCTGAAGAACTGTGTGTCACTCACTAACATTGTTAACATTGTGGAACATTTACTACTTTTGAAACCATCTAAGTACTTTGTGTGTACTCTTTCCTCTTTAATCATAACCAGGTATGATTACCACCATTATACATGTAAGAAAACACAAGTAGATCAGGATGCTCACAGAACTGGTTGAATCTGGTCACAAATTAGATGAAAAAATGAAGGCTACGATAAGAGAAATGAAGGAAAATGCACAGGGAACCAGTAGTGATAGGAAGGAAAATGGGACTCAAAAGAATAGATTGGACCAGAAGGAAGAAAGAAACAACCAAACAGAAAGAATGGAGAGATAAGAATTCAAAAAAATGAGAAGATGCCTAGGAACCTCCAGGACATTTTTAAGTGTTCCAACATCCAAATAATAGGGGTACCAGAAGGGGAAGAGGAAGAGCTATTTGAACAAATAATAAAGGAGAACTTCCCCAATCTGGCAAAGGAAGTAGACTTCCAGGAAGTCCATGAAGCTCAGAGAGTCCCAAAGAAGTTGGACCCCAGGAGGAACACACCAAGGCACATCATAACTACATTAGCCAAGGTAAAAATGAAGGAGAGAATCCTAGAAGCAGCAAGAGATAAGGAGACAGTAATCTACCTACAAAGGAGTTCCTATCAGACTGTCAGATTTCTCAAAAGAGACCTTGCAGGCAAGAAGGGACTGGAAGGAAGTATTCCAAGTCATGAAAGGCAAGGACCTACAT
>CM052541.1:56014032-56030907 GCA_028533065.1 Trachops cirrhosus | reverse complement strand
GTTAAAGGAGTTCATCATCACCAAGCCCTTATTTTATGAAATGTTAAAGGGACTTATCTAAGAAAAAGAAGATAAAAAACATGTATAGTAAAATGACAGCAAACTCACGATTATTAACAACCACACCTAAAACAAAAACAAAAAGAAACTAAGCAAACAACTAGAACAGGAACGGAACCACAGAAATGGAGGTCACCTGGAGGGTTAGCAACAGGGGAGTGGGAGGAGGAGAGAGGGGGAAAAGGTACAGAGAATAAGTAGCATAGATGGTAGGTAGAAAATAGACAGGTAGAGGGCAAGAATAGTATGGGAAATGTAGAAGCTAAAGAACTTATGACACATGGACATGAACTAAAGGGGGGAATGTGGATGGGAGAGGGTGAGCAGGATAGAGGGGAGTGAAGGGGGAAATGGGACAATTGTAATAGCATAATCAATAAAATATATTTAAAAAACCAGTGGCAACTGAAGTTGAGGGAAATGAAGGGCTTCAAAAAAAGAAAACACAAATAGGAGATTTTCTCTAGATCACCAAAAAGGTGGCCATCTGGCTATGAAATAAGGTCACTCTGACAACCTCTTTAGGAGCTAAGTAGAAGAGAAAATGGGAATGGGGGGGTGCCATTAAGTTTAATTGTATTGGGGGTCTTATGTGATACAAAATTGCTCTAATTAAGGTTTTAGAAAAACTAACCTTTATCAGGAACAGTTTACCTATGTCACAGTTATGAAAATCTCCCCAATGTCCATCGATAAAAACCATAATCAAAAGATTTTGCTCAAGACACCAGTAGCAAAACAGTGAACTTTGTGACGCACCCTTCCTTGCTCCAATACCAACAGGACAGCATTACTATGAAGGAATACTGTCCTTTCGATCTTCTCAATATATGCTACTTTAATCCCAATGAAGCTTTAACACTTTATAATATACCATTGCCACATTCAAAGTAAGGACCAAGTCTCCCCAACGAGCCTGGCAACCCCTTGAGGGCACGTGACCATTCCCTGCCTGATAATCTCACCCTGCAGAGCAAGGTGCCTGCCCAACAGCTTCACGTGCTTGGTGAGGGAACACACATAGGCTGACGTGTTAGAACCCATGAACAGATGCAGTGGTTATGCTGTAGGCTGAACAGCCCTGGGTCCAAAGAGGGTAAGAGAAGTTAGTGAGAGTGAGGCCTAAGTATTTTAGGAGTTTGACATGTAGGGAGAAATGTATCCATCATCTCGTTTTCCTAGCTGAAATACGACCTCTACTTTCACTACAACCTACTATATTTCCTCTCCACACAGAAGCACCTCTGGAACAATTTCCCAACTCTCTGACAGGTGGACTTTTAAAATTGCTAGTTTAAACTTCAAAACACCAAGGACACTAGACAAATTATGATTGATGGTGAGAATTATAATTCAGGGGAAAGTATGAGTTGTAATAATCTTAATCTTATTGCCTTTGGATACATGATATACGTGGGTATCCGTCTTTTCAAAACTGATTAATCAGAAATTACTATAAACCTTCAAAAAGATGTAATTGCTTTGGATCCTCTGGCCCCTGGTAACAGCCCCATCTGGTCAGGCAGTTGTTTCCAGGATGCACTTTATTAAACTCTCAGCTGAAAAATGACACCTCCACTCTGATCCGTTTAATTGATTTTTAACCTTAGAGAAGTGTAAAACAAAGAGTTATTTAGCACTAACTTCTTAATGGAGTCATTTGAGTGGTTTGATAAAATTCTTTCAGATGAATCACAAACCCACCCATTCTCAACTCTAGCATAGCTTTAAAAAAAAAAAGCTATTCCTTGAAATGCACCTCATCTCTTTCAAAAGTTGAATTAAATGTAAGTAGAGCCATCCTAATACAATTTAAATGTGATTAGTTTCTGTCAGGAAATTTAAAACTTTACAGTTTGTGTAGTACAACATTAGATATGTGCATCAAGCTTCACCGAAGTTAAAATACAAATGGAGACGCCATGAAAATGGCTGCATCAACTTCCTAGGGCTGCTGTAACAAGTCACCACAACTGGGGCGGCTTGCAACAGCAGAACCTGATTCTGAGTTCAGGAGGCAGAAGTCTGAAATCCAGGTGTCAGCAGGGCTGTGTTCCCTCTGGAAGATCTAGGGGAGAAGCCTTCCTTGCCTTTTCTAGTTTCTGTGGCTGCTGCTATTCCCTGTCTTAAGGTGGCACAAGTCCAATCTCTGCTTCTGCCTTCACATGGCCTTGTCTCTCTGTGTCTCTCTGTGTCCTGTCTTCTTCTTTGGGCACAAGTCACTGAATTTAAGGCCCACCCTCAATCCACTTTTTAATCTTAAGACCCTTAACTAGTTACATCTGCAAAGATCTAATTTCCAAATTAAGTCACATTCTGAAGTTCTAGTTAGACATGAAGTTTTGGCAGACACTATTTTACTCACTACACTGGCTTTACCTAAAGGCCAGTTTTTTACTCTCTTAATCTTGCTTTTAAAAACCTGAACCATGCCCTGACCGGTGTGGCTCAATTGGTTGGGCATCATATCGCAAAGCAAAAGGTCGCCGGTTCGATTCCTGGGCAGGGTACACGCCTAGGCTGCGGTTCTGTCCCAGTTGGAGTGCGTACCAGAGGAAACCCAATTGATGTTTCTCTCTCGCACAGATGTTTCAGATGTTTCTATCCCTCTCTCCTTCTCTCTCTCCCTCCTCCTCTCTCTAAGAATAAAGTTAAAAAAATAAAATAAAAATCTGAGCCTTGTAGTCAAAACATGTATAGAAAATTACTGTACATAAGCACCCACTAAGCTGTAATACCATGAATTCTTTAACTATAATTAGATCCAGAATAAACTCACAGGGCGTCTTGCCCAGTCTCATACACAAAGATTTTTCTCTATGACATAGCAATTGGAAGTAAGGTGGGGAATCATTACAACACAGCAGATGCCCCAATTTATTTCTAAAATATTTCTAATTGCTCTAACATAAAACAAGTCTAGTCTCCCTTCTTTTATCCAAATTAAATCTTTAATGATAACTATTACCCCCACCCCCCAAGTTGTATTCCTTTAAATCTCCAAAAAATTGTCATCATCCGGATAACTTCTCCCATCTAGACAACTTGTAAGGATGCAGTGTACCAAGCAGACTTGAAAGGATGGATTCTGGCCAAGTTCAGATTGCACTACTGTCACTGACTTACTGTGACCTTGGGCAAATTGTTTAAGATCTCTACGTTTCATCTCTTCATCTGTACACTGAGTGTGACGCCGTCTATTCTACCTCACAGAGTTGTTGTGAAGATTGCACAAGCTGGTTACTGTCAAGCCCTCAGTCAAATGCCAAGCTTGTAAGCAGCACCCAATAAATGTCAGCTGCACTTGAGTTCATCTTTCTCAATGTCCCCCTCTAAACTTGGTGTCCACATGGCCACGAGGGCTGTGCCCAGGACAGGCACTCCCAGTCCTAATCTAAAACTGACTTGTACAGGTAAGCAGCTTCTCAGTTCCCCTCCTCCCACTCAGAGACTCCTTGGCAAAGCCACAGTTAAAGAAGAAAAAAAAGGAGTAAAATAAAAATGACCCCGTGGGTTCAAAAGCAGAAAATGCTGATAAAACTAGGGGAGCTGATTCCCTAGCAAAGACTCCCTGGAAAAGCTAGCCCGATCAAGCCTTTCTTATTCCCTGGACTTTTTCACTTAGGTTAGTTTTACCACTTAAAATTCCAATTACAGATGCTTAGGTCAGGGTCCCTCTTTAAAAATCCCACAGCTTCCAGATTATGATGCGACAAAATAGTCAGTTGAGACAGCATCAGCAAGGGAATTTAAAGATGTGCATATGGTCCCTTAGAGGTGCCTAACTTTTGTTATTCTTGACCTTCATAGAGGAGGAAGGGTGCAAAAGGTTACCTAATTTACATCTTTCACTATGATTATTAGAAGAGAGAAAGGCATTTTCCCCCTCTACCTCATGTACCAGTACCATGTGATAGCCCTTTGCTCACAAGAGACTCAGCTTCAGGGCTAAAATTCCATTAGAAGACTATGACTTTGGGGACTGATCTGGGAACCTACTGCTAACAACATTGCAATTAGCAAACCTAGGAACAGACCTACCAAATACAACATTTCTATGAAAAAAATGAGTCCTGATTAAATTTCAATTACAGATGAACTTTTGGATTAGAACTTTCAATATTTATGCAGGATGACTTTATTTCTTAATTTAAGTACTATACTTTTATTAATTGTAGGTAAAATGACACACAAATTGCCTAAGCGGCTGAATCTCATTTATGACCAAACCAACCACACATCCCATTCTATGAGCTTTTCCTCAGTACTTCTGACTAAACTGCAAGGTTGTATGATTACTTCTTCCTACTGACCCTTCTTTTGTTGAAACTTGGGCCTGCCCTCCATTGTGCTGGTATCTTTTCGCTAATGTCATTTTATCTGGATCTCCACTCCTCCTGGCTAGATGTTATCTGAAGAACTGAGAAGCATGTTTTATACACGGTGTACAAGCTGCTGTTTTCAACAAATCTTATCACAAGACATTCACTGTCTGGTTTATCGCATCTGAAGACTAACCCACCTCTTGACTTCCTGGCTGCTTTTCCCCTCTGACTATTCAATAGACCTACATATGGTTGTCCATACAGAAGTTAAACATTCAAAATCTGGTCTTTAGCTGCAGTGTAAATGGGGCTGGGGAGGTGGTGATGATAAGGAAAAGGCTGAGGCAAATGAGTTTACATCACAGTAACTATTCTTTTTATCCTAAGCATTCTTTTTGTACTATTCCCTTAAGAGGAATAAGTAAGAATTGGGTAAATCTCTACATTTTAGCAAGAGCTTTTAATTACTAAATGTTGCTTCCTAAAATTAACAGTAACTAGCAAGTGTGGTAGAGCACGGCTAGGCAAGCAGAGGAAGCGTACTTGAACATGCAAGGAGCCGGGCCCCCAGCTCGCCTCTGGCTGTCCAGCTGTCAGCTGGTTTGGAGCCTCTGCCATAGTGTGAATCCTGGAAACCCTCCTGTCTCTGCTGCCAGTGGCGGTCCTGCCCACTCTGTGCACACAGCAGAGATGGTGGGGAAGAGAGCCAACGAAAGAAAGAAAATGGAAACCCACTCTATCACACACTGGGGACTCTGAGATGATCAGGAATCTCTCCTCCCTGCTATGTCCTCCCCCAACGGGAAGCACAGAGTAAGCCCTGGGACCACCTACCCCCAACCCATATATACACATTCCAGGTAGGTACTTGGAAAACAGACATGGCAAAAAATCAACAGGAAAAAAAAAGAGAAAAGCTTTCTGTGTCCTGGATTTTAAAGATTTTCATCTAGTCCCTGAGGTTTATGGCTGGCTGTGGCATCTTTGCTGGCTCAGCACATCTACAGACTGACCTTTGAAACTGTTTCTAGTTTCCTACAGGAACTCAGAATGGCTCAAATGCAAAAGCCCAGCTGGTCCAGTACTCTGACCAACCATGCTTCCAAGGGACATGTGCTGTTAGCTGTCCTAATGTCAGCCTTAAGAGATGTGTTCCAGTTTTCCTGTGGACCCAATTTTGACTCAGTTACTTATAAGCTGTCATTCTCTATTGGCATCCGTGATATTTCCTGCCTGTATCGCCCCTGGACTTAAAAGGCTGCTGCTTTAGAAGACAGCTTATTCTTCATCACTGAAAAATTCCAATGGGCAGAGCTGCTATGAGGAATATTTCACCCAGTGGTCCTCAGACTTCAGTGAGTCTAGAAACCTAGACTAGAAATCTGAAAATGCCCCTGTTTGAGTATTGCTGAGGTAGTGGGACTCAATAGCTTATACTTTTGATAAGTAACCCAGGAAATTCTGATGCAGATGGTCCTGGGACCACACCTTAGGAAATGCCTATGTAAAGAATAGAACCAAGATGAAGCATGTTTGCAATTCAGAGACCCTGGTGTCCCTCCTACCTTGGAGGGTTGACACTGTGGTCTGCATAGCTGATCTGAGTCTTCAGAGCATCGGGGCTTCCCCACCCACGTATACCCCAGCACTCTGGCTGTGACTGTGCCACTCACAAAGCAGTTCCCATCTCAGTCCTTGCTCCTCCCAGGGTCTATCTTTCAACTTTACCAAATGATAGTTGACCTTTTTTCTTGCCAGCAGGAAAAGGCGTCGCCTGGTTTTAAAACTGCACACTCTCTGGCCACAGCCTCCAGATCCTCTTTTGCACAGCTGATCCAAGCAAATAGTTTCCCTGATCTGACACTTCTTACCAACCCTTCTGCAGACGTGAGAGATTTTCATGGCTTCTCACTAATTGACACGGAGAGAGTTCAAAGCCCAGCTCTAGGTTAACAACCCTCCATCTTTCACTGGGTATAAGCAAATATAAACTCATCTGCTGGGATGATTCCCCAGGAGAGGCCTTCAAAAGGGCCCCCTCCTACCCAGTTACAAGACAAGATCTCTCTGTCCAAGTTCAGTCATTGATTAAATTCCACATGTGTTCAATCCTTACTTTAGTTTATGTGCCTATTTGCAGCCAAAAACAAAAACAAAATAATAAACTAAAAAATTGAGAAAGTGGCTGCTTTTGTATACCCAATGACCTCATCAGGAGCAGAAATGTACATTCTGTGACACATAGCACTGCCAACCACTGATAAATTCTTGCCGAAATAATGACTTAGAAGTATTCGGATGTGTTTCTGAAAATTCTACATGAGCAAATCTATGTCTTAAATGCAGTAAAGGAAACAGGATTTTTAAAGAAAACCTGAAAATAAAACCAGCAAATACTGTCCCCCCACATACTCGTACATAGAAAACACTATGCTACACAGACACTATGCTGCAAAGAAACACAGGTTCCAGTGCTCAGACGTTATACAGCCCAGTTGGTAATGAGAAAGGCACCCAAACAACTCAGCAATTACACAACAATTATATATAATAAGGAATCCTTTTATAAAGAGAAATAATACATAATTTGGCTGTTTAAAAATATAAAGCTGGTGTCATCTGAGATGTGTCTTCAGTATTCCAAAAAAGAGGAAAAAGAAAAAAAGTAAAAACAGAATTGAAGTTTCACCTTTAATGGAACAACACATTCAGTAAAAGATTCAAGATGCTTTGAAAGCACTTCACATTCTTACCTACAGCTCTCTAACAGCCTTCAAAACAAACTTACGAATGACAAGCATCTTTCCCTGTTCTGAAGAGCTTACCTAATAACTACAGGAACTCACTGCCATTCCAGGTCCCCAGAGGTAACCTGATGCCTTAATGGGTAGTGGTGCGACTGACTTCCTTCTCAATAAAAAGGGCATTACTGCTTCCCCACTCCACCCACACGTACACAGCCCAACTGAGATGTGGTGGATGGAAAACCATCACACCAGAATTCTGTTCTAATGTAACAGCAGGGACAGCAGAAAAGGGAGACCACAAAGATCACCTTCCCAGAAGAGGTAAAGCTCGAACTTCAACTTAAAGAGGCAAATGTGAGCGTGAAGAGGAGGAGATAGAATTCTGTGTCTATTTGTGATAGGCTAACAAAAAGTTTGGAGGAGAGAAAGGGAAAATAAAAGCAAGACTTTGAAAAGCAAGGCACGAAAGTTTGACAAGAATGGCAGGTATGGACGTGGGCAAAGTCAATGAGGAGTTAGTTATTCGAAGTCCTCAAAGATGAGGACTGAAATGGATGCTTCCATAGCCATGCACCTGTGTAAGCTATGTCTGTAAAGAAATAACTTTTATCCTGCAGGTTAAAAACAAAATGGAACATTTCCTTACGTTATGCATTAACAGGACCACCAGTGTAACATTTCTGGTATGAAAGCTAATGTGACCATGAGTGAGGGACAAAGCATTTTAACACTATTCTGGGTCCATTATGGCTTTTGCCCAAGGTGAATGAATACCTGGTACTTAGGTCGGTATTTGTTAAATTATGTCGTTCTCCTCTCCCCACCCTAAAAAAATGATACAGTGGAATCCTAACTCTATTGTCTTAGAATGTGACTTTATTTGAAGACAGGGTTTTTACAGAGGTAATCAAGTTAAGGCGAGATCATGAGAGCAGGTCCTCACCCACCATGACTTCAGTATCCTTATCAAAAAGGAAAACCCCGTGTACAGAGACAGACGCCCACACAGGGAGAATGCCAGGTGAAGACTGGAGTTAGGAGGCAGGCCTGGAACAGGTTCTTCCGGACCACCTTCCGAGGGGGCATGGCCCTGCCAACCCCTTCTGCTGGGACTTCTATCTCCCGGAAGTGTAAAGAAATTGATTTCTGTTAACTCAGTTTGTGGAGCTTTGTTACAGCAGCCCTAGCACATGAATACACAGGTGTGTGAGCAGTTTGCTTGCGCCGGGCTGTTTTGATAACAATTAGTATTAAAAAAAATTTGAAGAAAAAATTAACCTCTTCCTCCTGCGATGCTATTTCTATTTTACCATGGCTCTTTGTCTCACCACTTCAGATTTATGGCCAAGTCTTAGGGATTCAAAACATAAAAAATGACCAAGGTAGTATTGATTACATAGATACATGAAGGATGGCTCCTCAAATAGAACTAAACAAAGTATCATGTCAACACTGAGTCTTTAATCCAAAACCTTTTGATCGAAGCTATAAATCAGGCCTACGTTCACTTCGTTTTATTCTGTGTCTACTCTATTTTGATAGTGCTAATAAGTATTGTTATTATCTGGTTGGAGTTTCATTTTCTTTCCATTCCTTCTGTGCACCTTTTGGTAAAAGAGCCATCAAACAAAGGACTCTATAGATCCAGGGTCTGCCAACTACTGTCCACAGGCCAAATCCCATCCGCCACTTGCTTTTCAAAATAGTTTCTGGAAAACAGCCATGTCCACTCACTTATGTGTTATCTATGGCTGCTTTTGAGCTACAAAGGCAGTGCTCAGTAATTGTGACAGAGACCTTATGGTCTGTAAAGCCTAAAATAAGAAGCCTTCACAGAAGAACATTTGCTGACCCCAGCCCACTAAATGTACGAGCAATTCCTATGCAAACCTTTATTGATTTCTTCCTTTGTCAGCAGTCCCCCGACTCTACAGGTACTATTTCCCAATCCTACTTCACATACTGGACTAGCAAACAATGAAAAGAGGAAGGGCCTTTTAGAAAATGAAATAGTATCTTTTTTGCTTGAATTCCTCTTAATGCGCTCTAGTTTTTCCACATTCCTTTTAAAGAAGTAATAAAACCAAATTTGGCAATAAATTGATTCCAATAATGTGGAAGACATACTTTCTTTTCTTCTCTACTCTGCTTTGGTACCCTAATAAGCAGCTGAATACAGTCAATTAAAGGACACGGTAACTAAGGTGACAACCAACATAATGACAAAATTGATCAGCCAACTCAGAATCTTGCATCCACCCTGGAATCAAATTAAATACACCTGGAAATAAAAGTCTAAACTCAGGTCCACCAGCGCATGAGAGCTAACATTAGACATGTTCTTACTGTGTACTTCTTAAATGTCTGCACCTCTTAAGGCACTGATTAATTTCTCCATTACAGTTATTTACACATTTGTTCCACTGCCCCTTTTAGACGACAAGATTGAGAAGAGAGTCATTAATTTGTTATTCCCATCAAGGCTTAACACAGTGCTTGGCTTATAAAGGGCTCTAAAATATTGACTGAATTCATGATAATCCGAGCTGCATTTTTTTGGTAGAGGTGCAAACTACACCGGTAGTCAGGGTGCTTGGGTTCGAGTCCTGGCTTTGTTACAAACAAGTTGCATGATGTTGAAACACCCTTACCTCTGAAATGAGTACATGGAAAAGCTGATCTCAAGGCCCTTTCAGCACTAATATTTTATGTTTCTGTTGTGATACACATAATATAACAGATATTATTTCCTATTCATCCCAAACACTGAAATCATGTCAAAGGATTCATTCAGGGTAAATTTTCATCAAATAATCAGAGAGGGTCTCTGGCGGACACCCACCCACTTTTCTTTAGACCAATAACTGCGAACCTTAAAATGCATAAAAAGAGAAATGCTGCAAGTAAACTATTCGTGCCTAAAATGAATCTTAACTGTAACAAAGGACAATAAACTGGTCCTTCAGATTTTTCAGGAAAACACAGCAGCATGTCCTAGACAGGCATTCATCACAGAAGTGTTATAAATTTTTCACTGTGGTTTCTCTGCACAGGAACTTAACCTAGAAACCACAGAGCAAATTTTGCATGCTGTAATAAGTCAAGCAGGAAGGGGCTAAAATATGTAAATTCACCTACCCACAGCCAATTACATGAAAAAGACATCAATTTAGAGGACAAAAAGTACATTCATTAATAATTATAATGTGTGGGTTTTCTAGATCACTGATATTTTAAATGAGGTTGATTTCCCAAGTCAGTAATCTTGATTTCATAAGTGCTTTAAGAAGCAATAAAATAGGTGGGAAAATTAACCTTAAGAGAGGAGAAATTAAAAACGAAAGAGATGACTGTCATCTGTTTTGTCTGAAAATATCATGCAACATGCCATCCCTAAGGGCCTACTTGTTTAGAGAACGATAGGGCGTGCCACACTCGGAAGCACCGAGACTTAGGGTAGGGTGGTGGAGCCCTGAGAGTTAGAAGACTCAGGCTTTTCAAGCTGTGAGCTTTTGGACAGATCATTCCACGTCTCTGGGTTTTAAATTCCTTAATTAAAGGGGTTGGAATAACGAATCTCTAAGGTCCCCTCGAACTCTAAAATGCAAATGGTTCCTTTAAATAAGTCTTTCCCAAACTGTTCAATAGAAGACATTTAGTAAATATTCTAGGTCTAAATGGTTCCATAAGCAAATAATTCTAGGAAACAATGAAATACACAAAGTTAGACAAATGTTTTTACTGCAGACTTCTCTGATTTTTACTGCTAATTTTATACTGCTGCTCTCTAAAACAACACTACATAGTATGTGGTGTTTCCCAAGTTTCTTTGAACACTGAATATTTTTAATTCCTGGAACACTTTCAACATTTAATAAAAGCTGCGTATCTTAGTGAACACAATTTGGGGAAAGGAACTATCAACAATAAACTCCACGAATTTAAAATCAGACGCCTGAAAGGAGCAGAATGCTCACCCCAGAGTTTCAGGCATCCACTTCAGGAACTGTGACATCTCTCCAGTGTCTCCGTGTCCCAAAGCACTTTGTCTCACACAAACTCACTGATCCTCCACTCTACGATGGCAAAGAGTCATTTCCATTTTACCAATGAAAATACCTGAGCTTCCCTTTCAGATCTTTCTCATCACAGAGCACTTTCTGCCACTGAATAGAACGATCGCAGTCTTCCACCACTCTCCTCATTTCAGGCTTTCCTTGACCCGTCCTCCAAGATCCTCTTGTGTGAACTGACTTTTTAGGTGACACCCCATTAAAGGAGGGATGCAGACAGAGCACCTGCGCCAGGTAATGTGTTAAGTGCTGTCACATATGACACAGGACTCATCTAATCATCTCAGCAACATCAAGTAACTATTACATCTAGTTTTGCCACTGTGGAAATTAAGGCCCGGAAAGTTTAAGAACTGCGTTCACAGTAATGAAACTAGTAAATGAGTAAGCTGAGATCAACACCCATGTCCACCTTTTTTCTTCAAAAGCAACTTTATGAGATCATTCTTGCTGGCCTTAGAGGCTGGTTAGCAATTCTGGCCCATTTGCTCCAGGATTTGGGATAAACAACTTGAACTGTCCTGACGTATGAATCAGAGAACAGAGGAAACACCTCACACTGGTGCTGTAAAACAGAGAATGGAGGTAAAGGCACCCAGACCTATCTCTGGTCCATACAGAGTGCTCAGTAATTATCAGCCCCCTTCTTTCAAAGAGCTTACAAGTTGGATGAGGAGAAAAAATTAGAAAAGATTCACTTTTTTTTTCTTTAAAAGCAAGTTAAGATCTTTTGAAATAGTTTGAAGGTATATTTTAAAACTTAAGTTGGGCTTGTGGTTCATTTTTTTAAAAAATAATATTTTATTTTGGTTTGTGGTTCATAGTTGGTTAAAGTCTAAAATACGATTTTACACAAATAACATAACAGTAGTTATAAGGAAGTACAAATTATACAAGAGCCACATCTTAATAAATGTAACCACCAGAGCACTTAGACATGTCAGACGCATACCTGTGCATGATCTCATTTAATCCTCTCAACAACTGCAGGGTAAGATTCTGGAACTGCTTTGCCTTCAAGATCTGGACGATGGTGTTTCCTCTCAGATCCCTCTCCCGCCCTCACTCCCAGGGACTTTTCTTTTTATCTTATCAGAACTCAGTGCCTTCCCGGTTCTCAAAGTTTCTTCTCTCTCTAGATTTCACCTGTCTCCTTCACCTGCATAACAACCTTTCAATTTTCACACCTGTTCACCTTACTGATGCCACACACGACAGGAGCCCATTACTCAGATTCTTTCCCTAGCTTTATTGCTGGAAAAAAGGTCAAACTATCTTGCCTACTCAGACCAGTGAACTCCCAGGGGCCCTCACACAGCAGAATCCTCCTACAACCTCTCTCTACTTGAATGGTCACCAAATTCTCAAGGGCCATTATTCCAAATCTTTTGTCACACTCTTCAAGCCTAGAATCCCATTTTCTTTTTTCCTTTAAAAAAATCTTAACAAATGATCGAGCCTCTTTACTGAAATGGTAGTTTTTACAGGTTGAGTTTCACAGGTCTTCCTCTTCCTTGACATACCACATACCCAGCATATCCAGTCTCCTCCTCCTTGTATCACTGACAGGAAACTCTCTCAAATCCCTTTCAGTCTTTCTTAAAAAAAAAAAAAAAAAACCACAAAAAAACTATTTCCAGCTATTCCCTTGGTTTTCTATTACCTTGCTCTATCTACAACCACAGTAAGATACTAAAATAATCTGGCCTCAAGGCTGTCTGAAGGAACTCTCTTTCCTTTCTGATTCATGATTTTTCGAAGGACACCCGTTCTTCACTCATCCATTCCTTAAAGCTTTTGGACTGTGCTTTCTACAACCCTTGTTCCCAACCCCCTTCCTTGCCCCACTACCCACATACTGCTCTATGAAACCTCTGTTTCAAAGGCTTTCAAGACCTCCCAATGAATACATTAGCCCCAGCTCCTTATTCACAAGGGATACATTCCAAGACCAGAGGTGGATGCTCAAAACTATGGATAGTACACACCCTATTCATACGATGTTTTTCTTATCCATACACACCTATAATAAAGTTTACCTATTAAGCACAGTAAGAAATAAACGAGTAATGAAACAGAACAATGATAAAATTATAATATTATAATGTAAAACGCTATGAGTGTGGTCTCTCTCTAAATAAATAAAATATTTTGTTGTGCTGTACTCACCCTTCTCGAGATGCTGTGAGATGATGCAGGGCCTATGTAGTGAGATGAAGTGAGGTGAGTGACGTCGGCATTGAGACAGTGTTAGGCTACTCCTGGCCTTCCTTTTTTTTTTAAAGATTTTATTTATTTATTTATTTTTAGAGACAGGGGAAGGGAGGGAGAAAGAAAGGAAGGGAAATACCAATGTGTGGTTGCCTCTCACACACCCCCTACTTGGGACCTGGCCCAAAACTCAGGCTTGTGCCCTGACTCGGAATCAAACTGGCAAACCTTTGCTTCTTAGTCCGGTGCTCAGTCCACTGAGCCACACCAGCCAGGGCTACTCCTGACCTTCTGATAATACACAGCAAGCATCTTACAGCTTCTCTTTGGCGTATGAGAATCTACTTTTGCTTTTTGGGGGCATTATTAAGTAACACAAGAGTTACTTAAACATAAGCACTGTGATATCAAGACAGTAAAGCTAATGACCGAGGGCGCTACTGTGTGGCTGATGGGCAGGGAGCATAAACAGAATGGCCGTGCACTGGACAGACACATGGATGATTCACAGCCAGGGCAGGAGGCAGAGAGAGGGCGCAACACTGTATCATGCAGCTCAGAACAGCAAGCAACTGAAAACTTGTGAACTGTTCACTTCTGGAATTTTTCATTTAAAAATTTTGGACTGTGGTTAAAACTGTGGATTGGGGATGGGGGGGAACTATTGTACTTCCAACAGCTTTTTACTCAGCCTTTGCCTTCTTTTACACCTCAGGGAAACATTTAACAGTGCTGACCATCTTGAAACTGTTCTTCTTGGGTGTCTGTGATGCTCTCTGGATTCTCCCAATATTTTGCCATTTCTTTCCCCTCCTTTGACAAAGGCTCATCCTCTACCTCCCACTACCAAATCTGTGTACCCCTAGGTCTGCCCAAATTCTTCTAGACACGTTCTCTCCTGAAATGCTTTAATCTACCTATTACGTTTGAGAAGGTTCTGAGCTTCTTGCCCAGAGCTTCAGTTTTGTACTATTAACTGTCTGATCACAATTTCTACCTGGGACGAAAGCGAGGGGCGTGGTGAGGTGTGATTCATGTGGCCAAATTAAAATGGCCAAACCAAGCTCATCACTTTCTTCAGAAACTAATTTTGTTTTGTAGTAGGATGAATTTGCCAACACCTTCACCACCCTACCTGGCCACCCTCCATACTCTTGTTGAAGTGAGAGAGCTTTTAACATAACCAATACACTTGTTATATTATAAAGGTTATAGACAACTACATAGTTATAGATGATGTACACGATCAAGAAAACGACTGACTGCATACCGGCTCCACTCAAAAGAATATGAGACATCAGGCCGAAGAGGAAAAGTCATGCTCTCAGGTGGCACAGCCTCTACAATGAATTTAGGGAAATCCCAAAGGAGCAATCAAAAAATGTTTACAACCATCTCCTGGACCCAAAATTTCTTAAAGAGGTTCACACTGTGGGCACTACTAGTATTTCAGGCTGGATGATTCTTTCTTATAAGACTGACGTAGACACAGAAGGGCCGTCTGCATCCCTCATGCTTGGACACTGAGTATCAGAATTTAGCATGTAGGAAACACAACCCCCTCCTGTTTTTTTAACGCCTAAAAAAATGTATAAATCCTTGTAAGACAATGGCTGGGCTCTTCCTCATCAGAGCTCAGAGGTGTACAGTAACTTTTCATTTTCCCAAGCACGTAAGACAAGAAACCTCGACACTCTTGCCAAGACCATGCCCTCCACATCCAGCCAGTCACCAGCCAGATCTTAATTCTCCCTGTATAACATTTTTTTGAGTCCACTCCTTCTAAAAACAGTCACACTGCTACTACTCCATTTTATAGCTTTATTTCAATTGTGGTCTCATTCAACTTCTAAACTCAGGCTCTGTTCTCATTCATTGTAGCAAGCCTGACCCTATCCCTCCTGCCCTCCAACCTTCACCATGCAGTCCAGTTAACCAGAATTAGTCTCTATTCCCCTGTAATAAAGCCCATGTTTTCTATGTTCAAACCTTTGCTGTAATGTTCCTTCTGCCGGAAATGTCACCTTCCATGATGCAACCAACGATCCTGGCCACTGAGTTAGAAATTTTGGCATCATCTTTAAGTCCTCCTTCTCCCTCTCCTTTCAAAGGCAGTCATCAACTCTTCACAGTACACAGATCCCTTTGGCAAACTGATGAGCTCTGTTTGAGGAGAGGGCTCTGAACCTCTCTCCTAGAAGGAACTAATAATATATGCAACATTTCATACACAATTTTAGGGGCTTTTAAAATAATACTTTTTATTTACTGATTTTAGAGAGAAGAAGGGAGGGAGGAAAGAAGTGGGGGCAGGGAGAGAAACATAGATCTGTTGTTCTATTTATTCATGCATTTACTGGTTCATTTTGTATGTGCCCTGACCAGGGATCGAACTGCACCTTGACATATTAGGATGATGCTCTAACCAACTGAGCTCCCCAGCCAGGGCTTAGGGGCTTTTATAGACTAAATGTCTACAAAATTTTCTTATTTCTCATGTCCACAACTTAATTGTCTTCTTTTGGGTCCTCACCATCTCACAGCTGCTTTAACAGCTAGCTGACTGGTTTCCCCGGCCGGCCTGGCCCGGGGCCAGCAACAGTGTATCCCTACACGGATGGTGCACGTCCTACAGCATGATGTCTGCTCCAAAAACCACTTAACTTCCGTTACACACTCAATAATTATTTAACAATGTTTCTAAGTCTGTTAAACTTTCAGTTAAACAAAAGAACTTAGCCACTCCCCTGATGTACCTGATTTATAAAACTGAGAACGGAGAGACAAAGTTGTTTCTGGAATATCTGACTAGTAGGGCTGGGTAGATTATAAGCGGTCTTCCCAAGTGGTGGTTTTTAAGCAGTTCCCCTGAAGTGGAGAGACAGAGATCTTGTTTTAGAACATAACTGAGAGGATATTCTAGGTCAGGGGTGCCAAAATCATTTTCACCGGGGGCCACATCAGCCCCACAGTCGCCTTCAAAGGGCTGAAATAATTTTAGGACTGTATAAATGTAACTACTCCTTAACTGTTAAGGAGCTGAAATTACATTCGGCCCTTTGACAGCAACTGCAAGGCGGATGTGGCCCCCGGTGAAAATGTGTTTGGCACCCCTGTTCTCTGTGACTGGAATGGTGTAAAGATTAAAAAGGGGATGTAAGAATCTGAAATACAAAACAATGAAGAGACATATTTGCACCCATCCTACACAGCACCAGAACAGTGAGACTTTAACAGATTTCTTAACGTGATGCATAAACAACGAAGAACCTAACAAGGCAACACTGCTCTCCTTTTCTGTATTTCACTCAACACCCGCCCCCCCCGCCCCCCCCCCCCAACTCTTCCCTCTTCCTCCCTCAGTGCTCTCTCCTTTCACTGAAGTCTGGCAGCCTCTTTGGTGTGCACCAAAACTCCCTAGCTGTGCTGAAAATCCCCCTGGGTTACAAAGTAACAACA
>CM052541.1:55857390-56013932 GCA_028533065.1 Trachops cirrhosus | reverse complement strand
GAAGACAATCTTGAGTATTCATAATAGAACAGATCCAAGATTCTGACATAAGTAATGGAATAGTCTCGATTTCTTTTTGCATTTAATACAGAAATTAAATGTGGAGAAATTTATCCATAAAACAGCTGCATTTAAATGAAGCTATTAAGTCAAATGAAAATAGAGACAATAGTGGTAATTCCTCAATATTTAAAATAGCTACTTTCCTAAAAAGTAATCAAGAATTTCATATACAGAGCTACACTTGCCCCTCATTGACTCACACAGATAAACTGATGTTCTAAAAATGCTTTTTAAAGAAAGCATGGGCCTGTTTAATGTATGTATAAAATAAAAAATACTAAGTTCATCAATGTAAAAACTATCAAAAACAGGTGATTTCCAGAAAAGGTTGTTTAGGAGTTTGCAGTAAAAATAAGAAAAGAAATGCATAAAGAGAGGACAAGTGCACATCTCAAAGCTCAGGCACAGAAACAAGTGTCATCTGTACATGCCATTTGCTGGAATTCTCCAATGTCATGAATCCCATGGGTTTTCACCACAATTTTTAGAAATCAAAATAACAAAATTTTCTAGATTTCTTTTTCACTAACTTTTTCTTGACAACTAAAGCAATGTATGTTCAATGTGCAAAGCCAGGGGCAGTAGAAGGTGGGGAAAAATGTAAAGAACCACGAAAATAAGTCACTTATGATTCTTTCTACCAACAGAGGGAAAAACTTGTTAAAATTCTGGCATACTTTCTTCCAATCTATTTTTAATATATTTTGGGACTGTACTTAAAATTAACAAGTACAAATAGTACAACCATCCCTAGTTTACATTATACATTGTTGTGAAACTCATTATGTTTAAATGAATAAAGTTAGGACACTACTTTGTGTAACAAGTTTTGCTGTTGCTGCTGCCATTTAATAAGTGTTAAATAACAACAGCTACATTGATTCATTATTTTAATGTAGATTTTGGTTTGCTCCATTTTATTTTTTTTCACCTCGTCCTAACTCCAGGAAAAGCTTGCTTCCTTCCTTACGGTATGTCTATCCTATTTTAAAATTTACTGAGCGTTTAGAATGTGTTAAACAAAGCATTCTCCACAGATGTGAGTTTAAAAACAAACACCCACCAAACACCCACACATATCCAAAGACAAAAAAAATGTTTATTTTTCTGAGTAATGCCAAGATGGCATTCTTTGAAAACCAAATATACAAACAAGACAAAGAAAAGAATTCAGGAAGTCATCATGCATATACTAATAATCAAATTTGTCCACTTTTGAGCAAATTAAAAGGTAGCATTTTTCATCAATAAGAGTGAGCAATGTTCTTTTTATCCTTCTCCAATCATAAATCAGTGTAAGATAAAGAATAGAGGACTGAAAGGTTTCGCTTTCTCCAAAGAAAGGGCAAACTTTGCTACGAGCATAATACAGAAAACAGCTGTTTTAAAATATAATGGGATTTCACTTTTATACTTCTTTCGTTCAAATGCGGTTGATACTGTTTTCAAGTTCCCAGGTCCTTACCCTTTTGGAGGCTGCCACCACTTTCTAAACTCAGCCCATTTTTAGAGGCTGTGTCAAGTTCTCCCAGGAACACACAGCCTCCCAGGACCACCCACTGCTGCCTGCTCTGTGGGGACATTAATAATAATAACACCTCAGAGGGATTAACAACAACAACCCTGTGGAACGGGCCCTATCACCTTTACTGAACAGAAGCTGAGGCTTAGCGGGGCGAACTGAAAAAGCACACATGTGAGAGAGCCAGAACTTAAGCCAGGGTCTTTTAATTACATTGAGTGATGCTTGAGGAACTTAAAATGTGAAATTTGCATTATTAACAAGGCTCAAGAAATATGCAAAGAGGCAAACTTTTACGTGAAAGTAGACATAATGTGGTTGATAATTATGATTTTTTATAATTAGTTTTAAAAAAGTTAATTGTGTTCCCCAGAGTAGGGCTGCTAGATTTTAGTGTATGTGTGTATGTACATGGATACACACACACACAGTATCATGCAATATTTGAGACATTAATACTAAAACAGTATTTGTTTATCTGAAATTCAATTTAAATTGGCTTCCTGTATGTTATCTGACAACTCTCGAGTAAAGGCCTTTATGAAACAAAATACATTAATAAATCACAGAGCTACAATCCCCGAAGCTGAAACCTGGGGCACTCTGTATGCCACACGTCTTTGGGAGGCCAGGGAAAGGGAAGTGCAGGGAGCAGGGCTACAGCTGTTCTTCGCTGAGCTTCCTTCTCTTTTCCCTGGTAGCAGACAGAGCCCTTGACTCCAGAGACCCAGCTTTCAGCAACTAAGGTATTTAAATTCACTGACTCAACTTTCTCTACTTTATATGGGTGTTATGAAGACTAAATACAACTGAGGTTGTGAGGGGAATATCATATATATCTTTAAATATTTATTTATTGGCAGAGTGCTTTGGGTAAAAATTCTCAGGAACTTGGACAAGACAGACTCTTCCCCCACTATCAAGAAAGGGCTTGAAAAGTATTAAAATATATGAGACTACTGAAAAGAAGGAAAGAATGAAATGGAGAAATGTGATGAAAACCTGAAGTGAAGTATGGGAATGTATTAGTGAGATGCCAAAAGGGATGCCTAGCAAAAAAACTGGGTTACCACTGCTAAAGAATTCTGTACCTTTCAAATGTCCGTGGACACAGATTTAAACAGAGTTACCTTGGCTCATAAATTAAATCGCAAAGCACACCCAGATAGCCTACAAAAACTGGACAAAGCCTTACTTATGCATACCAATTTAATTTTCTGTTAATTTCCACTACTGTTTACCTTCTTTAAAAAAAAATAACAAATTGGACTAGATCAGTGTTTATTTAAATATTTCTATGCACAATTTTAATCTTCAAAATTTAACAAAACCCTATCTACTGCACACAAATTGCTGGGAACAGAAACTGCTTGAAGAGAATTAATCAACAGCTTTGTACGCCATTCTCTTAAACTGAATCACTGTTGAATTCTTCATGTGAAGCTACACCCAGCAATCTTCAGGAAAGCAGCACACTGGGGAGATAAGAACTTCACTCATCAAAGTTAGCAACATTTAACAAGTACAGCTATTAGTTGGCAAGAACCTGTAAAGAACAAGAAATATTTACACATCCACGAAAATTCGTGCATTCACTCCTCTACCTCAAAACCCCATGGGTATACCACCAGAGCACAGTACTCAGCCAAAAGGGGCTTGCTACACACCATGATTGGCAAAAACCAAAGTACACGACATAACTGAGTCAACTACCTCAAGAAAGTAGTTCCCGTTCATTTTCTGTATTTAAAGGCTTTTCAGCATAAAGCACTTCTTCTTCCAAAACACACTAAAATATATTCACAACTAAGAAAGCCCTGGTAAATGGTTTTGTTTTGGCTGTGGCGTGCTGTTTTCATATAATCAGACTGGATTTGCTAAGAAATATCATCATATATCTGAATGTCATGGGCAATAATACCAGGACATTTCTCCACTAAGACCTGAACCAGTAGTCCTCGTCTACATACTGCTTACTGGGTTATCACTCCACTAAAAGCCTCTCACTTTTGACCTGAGACAAGCAGGTGTATTTCTAATGTGCTCTAAGGCCCGTGATGCAGGAAAATCCTGTTTATCCTAGATGATGCCAGAGATCAGTGCTCCTGGATGCCCTCGGCACATACTACGTGGGGCAGGAAGGGGAAGAGCACCACCCACATCTGCTTTAACTGAAACTGGCTGACTCCTGTACATATGAAATATAAAATTTTAAGAAGAAACTGTACAATCATTCAGTGGTGCAATATCATGATTTCAATGCTGCTTCCAAATATCACAAACCCACCATCCATATAGTCACTCATTTACCTCACCCTTCACCTCCAACCTCATAGCCTCTGCCCACCCCCTTGCGAAAGAGGGTGGTAGGAACCCCTAAACTGGACTTCTGAGACTAGAAGGGCCAAGGGCAGTGATGTAGATGGGCTCTGGATGAGTTTCTGTTGAGGTGCAGAGTGGTGGTTTTAAGAGCTTGACTGCCTGGGTCCCCATCCTGACTTGGTACTACTTTGGACAAATTACTTAATTAATGCCTTAGTTTTCTTAACTGTGAAAGGGAATACTACTACTATTGGACTATCAAGATGACTAAATGAGGTAATCCACCAGAAGCACGCAGACCAGCAACCACCAGGCAGTAAGGTTAAGTGCTCAAAGAGGGTTAGCTACTACTATCATATATATATATATATATGAGATGCTGACTCACTTCTTTCCAAAGGTAATTTTTAAGTATTCCTCACATTCAACTCCCCCCACCCCAGGCTAATGATCTGCAATCAGCTCTAACAGCTGATTTTATATTTCTAGATCAAAATTAAACTGCCTTATACTCCTAAAAGTTAAGTTATTCCTTCATCAAAACAAACAAATTAGTATAAAGTGAAAGATGCAAGCTGAATATCACAAAACTTTATAAAAAGCATTAATTAGACTTCCCATTTAGACTCAGCCAGGATGAGATCACAAAGTCACTCATGGTAACCAGGTCCCTGCGCTGGAAGTGTGCTTTCCCAGTGAATGGCTAAATACTAACAAAAGAAACCTTTGACTCAAATACCACTGGTACCCGGGGTCTTGTGTCTGTATAATGCCTACACATTCATTTCTTTCTTTGCCTATAGAAAAAAGAAAGTCTGTTTGTTTTTCTGATTCAGTCAGCCCTTTTAGTCTCTGAATCTAAGGAGAGCCCCGTGAAAAGAAGAGCATCTTATCAGCGTGCTCCAGACCAGCAGGCCGCCCCCTCCACACACAAAACCTCCAGCCCCTCACAGCAAAAGGCCTCGCCCTCAGAGCTCTTTCCCCAGTTCAGAGCTAACACCCTGCCGGGTTTTGACAACAAATAAATGAATACACAAGGCCTTTACATAATTAGCCTTCTTTTCAGGTAGAGTGAGGTGGGTGGGGGAGGAGCGTTCAGGATAAGAATATTTATTGTAAATTGGCTTCATTTATAAAGTTGATGTGAGTGTGCTGGACCCAAGGGCATTTCTCTTAAATGAGGCCACATGAAGTTTTAGGGATGCCTGTTTCTGAATCTTGACAATTTTAGCATATACTTCAGCCAGATCACAAATGCAGGTTTTTTTTTTTTTTAAATTAAAGGAGAGGGCTTTTCTTAAGCTAGGTAAAAGTTCCACTGACTGTACAGTGGGGGCACACAGACATGATGTGTCTGGTGCCTTTTTAAGGGAAAACTAGCAAGTAAGAGAGCCGAAGAGCAGAACACAAGACTTTTTGACACTGTCCCTGTTTGACAAAATCAGACCTCCTTTCAGACATACTTATGCTAGGACATAACCCACCCCCCAAAAATGACTTTGAGAACAGAAAGGACTCAATATAATCAGTAACACTGTGAACACCTTTGGGAAAGCCACCTGGCATCACTGTCTTCTGTCATGATCTTAACAGAACCATGGTCTGCATGGAAAGATACAGTTTGCTTCTATCATTACTGGGATAATAACTTAATTCATTTGTCTCAGTGGCTAAGGATGTAGACAAGAGATTTGTTATGGAAGAAAAATACCTGCAATAGTGTTTTTGTTTTCTCAAGAAGCATCGTGCCAGTGACCTCTAAATCAGTTTAACCTTTTCTCAACAGACCTGCACATTTTTTACATAATTCAAAGCTAGGTTTTGTTGTTGCTGCCGCTGAAAGGCTCTGTGAGATTTATCACAACATGGCTTCAGTTCCCTTCTTTTAAAAACAAAGATGAAAAACAAAACAAAAGGCCATAACTATAAGCTCCTAGCTCCACTCCTTTTCCCGGCAGGGGATTTTGATCTAACCACTAGAGTGCCTTTGGAGTTCAATCTGTTAAAAAATGTATGAAACGGTATTAAAATAAAAGGCATGTGTATGACTCAGGCTTATCCAACTATCTCTGCAACTAGGATGTCACAGGATTTCCCTGTGCTGCTGAAAACTGAAAACCTTAAGAAAGTGACAGTACAAGTTCCTGTTTCTTTTTCTTTTTTTCTCTATTTAAAATATACATGGGAGGGGGGCGCGCGCGAACACACACACACACACACACACACACACACACACACACACACACGAGATTGGTCTTCCGGGTTTCCCTACAAATCCCGCAGCTTCTTTGAGGTTCCAAGTGAAGATCGTTGCAAGCCCATGTTATGACCGATTACCGTACTCTTCTACACACAAAGGTTTCCGAAAAGCAAAAACATAAACAAAAACGAAACTTGTTGCAGAGCTGAGCGAAGCCCCCGGCGCGCTCCAGCTCCCGCCGCCTCTCAGCCCAAGCCCCTTCCTCCCCCGTCCTCCGGCCCGGCCGCTGGCGACGGCATCTCCCCGGCTAAGGTCACCGGCCCGAGCCGCCTCCTTCGGAAACAAGGTCACCGCCCAGCCGGGTCCCTCCGAGGAGCGGAGCGGCGTCCGGCCGAGCGCTACCGCCCTTTGTAAAGCGGGGCCGCCGGCCTGCGCGCGGCATCCCCGCCGCCGCCTCACCTGCTTGCGGTAGGGCGTCCTGCAGTTGCTGCTGCCCCCGGGGTTGCCGCTGCTGCTGGGGAAGATCATCGCGACGGGCGGGCGCGGGGCAGCCTCGCCGCGAGGGGGAGGCGCGCGGGGGGGTGGGGAGGTGGCCCGCGGGGCCGCGGCCGCTCTGGGAACTCCCTTTCGCCGCGCGGCGGCGGCCGGCGGGGGCTGCAGCTCCTGGCGGACTTCTCCTCCGCCCCCGACCTCCGGACTCGCCTAAAAGTGCAGCGCGGCGGCGGGAGAGACTCAGACAGCTCAGACGGCCGCCGCCCCGACTGCCACGGACCGGAGTACGCGCGCAGAGCTGGCGGCGCCGCGGTCTCTCCCGGCGGCAGCGGAGGAGCAGCGCTGCCGCGTCCCCACCTACAGTGGCCTCAACCACCGCCCTGAGAGCGCGCCGGCCGGGGGCGGGGAGGCGGCGGCGCACCGCCCCGCGCCGCGCCCAGGCCCACCCGCGCCTCCCCGCCCTCCGGCTGGGCGCTGCGCCCGCAGCCCCGCCGGCGAGCCGGCCCCCGCGCGCGCGCTCTCTCCCGGGCTCCGGGCTGGAGGCGGAGGCCAGGGCTGCACGGCCCCGGGGAGCCGCCGGCGCCCCCGCTCTAGTGCAATGGTTGGGTCTGGCTCCCCGCATGCCGCACATTCCTTGGAGTAGCCACCCCCCTCTTTTCTTTTTTTCCCCTTCGTGTCTTTGCCTGAGCACCAGCGGCGGCTCTGCACCCCTCTCGAAGCCCCTTTTAAGGGTATCGCTTCGGGGATTCCTCGGACACCTGGGTCGGAAGCGAACTGGTCCCAGGTCTCCTCTCCGTTCTTTCATCCTTCCAAACTACCCTCCCCTCCCCCGCGGTCCACTCTCCCATTAAAGGTGCGGGCAATCACTCCTACTTCAAGGAACAAACCAACCCTCCGTCAAACGTCTGCCAATCCCCCTTCCCGCTTAAATGTTAGCAGGGAAAACACGTCCCCGCTCCCCACGCCCTCACCGCAAATGCGCACGGTAAAGTTCTGTACTTCATTTCTATGCCAGGGTTGGCAAGTTTACCTTCAAGGTGACAATATCAACGGATGAAAATCATTTAAAGGTCAACGGTTTGGTAAGCCTTCCAGAAGACTGGAAAAGTGTAACCCTTCTATGCGTTAATTATTAGATGCTACACAAATGAGTACTATTGAAGGGACACAGAAGCTCTGCAAAAAAAAAAGGATAAAGAGATCAGGTAGTTTCCTTTGTTTCCTGGTTGAAACGATTTCAGGCAGCTCGAGATGCCATTTTTCTGGATCACCTTTGCCTTTGGTGCATCAAGCCTAGAAAGTGTACAATCCAGAAGGCCTCTACAGCAAGCCCCACAGGCAGAGCCCACCTTCGCTGGATAGGCGACTAGGGCAGGCTTGGTATCTTTCAAGTTGGCCTGTTCAACTTTAGAATTACAGAGTTATATCACCGCATAGGTATTGCATTGCAGAGTTCTTCCTTGGAATCTGGCCTCTAAAACCTTCCTGGAAACGGTCATCTTCCCTGATAATGAAAAATCCTAACTAGACTAAGAAGTAAAGGCACTCAACTATCTGCCAGAAGGAAAACATAGTGTCCCCAATGGAAATCAAGCCTTCTAGCAAAGCTGTGGCCATTCAAGAATTTGTCCAAGAGCAAGAAACTGACAAATATTCATCCTAGATATCCTGCTGGTGACTTATGGGGCCACCTCACTTCCACACTCCAAGGTGCTGCTCATATTCTCAGGTGAGAGTGGTAAGAACTAGTCAGTCTCACCTAATCAAAAACAACCATACGCACAAAATATGCGTACAATTTCTAATTCTTTTCATTAAAAAAGGCACAGCAAAAAAAAATCTTATTCTGGGCACCATACTAGACACACGATGGTCCAGTTAACTTGCTAAAATTTGCAGAAACATAACTGCCCTTTAAAGTGATTTAATAAACACAGCCCAACTAACATTCAGTATATATATGCTAGAACTATTTCCTGTTACTCCATGCATTTACAACTGTTTTGGCCGCCCCTTTGCTATTTCCTCTCACCAGGACGCTTTATAGCAAGTTATCAACCACAAGTATAAAATACAAGGTTTTAGGTAGAACTGTTCAACTCATAGGTGCATTTTCCTGAGAGCTTATTGCCCCAGATCCCCACAGATCAGACTTGTCCTCTTTGGGGAAAAATCCATGTACAACCTCAGTTGTCACAGCTGGTCTCTTGGGAAGCCACAACCGAAACCACAGAAGAACAGCATAGATTAATTTTTATATGGCTGTGCTCTAAGGTCATGATTTTTGGATATGGTGCTATTCTAGACTGCTAAGACTTGACTTGGTACCCTCCAATAGTTTTACAAGGTAAGACTGTAAGTGATAATAAATTTTAAAGCAGAATATGAAAAGAATTATACTAGATAATAAATTATACTACTAATACTAAAATAATATTTAAAGGACTCTATTTTGGGAATAAAAAAAGTGTCTATCAACAAAATGTCATGCTCTATAACGGTGAATGACATAATAGGAAAGAACACAATGTTTACCAGCCAGAGTTCAGCAGCTCCAGACTTAGGTAGTGCTACACTCATTACAAAGAAAGGACACGATAGATTTTCTACCCTCAAAGACTGTAAGATGTAATGAAGTCACAAAAGCTCAAATAATTCCAACATTAAGAGACGTAAAAGAAATACGAAACCATGTGTATATCTATATAATCAATTATAGATATCCACTAGTGCTTTGTTGTAAGTAATTACAGGGATAGATCCTGGTGAGATTCATCTGGGAGGGATTCTTGACCTTTGAAACAAATAGGCTTTAAGACAGACAACATAAGGAAACAGTCTAGAGAAACTGCAAGTTATCCTGTACATGCTCATCCTCCTGAAAGGGACACTGAGACTTAACTGCTGGGCGGTCCTACATCATTCACTTCTCCCAACTCAACTGATGGGTAAAGAGGTAGGGATCTGACCCAAGGCAGCCAATCCCCAGATGAGCCAGGGACCTATGACATGCTTGGGATTGAAAAAGGAGCAGAGCCAATCAGATTCTCACCCCAGGGAATCTGATTCAGAAAACTCAGAGAGCTGAATCAGTTAGGAAAGGGGCAGAAATAGCAAGGATGGGGGGGAGGAGGGTAGAGTTGAGGTCACAAAAAGCCAAAACCATAAGCAAGCCAAGGTTATGAGGAAGCAGAAACTATGAGTAAACAGGAAGCTGACTGGCAGCAAGCAGAGAGTAAAGCAGATGCCAGCAGCGGGTGAGCTCTTCGCCATTCGGTGATGGAGGGAGCCAGAGTCCCTGCAGCTGCTTTTGCTCTTGAGACTTACAAAGAGTATATACTTAGTGCCCTCTCCCCTTCTTCAGATAACTTAAGTGAATATGGGCTTTGTAATCCAAGGAACAAAATTAAAACAGCCAGACAAATCTAGCTCCATATTTCATCTTCCCACTTCCTAGCCACATGGTTTGGGCAAGTTAGTTAACCTCTCTGAGTCCAACACTCCTCACAGATTGACTTAAGGATCTATACAATACACCAACACAAGTGCTGTTACTACTGTTTCTCAAGGTTTTACAGTGGTGGTTTGTAGATTTAAGTGGGTGTACTGTGTAAATAACTGATGCTCACTCAGTAAGTCTGGCTGACCATCAAAGAGCAGAAGCAAGGGTGTAGCTGGAACTGAAAAGGACTAAAAAGAACAAACTTAGGTAAGGGGAGGATGTCTTCTGATACCTGTTCAATGACCACATGAATATGTTTTTTAAGGCTGTTATACCATAGATTTAACTTTAAGAGGTTACAAAAAAAACCCAGTCTGCAAACTGTTTTTTTAATAGCCTAGGTGCACTGGAGTTTTTCTCTTCTATTTGCTTTTGTCCATTTCCTTTAATGAAGTTACATGTTGGATTAGGGTCGTATCTGTATGAATGGGCACACTTTGTGAGGAGGAGTAGATGGATGAGGGTAACAAGACTGGAGCCATCAGTACCTGCAGAAGCCTGCAATCTTTTAGACTGAGACCTGCAACTTACAAGCCTTTGTATAACTGGAATTTGAGAATCTCAATGCAGAAGACATTCGTCCCATAGAAACAATTTGAAAAATGAAGCTTTCATTTTTAAATCTTTCACATCTCATTTCACTTTCACAATAACCCTATAAGGATTAAAGGGTTATTAGACTATTTACAGATGACAGGAAAAAAAGTAAGACTGACTGACAGACCTACCCATACAACTAGTAAGTAGCAAGCATTAAAATCAAGACCTAGCTAGGGTTAAAAAGACTTTGCCTGTGAGCCTTCAACTCTATAATGCTGTGTCTCCAAAAGGCCTTATAAATAATGCTCTAATTCCCATGTGAGTCCTTGTAACCCCTGCAGCACCCGAGCTGCTGTACACTAATAATGCAAGGCATTAAGTGATAAGTGCCAGCCAAGTGGTCTAGACAATTATGTGCTATGGAGTCCACAGGAGGGAGCAATCAATACAGGATATGTAACATGGGTGTGGGAAGCTCAGCTGTACAGATGTTTTGTTTGAGGGGCATTCAGAGAGAAGCACTGTGCAGATAACCAGAAAACAACTTGAGACAGGGCTGGGATGAGAGGATGTAGATTTGGGGTGAGCACTATTGAAGTCCTGGCTAATCACTGTACTCCTAGAGTGGAGTGAAGGGTGAAAAGCCACATAAAAGATGCCTCCCCCACTCCCACCCCATTTCAACACACACATTACCGAGCCCCATAGAGAAGACTTTGAATGAAATTACAAAGCAAGGGTGACAAGCAAGCTAAGCTTGGAAAAAAGAAGAAACAAAATGGAGGCGGAGAAGATGTCCAGTGAGATAAGAATAGAACACCTCTATCAGCAGATGAACAGACCTATAGCAGGTTCTATCCCTCTGTCACTAACGCATTTCAGGCACCTTTTTTATTTGGGTCATGTTGAAAACAGAAAGGAGTTAACAGGAAGTTTCATACAATGTTATTTCAAATTATAATCTTTAATGAACAAAATATCACCAAATATTATTGGTCAGTTTAAGCAGTTTACACTAAAAAAATTATTTAGAGTCTCTATTGCTCACAAAGCCTCCGGTACCTAGCAGAATGGGGAGAGAGGGAGAGGGAAAGGGAGAGAGAGAGAGACAGAATGAGAATGAACATGAGGCCAGTAGATTCTTTAAATTTCGGTTCTTTCCTGGTACAAAATGGAGTTGATAAAATACCCTATTTCTAAAGTAGCAGAAATATTTTGTTATTTACTATTTTGCTTTTTAAAAAATTTATGATTCTTACTCTAGACTTAAAGTCTCCCTAGACACATATAAAATGAAAACACTATAATAAAACTATAGCTTTGTAGCTATAATCCTAGAAGGTATACAGAAAACATAAACATAGACATATACTGATGAGTTTTACCAGAAACAATATTCTGGTGTTTCCTAAATCTATCCTGATGAACAAAAAAGAAGAAACAAGCTTTACTCTACTGTGTTTCTCTGCATGAACTAATACGTAACAGCTACCATTTATTGAGTAACTACTATATTCCAGGCACTTTCTCAGCACACCCTCCCACTAACATTCACGCACATGCACCACGCACCCAATGAGAAAAGAATGATTATCGCATTTTACTGAAGAGAAAACTGAGACTCAGAGGTTTAAGTAACTTTCTCAAGGCTGCATAAATTCAATATATAACAAAAGCTGAGGTTTGAGCTCAGGTATCTCAACTCCAAAGTCCCCTACCTTTAATAATACTAGTGATAATAATTATTACTATTACCCATAGATCAAATCCAAACTTTACTGGGGAAAACTTCAGAGCCCAACCCTGGGTGTGCATCTTAGGTTGACCAATTACAATCTATGTGACCTTGGTCAAGTCACTTAAAAAGGATATAAAATTACATAGAATTTCCATTCAGTTGAATATAAAGGCAAATTTTCTAATATTACAACCTATAGTGATAGTACAGTATAGAGTCTGGCCCAAATTAGCTCCTAATCTCTTTTAACTGAGAGTTGTTGAGATGTAACCTCTCTCTTTCAACCAGTTTTATTTTCTGGGGTTGTTGGTGGGATGGAGTTGGGAGGGAGGCAGAAAGACAATCTTCTAGAAGCCAGGACAATGATAGGTGATAGGTATTTCCTGAATCCTGAACTGGAGCTGAGAACATATTTTCCCTCAAAAAATAATGGGAGACGATGTTAGTAATAAGCTTCATTATTTAATTCATAGATGTTTACAGGTCGATTGATGTCCAAAGCATCATTTAGGACACTCCTCTCTATGGTAAACCATCCTCCAAATTTGAAACAAATAATTTACAGTCATGTTCTTTTGGATATAATCTGTTCATAAATTCTGCTCCTGCAGAACAGTTAATAAAGTCCAATGCTTGCTCAATTTCCTGGCAAAAGGGTTCTGTATAAGTTCAATTTCTTTTCCTATTTTTGTATAAAAATATGTACACAGGTTTTTATTCTTTCCAAAAAAACAAAATGGAGGGGGCAGAGGCTATATGAATTAAAATTCAAGCTATTTGTTTTGGTTTGGTTCATACTACACTGAATCTGTATTTGTAGATCAGATTCTATAACAAAAGAAAGGAGAGTCAACCAGGGATGGACATTTCAATCCTCTGTATTCCTCGACTGTGCCAGTCTAGTATCTGAGCTGTTGTTATTCTCCATTCCCATAGCAAGCCTATAAAAAAAACAAGTGCTTAAACCAATTAAATCAGACTCTCTGGGATGAGACCTAGAAAAAAAACTAAAAATAAATAAAAAGCTTTTGTTAAAAAGTGAATAAATAAAAAATAAAAAATAAGTGCTTACTATCAGAATACATAAAGATAACTCAATAAATTTTCCATGAGTTATAGTAAAGCTTACAAAGTATAAAGATATTATTAGGTAATTTTTTAAATTACAGCTTACCTAAAGAGATGGGAGTAGCATAATCATCTACTGACTGTGCGCAAACTATGGGTAAAGGATAAGTACTGGAGTGAGGAAGGGAGGGGCTGATGGATTGTGGAAATAGCTAATCACGTCCACCTCTTGCTAAATGACCTAGGAAATCAACAGCATTTGTAGAAAGCGAGAGCCAAAAAAAAAATCTCGACATGAAAAACAAAATTCAAACCTCCAATAATCATCTCCTTTCCATGAGTAAGAATAACTGCTGAAATGACAACTCAGAAAATACAGGGTGAATAACTGTACCTGAGGCAAACAAAGCCCTCACATAAGCTCAGAATGACCAAAGGTTATCATAAAGACATTATTAAATGCCTGAGGGACATTAGCAATGTCTATCTGAAACCTAGGATCCATAGCACGACAGGTTTTAAAGCATTCAAAACACAGAAGAAGAAAGGAAAAAACGCCCACATTTCTCTGTCTCTTCAGTTGCCACACTTACCATTAAATTAGGTCTATTTCACCTAAAGAGAAGAATCACAGAATAATTAATGACATCCTTTAAGTAAGTGGGGATGCTGAAAAGCTTTTCATTCTCCACTGAATTACAAAGGTTCAAACAAGAAAATACAGAATTAGAAAGAAATTTCTGTCCAGTTGAATATGTACAAAAGCAAACTTTTCAACATCAAAATATTTAGTTAAGAGTTCTGAAATGGGCTACTCCAGAGCTTACAAAAATTCCCCACCCTAGGTGTCTTTAAGAATGACTACTTCTGGGTTATCTAATATACTTAACACATGCGGCAGACTGATGACAGACCGGTGGCAAACGATACTCCCAGAGCGAAGACCAGGCAAACGAGGAAGTTCTGATGTTGTCATGGCAATGTGACTGATCATGACATCAGCAATTCCCAATTCCAAACCACACAGCACACTCCCAGAACGCTGACAACACTCCACACAGGCCCTCCCAACAGCACCCTCCCTTCACCTCCCAATCTGGTATTTGATCTAGTGGCAAGTGAGATGATGTCTCAACTAAAGGATTATTAAGCATTAAATCCTGTTAAACTGTTTAAAGTTGGAGAAGGTGCCAAGATGAAGTAGATAACTGCTAAAGTCATTTTTCAGAATATATGGCTATTCAGAAAAAATATTTTCTATTTAGAAAATATATTTTTAAATGTTTTGTACGTATACATATATTAACACATAGAAGCAGAATGAATGTATAAAATGTTATAATTTACAAAATGCTCTCTTATACATTGTCTCATTAAGTCTCAGAAAAGGAAGCAGGGCAAGCATTCTCCCCTTTTTCAGAATAGTAAAATAGCCTAAGGCAGGTTAAGCAACTTGTCCTAGGTCAAAATACTTCAATAATGGAATGAACACTACTGTCTCTTTGTGGACCCTTGACCAGTCATAAATTCATCCCATCGATTCATATTTAGCCATATATCACCATATATCGCCGAGAAAGTTCTTTGTTAAATGGCATCCAAATCTGAGCCTGTCCACCACAGTCCTACCCCAGGACTACAGTCTCTCTTCTGTAATTGTACAGTGCTTCAATACTGCCCCATCCTTAAAACTGAGGGCAGAGTCTGATTCTGAGGCTGAACAATCTTGTAAAGATTATTTATACAGTCTGCAAATCTCTAATGAGTTATTTAACCTGTTCTACACATAGTAGGGTTTGTTGGAGGCATGAACAGATGAAGAAGCTAGCTTTCATATCCACACAGACACAAATGGCAGAAATTGTCATTTTCACCCTCTTAAAAAACGATGATCACCTGAAGCTACAAAGAGCTGAATGCAAGCTATGGAGTGATTGAGCTTCAAGACTACACTTTTACAGATTATATTAAACATGGTGAATCTGCATCCTAATCTTTATATCACTTGGGATCATAACAGGGGTTGTAATGAATGTTGCATTTTCTATTTGTACGTGACATAAGGAAATGTGATCCCATGATCAAATGGTTTCTCTTGACCTCAACTATTACTGTCAGAATAAATCTTGCTTTACTTTTTTGCAGAAAGGCAATTGTCCTATTCATCTCTCTGAAATCAGTCTCCTATAAATATTTGGATATAAACTGTATGCCACAAAATCTAAGATGCTACTGATTATAAGATACCTGACAATTACTGAGATGTTAACATTTGAAAAAATGGACAATAGTAATTATACAGGATGTAAGTTATAAGATGCATCCTGATTTCAGAGATATTGAAGTGTGAAAAAGGTAAGTCTTAGAACACGTGCAGTATGGCATATGGGTGCATGAACACATGCATGCAAATGCACACACATGTTCTTCTTATTCATAGCTTCAGCTAGAGAAATACGTTTTTTCAAACTCTCATTTTTACCCTTCTGAAGAACAAAGAGCTACTAAGTGGTTACAAGTAAATGCCTCACACACTCAGTTTTTCCAAGGAGATCTGATAGTGTCTTAACAACTGGGGCACACCGTCTCTGTGAGTTAAAATGAGACACCTCCCCCTGATCTCACAAAGGCATCCCTCATTGAGGAACAAGCTAAGCTGTCTGCTTCCATCCTCGTTCACCCCCGCACCCCCTGCCCACAATCACTACACGTTATACCCACTGTGTTTCAGATACACAATGCATTCATCTAATAGAAAGGTTGAAGGGAGGTAAGTGTAAATCTGTAGATATTTATCCAATTTCTCCACTCCACACTTCTTGCTGTTGGTGTTTTAAAGTTGTCAGTTGCAAACATAACTTGGTAACTCTCATCCTAGACTGTTACTTCTTTAGCAAGTTTTAGTCACACACATGCATGCACACGGACACACACACTCAAAAGATCAGCCACCGCTGTCATTCTGGCACACAGCACCAACCCCGACCTGTGAGTCTTACAGACTCCCACTTTTTGGCACGACATGCAGTGCCAGTTCTGTCTTTCCAGAGCTTCAGACAGGAAAAGTAACTTTTACATCGATCAGATAAGTCAGATAAAAGCACATCTACCTAAAATGGTTATCACAACCCATAAATTTGATATGACACCACAAAGTGAACCAAAAGCAGTAACAGAGCATGTAAGATGACCCAGGTATAGAAAACATGTAAATGGTTCACTCTGGACGCAGTGGCTTTTAGATATGAGCTTCTGGTATTTTGTACTTGATCAGGAATGACTAGTCAGTCCCCTTCCACTTCCTCCCTCTTCCTTGTGTAACTTCCCTTTTAGTCATCTCCCTGCTGGTGCCGAGATAAAGCTGATGTGAGAAAGTGGAATAAACTGGTCAATTTATTAACTGACTATAGGATGGTCAAACTGAAGCTTGGAGATTATATTTGAATTTCATTTATCTGCAATGTTTCTCTTTGCTCTAAAATAAAAGTATAACTGATTTTACAAAGAAAATTATAGGAATTATTAACACATCAAACCATTAACAGACCCCAAGTCCTTAACTCAGGACCTGGCACATATTAAGCATCCAAATATTGGTTCAATGAATGTATAACTGAAGGAATAAACAATATTTTCAAAATGCATGAAAGTCCTATTCAAGTAGATACTGTTTCATAACATAAGTTTAGGACTTTGAGATGTTAATTTACTGACAAATTATAAATTATAATTTATCAACCAAACTTCTTCAGTATTAAAGAATATCATTCCAGGCTCTGTAATTCATGACCTCTTGAGTGACATAAAAACCTATTCTATTTTAGGGGCTCTTTTAAAAAGTCTTAGCATTCATTTAAGCTATTTACCATGGATATCATTAGGTATATCTGGCTATAAAATATTGCAAATCCCCGTAGAAATTGTTTTTTTCTTTGTTTCTAAATCTGTCCTTCCCCTTTAACTTAAAAAAATATCATAATTTGCCCTCTCTGGGTAGCTCAGTTGGTTAGAGCATCATCCTCATATGCCAAGGTTGCAGGTTTGATTCCCCCTTCAGGGCACATACAAAATTCAACCAATGAATGCATAGATAAGTGGAACAACAAATCGATGTTTCTCTCTCTGTCTCCCTTCCTCTCTCTCTCAAAAATCATAAATTAAAAACATCATAATTTGTTTTTGATGATTACTAAAGATTTTTAAGTAGGTGTACAAACTCTTGTAATTGAAAATCCTAGTTTGTTTCATTTCATTATATGACATTTTTAAAAATACTATCAGTAAATAGAATGGGCAAATTGTTGATAATCACTGAAGCTGTTCTTTCTACTTTAGTGATGTGTGAAATTGTCCACAATTAGTGTATTTTGAGATGATGTCAGTGTACTAGAGAAGATCTGTGAGGTTGACTTTGAGTATTCCAAAAACCAAAGCTAATTGATTCTCGGTGCTCCAACACTTAGAAAGCGACAGCGTAGCTTGGTATGTTTTCTTTTAAATAACTACTTAATCTGCCCATTTTACCGTTTTCTCCATATTATCTAAGAAAAAAATTAAAGTTTAGATATGGGACTAAACTCTGGACAGTACAAAGGTTAACAGTGACTCCGTTGTTAGAAAATGCTACAAATCCAAGTGATTAAACAGAATTCAGCCAATTTCTACACTCGACAGTGAAAATGCACTATTTCTAAATCAGCAGCATTTCTATGGTTCCTGTTAACTATTCTTTTTCCATATCTTTTATCTATAGTGTCCTTCAGCCAGAACTACCAGAATCTCTTCTGTGTCTTTCTCTGACTGGTCCTTATTTATTCCAAATTGCAAATTGTTGTGTATACTGATTCCAAAACAATATTTTATGACCTCTTTGGTTATCATTCTACTTCCTAAAAACTCCCACATCAAATGCAAACTTCTGAGCATCTCTTAAAAAGCACTCTACTTTCTAACTCCTTTCCCCCTCTACCTCTCTTCCAGCTATGATTTGTGTTTTGGCTGCCCATGAACTCACTCTTTTCTGGCTCTGACTTTTGCCAGGAAACAGCCTCTGTTTTTCCATCAGCCAAACCACATTTCATCCCTCTCTGTTGACTCTGTTGAAATCGTGGCTCATGGTCCACCCCCTGTGAGTTTTTCCTACTCTCATCTATTTTCCAAGACCTCTTGTTATATTTTCTAAAGAAAGAAAAAATATAGGTCAATTTAGTTTCTTTACATTCGGAATTCCTCTACTGATAAGACCATGGCCAAGATTTTCCACTACATCAAAAGACAAGAACTTACTGACCTAGCTTCACCATAAATCACTGGTTCTCAGACTCATTTCTAATCTTCCTTCCTCCCTTTCTCCCTTCCTTCGTCCTCCTTCTTCCTTCGTCCTCCTTCCTCCCTCCCTCCCTTCCTTCTTTTCTTCCACCTAAAGAATACTATATATTCCCATCAGTTTTCTGCACGATTCAGACTCACATGTGATGAGGACACACACTCCCATCCTTAGCTGAAAAACACTGTTATAAAGAATTGGCCAGAGTGGTTACAGAAACCCAGAAAAGGTAAAGTATTTAACTTTAGCCCTCCTGCACTCAGATATGTGATCTCGATCTTTCTGTCTCTGTCTCTCCACACATATATACATATACCTAAAACATACATATTACAGACATATAATGCGTTCTTTCTTAAAAAAAAAAACACAACCTTGCTATAAGGTACATAACAAAACAAACTAGCCTCTTGACCTAAGAGGGCATGGAAATGACTAAATGTTTTCTCTGGGGTGAGCATGTATTTATTAAAACCCAAGATGGAACCAAAATGTATTTTACAATGCTGAAAGCTGCTGAGAATTACTTTTCCCTGGTGACTACAACTTCCCCTGGAACTCCAGTGTTGATTCTTCTTTTTTCCCTACAAGAAGCATCTGCATTCCGTTCACACGGACTCCATTTTGTTCTGAGACCTAACAGCCTGCCACTGCCATGTATACCGTGGGGTAGAGGGCAGGCATCAGCTTTCGATAAAAACGGCCGCGCCCTGGCTGGTGCAGCTCAGTGGATTGAGCCTGAGAACCAAAGGGTCAGGGCACGTGCCTGGGTTGCAGGCCAGGTCCCCAGTAGGGGACACGTGAGAGGCAACCACACATTGATGTTTCCCTCTCTCTAAAAATAAATAAAATCTTTAAAAAAAATAAAAACTGACGTGTTCAAAAGACAACTCTACCACTTGCTAGTTCAGCAATATTCACCTACATCTGTTTAACTGTAAAAGGAAAAGAACAGTATCTGTCTTAACAGTATTTTGGGGAGAAACAAAATAAGACACTTCAGTTTGTTAAATTATAAAGATTAGTTAGCATCATTTACTTACTTTCAGCATAAATGTGCTTATCTTCAGATAATTTAGCACACGGCTCAGAGCTTTACCTAGGTGATATCATTTCATCTATCCCCAACCTTACAGGTGCTTAAATTCCACTTCAAGGAAACCTGCATATCCACTTTGCTTCAATGACTAACATCACTGCATGTCATTGACTTCTGAAATTCCCATTCTTCCCTCTCTTCTGCACTCTTGTTATAAAAATAATAATGTTATATAACAGTTTTGAGTATGAATATGTGCCAGGTATTGTTATAAGTATTTTACAGGCCTTGTTTCATTAATCCTTGCACCACCATTATTCTTCCCATTGCGGATATGGAAAACGTAAGCTTCCCTTCACTCTCTTTCTTCTTCCCTTCCCTGCTCTGTCAGGTCACCACCATGACCAACACGGCACCTCCCCACATTTCATTTATTGCTGACAAAGTTAAATCCCTAAGTCAGGTAACTCACTTTGTGAAATCTAGTACCCACAGTACTTTCATTCTTTCAGATGAGCACTTCTGGCCATCAGGTTTTTCTTTTCTTCCTCCTAAATCATAACAATGCTTGTTGGCTTCACAAAAGAATTCACTTAAGCTTAGTATTCCCCAGTGGCTCCTACCCCAACCCACACAAAATTAATGCCATACTTTTTATTTTCCCTTTAAACTCTCCATCTCACTTTTCACTGTCCAATAATAAGACAAACATCATTTCACATTATTTGCATAAATACTCATGTGCATATGTGTATTTTTCCCTTGGCCTTCTTCTCTACTTACTAGAAATGTTTCCAGTTCTTTTCAAGATGTGTGTTTCCATTTGTGTCCTTGATTTCAAATAAATTTTCCTATTACTTCCTCTCTCTATCACCCTCATCTTACTCTCCAACCCTGTCTCTGGCCCTTCCTTCCTTCCTTCCTCCCTCCCTCTCTTCCTTCTTGGCTACTTAACATATTTTTACAACAAAAGTAATACATTAATATATTTTCCTTTGAGGAATTAGAACAGATTCAATGGCTTTTCGCCCTCTACACCAACTTATTCTAGTCTTCTCTATCAAAAAAAAATGCTTCTTTGCTTCTTAAGCTATTTTATTCCTTTTTTCTTTCATTGCCAGAATTATGAAAAGACCATTTACCAGTGGAAGGTTGTAGGTCTTCACCTCCCACTCCAATTCAGACCACAGTAATCTGGCTTCTGCCCCCACCGCTCACCCACAACTGCCTCTTAGCTCCCATCCATCATGACTTAACTGTAACTCACCTTCATGGCATTCCAATATGTCTATTCTTTTGGTTTGTCTTTCTTTGCCTTCTTTTCCCCTGCTGTAGATTCTTTTCCACATAAGAGTTCAGCCACAACTAGCATTCCAGTAATCACCCTGAACAAAGTAGTCCACATCTAGAGAGCTAATCTTACTACTTCTCTGTAGTGATCCAGACTCCCGGTTCAGACATCCTTGGGCCTCCGTTTCCCCTGTCAGCATTCACCATTCTCTCTCTGATGGCACCACTGAAATCTATACGCTGCCTATTACGGCCACTTGTAGTGTGCTTTGGTTATATTTATCTGTGCATTTCACTGGAATCTGAGCCTGTTAAGAGCTAGAGACCTAGCTCACTGCCCGGCACGCAGTTACAAATCTATTTATTTTTAATTTATTAAGTTATAAATTTAAGCAAAAGTTATTTTAAATTTACTGACTTAGGAGTCCAAGAAAAAATATTCCATTTTCATAAAATTGAAGAGAAACATATCCTTATGCTCATGTAGTGCTTATTATCTATTTTGTTTTGTTTTCACACAGAAAGTATTCAGAATCTGAGAAGCACTTTTTCTCTAATGAGGGACAAACTCTCTAATGCATTTGGGAATGCTCATAATTTCCAAAGTGCAGGAGGAATAAAAACCCCATTAACTGGGGACATTTGTGCTCTAAGAGGAAAATGAATACTGGATATTCATGCCCTAAGAGGGAAAGCTCTACAACTAAATTTTAAACTGCTTTTCAGGTTCTTATTCAACCCAATGTTTAGTTGAAAAATTTTAAAGAAAAGAATAATTATACATTTGGGTCTACTTATGTCTACCATCTACTCAGAAACCATTATAGAAATGGCGGAATCCAGGAAAGATTTTACAGAATGAGCTTCAGAATATCTCCTTTATATTAAGGAGGGGAGGGGAAGCTAGGAAAATAGGGAAGAATTGAGAAATCTTTCCTGGTGTTTATTTTTATACCCTGAGCACCCAAAAGCCAGAGATGAGCAACCAAAAGCTAGAGATGAGCAGTAAGGTAGGGGATTTAAAAAATGAACATAAAAAGGATGGTTGTCATAAGAAAACCAAAAATTGATCATCAATTCACAGACATGTAATTAAGATCTGACAGCCCCCCCAAAATGTAGTAGAACCTGTATTATATCTTAATCTTGGTTCCTGGGTGCAATAATGGCCAACAAAATGGTGGCTTCCCTTCTTAGCACCTTTAGTTAAATTATCTTCATTCCTAGCAGTACATTTAGCATGAAGTGGAAGGATTTAAAGGCACTTCTACCTACTAATGGGATAGTCCAGACTCTCAATTTTAAACACATACACTTCAGTGCCTGTGTAAACAAATAATTTCTACTACTATCATAGTGAATTCCTTTTATCCCAAAGACAGATGATCATGACTCAAAATTTTCAAGATATATTTTCTCTTCCAGCTGCCTTTTAGTTATTTTATACCTCATTAGCTCTTTCAAATTTTGACTGAAAGAGAAGATAGGTTACTTTTAAAATTCTCTAACAATGTTCCTCATCTATTCACTCAACTTCTATTTACAAGGAGGATACTACAGTCAAACCGTTGGGTGCTGTGCTCAGAGGGAGGCCATGAGGTTGCTCAGGGGCTATGACTAAGCTGAGATTGGGAGGAAACAGAAACAATAAGAAGAGGAATCACTGCTTGTAATAGTGACTCACAGGGCAGGGATGTTTCAACAGCTATGAGACTCCCAGGAGTGGAGGAATGAGATGCTAATAGATAATAAGAAGCAAAGTAGCCGAACTCAGAAAACTGCTAAACAAAGCAACTGGGTGACAAAAATGGTGGATATTGAAGAGGCAAAATTCAAAACTCCAGGTTTTGAATTTGTGCCCTGAACTGAGAACAATCTTCCAGTTGGTCTCCATAAGGCCCACAACCACCATGGTTCCTGCCAATCCTGAAGCCTAGGAAGTCAGCTTTTCTGGGTCTGGCCTCATAACTGAGATTCTGATACCCTTCATATATTCTTAGAACAATTTCACCCCCACGACTTAACACGAAGGGTAGTGTATCTCTGTTACACACAATCAGAAGCACCTTGCTAAAGAAATGCTAACACAGCTGTCTAAGAAACTACTCTTGGAAATTAGCACTTGGCAATAGCAAGTCATTGCGAGAGGGAAATACTTTGAGGTCAGGTAGCACCACCTGCTTATTATGAGAAGTTACTAAATTATTTCCATTTCTTTCAAACAATTTATTATTAACAAAATTGCCCTAATTGCACCTACATGATCAGCAGGTACTGCATTCATCTTTTTTATCATCCCAATTAAAGTGTTGCCTGATGTTCAAAAAAACCAAGCTTCTCATACACAATCTGAGGTATCTCCATTTTTTAAAAAGGAATGACAAGATACAGGCTCCCCCGCCCAGAAAAAGCCCACATACAAATTAGACTTTCTTTCATCAAACTTAAAATGTCTTCAATGTCTATATACTTCAATATCTCTAAAATAAACTATTATTTGATATATGAGACAATGTTACTTGTTGCAAATTCTTCTAAAAAGTAAGATATATGATGCATTGATTAAGTCTTAGAGATTCTGTTTTGGTTTTAAGTGTTTTAAATCAAAGGAGGCACTTTTTTGCTATTAGAAACCAACAGATTTTTAATAAGATGGTATCAAGGATTGTGTTATATTTTAGGAATGAGCACTTCCTGTCCAGATTTGTGTTGCTGCCTCATTCCCGGTGACTTCAGAACAATCTAGGGTCACAGTGGCTTCTCTTTAATTAGTACCTCACTGGAGGAAGGGGAGCATGTCAAGAGGAGAACAATGCTCAAAGACATTATCAACAAAGGTCTTCAAGGCAACTCAGCGATTTGGTCAAGGAACGAAAATAAGCCTAGCTTCCTTTTTGTTACCAAAGTAAAGCTGAAAATGGTTTTGGTCTTTACAAATTCAGAAGGCTGTGATTTTTGTACATGTTTATTAATTCTTGTTAATGTGTTAGACTTTCTATTTCAATTATGTACCCTTGACTGAAAACTCTCCACTCATTGTTTAGACAACAAAAGAATGATCCATTAAAAAAAAGATTTAGTAAAAAAACTTTTCCATCTAAAGCATGATTCCATTAAGGTTTAACAATATGCAAGTTATATTGATACAATATTTTCTATTTTTAAAGAAGTACTTTAAGAGAGTAAAAGTAACACCTACCTAAAAGATATTTTTAAATAGCTTTAAATAGCTAAAACTGTACCTCTCATTTTATATATGTATGTGTGTATATATATATAACATAAAATCAACTGTCTTATGAAACCAGGAACAAAAATTCTATTTAAATTAGGCTTACTACAATAAATGAAAAACTAAATCAATGAACAAATAAAACCGAATCAAAAACAAATTTTGTCTGAAACTCAAGAATAACATATATTTATGTATTATCTCTATCAATCCATCTTTACATGTACATAGCTATAGATATACTATAGATTACATATAAATCTGCTGTTAGATTCCATATAAATATAATTCCAAAGGAATCATATTTTCAAAGGAACAAAGAGTAAAATTCTTGAAAATTAAGACGGTTGTATGTATGAAGAAGAAATGTTTTGAGATGATTAAATCTTCAGTTAAAACACTGACACTGATTAATGGTTTCTATTTGGTACAATTTACAAGAAATCACCTCAGCAGGATGCCCGTGTCCAGTTTCATAATCACATAGTACACTTGCCCTAGGATTACGTTCCAGGCAAGTTTGTATGTTAAGTTGAATTTCACTCTCTTCAGGAAGTAACTTTTAGTCAAGATTGAATACAGCTGTTAGCACAGACCAATGTTCCAAAAACACTTCTATGAGAACTGGATTGAAAAACGAAAGAAAACACCATTTTAAGAACTGCAAATTCACTTTCATTATTCCAAATCTAAGCAACTAAATGGGAGGGGCATCTTTCGTTTCAGTTAACTGAATTGGGTTTTTAGAAATATTCACAGTAAAACATTCAAGGTCGTTAGAAGACGGCTGTAAGACTTTCTAGGCACTTTTGTAGCCTCTATATTTTAATACCCAGATCACTAGTTTATTTCTAACAAATTTAGTGCCTCGGTTTTGTTTGTTTTAAAAAGTTATACTAACAATTTTTTTCTTAAATTCCCTCTCTAATACAACTTGTTTTTCTCTCTTTGTAGTCACAGAAATAAAGCCTGGCAAATAAAGTGGGGCCTCAACAGAGGAAATGCTGCCAGCTAAAAACACCGGATGTAATCGAGACCACAAGAGACACATACTTGGTTATACATGTCGGACTGAAAAGAGGTATTGGAAAGACACAAAGTCTAACTTTCATTGGGTGATCTCACTGTTTTCGTGAAGTCTTACTAGTTCATAGTTTACTCTCAAACAAAACAAAATCTGTGGGAATTATTCTGATAATCCTAGGTTCTGCTTTCTGGAATTTTAAAGGACAAAAAAAATCTACGGATTCTTACCAGTTCCTACCACTACCCATGGCCATTCTATCTTTGAAAGAAGAGAGGGAGGGATAAGGGCCTCAGCCTGCCAGACAAGACAATGCAGTCAGTACAAGGAACTTGGATCTGCTTCAGCAAATAGTTAAGAAAGTAGCATTTTGTAAGAATGTCTTCTTTTTCAAAGAATGGGACTATATCTGCCTGTGAGTGGATAGATAACAAAGTTAATAAGCATTATTAACTCTCTTTGGTGGTGGGTGGGGTAGGAAAACTCCATTTACAAAGTCCATAGGAGCTGTTTTTCTATCCCCAGCCTTTGACGTTGTGCTTCCTTTTGTCCAGGGTGATGATGATAGCTATGATGAATACTGCTTCCCCACTGGCTACGGGAATCCAAATGTGAACTTTTTTTAAAGAGGAAAGCATAATGCTTTGGCACTCCTTTGGGGGGCTATATTAGTACTTTGCAAGCTTCATATTTCAATAGCTACCTATTATTCTTTCTAAGGATTTTTGCAATTAAATACATTTACCTATTCAAGAAATAATTCTTCAAACAGAAATTAAAAATAGAATTTACTTTTTGATTGGCGATCAGGATACTTCAGTTGTCAAAATATAATAATTTTTACTTAAGAATTTGATTGATGGGAGCAGTTAGCAGTTTTTATACTTTAGAAGTTAACAGAAAGTCTATATTTTTCTTCATGTAATATGACCAATGTTTCTTAGAAAGGCGAGCAGTCTCATAAGAGATGAAAGAATCCTACCATAACTCACACAAGAGAAAGCGCACATTGCTAACAACAAGTCATTTTTGAAACCATGTTGTTATATTTGTCAGCCATCTTACTATTTCAAGCAAGCTCCTTGAAAAAAATAAAAGAAAACCTTTTGCCACTAGAGGGAGTTCAAAATTCCCTCTGTACCAATAAAGATGTAGAGTGAATTTAACTTCTGAAACAATAAGTATGATTGTAGTACATTTCTTTTTTATTAAGCAGTAAGACTGAATCAGAATTAGGTTTGTGAAGGATATAATTCCCCTTCAAATAGATTAACTACTGTGAATATATTTGATAATTATACGCACAGCACATTTATACGAAAAACAACTTGAAAACGTTCATCTCTGGAAGCAGTGCAGGTTAAGAGTTTGGTTCTAATTGCTTATGCATGGAGAAGGGAATCTTTTAATCATCAAGTCTTACTTAATAATTGTGGTAAAATGTCCCACATTTTACAGAATGTAGAATATGCCACAATCCCTCCCACTTGGCATACACTTTCCCAGTGTGACTTTGCCGTCCTCAGACCAGAGGTGGAACCTATTTTTCCAGCCTCTAAATGGGATGGCGCAGAGGAGCGCAAAAGTACCGCTGAGTGACTTGCTGGTCTAGGTCGTAAGAGGCCTTTAGCATACCACCACTAAAGAACTCTGGGTTGGTGTGTTTACCCGGATAGAAAGCCTACATGGTGAGACAGGTTCCGCAGAATGAGAAACCAGGCAGAGGGAGAGAGGCACTCCAGCCAAGAGCCTGACAAGTGACTCACCACGAGAGACATTCCATCTGCACCCAAGCTCCCAATTGTAGGCTGCTGTGTGAGTGACCCAAAGTCACACGGAGCAGAAGATCCACTCAGGTGATCCCAGCCAACCCAGGGATTTGTGCAAAATAATAAATCACTGTTTTAAATTTGAGAGGGCTTGTTCCTCAGTAATACTGAGACAGTAATACTAGTAAATACATTTCTATAATGCTCTATAGTTTTAAAAAGCCCTTTCATATCCCACTATCTCCCATAGCTTTACCCTACAGTAGGAAACTGGGTTAGAGGTCAAACACCCTGTCCAAGAGCAGAGAGTGCTTAAAAGCAAACACAAAATTTACATTTAAAAGAGAGTTGTTTCTTATAAGAAAATGCTGTTTCTTTATTTTTAAATTTTGTGTCTAGTAGAGTAGTGATTACCGAATAACCAAGCACTGACTAAAAACTATTCTTGCCAGTGTTTCTTTTCAGTAAGAACTGATTAAACCAAACAATGTATTATTCATTTCTATTAGTTCTAAGGATTCAAAAAGCAAAACATAACCTTTCTGAACTTGTGCCTCTTTATGTATGTACACTTCACTGTTAGTGTTTAGGAAACATTAATCATTTAAAAGGTGTATGTACAAAGCACTGGCATCTTCAAACAGTTTTATAAACTAAATTTTTAAATTTGAAAAGATCCTTTAAAAATTCTTGCGTTCCTTGTTCTAATTGCATTCATAAAGTTTACAACTCTCCTGAGTTCCAGTTCAACAAAATAATGGTTTGATCCCGAGTACCAGATCCTTTGCATTTTGGTCCTCACACCCCACCCCACTTTCCCTCCTCTAGGCTTACTGGTGAAACTGCTTATGACTGATATGGATACACAGCTCCCACAAATGTAAAACTCTGGGATTTTCCCCTTTGACAGCTAAGGGTTTACGGTGGGGGCCAGTGTTGTGTGTGGCAAAGGGGAATGATTTCAGAATTCAAGTATGACCTAGGTTACCTAGGCAACAGTCCAAGATTAAATTGGAAGGATGATGATTGCCAGAAATAGGTTTTTTCAGAATAAACCAAGTAGCCCATGACCAAGACAAAATATAATTCAAATTTTGAAATCTTTGGATCCATATTGGTGATCCTTCTACCTACTAGTCAGTTTCTTTTCTGAGGAGGCAATTCATCACTTTTTTAAAAATTAAATTTATTGGGGTTTCATGGTTAATAAAATTATATAGATTAAAGATGTACAGCCCATGCCTTTATGGTCAACTGATATTTGACAAAGGAGACAAGAACATACAACAGGGTAAACATAATCGATTAAAAAATGGTTTTGGGAAAATTGGACAGATACATGCAAAAAATGAAACTGGATCACCTTCCTACATTTTTTGCAAGAATAAACTCAAAATGGATTAAAGACTTAAATCTTAGCCTCCAAACCATAAAAATCCTAGAAGAAAACACAGGCAGTAAAATCTGTTACATAGGCAGTAACATAGCAAAAAACGGACATTTCTCATAGCAATATTTTTTCTGATATATCTTTTTGGGCAAGGGAAGCAAAAGAAAAAAATAAACAAATGGGACTACATCAAACTAAAAAATTTTTGCTCAGCAAGGGAAACCATCAACAAAATGAAAAGAAAACCGACTGAATGGGAGAACATATTCACCAATAATGTGTCTGATAAGGGTTAATATCCAAAAATTATAAAGAGCTTATAAAACTCAACACCAAAAAAAACCTACACAGTTCAATTAAAAAATGGACAAAGGACCTCACTACCTTTTGATAAAGAGGTTTCAATGACCTGTATAAGCCATGCCACTTCCTATTTTCCTCCCAACAGTAACAGTGCAAATAAGAATGAGTCCAAATATAAGTTACAGAAGCTGGAAGCTGGAAGCTGGAGGGGGTAGTTGAAATAAATATGTAGATTAAACATTTTTTCTACTTAGTACCTTTCACTGACTGTTTCTTGATCTTAGGCTAAAGACCAAATCCTTCACGTGGGCCACAAATCCCTGCAAGATCTGATGCCTATCTACTCCTCCAACAGCATCTTCCACCAGCTCTTCTTCACCCACCAAGTTCCAGGTATTCTGGTCTTTCAGCTCTTCATACCTACAAGGCCACCTACCCATCAACATGTTTCACACCTGCTGCTCCCTTGGCAAGGAACCCTCTTCCTCTGTCTCTGCCTTATTAATGCCTAGCATACTGTACATCTGCATATTTGTACTCATCTAGTTGTAATTTAAATGATTATTTCATGTCGATCCTCTGATGAAAACTCCTTGAGAAAAAGGATGGTCATATTTGTTTTCTTCATTGATTTTTCATCAGTGTCTTGTATTGTATAATCTTGCATAGGTACTCAATATTATTTATGGAATATAAATCTACTATATTTAAAGAACTTTTGTATATATGTATATAGATACATTGTTATGCTATTTATAAGTACTTATGAAGATCAAAAGAAGAATTTGACAGTGTCAGTAAGAAAGCGACATGCACAAATGACCAAGTGGTAAAGCAGAATCTCATCAGTAGTAGTATGATAGAGATCTAAATAATATACAGTGAGAGATTTGCCCAAGAGAAGTCCTTGGGTAAATCCACATATAAGGAATGCAAAATGCTTGGGAGTTGGGAAAGAGCATGCAGGCCATTGAAGGTACCATGGGCGGCTATGTGACCAGGAAGGAGCCAGAGCTGTGGGGAAACCTAGGCTTGCTGCAACCCTGCAGGGAAATCTTTTGGACGTGTTGATGCGTCATGATAGTGGCTGGGAAACACTGACGACAAGCATTTCATTGGAATGCTGGGCAGGTATGTCAAGTATCCTGTCCAAGTACCCAGAACAAAACAAATTAGACCTGGGGCATTACCCTCACTGCCCAGTCCTCAAGCAATTCACATCATGTGGAAGTCCAATGAGGTGAGCTACGAGAGCTGCTCTTCTCTTCTGAGGTTCGTGGCTGCTGGCTACCTGGCCGGACCTCCTGGGTGAATACCAATCAATGCTCAACAGTTTTGATATGAAGATGGGAAAATATGCTTAAAACAATTCTCTTCACAGAATTCAGATTTTCAGCAATAAAACTTCATTTTTAGATTCACGATTAAAGTTAACTGAAATTGGGTTCATATAGCAAACACTAAGTGACATTAAGTTATACTTTTGTTTCCTGGTTTTGCATAAACTATGTCAATGTTAAGGAGAAACACATTATGGAAGTATGGGTCTTCCATTATGGAAGACCCATGCTTGGTAAACTACACAGCTTTACCAGATATTCCTGGTTCTTATCTGAAGAAATGACTTGGCTTTGAAAACACTACTCTGTTTTATACCATGTCTCCATAGAGCTATCTTAGTTTTTTTAGTAACTATTCATCATAAATGAATTTTAATTCCCTAGAATATTTAAATATAAATCTCTCAACACGAAACACTATCATTTAAAAGCAGTTTCGAACATCCAGGAACATGCCTGTGCAACTGAACTGTGCTTCTTAAGTACGCAATTGTGCAATCCTCGTTTACTCTGGGCTATGTGATAAGAACTCAGCTCCTAATCATTTTAATCTCATATTTTTATGGCCCCTTTGTTTAAAGTCAATATTTTAATTGGTATATATCAAGATTCGAACATATCTTGGATCAGAAATGCTGTTTAAACTGAGAAAAGAGCACATATTACTTCAAATGACCTAGATGTGAGCATAGTGGTCTAATTTCACTTAAGAAAGCAGTCTGTAATGAAGTGAAATTTTTAGAAGTCATGAAACAACACTCAACAGAAAAAGTGTAGTCATTATCTAATGAGAAATATTTAGCTAAGACATGATTCTAGTCAGCTTAAGAAACAGATATAGCTACCTCTATAACCACTGTTTGGGGCATTAAATATAAATAAAATTCAAAGGCATTTCAAAAATCTCACTCTAGTCTACAGTTCTAGTCTACCCCGTTCCCAACTGTTTCATCAACACTATTAAAAAAAAAGACACTTTGGGCATGAGTTTGATCTCTTCTTTTCCCATTGCTCAACCAAAATAAACAGGCATGAAAGAAGGAGCCTTTGAGGGAGACAGCAAAGAAAAAACAACATAAGAACTAGAAAATAGCCTATAATAGTGCTATCCACTAGGATTTTCTATAATTATGTAAACGTCCTACATGTATATTATTCAATACAGGAGCCACTACCCACCTGGGGCTAGTGAGCACTTGAAATATGGCAAGTGTTGACTAAGACACTGAATTTTTTATTTTAATTATTTAAATTTAAATAGTCACACATAGCTAGTAGCTACCATATTACACAGCACAGACTTGTATTTTACTGAATTCCTGAAAAATGAAGAAGCAAACTATTGTATAACCATCAGTTTAATGTGGCAATTATTTTATGGCCAGCAGGAGTCTACAATTATTTTTATCTGGTGATTACCCTAATGATCTTTTAAAATCCTTATTAAATTGGTCATGAAAAGGATCTTTAACCACAAGTAAGTAAAAGAACTGTCCGGAAAGGCCAGAAATGACAGAATCAGGGCAGAAAGGACAGGCCCAATCCTGAGTCCTATGGTTACTATTCTGCCACATTACCCAGCCCCTTCTAGGGAACGAAATGTTTAAGGAGACTGGTACTTTGGTCCGGGCAGTTCGGCCTGATCCAAACTTTCTACGTAAACTGCAAAACCAAGCAGAACTATAAAGAAAGTCAGGTCTTGCTACCTCTCTCTGGAAATGACTGGTATTATTTTAAACTATCTCTATGCCTTAACTGCAATACTCTCTAATGACACTTGAGCCTCTTGGGAGATATAAATACGCATGAGCGTGCACATACACACACATATATATGGTCTGTCCAGGAGGTATCCAGCCGTGTAATATAAAAAATAGAGACATTTATTGAATAAGATACAAGATACCAGAAACACTGTACATAGGAGAGTGACACCTCAGTCCCCTTCAAAGTAGGCGTCTCGAGACCTCACACAGTTCTACCAATCACCATCAGCTGTCCTGTCGTATTTTCCTGAATGTCATATGCAGTCTGAAATCTCTTCTCTTTCAAAGGTGATTTTAGCTTTGGGAAAATCCAGAAGTCACAAGGCACCAAATCTGGGCTGTAGTGGGGGCTGAGTCACCTGGGTGATTTGATGTTTCACCAAAAATCTCTGCATGAGACGTGATGCATGAGCGGGCACATTATCATGATGAAGCTGCCAATCACCAGTTGCCTATAGCTGCGGCCTTCTGAATCATCCTTTTATGAATAGTTTCCACTGAGGAATGTTCAAGCTTAATGCAAAATTTGATGCAGATTCGTTGCTCTTCTTGCTCAGTCCTTCTGAATGCGAGGCCACACAGCACACATGCTCACTCAGCAGCATCTGCCCCCACTGACTAGTACAGTGAAGTCATCATTGTTCACGCATACTCATTCCAGTCCACTCTCCTTGGCTGCCAGGTTATATCTATATCGTGCAAACTGTTTTCGTTATATTAACAATGGCCAGGCTTTTTCTGGACCAACCTCATATATGTATATTTAATTGAGTTCTTTCTCACTTTTTTGGTACCAACACACCTTTTTTCACCCAGTTATCACAACTTATGCATGTCCCTGATTACTTTTATTCATTCAAATTTCACAAACAGTTTTTGAGGTAAGTGGATTCAGAATTATTTTCCATTATTTTCCTCATTTCATAAAGAAAAAGGCTTGAAGTTAAGTGACTTGCTGAAGGTGACCCGAACATCCAACTCTCATGCCTATTTCATGGCTCTTTCTTCAGAGAGTAGTCATGCGGTACATTTTATAGTCCAATAATTACAATGCAATAGGAACAGCAGATTTTTATATTCACCAAGCCATAGACTAGACTTTGTACCGGGGGGGATATTTACATTAGAATTCAAGCCTTATTTTTTCCTTCTAAAAAAGGTGCTTACTTTCCAGATCATCTCTGGCTGTGAAAAAATGGACATTAACCACTCTTTGAGGAAGTAAAAAGAAAAACAAGAAGTGTTACATGGTCAATTGAAGTACAATAATGAGAAATCTAGAATTATTTTCAGAACTAGGCTAAATTTCCTAAGAATTCCCTAATAATCAAGAATGCATTCATAACAGTATTCCAAAGACTTATTACAATGTGAAAATAAATGTTCCATCAGATAGTCAAGTTATTATTTGAAAAGCATGGATAAATTGAAAGGGAGATAGGGTAGGGAAGGAATTTTGATCAATATTACTGTATTTATAAACTCATGTCCAGGAAACAATCCATCAAGACAGGTTTCATAATCTTCACTGTAGCAGTCTACCTCACTGGTACGAATAAAAGTTGGCAATTTTTCTGAAAACTGTCCCTTCCAATTCAAGTTACATATAGAAATAACTGCGATAGATAATCTCCAATAGCCACCATCAATTCCTTCCCTTCCTGTACTCACCTGCCCCTCCACACATCAAAAGGTGGAACCTATCTCACTTCATTAAATATTGGCTGGTGTCCTGGTCTGGTGGCTGAGTTGACTGGAGCATTATCCCACACAACAAAAGATTGTGGGTTCGATCCCTGGTTGGGTTGTATAAGGGAGGCAACCAATGGATATTTCTCTCTCACATAGATGTTTCTCTCTCTCTCAAATCAATAAAAACATATCCTCAGCTGAGGATTAAAAAAAATCTGGGCTGGCATGGTGAGTGGCTTCTGGGATGGCATGGGGACTGGCTTTGACCAATAAAAATGTGGTGGAAGCGATGCTGTGCCTGGCAGCTTCTGCCTTCCCCCTTGGAAGCCACCTACTCTGTAACAGGTCCTGCATCTGAAGGCCACACCCTGTGAGAATGGTCAAGCTAGCCAGGTGGAGAGAGAAAAGATAAGTGCAAAGCAAGAGGCACTAGCTATTAAAAGTGAAACCTTCACAAATTTCCAGCCCCTTCAAGCTGCCTGCTGAACGCAGCTGAGTGAATGAATCAAGTGGAATCCATCCCAATGCCTCCTCACCCCAGCTGATGATGTAGAGCAGCTAAACCCTCTCCGGATTTCCTGAGCCACAGAATCATGAGAAAGAATACATTATTACTGTTCTAAGCTAGAAGGTGGATTTGTTATTCATTCCATACCTTATTAACAAACTTGCCATTTATACGTTTTATTCTGAATAGAAGAAATAACTTGGAAGTTTCTATTATCCATGTTCACGCTAGATTAAATATAGCTGAGCACCGATATCTGCGGATGTTCGTGGCACGGAAAAGGCCCACCCAAACAGAAAGGTCATCTTTGAGGTTTTCTGCTACAACGGTCTCACTCTTATTGTCACCACCAAGTAAAAAGAAAACAAAATAAAAAGGGAGCTTTTTAACAGAGTAATAAGTTTCTGGAAAATGATAGCATACATTTGTATACTGTTCAGAAAGAATGATAGCAAAAGAATCTTTAGCTGAGGCTTTAAACTGAAATTTGAAGGTTAATGAAGAAAAATAGCCAGATAAGACTGAAATGAAGCAGCCAGGATGCCCATCTCTGGAGCACATCCTGCAGTCTCCCCCTGCCCCACTCTGTGTCTCATCTCTTCTTGTTTACCATGAGCATTTAATTGAGCATTTAATTCAACAATGCGATAAGAGTTTTAAATCATTACAAAACATACGTAAATATGTGCTGTTTTCACATTCATGTTCTTCACTGATGAAGGAGACTGCTTTGTTTCCCCACAATGAAGTAACGCTGGGAAACTATTTATATTAGACAAAGTAAACATAAATGGTATGAAAAAACAATAGCTAGAGAGGTCTAAAATGTGAGGAGATAACCTTTAAGGTGAGCCCTGCTTCAGAGTTCCTAATCCACTTAGACTGAAACCTGAAAGAGTGATGCTAAAGGGGAAAACCTTACAGAAAAATAAAACAGGAAACCGGCAACTACTGTCTGAAAAGTTTTCTTCTCAGACTTTCATGGCTACCCTTAGTGACACCTCATTTAGCTCACCACTGCCACCTCCTTTGTTTTGTGTCATTTGTGGCTTCCACCTGATCCCTTCCTAAAGGTAATCTGGGGAGGGAGAGGTGCAAAGTATAGGCTGTTCTCATTTCTCTTGCAGTCTCTCCAAATTTAGCACAATTAGCAAGAATGGTATATAATCCACAATAAAGTGACGTGTAATCCATAAGCAAAGTCCACTAATGCCTCAATTTCAAAAATTGCCAGTTCTGTCAAAAATACCAACACTCTAATCCACTATTCACTACACAGAACGTTCATCTTTCCATCGGTATGTGTAGGAGTAACAGATGTTGAAATAGGACCAATTTTTGTGGCTGACAAATGAATCCTGAAATGTCTACAACCACATGAACAGAAGCAGTCTGTGAAGATGACACTTCCTTCTTCAAGGGTTTGGTGGACATTGTCTCACAACATTTTTGCATCTTGAGAACACTTAATAGGAAATGTTCGAACTTGTGAGGGCTACCCGTATAAAAGAACAGTCCACATCATATGCATACACCCTGCTGTCATTCAGGAAAACCAGGTGCACTGATTATTAAAGGGACCCAAGTGATACTTTCCAGTTTCTCCAAAACCAAGTTCTGATTATAGGCGTATTCGACACTTAAGTTGCATTTAAGGGATTAAGGATAACAAGAAAAGTTCTCTGAAACAATTTTCAAAAGCCTGACTTCAAAAATGCAGAATCGCCCTCTTCATATCACTTTCACTCCTGTGATCAGCTGAGATTTCTGACAGGACCCAAATAAGAAATAAGAAATGCCTTAAGGTCCTGCTCTTCCTTCCACTGAAGGAAGGAAATAAGTTACTCTGATGTTGATGCCTGCTCAGACTCCCCATCAAATCCTTTTTTGCTTTTCAGCAGCACTGAAAGCACTCAGAAGTCAAGAATACTCTTGGACACCATTATAAGAACTCCGTAGGGGAATCAAGTTCTATGAAGTCCACTGTTCATGCAGAGTTTTGCGAAAGGCAATCTGTGTAGGATCAGTGCTTTCCAGTAACTGGGAACATAAAGGAATTCTCCTTCTCCATCAGGAAAGCCGACGAGGTGGATCAGACCTCCTGCCTGAGGTGGAATCCTACATTGCTGGCCTCAAGAAACCGGGTCCAAGGAACAATTCTGACACCTTTACAAAACCAATCCAGCATCCCTGACTTCAAGATGCTTCCACCTCTGCTCCACCTTCAACATAACACCCACCAACTAGTCCTTTCTGTCAGCTGACTTCCAAACCAAGGAACACCAAAAGTATCCCCAGAAGGATCTCCATGTACCATCTCCTCCTCTGGATGAAGCATGATAGTCAGCACCTTTACTGCTGGCAAAGACCACCCTACCCTTGCTTTTTCACCAAAATCTGTTCACTCTAAAGTGGCCTCCTTAGTGATGGTCTTAAGTCTGCTGGTACAGAGCCTGCCCTTCCCATTTCCATTTGGTTAGTGGGTTGATGACTCCAGGTCCTCCTCTTTAATGAGATCTTCTGAGGGGTTCTCAGAGTACAGGCATATTTGTACACAATGGAAACAGCCAATTTCTTCTTCCAAGGAATCTCACAAAATACTTTCTCAAATTGTCTAGGCTCCCACTTTGGATTATTCACCAGCCTGCAATCATTTTGATGAAAGAAGGCAGATTCTTATTTTTTAAAATGAGATATTAACATAGAACAAATACAGTTGTGCAGTCACCACTCAAACAAAATGTCCCAAGAGCTCAAATGTCCCTAGAGACGAATCCCATCATGCCCTTTACCTGTCAAACTCTCTCTCCAACCATTATCTAACCACTAAATTAGATTTACCTAAAAAGAGGTAAATACAGTTTTACCTGTATTTAGATTTTATGAAAATTAAATAGTAGAATAAAGTTTTCTTTTTTTGTGACAGGCTTCCAGAATTCAACATGTTTTTGAGATTCATCAATGTTTCTGCCTGAACCAATAGTGCTGTACTTATTTATTTACTTTTATTGATTTTTAAAGAGAGAGACAGAGAGTGTATGTGTATGTGTGTGTGTGTGAGAGACAGATAGACAGAGAAATATCTATTTTTGTTCCACTTATTTATGCATTCATTGGTTGATTCTTGCATGTGCCCTGACCAGGAATCAAACCCACAACCTTGGAGTATTCAGACAATGCTCCAACCAACTGAGCTAGCCAACCAGGGCAGAACCAACTGTTGTTTTTATTTTATTGCTGAGTAGTATTCCATTATAAATGAATCTGTTTATCCATTTTCCTGTTAACGGACATTTGGGATGTTTCCAGTTTTTGGCTTTATGAATAATGTTGCTATAAACATTCCCATGCAAGTCTTTTTGTGGGTCTGTATCTTTATTTCTCCTTGGTAAGTGTAAAACTGCTGGGTTATATGGCAGATGTATGTTCAACTTTACAAGACTGTCCAACAGTTCCTCAGTGTGGTGAAACTCATTTCACACTCCCACTGCAGACTGAGAATTTCAGGTGCTTCTACATCCTCCCAACATTTGGCAGTGTTTCTTTTTTTTTTTTTTTAATTTTAGCTATTCTAGTGGATATGAAGTAGCATCTCATTGTGGCTATAATTTGCATTTCCCTTATGTGTAATGATAGTGAGCAACTTTTCTTAGCTTATTGGCCATTCATATATATCTTCTTTTGTCTAGTACCTGTTCCAGTCATTAATTGGGTTGTTTGTCATTTTCTTACAGATTTGTAGAAATTCTTTATGTGTTTTTGACTCAAGTCCTTTGTCAGGTATATGTGCTGTGAATATTTTCCCAGTAGGTACTTGTCTATTCATTTTCCTACAGGTATATTTTGGAGAGCAGAAATGTTTAATTTTAATGATGTCCAATTTATCAATTTTTTATGTTATGACTTGTACTTTTTGTGTGGTGTCCAAAAATCTTTTCCTACTCTGATGTCACAAAGATAACCTTCTATTTTTTTTAGAAGGCTTACAATTTTAAATTACACTTCAGTCTATGATCCAGGTCAAATTAATTTTTTAGTATGGAGATAGGTGTCAAAGTTCATTTTTTCCCAGAGATTGTTTCTTGATACTACTAGTTTAGGAAATATGGGAAAGAGTTGCATTTAAGATATAATATATAAACTGCTTAGTATTCATGTACATTGCACATGCCCACACCACGCTCACTTTATTTCCTATTGCATTCAGTATTCTAGTAAACTGGCCATCTTAACACTGCAAAGTAGTACAAGGATAGATCACTTAAACTGCACATCCTACAGCAGCTAAAGTCTGTGCTAAACAAATATTTCACTTTAATTTTTTTAAAGCAGGAGTTCAGATGTCAAAAGACTCTTAGCGTTTCTAATTTTATACAGAAAGTCTTATAATTTGACTTATCAGTACAGCTACTTAGAATGAAACGTTTATAAGTGTGAAATATCCATGACTTGTTCATGTCCTCAAAATGGGATAAGGAAGTGAGCAATGGACCCAACTCTTACAACGAGAATTCAGAAAGCAGGAAAAGAGAACTGCTTCCTAAAAAGGGACCTAAGAGAACTCATGGGTATTTCTTTCTTGCTTTTTCTCCTTCCTTTTTTTTTCTTTAACCCTGACTGCCAAATAGAAATGACCTTGACTGATGCTGACAGAAAACATGGCTCCTCTTCTAGACCAGGGCTGTCAAACTCATTTTCACCGGGGGCCACATCCACCTCACGGTTGCCTTCAAAGGGCCGAATATAATTTCAATTCCTTAACAGTTAAGGAGTAGTTACATTTATACAGTCCTAAAATTATTTCGGCCCTTTCAAGGCAACCTCGAGGCAGATGTGGCCCCCAGCGAAAATGAGTTTGACACCTCTGCTCTAGACCTATAGACAGTAAGAGGTGGAGTCTATCTGCAAGTGTGTACTGCAAATGTTGACAAATAATTTGTTATTTGAGGATCAGTTATGTGCACTTTCTTTACCCTTTTAATTCCATTTACATCCCAATCACTGTTCACTTTAACACAGGAAATAGAATATTGGCCAGTGAATCAGGGAACTGTACCTTACCTGTAGAGCTGCTGGTAAGCTGTCAACTGTTTTCTGCTTAGCTTTCCAAGACACTAAATGCATTCTTTTTGAACCCAAACTCCTTACGGTAGAGGCCCCAACTTATTGAATTTCTTCTTACAAGTAAAGTATCTTAACTCCCACAGTAATAAGGTATGAGGCCATGTGTTCTGTTGTTTACTGTACAAGTAGGAAGCTTTGTGTCTGTGTGTGCGTGCATGTGTGTGTGCAAGTGTGTGGTCAGTAGGAAAATGGGATGAGAAAATTCCTTTTATCCTATGGCTAGGAAAAGCACTCTGCTCCTGCTATGGCAGAATGTGCGCAATGCCATCCTGAAATCTTTAAGTGACAGAACAGGTCTTCAGTCTGTTTGGAGAGCAGATTTTCTTCAGTGCTGGGGATGGGATAGGATGGGGAGGAGGTGAGGAGACCTGATCAACACTGATGGGAACAACTTATTTATAAAAATTTTACCAAATAAACTGTATTCTCTTATATTTAACCATCTATCAAGATTCAGGGGGAACATTTTCAAGGCATGCTGTGAATCCCCAAAGCCAGTAGTCATGTAACATGTAAACATGAAGTACCTGGAGATCACATACAAAATCACCACAGTCTTATTAGCTAAGGCATAAATATCTAGTTAAGATATTTAATAACAAGAACAAATGCTTTTTTAACCCTTAGTAGATGCCATGCACTAAGTACTCTGTGTGTCTTAACTTATTTATTCAACATAACAAAGCCACCCAAAATTACTATTTTTATTGTCAGTATGCACAAAACTAAGAATTAGAGATGGTGAGTTCACATTCAAACTCAGGCAGCCTGACTCTCGAGCTCACTGCTTGTGTGCTATGGACTGCACTGTGTCTCCCCCGTGTTCGTGTGTTGAAGTCCTAACTCCCAATGTGACTGTACTTAGAAATACGACTTTTAGGAGGGAATTAAGGTTAAATGAGGTTATAAGGGAGGAGTCCTAATCTAATAGAATTGGTGGCTTCTCTCTCCATGCTCCCGTGGGCAGCAAGGATAGAACACGGCAAGTAGGCAGCCATCAGCAAGCCAAGGAGAGAGTTCTCTCCAGGACCCAACCATGCTACCACCCTGACCTCAGACTCACAGACTCTAAGACCTGTGAGAAAATAAACTTGTTTTTTAAGCCACCCCATCTATGGTTTTTTGTTATGGCAGCCAGAATAGACTAAAATACTATGGAAATCACCTTTGCAGAGATTTTCAAATAAAGGGAAACTCAAAAAGAACACAAGATCTAATTTTTGCTTCACTTATAATATCTTCTCATACTAGTAAACTTGCTCCTCTTTGATCAGGTACTAAAAGCATCTGAGAAAAAGAAATCTTATTGGATTTTATCACTATAAATATTCATAGATTTTTAAAATATATGCATCAATACATTCAGGTTAAGATATGTTTACTATATTGATCTTTGCAAAAGAAACATTAAAAGCTTCTATTCAATATAAATATAAAAGTTTTTGGTTGGATATTTAGCATAACTAGATTTCCAGGCAATGACTCTAGGAATGAAATAGAATGAGAATCAAGCCCTTAAATGACTAGTGCTATGTTGTTCCCAATTTATTAAAAAGAATCACAGGGCATTATTAGCAAGCTAAATCTCTAGCATTCAACCCAGTGAAAGGAATTATCAGTGTCTAAAAGACCTTTGTCAACTCGAACATCTATAAACATTTAAGTGGTATTGAGCAGATTCCATAATCCGATCTGCTTTTAACTGTGGAAATCAATGCAATTATTAAGAAGCCATTTGAATAATTCATGTTGTAACAAAAGGCCTTCAGATTGGTCATAATGTGTTTGCATCTTAATGGTCTTTTAAATAAAGTTGTGTCTTGCTACAACACACATTTGCTAAGCAATCCCAATCAATCCCCATCCATCAGTTCAAAGGCGGCGATGAGAAATTCTGACAGTTTCAGAGGAACAGCTGAGCTATCTGGCTTTGATAAATAAGGGAGTTAAGGGAACGCTTCTTCCCCCAATATCTCAGAGGAAGATAGTATCTGCCTCTTCATTCATCCCACTGCCTTGTAAGTGGGGGCTGACATTCTATTGGAGATACAATTCAGTGATACCTCTGCAAGGTCATTTAGCCACATTAATTGGACTAAATGCCTATTCATCAGCCCCAACAAAAAGTATGTATTATGTGTCAAATGATTAGCTCTAGGTAAAAATGTTTGTGCCAACATACTTTCTTCTCTTTAGAAGTTTTCTGACCTTGTGTCATACATTTCCTTGACTTTGAAATCAGGGTGAATATAAGTGAAGTCAGCCTTCATAGAATTTAAAATTCAGATAAATATCAGAGAATATGGAACTCCTAGCAAAGAGCCCATACGTTATCTAGTCCCAGCCTCAACCAATACTAGTGAACCACCTTCATAACAATACCTCCAAGCTGTAAAGCCAGTCTGTTTCAACCCTTTCTGTTCATAAAACTCATTGCCATCTTCTCTAGGACCGAATGATTGTTCTTCAGGCAATTCTGACAGAAAGTTCTTCCTCATGCCAAACGCTTATCAGTCTCCCTTCCCTTCTATCTATTTGTCTTAACTAGCCCCTTGGGAGCACTCAGTCAAGTATATCCCTCTTCTACCTGCTTTTCATACTTGAAGGTAATGATTATGGTCTTTCCAAGTTCTCTCTCTCAGGCTGAACCTTCACTTTTCTAAGTTCTGTCAATGCCAGGCCCACGTTAGCCTCAATGGAGGTGGTCTACATTCATCAACTTTAGGAGACCATGTATGTGAGAAAACTCACTAAGCATGTCCGTTATTTTAAAAAGTCTCTATTACAACAAGTCGTTTCTATTACCAAACCATTTACCAAATCTGGGTTGGCTACTTTTCTTTATTGCTTGAAAATCACCATTATACACTCCATGCCTTAGGTTGCTTTTCCTGCAGTTCTAGATGGTTCTCCTTCCTTAGCTTGGCCCACGAAGCTTTCCATGACCTGTCCTTGACTTTTCTCTCCAGTCCCATCCATAAATACTGTCCTTCACTCCTGCTACGCCCTGGACACACCAAACTACTGTGTCCTGAAAGTCCCAAGGTGTCTCCCCCCACCCCATATGCTGCGTTCCACACGGACCACTCTTTCTCCCCTTCAGCACATGCCTAATGCTTTCAAGGGGCAAGTGTCCTGAGGGTGGACAGAGTACATTAATCAATGTAGGTTAACTGCTGTTAAAAATAACCTTCAAAATTTAGGGACTTAACACAATCAAAGTTTATTTCTCATTTATATGGCAGTCCAGTATTGTTTGGGAGGGGCAGTGTTCCTAGGTGAGTCAGTCATCTGCACGCAATCCTTCAAGGACCCAGGCTCCTTCTGACTGGATAATGCTGACATCTACACTTGGTCTCCAAAGTCTTCTCAGAAAGGGAAGAAAGAATGTGAAGGATTTCATGTTCAGGCCAAGACATGGTGTCCATCACTTCTGCCCACATTCCACTCACCACAACGCAGTCACAGGCCTCCACCCCTGTTGCGAAAGAAGCTGGGAAATGTAGCTGGAAGAGGAAACTGAGATAGGGCTGCTGAATGGATAGTATTATGCCTAGATGACTCCACTTTGTTCTCCATGAAAGTCTATGGTGACTGCTCTCACTGCACTTATTATAGTGGAAGGGGAAATTAAATACTTTGACTTGTGTGTTTTCCCAATTGAACTGTTAAGTTCCTTAAGCACAACAATGTGGCTTTCACCTTTACATTGCTAGCATGTAACACAGGACATTCCTGCCACAAATGTCAGTTCTCTTGTGAGTGAATGGATTAATGAAGGAGTCTTGGCACACTCTTCCTGCTGTTGCTAGCTAGCTTGCTGAAATCTTGAAGACCCAAAGATCAAGACATACTGAAGCTTGGCTCCTCTGCACTGGGGTCAAGAGATGCTGCAGTGGCTTTTATAGCAGATCCGAAGATGCCCATGATAATTAAGTCATCTCTTTGTTCCCCTGGCTATGGGCTCTTCCCAAGCACAAGCTTGGTCTTACTCATCCCTGGATCCTCAGCACTCAGCACTCTTAGAAAGCGCCTGTTAAATAAGTGAATATAAAATACTGTTATAAATAGGATAATCAGATCACAGACTCTATTAACTTTAATTTCACGCCAAAAGTAACAAAATTTGGTATCAGGACCAGCCATGAAATGGCAACAAAGAGTTAGTTTTACTATGGCTTACAACAATTATCTTTATATCCTTTAATAATACTGTCTACTGTTATATTCTTTTAATAATACTGCCTCTAATACATTTTAGGGCTAAGAAATTTTTTTAGAAGGTTGTATTAATTTTTAAATAAAGGGAAATGGTGGAAAGCACTTAACCATTTGAATTTGACAACCCTGACCCCAGCTTGTGATAGTGGTGGTTTCTTGGACAGATGCAGAAAGGCTGACTTCCCCCTTTGGACCAGTTCATTACAAACTGAGATATCATCATTTGGAAACTGAAAAGGCAGGAAAGGCTGTGTTCCTTTTCCAGCCTATAAATAAGCAGAAGGACAAAGATAAAGACTAAAGGGGCTTCCAAGCCAGCATTTTGAAATTGTGTTGACCCACCTTAAATGCCTTACTTACTATGACCACTTTTTAAGGGAAAAAAAAAACCTCAACTAGAAAAAAATTCATGTGTGCTTCTTTTCCTGACACTTTGCATTAACCGTTAAGGAAACAGCCAGAACCCTTAAATCTATTGTTTTTTCTTTTATCAAAACTAATATAAACATTTGCTCTCTGGATGTTGGTTGTTGTGCTCAAAATACCCAAGATTAACCTGCTGAAATGAGTGTTCACTTTCTGGTGCCTTAGCAGTGCTTATATCTTGGTAAGTAAATTAAAGAAGCAACAGGTCCATAACTAGTCCAAAAATATATTTACTTTAAAATATACAGTGAAACCTACATTTGAATTAAAATGTAAACCTCAGTAATTCATCTTTTTTTGCACTAAGGAAAGTTCAATTTCTTTATTGGTAATTTTCAAATCAACTTAATCTAATCCATCAAACAAGATATGAAAATGAAACTTTAATGCAGCATTATCTTGAAAAATCACCTTCCAGGATCACCATCTTTTTTTTTTCAAGATTATAAAGCCTTAAAAGTTCAATGAAAATCAGACACATAAAACCCAAAGAAAAGCAACCTTGAACGCTTAAAGAAATAGCTCAGCGAATCTGAGCATCAACCGTGGCAGACCCGAGTCCCGCCGTGTAGGCCTGCATGAGGATGAGACCTAGTTCAAGGCCTAGAAAATCAGACCAGCTGGAAGATAGCTCCATGAAATAAAGAGAACTGAGAGGAGATGGGAAAGAGATATGCAGAGTTTGAACTAGAGGCCTCTAGGCTTCAGAAATTCCCAAAGTCCTCTTATCTCAAGGCCCCAGACTATCATGGAGCCCAGCTAGTAAGTATATCTTTATAGTGTGGGCACTTTTACCAGGTGGGTGCACCCCAGGCTTAGACTGACCTTACTACAAGAGTAGCTATCACCATCCTTGTCAAGAGGCTGGTTAACTGAGCACCCTACTACGTGTCATGTAATCACAAATTTAGGCATTCAAGATAAAGCTAGGAAGAAGACATAAAAGGTCCCCTCATGGGGCATACAGTCTGACAGGGAAAGTCCCCCTTTACCAAATAAGGACTTATGTGATCAAAGTCTCCTGGGAGAAATTAGCAGCTGTGGACTCACATTACAGGGGTTTCTAACTCAGTCAGGGGTATGGAAGGCTTCCCTGAGGAAACAGTAAGTAGTGCTATTCACACTTGCTCAAGTCACTAAACCTGGAAATGCCTTAGTACTCCCATCTACAAAATGGGATAATAATAGTATACACCATATAGAACTCTTGTGAGAATTAAATTAGATAACAAATAAACTAACCACAGTGATTAGTATATGTTTCTGCAATTACTGTTATTATTTTAATGTTTTTTATCACTACTATCATTGGCCTGAAGGAGTAAGTTAGCCAGGTAAAAGGAAGAAAAGAGGGACAATAAGAGGAGGTATTCCAGACAAAGGCAGAAATATACGTAAAACACCTGACACCCAAAAGGCTGTGGCCCCTCTAGACAGAATTACGACGGGGCGGGGGGAGGGGGGAGAGAAAATAAAGTTTTTTTGTAAGGAAATATCCTTCTGGATCCTTTTCAAAAGTTTCTTCTCACCCTGGCCATCTGAAGACCATTTTCCCTTGACTCGACTTTCCTTACCCAGATTCCATATTGTACTTTTTATTCTCTTTCTTATAATTTTCTGCATTTTCCAAATTCTCTCTATTATGCATGTATTACTTCCATAATTAAAAAAAGAAGAAGAGAAAGATTTTTTAAAGAGGTCCCGTGATTATTTCCCTTCCCATAGCAATCTACCCTCTGCCAAGTCTGGCTGCTATTCATGGCCCTCTTCCGCCCCTCCCCACTCACTCAGCAGCAAATCGTCAGCACTCCACTGCAAGAGCTCCCTTGGAGAGGTCTTCACATAGAACTCTGGCATCATGTTTCTAAAACGCAGATCTGCTCTCTCGCTCACCTGCTTAAAACATTTCATGGCCTCTTAAGCCCTACATAACATCGAAACTTCTTAGCCAAGTCACCCAAATGATCCAGGACCTAAGCCCAATCCATCTTTCCAGTGTCATTTCCTGCCACTCTTCATTAGTCATCACCCTTCTCCCCACCCAATCCCTGCCACACCGAACTACAACTCCTTACCAAACTCCCTGAGGACAGCATGTACTTTGATGCCCCTCTGTCTCCATTCATTTGAGTTTTGCTACCAAGACCAGCCTTCCAACTTTCTCCATCTTGCAAAATTCTACTTCTCCCAAATTCAGTGAGTCTCAATGTCATTTCCAACTTTCTCCTATCCTGTCCACTTCTCCCCAAAACACAAGCCCTTGGGAACTATTTTCATATTGGCCTCCAAAGAGTTAGATAAATGTTTATCTCTCTGCTTACATTCCAAGTTCCGTTGAAGTAGAAGCTACCTCTAGTTTACCTTTGTGTGCAGAAGCACCCAGTTTAAGTGGATAAATGTGTTGTTGTTACTTAAAATAATACAACGGTTTCTTTGAAGAAACGTCATAAAAGGTAGAATGTTCACACCATACTAGAGGAAGAAAAGAAGCAAAGACAATACATGCAAACCATTTCGATCATTTATCCTTCGCTCGCAATCTTACCTGAGCATTTATCACTTCAGCACCGTTATTGAGAGCTCACTATTTGCAGGCACTGTGCCGGAAGCTACGTACACATTTGTAAATAAAACAGATCCTTGTCCTCATAGGCTTACAATCTGCTGGTGCGATGGATGCTAAAGAAACAGAGAACTAAACATACAATTACGGATTGTGGCAAGTGCCATAGGGAAAAGAACAGGAGATCATGAAAGATGGCAACCTTGAGGCTCCAGCTGAAATCTGGAACCAGGGAAGTCTGCTTTAAGAAAGGAGCTGTGACAATGAAAAGTGAAGGCTCAGGAGGAACAAACCATGCCAAAAATGGGAGAAAGCACACTCCAAAAGAGGCAAATCGTCCTGGGAGGTCCTGAGGCAGGAGTGAGGGGAACATGGGGCTTTTGAGAAAGTGAAAGATGACCAGTTTGCCTGGTGAAGAAGCAGGAGTGCAGCAGGAGAGTGACGGCCAGCTGCTCTGAGGTGTGCTGGTTCTGTGAAACACGCTGTGTTTTCTTCTAGGGGCGCCCATAAGCCACTGAAGATTTTAGGCAGGCTTGGGGTAGGGCAGTGATGGGATCAGATTTACATATTTAAAATATTACTCTGAAGTGAGGAATTAAAATTCCTTTTAGGTAGAATTACTAGTGAGATGGAAAAGTTCTTCGTTTATTTGATTTTCCAGTACATTTAAGGTAATAGTTGTTTGAACATCCATCAGTCAAATATTATACTCATCAGTCAAATATTTATCTCTGATCATTCTCAAAAATGAAACCCAAACCACCCCTGTAGCTCTGGTTTCTCTGAAAAAATACACTTCAGGTATACAAAGTACAGTACAGGCCTTGGCCCCTAGAATTCCACAGTACAAGTGCCAACGAATGTTCAATCAGAGCTATCATCCAGCATTTAAAGCCTCTTATCAAGATAAAAACTAATACCTGATGTTGATTAAAACTTGAATTTTTTCATTTTAACTGCAGTGGGAAACTTGGCCTTTTCTATCAGAGCTCATGCTTTATGAATGGCATATAAGAAACAGTGGAGGCTATAATGTTTGTTTAGAAATGTCACACTCCTCTCCGCTAAGAACAAATTCACTCAAGTTACAATTATGTCGCAAAAAGGAGATAAAGCACATTTTTAGACTGTTCTGGTGACATTTTGTTGAACCAAAAGAAATGTTACAACCACAAAGAGGGAGAGGAGGGGAGGAGAGAGATAGGGCTGCAGGCTGCACGAAGACTGACAGGAACACACCTGCGCTCGCTCACTTCAGCGGATGGCCTGTGGCCAGCGAGCAGCACCATCACATGGACGCTGCTTAGGGCTCGGGAAGGAAAACTGAACGTGCTTGGAAAGCACACCAAAGAAACACCCAACACCCAGCCAAGGCAAGAGGTATAATTTGTACACATGGTGTAATATGAACTCCCTCTCCAAGCTTTTTATGTTATCCAACATTAAAAACAATGTTTGGAAAAATCAAGGAAAGAAAAGGAAATCCAGACCAGACAAGGGAATAGAAAGCAAGGAACTCTGGGTAATGTACAAGGAATGGGACTTAATGGTTTTAGAAAAAAAATCTTGAAAAGGTAAAGTAGTAGTTGTACCAATAATAAAAACTAACTCTTATTTAGCACATACTTTATATTAAGCAGTGTACTAAGTGTTTTTCATGGGTTATTTCATTTAAGCCTCTTACCAGCTCTACGGTGGGTAGGAACTTTAATTCCATTTAGAAGATGAGGAAACTGGGCTAAATCCAGTATCATGAAGCTAAAATGTGAATGTGAGATCCGCTCCCTCTCACTGGAGCTTTTGCAAATAAATCCCAGGTAAGCATTGTCAGTTTTTCATTCTAGATACGTAAGGCTTAAATACAATATAGATTTTTACCTTAACCTCTTTAAGAAAAAGTTTAGGTTTTCCTCCTTTTTTAAACACAATATCCTAAACATTATTTAAAGTTCTCTTAATAACTCACAATATACCAAGCAGAATTTAAACATTAGCTATCACATTCTACCTTAATAGCAACCTAAAGAGATACTGACATATGGAGGACTATTGTTCCTACATCAAACGGAAGCCGAATGCTCTTTGAGCTGTTCTCTTTTTATATACTTGGACGGTCAATTCCCTCACTGCCAAGTTATCAACCCCAACTTCCAGCTGCTGTCAGGTGCTGAGCTCTAGTAGCAATCGACCCTCTCCTGCCTCCAATTCAGCTGCTTCTCCAGTCTTCTCTTGCTTCATGCCTGGCCTTCTGAATCCCAACGGGTTCCGTTCAACATTTTTATCAAGTCAACTCTGACCTGTGTTTGTTCTCCATGGGCTCTTTTATCAACAGTGATAGCAGAGATACTGTGTCAAACCAAGAAAACTTACACTTCCTTTCAAGCAAACCTCAGCGAGCCAGTCCTGAGGGACACTGTAGCTTAACATAGGTAGAGAAGACCGACAATCCTGTGAATTAGTAGCAGTATCCTCATTTTACAGAGAGGTAAACTAAGGCTCAGGCATTCACCAACTCAGGCGTTCACAGGTAACAGGCAGCAGAGCTAGGATTTGAACACGGTGTCTCTGTGTGCTAAGGTTCGCCTCAACAAAAGGGAGTGGGAAACACAATAATTAATGTAATACTAATGGCCTCAAGAAACAGCCACAATTTTCTTTATGTATTTAATGTATGGTAAGTATTGAACAATATCACAAATCTACATTAAAATTGAGAGAAGATTTAGAGTGTAGACCAGAAGTCGCTAAACAAGCAACATACAAAGTGTGACCAGCTGGGCAGGGCCGCCCTCGCATTAATCAGCCCAGCCTGAAGGTTCGTCACACTCTCACACATCACGTGACTTCTGCAGTGATTTCCTGGTGCTCTTGGGTGCAACCCACCACTTCCAAAGCAGATTATTGCATAAAAATAAAACTACTACGCTAGGTAATATAGGTTTCTCTAATACACAAAATGCCTTAGAATAAACATATTGCTGGCATCAATGTTTGCATATCATGACACTCAGGCTTTACTGACCACCTTATTCAGACGACTGCTTCAGAAACCCATTTATCTCTCCCATTTAGATGCAATTCTATTTCAGCCTGGTTGTCCAAATCCATCCATTTACTTAACCCATATGTATTAGGTAGATACTGGGCCACAGATACTCTGTGCTACATATTTATGCTAGGTGGCAGGACTGAAGTAGACATACTTTAAGTATACGATGCTGGGTATTATTTAGTTAAGTACGGTGATTGTAACTAATTACAATTAGTTACAATTAATTGTAATCATGTTAATTACAATGAACATGAACCTTTATTTACTCATAACGATCATTAAAATTGTAAATATTTTAAAAGTAGATCAAGAAACTTGTCCCATACATTTCACACATGAAACTACATTAAAAGCATCTTCTTCCCAAATGACTAATACTTAAAGGCACTGAGGTCAACACGCAGTGGAGAGGCCTTCACACAGCAACCAATGACACCCGGAACTACTTCCTTAAACCTGTAGTAAGAATGGTTGGTCACATCTTGGTGTCCTGGATCTTAAAACACACACACAGAAAGAAACCACCAGAGAAACTTTTAAGCACAAAGGCCAACAATACCAACCGACAAAGCACTGGGCTTCGGGGAAATGGCTCTTGGATGGCGCAGGCCCTTGCGCTACGTTCGCTTTAGACTCACACGGGCTTTGTGTGCCATCTTGACTCTTTTCAACCACAGATGGGAGGCGCCTGGGCAAAAATCGCACCAGCTTAAAAAAAAAAGCTCCCTAGAAGTTCAGGCAGCACCTTTATAATACAGCTTCAAAGACCAGATCTAATTGCAGTCTAATTGTTTTTGTGATGCACTTATGTTTTGAGATTGTTTGGCCTACAGTCAATCTGCACTGATGTTCCCAACAACCTGTTACTACTGTGTCTACCACACTATGGCTTCTATTCACGCACACTCAGGCTTTCTCTGCCTGCTTTCTAGCACTGGCATCATTTATTCTATTTCCCGTAGGTGCCAAATCTCCCAGGGTTAACTAAGTTGTTGTCTCCCTCAGAACAAACTTTAGTAGCTTCCCAGGCACATGACAGTTAATTTCATCTTAGAAAAATAAACTAGACACCACACAAAGTGCTGCCATTCTTCCTGTGTATAACATTTACATTTAAAATGCTTTTACTTGATCCTCCATGATCTTTTTAATAGCACAAAAGCTTAAAAGATTAAGTGTTCTTTTGGGAAACCTTAAATCCATAATTCTTAATGGCGGATTTCAAATAACTGAAAATGATACATACGTTGATCTTTAAAAATTTCAAACAGAAGTAGAAACCAACATAAGCATGACATTTCTGGCCTATTTAAAAACATTTTTATCTTTCTTCACTCGTTTATCATTATTAACTGTTGACCAAAGTTGTATATTATTTCACATATAATATAGTTAATCTTACTGCCTCCACTGATTAGGGAACATTTTATAACCAATGTTCTCCTCGACAAATAATTCATTCCACTTTTCCATGACTTGGAAAGTAAAATTTCAGAACACTGCCTGCCACCACCACTCAAAGCAGAGCAACTGACTCACTGGATGGACGAGATAAAACCTAATGCGCTTATCCTCTCTCCAAGAGATCAGGTTCTCAGTACTGATTGAACCCAATGTGTACAAAGGCATATATCGGGAGACAGGAACTTCCTCCAAACACCGCTTTACTTCAACCCTAAGCTTGATGAGCTACGGGAGGATTTATGGCTTTCCCTACACCAGCATCATTAATTGGGAAGAATCTTTAATTACATTCTAACATATAATTAAATCCATTAACTTTGTAGGTAAGTTAAAACAAGTCTCTGGGCCTAAGAAGGTAGAGCCTCCCCAGAGAAGGTGATGACCCCACTCTGCCCTCAACTGCTCCATCCTTAACCTGAAGCCAGACAATCAAGGTGAACGTCCTGCTTCGGATCATAGATTTTATTTTTTAAGATTTTATGTATTTATTTTTAGAGGGAAGTACAGAGAAAGGAGAGAAACATTGATCGGTTGCTTCTTGCATTCCCCCAACTGGTGACCTGGCTCACAACCCAGCTATGTGCCCGAACTGGGATTTGAACCCATGACTTTTTGGTTTGCAGGAAGATGCCCAACCCACTGAGCCACAACACTCAGAGCTAGTCGTAAATATTGGGGTGCATCTGCTTTTCTATGGGGAATAGGCAGCTGAGGCGACGTGATGACTCTGAGAGGCACCAAATGAGAGAAGCAGAAGGAGGTGGTGGTGACTGTCACTCAGCATGTCCCCGTAAGTTAAGGGGACCAACACCCAGGGGCTCCACGATGGACAGCCTGTTGATAAGGACACTGCAATGCAGACGCTGAGTCTCGATGAAGGTTATCATAGAACTACTGGGGTTTGGCCACAGGTCTGACAGCAGGCTAGTTACCCAGGAAAAGAAGTTCTGGAGCAGCTGCTGCAACAGTGCTCACTCCCTGTTCTATTGCTTTGTTTTGTTTTTCTCTTTGGCTATTTTGCTCCCCTTTAAGGCTGCCCTTGACTCAGCTTATTCTGATTTTACTAACATATAATTCAGTGGATGTGAGAGTGCACATGTGAGGTGGGGAGGAAAGAGGTGTGTTTTCTCTCTGGTCCCTAGGCTCCTTGATAAATGACCACCTCTGCTGCCACCTCCCCTTCTGGTGACCTTGCGGGAGTTCTTCTAAAGACACACAGCATCCTCTTGTTCTCTTTGGTCTTCATTCAGCCTACTACAATGAGTGAAATGAGCACTGATGCTTAATTTTTTAGAACATATGCTTTTGTTTTTTGAACCACGGATGATGCTCTGATGAAAGGAATACAGTACAAATGGTGGCATTACAATCATCAGAGAGAGGCAGGGTGGCTGGGGCCACGTCCACAGTTTCAGAGCTTACTTCACTCCAATTCAAGTCAGTGGAAGGGCAGAGTGTGACTACCTGGACCTTTCCTTCAACTTCTATAAAGTCAGCACAATGGTTGCTAAAGGGCCAGAGTCTCTCACCTCTGGAGGGTGAGCCCCCATGGATGCTCTGGCTTCAGGACAGCGTTCGGGCAACGGTGAGTATACCCAGCCACAAAGGCTGTGGAGGACACCCCGCCTGGCTCCCACCCATCACTGCCACTCACTGCCTTCCTCCCTCCCTCTGCACGACTCTATACTCCATTTGGTCCACACAAGTATTTGCCTTCAGTAAATGACTCAGATATTCTTCACAAATACAAATTTCCAGTAGAATATAATAGAAAGGGGTCAGAGAAAGGAGAGTTTAATTTCCCTTGAACCTGCTGCTTATTTTGTTTCAGACATTAGCCATGCGGTCATTTGCTTAGCTGTGAAAGAATCCCTTAGGCTTAGAGGCAGCTGAATGGAATCACCATTGTTATCTTCTTGATTTAATAATTTCTATCAATATTCAGTTTTCTATGACAACAGAAGGCAAGTAGCAGAGCAGATGACCCAAACCAGAACAACAGATAACGTGTTACTATTATTGTTTTACATGCCCTGCCCCCATCAATTTCCTCCCCAAGCTCTCTTCTGCTTAGCCCAGTGGGCCCCAAACTTGGATGTGCACCAAACTCATCTGAGGAAGGATATTCAAGTGGCCTGAAGGCATATTGTGTTGTGAGGAAAAATCAATCTGTTTTGTGCCATTTATCACAGGTACCTGGCAGGTGTACACTCAAGAGTTGGTGCTTAATATTTACTGAGTTCACAAATGTGCTAAGTACTGAAACAGCAAGGGCATAATCCAGGTTTCAAGGAGGCAACCTTGAGATGACCTTCTGTAGACCTATAATTTATCATATTACACTGGTCAGACTATGACAGAAAAGGAAGGAGCTGACAAAAGAAGAAAGGGTGATTTTTTTCTAATAAGGGAAATGAGTGGCACTCATGGGAAAGATTTCACATCTGGGGGATTTTTGAGATTCCAGTACTGAGTAAGTAGAAATGATACTCTCAACAATAACAATATTTGGCAAGAAGAATAGAGAACTTGGGCAAATGATGAAGAACATCATATTTGCCATGATCATTTGCTAGAGTTAGATGGACATTTCAGTTGAAGGATGAAAATCTGAGATGAATGGAAGAGACTGAAGGTGAAAAAGGCAGTCTCATACTTGCTATTTCTGCATTAAAGGGGAAAAAAGCAAGTCAAGGAAATGGCATCTTCCTGTAGAATTGACAAAATAGAACCTACTGTCAGGACAAAAGAGAAAAAAAAGATCCATAAAATTTCTCATACTCTTTTTTGCTTCTGACAAAAACCTTCATTTCTGCTAACAGTAGTTTCCAACATAAAAGAGAAATCTTTTCTTTTAAAAATAAAAGAAGTTTAAAAATATGTTCCAAGTAGTAAAGATGAGTAAACTGACTGTTACTACAACTATTTAATCCAGAACCTTTCATTAAGAGATCTACTTTAGTTCTATAATATGACTCTCAAAAAGCATCAGTTCAGGCTGCTAAGAAACAAAGTATTTAGGGCTGAAAAATGATTACTGTGTAGTCTTTAGCCAGGACTGTGACTGGGTTTAGTGACCATGCCTTACACACCAAGGTGTGCTCCACTGTAGCTCAACAGCAGCCCTGGAAGGAGGGCAACGAAAGGGGCTCTAACCTAACGGGCTCCTATTTTATTCCATGGCTACTTCCTCTTTTCATGCACAAGTGTTTTGTTTTATAGGTTGTCTTCCTTTCTCCTCTAAGATCATGAAAAAGAATTTGAATTTCACAAAATTAAACAGCAGTTCAGCCATCCACCATGAACTTAAAAAGAGAAAACCCATGTTTTGTATTTTACTAACTAAATACTGTATAGCCTCTTTGAAAGAACATGGAGGAGTGGTATTCTCTCCTCCATGCTGGTGGAAGGGTGAGTAAAGACAGACATTTCGGGGAGCACAAAGCACACGAAGACTGCCCACCCCACTCCCAGAAGCACTCCTCAGTGAAGGTCCTGCACATGAACACACACAGCTGTACACAAATGTTCACAGGAATATTTCTAGAACAGTGAAAAAAAGTCTGCAACAATCTAAATAGGCATCAAAAAGTGAATGGGTAAATTGTTGTGTAAGACAAAATTACTGGGCAGTAAAATGAATAAAATAGATGTATATGTAATCAACATGGACATTTCTCAAAACCATAACTTTGAATTAACAAAACTGCAGAACAATATTCTAGCATAAAGAGTATGATGTCATAAATATAAATTGAAAAACATAAGAATGCAGTACTATAAACTGTTTTGTTGATATACATAAACGTAAAACAAAAGTATAATGACGTGAACATGAAGAACAGCTTCAAAATTCACAATGGGAGGTGCCTTGAGGAAGGAGGGAAAGCAGTATTTTATTTCTTGAGTTAAAAGGAAAAAAAGAAGATAAAGCCTATGTAGCAAATGTTAATGATTAATACTTTAAGGTAGATATATAGGTTCTTAAAGTTGTTCTCTGCAGCTTTCTGGATGTGAAATTGACTTTTCAAAATAGTATAGCTTTCATATATTTTTTAAATTCATTCAATTGCCCATTTACTCATGAATTCAACAAATATTTGTTGAACGTGTCATTAATCCTGGGATACAGAGAATAAGAAAAGATCCTTGCCCTTGTGAGGCCCACACGGATGGACTAATTCCTATTTAGGAATCCTGTCACATCCCACAATGTTTACCGTAGGAAGGGTCTCCATTAAGTTCGAAATTGCTCCAGAGTGACTGCAATGCGCTTATGTACAAAACAGCATGCTACTATAGATCCAAAAATAGTTGTCAATATTTATCTTTAACTATCTTCTTGCCAAGAGTCTTTAAAGGGCACTGAAGCAAATGAGTTTTGAAGATGTTCCAAAGTGAATTATTATCAAACAGACAATCATAATGATAAAAAGTCAAATAAGCTGATCTTCCTTTGAAGGTTTTCCAGAAAGACAGATTAATTGGCCAACCTGTCACTACTAATGACAACATATGTGATATAATGAAACTTGAATTTGGCATAATCACCACAGCACAACAGCCCTTCCAACATCTTATGACTCAATTCTGTAGAAATTCCAGACTAAATGTCTTGTGCATCCTGTTTTTCTCTAAGGTCACTGTGGAGAGTCTGTGCATAACAAACATATATCACCACCTGTACTGGAAAAAATCAAGCCGCAGTATTGTTGGCTACCTCCAACATTATTGCTCCTGTCCCACTCGATCCTACATTTTCATCCTACTTTTTTACTTGATAAAGAAAGGCACCACATTTTCAGTCACCACCTGTCTGTTCTCAGGTCTGCAGTCAGCTATTCTGACTATTATTTATTTACTTTCAAAGAGGGACCAGGTCTACAGTAAGAAAAAGTCAGATACTAACCAGATCACAGCCAGTATCAGGAGTAAGGAATCCCAGTGTGAAATGATTAAAGCAGGCTTGGCTCCAGAGCCAAGTGTGAGGACTGTGGAACGGAACTCTCTCTTCTCTCTAATGCTTTCTCCTGAGAGTGCTCATCAATCATTGAAGTTCGCAGTAGAGCCCATCAGACTGGAAGCCTGATTCAGAACACCCAAACCTGTGCATGGGTCTGATCAGGCAGTAGGAAAGAGGAGGCTGGGTAAATAAATTAGGCCTTGGTAAGGCTACAGGTATATACACGCGCATTTCCTCTCTCTCTCTTCTGAATTTCAATCCTTACTTGGTAATTACAAACGTCATCTAGCCTTCATGAAGCCTCCCTCTCTAGGTAATTCTAAGACTTATGAGAAAAGCTTTTGTTAGCTTAAAATGTACCTGTGTATTATTATCATATGGTATATATACATTCAAACTATATTATTATAATTTTATCACAATTTATTATAATCCCAAGGGATTTAAGATTCTGTCAATCATACCTATACCATTTTCTAAAATCATTTTCTTTTATGACATTAAATTTACTCAAATTATATTATAATAAGTTCTAGAAAGTTTCAGAATATACATATAAATATGAAGTAGTTTGCTTTGAACTGACACTTTGTCAAATACTAAAGAGAAAAAAATTCTAAATTGGACATCTATGTGAAAATGAGACACCAAAACAGATAAGACTATCTGCTAATTGGGAGAAGACTAATTTTAAGATGTTTAAACTTGAGAATTAGATTAATAAGGCCTCAGTTTTTGTTTTTGTCTGAGGTAAGAGTACCCATTTCTCAAATGTTAACACAGTAGCCAAAACCAGCACCAATGTAACACACATATACACACAAAGCAAAAAGCCCAAATTTCAAGCCTCAAGGCCTACAGCTATGATGTAGAGAAGTATCTGCTTTTAGTTTAATTATACACGTGTTGAATCTTTATTGTGAATAAATCACTTAAATGAGCCTTACTTGGGGGGTAGGGAAGAACTAGGTAAAGCTCTTTCCTCAAGTGAAACAATGAGGTGGGGTGAGAAGAGTTTGGCTTCGAAGTCTGACTCCTTTCAAATTCCGCTCAGCTCCTCACCTGTGGGGTGGCACCTTGGGCCAGTGCTGCACCTCTGTGAACCTCAGTTTGCTGTCATGTAAAATGGGGTAATAATCATTACCTGCCACAGGTTGCTGTGAGAGTTAAATAATTTCATACAGTACCTGACAATAATGGGCAAAAAATAACTGTTAATCCCCTTCCAAGTCCCTGGCTGGCATAGCTCAGTGGATTGAGCGTGAGCTGCGAACCACAGCATCACAGGTTCGATTCCCAGTCAGGGAACATGCCTGGGTTGCGGGCCAGGTCCCCAGTGGGGACCACATGAGAGTCAACCACACACTGATGTTTTTCTCTCTCTCCTTCTCCCTCCCTTCCCCTCTCTAAAAATGAATAAATAAAATCTTAAAAAAAACTGAAAAAGTGATGAAGACCCAATTTACCTCATGAGAAAAAAAGGAAAAAATTTTAAAAAAAAATCCCCTTCCACTTGTCTCTTTTCCCAAAGAAGGGAATCATGCAGGGACAGAAGCATTAAGTGTTGGCAACACTCGCCAAGGAGACAAACAAATAATCTGCTAACAAATGAAAATGATAATTTGAGAGGATATTCTACTCTGCACATGTGATATCAAAAAGATGGGCAAGGACTAATTGCTACACGAAATGCCAAAGGGTCGCTCGCAGCTAACCAATAAATTTGTAAAGGAGAAGCTTAGCCATGATGGAACAGAAAGGGTGTTTTGTGAGAGCTAATGAGAAGAAAAAGGATTTCTGATTAAATACCACTCGATTCCTGGTCATATCACTTGAGTGTCATCTCAAAGTCAATCTCAGGCATCGCAAGGAACCGTGCGGAAGTGACTACAGTGGGACTCTGTTTCCCAAACTCCAAAAAGGCTTAGCAGAAATACTGTGAAGACATTAACTGTCATCCAGACTGACTCCTATCTTTCGATCCACAAGGGTATCATAACCATCGTCTAGATAAAATAAGCTTTCTGGACCCACAGGCATCCAGTCAATTAGCAGAACCTCTGTCCGGGCTTTCAAATGCTGTGGATCAGCTGGGTAATTGCAACCCTAACAAGAACTGGATTTCAACAAACCCGAGGTGCCATCAACAATGGGATACACCACTATACTATGTACCCCTTAGAAATCAAACATGCTCCCACATGAGAAATCTAATGGGAGAGCATTACAGGCAACTGAGATGCCAAAGGGTACCATTCTCTGGGGAAGGACAAACAAGAAATAAACTTACTACGTTGAACGAGACAACAAGGAAATGTGCATTTCTCAAGCTTGTGAATGAGTGAAGAGAAGAAAAAAAACTCCCCGGAGGACGGCCACTGCATCCACACAACCAGTGTGGCACAAGGAAACCTCAAGAGAATTTAATTTCAAGCAGTCGCAGACTGGTAGTGTCCTCAGGTGGCTATCACAGATAAACACAAATCCACAAATCCCTACTGGAAGAACTGGACTTTAATCCAGGCTGATGGCCCCTCAGACGCTATATATATATATGCACATATGTACACATACACACATATATACTTCTCAATCTCAAGGATGTTGAAGTATGGGGAAGAAAATGTGTACATTTGGAATTAAAGAAAGGCAGTAGCTGTTTTCTTAGAAAGAATAAGATATTATATATAGCTTTGGGTCACTGGACAAGTACTTATTAGTATGTGCATAACAGAGGTTTGAAAACAATTGAAGGCATGGCCCCTGCTTACAAGCAGCTTATTAACAATCGTTCTGGGAACACAGATTCATGTTTTTATGTCACTTACTTTGGGACTGTTTTGCCAGTATGGTTGCAGTGCCATCACTAAACGGCGGGGAAATGCACACGCTCACCCTCTTCTTGGGTTCACTTTTTATGGTCTAGCACCAAAGTCAGCTTAATAAAATAAGCTTATTTTAATTCTTCCAATTCCAACGACGACAACAACAACAAAAACCCATGCAAGCTACTTTCTGATTACTTTGATTAGTCTTCCTTTAAAATAACAGTATTATGGCCCTGGCCCAATAGCTAAGTTGGTTAGAGTGTTGTCCCGATATGCTGAGGTTGCAGGTTCGGTCTCCCCTCTGGGCACATGCAGGAAACGAACCAATGAATGAATGTGTAGACAGATGGAACACCAAGCTGACGTTTCTCTCTCTCTCTCAAATTAATAAATAAAAAAATTTAAAAAGACCTTTAAAAATAAACCACAGTATTGTGTTCGGCATGTGGGATTCAATCTTGATCATTTGATCAAGCTAAAATTTATAGCTTAAGTAAATATGATTGACTTCTGTCTTGGGCAAGAAAATCTGAGAAAACTTTATCCATAAGGCTTTTTAAAAAAAACTACAATGTGAGGTATCATAAAAGCAACTTTGATTCATTAATTCAGCTTTGAAAAGTGAACATCTCATTTACTGGTCAAGAGAGATTTGAACTTTTATATGAAAATAGGTATGGGGCTAGTTTAATAACAGCTCATTGGAAGAATGAATTGTTAGCATTACTTCTGCCCTTGCCCGTGACAGAGTTAGCATTCACCCGTGCGGGGAATATTACTGGATACATGTACATATGCCAAAACGCAGCTCCAGGGGACCCTTACACAAAAACTCTCTGTTTGATGCCACCTGGGAAATTTTCTGTCACCATCACCTAAAGGAATACAGGTTTCTCCTCCAAACACAGAGTCACTAGGTTTCATGCAGTTGTACTTTTCTTACAATGCCCTCCTCCCCACTCTGGGTCCTTCAGCTCTGCATGTTCAGAAAGTCAGTTCAAATAGAAAAAATGACTGGTAACTGCAAGCAAACCTAAAAGAATCTCGAAGAATAAACTACATAGAAATTAGACTTAGTATGGGTATACACTCTCAAATTCTACATGGCCTGGCTCATGTTTACACATTAGATCATTCTTTCATGGCACTTTCAGCCACTTTTCCAAGTCTCGCAACCTTAATTCAAACCAGAGTCCGCTCTGTCTGCCTCCTTGGACGTGAAGGACCCAGAGGTTCTTGCCTGGGTCTGTTTCTCATCTCCTGGGTCCTTGCTGCCATCACAGCTCTGACTCGAGGCTTCCTTGGATTCTGCCTTTACAAGTTATATGGCCCTTAATGGCAACTAGGGTATGCAGGGCCCTGAGAGCTTCCAGCTGTTTTTTATATTCATGATTTCTCTAGGAGGTTCAGCTTCTACAGAGTTGGACAACCCTCCACCATAATCACTGTCCAAAGGTTTCTAGTTGCCCACCTTGGTACCCACCACCCCACAGACCATTGTCTTTCATGGAGTCACTAATCTCAGCACTTAGATCCAGACCTTCCGTTTCCTCTCAGGACCTTAGGGGTATCCCTATCACTCTGGCTGAAGCCACAGGCTTATGTAAACAACTCACACAGCATGCTGGGGAAGAATCGAGGGACTGGTCACAAGGCAACATGTATAAAGATAGAGGATACACATTCCAGATTGTAACCCTGCACATAAGTTAAAAAAGGCATTCAAAAAATAAATTAAAATAAAGTAAGGAGACAAAATGCTGACCTCATGGTGATTCAATAAAACAATGAAAAGTGGGGCGAGGGCAGGGCTATGCATTTCTGAAAGAAGGAATGAGAAAGAAGATCCTTAATCGGAGATGCTCAGCCCGCACTGGCAGCATCTGAGGCCTACTGCAGATAACCATGGTGTTCAGTGAGCATGGTGCGCCGGAGCCTGGGAGATAGAACTGCACAGACAACGTATTTAAGCCCATGAGACTGTTGTGCGAGGGTAGACATAAAAGAAAAACAAATCCAAGCTGGTGTTCTGCTTGGAGTAGCTCCACATCACACTCCCCAAATCTCATTCTGTGCACCCAATTCATTTTTACTTTCTAGCATATGTTAATTAACTATATTATAGACTCATCAGAATAAAACATTGACATTATTCTTTTTCCACAGTGCCTAGTACATGGGTGTTTTCTTAATTATATAAAAAGAGACACTATAGATTAAATTTGTTCTATTTATCAAACACATCAACTTGTTCTCTTCCCTTTTACTACCGCTTACTCTAACGTGAGATAGATACATTCATACTTAACTATGTACATTTTAACAATACTAATTAGTATACATATAAACTCCTTGAAACAATGGCTGGCACATAGTAAATATTCAATAAATGCCAGTAGTCATTATCACTATTATTTGTCATTAATGTTAATAACAATTTACTTTGCTACAATGAATACTAATTATATCATGGCTTATATTTGCCAGGAAATTCCTACAGCTTGCTAGATGGAGGAGTTACATAGTACTTGAGTCTTACAAGGTAGGATTCCAAAGTCAAATAATTAATGAAAAATTGGTCAGATCTCTTTTGTATACATCACGAGCACATCTGATTTTGTACTTAGAATTTTTTACGATCACTAGTGAAAAATTAGCTGTTAACACTAATTTTGTTTAAAGAACATAGACAGTACCTCATCTGAGGGCGCTTCCAGAAATCTGAAACAAGGTTCCCACAGAATCCATTTTAAAATACATACAAACAAAGCCTTATTATGGTTAGAGTTTCCTCTCACCTCATTCTTCATGCATATGCTGGATCAGTCTCTCTGAAATACTGTCATTCCTCATCTTAAAAGTTTGAGTGGTTCCCCATTGCCCCATGGTAAGGTAAGAACTTTCCACTTGCCTAGTGGCCCCTCCGGGCTTTGCCAGAATGTCCCTGCATTGCTCCTCCAGTCCGCCTATTCTGCCTCCAACACCTCCCATCAGGATCATTTTCTTTCTTTCAAGACTGAGCCCAAATGCTGTCCCATCTAGAGCTTTCCTGATTTCCCCTGGACAGAAGTGAGGTCTGTTTCTTAAGTTTTCTGTAGAACATTCTCCTCATACCACGCATGGCCCTCATCTTAGGCTGCTAATGGCTATTAACTACACACAGCTTCCCCTGGTTGTGGTGTATTGTCCCTAAGAGTGGGGATATGTCTTCTGACCTTTGAATCCTCCAGATGCCTAATTAAGAATATCTGTGCAAAGAATATTATTATAGAAGAAATTTAACAAGAAACCCACGTAAGAATCAACATAATTCTGTTAAGTTCCAGGAGTGGTCTCTCTCAGGCTCATGTCTGGCTTAGTTTAACATTCATATATAGCATTTGAAAGAGGTACACATTAAAACACCCACATCTACATGCTAACAACAATCTACTCATTAATAACACTGAGCTGATAGGGTTGAGCTCTGGAAAAGTGGATCCAAAAGGTAATGAATTATCCTCAACACCCATAAAAGTTAAGCTTAACGCAGCCCACTAAACTATCAGGAACAACTAGAACAATGTTTGGGAGTCACCTGGATAAACTGAAAGGAAGCAGCCCAATAGAAACCATAACCCAAAAGCACAATAAGCACTGGGTGTAGAGTTATTTAATGGAAATAAAATTAAAAGAACTAATCTTACCATGTACAAGATTCAAGTGCATCTAAATTGCTCTAGAAAGACGTCGTTATTGCCCTTCCAAAACAACAAAACAGAGAACTGAATATCTCAAAGAGCAGAGATATTTCTATGAGAATGTAATTTTTATTTTTTAAAGATTTTATTTATTATCTTTAGAGAGGGGAAGGGAGGGAGAAAAAGAGGGAGACAAACATCAATGTGTGATTGCCTCTCACTTGGCCCCCATTGGGACTTGGCCCACAACCCAGGCATGTGCCCTGACTGGGAATCGAACCGGTGACCCTTTGGTTTGCAGCCCAAGCTCAATCCACTGAGCTACAGCAGCCAGGACAAGAGAATATAATTTTTAAATTAAGATTCTTTGGTCTGGAAAAATATCTATTCGAAGGAGATATATTTAAAGTTTATAAAACTGTTACCAAACTTATTCATCAAAGTATAGAAAATTAGGAACAGAGAAAACATGAAGTATGAATTTTTCTTGAAACAAACAAAAAGCCAGCAGTACTTCACAAAAGTGTGTGGATCACATTACTCTCAAGTCCTAAACATATAAATAGGTCCAAGAATGGTCTAGGCACACTCACAGATGATTGATTAATTTGGTTATTAAAGGGATATTTGGACCATTTGGTTGACCTCATCCAACTGACTAATGCTCTGAAAAGTACTCTTTTATTTCCAAAAGTAGGGGAAAAATCACGTTTAGAAAATCCTTTGGTCTAACTGAATGTTAACTTTCATATATTCTGATTATAAGTGGAGGCCCACTAGGTGTTTTGAGAATTGGGGAGAAGGATTTATATTATAAAAGAAAGTAAAGAATGAAAAGTTGTCATTATTAAAGACTTCGTAAGTTTCAGGCTAAGGTTATGGGGAGACAAACATTTCATTTTTTTACTGCATAATCGTATTTCAGATAACCTTTTAACTTTCTGAGGTACCCTACCACTCATTCAAATATCATGCTGCAAACCTTTCATAAGTCAGGTTGACAGTCTTTTTTTTTTCTTTTCCATATAACAGGTCAACTTGTTGTCAAGCAGCTCAAATCTCTCTAGAAACATGCTTAACAAATCCCCAAATTTTAGACAGCAGACTAGAAAACAGAGGCTAAACAGCTGGAGTCACTGGCTCCACTGACCTAAATTGAGCTCAAATCTTCCTTTTGGCATTGAGTCACACAATATTGCTATGTTTTATTTTGGTGTTGCTGTAAACTAATTTTCAGAGTTACAAAGCCAAACATCTCTGGGAAGCTGACAGGTAAAATATTACTATAGGGAAAACCAAAAATGTGTATTAAAAAATACATACTTACATTAATTAAAGATGGTACTAAAAATCAATTTCTTAAAAATTCCCACTTTCCCAAAACAAAACTGCTTCAGTTGTGTATCTCTCTTGTTGTTGCCATTGAGGCTGAATGATAACCTTTCTGGCCTATTACTGTTAAATTGGCCTAATCTAACTTCAACAAAACATGGGGGTGGACTTAGGCTGTGTTTGGTTTCATTTTAATCTATGATATTCTGTTGTCTCTTTGCGTTTGTTATTTGAAGTAAATGTCTAAAAGAGGGAACCAAGAAGTGCATTTTGTGTTAATTTCTAGTGTAAAGCTAATTTCTAAACAAACAAACTTCACCTTGTAATAAATTCAAACACAATCTCCCTTATTTACATAAGCTTACATCAAAGTCCAAAGAGCTGAGTGGTTAGGCTCAGCTGCAAACAAAAGTATTACATTCTTTGACAGTCAAAGAAATAACTCTCATTCAGTGATCTCTTTATTATTGTTATCTTTAGTTTCCATGGTGTTTATATGAATAGAACAGAATAAAATAAAATAATAAAATAAAATAATAAAACCCTTCATGCACTTAGATAGCATTACAAATGAGTGTTCTCTATTCCTGTTTATGCTAGGAGTTCCAAGAATGACTGCCACGTGAGTATAAATGGCGGTCTTGAGCGGTGCTGACATAAAAGGGCTGTTCCCCTGTGTTGTTTAATTGTATATAATCCAATGCTAGGCAACCCTCCAAATCTTATTGTAAACATGGTATAAGGTCTGTAAGTTCAGCAAAATAATGGAGTTCGGGCTTTTTATAGTTAACTCCAAGTGACAGCTGACTTTTCTTTCAGATTCTATATATTGTTTTGCCATGAGTAGTGCAGACTGCTTTGTCACATGAAACAAGTTGACATTTGGGAACTCAGTCTAATGTTATGTTCTAAAGGTGTCAATTCTTTCCCCGCGAACACTGACTTGGTGCAGTGTTTTGTTTCTGGTCTATAGACAAAGGTAGTCTGTTGTGTTAAGGTTGGAAATGCAGAAACATGTAATCAATAGCTATTCCAGACACATATTAAGAATACTGACTACAATGTGATAGCAACAGAAAGATTTTGTTAATTTGATGGAAATAATTATTTTAAAGCAATAATTCATGGTTTTGTACACACAAAGTAGATACTAATTTCTGTGCAATGATCAAGGAGGAAGGAAAGGCAGAAAACCATAGAATAAAAGGTAGTATATTGCAATCCTTGAGTTTTATAAGAATGAGGCTCATTTACTGTTCAAAGGACATTGTTTATACATTCCAGACTTCCAACTTATAATTGCTCCAGGATTTGTAAAAAGGAAATCTCAGCAGGATGGCAAAATTTATTCAAAGCAATAGCTGCACATAATTGGTATAAAATACCAGAACAGTCTGCTCTGAAAATGCTTTTCTCAGCAATACAGACCTCCACCCCTTCAATTCTCTATATTCAAATAAAGTTTGACTTCTTCTCTTCCATCACTTGAATCTTTTCTTCCTCTACCCAAATAAGACTACTTTTTTAAAGATTCTATGAATTTGCAACACAAATTATGTGAGAAACTTTTTTGATGCCTATTGGTTTTATTGGTGTTACCTGGTTACTATGACAACAGGTAAGTAGGAGGAACGGTGTCATGGAAGAAAGCTAGTTTTAATTTTTATATTTTCACAAACCTATGAGTTAATTGTGTGCTTTATCACACATGAAAGTTAGTTAAAATTCACTGTTGTGTTAGTATCATCTCAAGAACTCAAATGAACAAAAGAAAGAAAGCTTAAGTCTGGATATAATTATACAAACTTAAATATACTGAAGGAAGGTGACTCAGTCATGAAGCATGGAGTATTCCATACACGACAACCACAACCTTCCTTCATCATACCATATCACTGTCCTATAGCTACAGCGGAGTTTTTGACAAAAGTCCTTCAAAAGTGAAAGGCAAAGAAGAAAAACAACTGCATCTTCATATTTAAAGTGCCATTTTCATTCAACAAGTTCAGTTTGTGTGTTGATGAACAAGCTTACAATAGCTTTGCTAATTTACTACTACCACTTTAAAATGCCATTTGATAGGATATTAGCAGATATTTTCTTTACTGATAAGAAAAAGATTTTTATGCAGGATTTGTTCTTCTTCTTGGAAGAGGGAAAAAATGTCCACAAAACTGGAAACATCACCTCTTAATATTAAGAATTAGAAAATGTTCATGAGTGGTTTAACAATATGAATGTATTTATTGCCACAAAAATTTCCACTTAAAATATTTAAAACAGTAAATTTTATGTTTTGTATATGTAACCATAATATACAAAATAAAAACATGCTTGAGTTCCTACATCAAGAACTATTTTACATTTGCTGTAATGAACTTAGAACTTGTTACTTTAAAAGGCAGTCTCCTATGTAATTATGTCCTATTAAATACAAATCAATAAAGTGTAATGTGAAAAAGGTAGGTAAAAGGTAGACTTCAGTACAATAAGAATAATCAGAAAATAAATACTCATAAATTTACTGCCCTCCAAAGTATTTTCAGTTGCATTATAGGTAATATGTCATATTTATGATGTGATATTATTTGTCCTTATGGAATAATTATGAATTCCAAGTGATCATATTTTCAGATTCCGACCTTAACACAGATTTCTGAAGACAAGCTAAAAAGAAGAAAAGATGTTATGAAAACAGCCAACAGAACTCAGCTTTTATCATAAAGCTGAATATACACGAGGGGACCCAAAAAATCAGAATTACCTTCTGGAAGGCGAGCCTCTTATAGTACAGGCTTCCCCGGCCAGGAGAGTGGTGTAGGAGCCCATCTGAATCACTGTACTAGCTGGCGTTGTTGTGAGAAGCTGCATTCAGCTTCAGTGAATTTTTTTGAAGACTCTTTCAGTGTGTTTGTCCATTTCACGATGGCTAATTTAAGAGCACACCTGCCCACACTGAACTGTGTGTTCAGCAGTTTCTGACCAAAAACAGCATGACCCCTGTGCCCCACCCTCCCTATTCACCCAATGTTGCCCCAAGTGGCATATCTTGGTTCTCCTGATGAAAAAAGTCCTCAAAGGGAAATGTGTTGCTGATGTGGAAGAGGTGAAACAAAAAAACAGCAGGAGCACTAAAAGGCATCAAAATCGAGGAGATCAAAAACTGTTTTGAGCAGTGGGAAAAATGTCTCAATAGGTGTATTGCATCAAAAGGAGAGTAAAGGTGACTGACGTTTAAACATATAAGAATAAATATACAATTTGTATAAATAAATTTCATTTTGGGGGGCCTCTCTTGTATACAATATATGCATATATCCAATTAAGCTAAGAAAATAAAAAATATAACACAAAGCCACTAAAATCAAAGTCTTAAAAATATATATGCTTTTAATATTTTTGTCTAGCTGTGTACATTAGATTTCCTATCTTAATTCTCTATAACCAACTGCTTATGCACAAAAGCAACTAGTATGATAATGGAGGATCAAATATCCAGAAAAATTATATCATAGAAATAAATGTATTTTTTAATTGAAGTGAACTTTTTAATGATGAGAAACCTGAACACAATGATCTATTTTTAAATATTTACAACCCTGTCTAAATAAATATAACTACATTTGTAAACCATATAATTGTATAACATAAAAGGATTCCTGTATCTTTTCCTTTGCTTTTATTAGCCAAGCCTTAGGACCTGCTTCATCATAGCTGCTTTTGATTTCTTCTCACTTTACATTCTGGTCACAAGTATTTGCATGGTTCCTATAAATGGAGATTAGCAATCTGAAAATCTGAAAATGCAAGATCTAATTTCTTACTTCAAAAGGACTTCATACAAAAATCAAATCAGGGAGTATATGCTTAATATATTCTTAATATATAAGAATTTATATATTTATTTAATATTTACTTAATATTAAGAATATTAATTCTTAATATTTACTTAATATATTCTCTATAGCTGCACTGTCCAATACGACAGCCACTGGCCACATGTAGCTAAAAATTTTAAATTCAGTTGCCCAGTTGCACTGGCCAAATTTCAAGTGCTTAACAGCCCCCCTGGGGCTGGTGGCCACCACAGCAGACTGAGGATATAAAACATTTTCATCACTGCAGAAAGTTCTACTGGACAGAGCTGCACTATAGTATTGCTTTAAAGACCAAGCTTCCCAAATTTACTTGAAATGAAGTGCTTTAGGTTACTTTATGTCACCTCCAAGTACTTAATGTCAACACTTGATTGGTTATTCTCAGTATCTATGTATTACATAAAAGGTGTTACAACTCCAGTACCACCTAATTTTCTTAGAAAGTTATCTACTATCAATAACAACAGGTCTGGTAAAATCCTTTGCATATAGTAGGCACTCACTCTATACTAATTAGCTCATTCAAGTAATAATGCAGAATTTTTAAAAGGCAGTAGGTAGCACTGTTAATTAAAAGAAACAAACTATCCATTATGAAAAGTAATAAGCAGCTGTGCATTTATTCAACTAATATTTACTGATCCCCATACCTTTGTTTGCCTGTCTACCTTCTTTCTCCACCCTATTCTGTGCCCTGGGAGGCTGACCCATAATGCCTTGCATCAAAGGGATCCTCCTCCCTCCAACTTCCTACAGGTTCCAATTGGAGGCACTGGCAGGTCATCCCAAGGCAGGAGGAAAGTCAGGGATGTCTGCTCAGCATGGGTTGGCCTTGCACCTCAGCTGAAGGTCATGGCTCCTCTCAGGCAAGCAGCTGTCTTCACAAAGCAGGTTACACCTTTCTAGGCTGTAGACACTGTTCCCACCCCTAGTTCTAGACCCTGTTCAGTGAAGGTGCCCACCTTCTGCTGGCCTCAGAGTGTTAATATCCCTTTTTGGTCTCCTTAAGGCCTGCCAACACATTCGCAAATATTCTTGTTTATTAAACATTCCCTAAATACCAAGTTTAAGTATGCCATATGTTTTCTGTCTGAACCCTGACAAAGATAATCACTTATCCTTTCAGATACAGTTCTGGGCCCTTAGAGACCTCCAGCTAACCTGAAGAAACACAGTTCTTAGAAATAAAGCCCTTTTAAAAATAAAGTTAATTGCTCTTCAGTATTAATGCCCCAACCAGATGATAATCAAAAAGTTATGCTAATAGAGTAGAAACATTCATTTTAATGGGCCTCCCATTTCTATGTGCATTATATTCCCTGTATTTAACTTAAATTAGTCATTGAAAATTTTGTTTTTATACTACATAAAAGGCTTATATGACAATGACAAACTAGCCTAAGAGTACTAATAGCCTGCTAGGCATGAACTAGGAGTCTAAAGGTAAAGCCAGAGAGTGAGAGAATTATTTAGGTAATTTAGCTCATTTTTATCCTAATCATGTGTATATTTTAAGAAGAAGCACTTCATTCCTAAAAAATTCTGGCTTCATATTTCTGTTTATCATGTTAGAAAGCAAAAGATATGAATATGAATCCAATTTAATAAACATTTGTTAAGTACCTACTATGTGCAAAAGATTACAATGGGCATGAAAATGAACAAAATACATTTCTAAGAATCTTACAATCTTATACAGGAGACGATAAGTGTACAAATTAATGTTATCAAAATACTACATTAAATTGTTGCTAAACATACATATAACTTCATGCATGCTTTTTTTCTGCTATCTCCTGGTTTTTTCAATCTTTTCCCCCATCAGGTGAAGTTATATTAGATTATAATGTAAATTTATTATACAGTATGGTCAGGGGTGTCCAACCTTTTGGTTGAATCTGTTGGTCCAACTCTTAGTGCTGCACTGGAAGAAAGAAGAGTTGTCTAGGGCCACATTAGATACACTGCAACACATAATTACAAAACAATCTTATGTTTTAAATAAATTTACAATTTTGTGTTGGGCTGCATTCACAGTCATCCTGGGCTGCATGCGGCCCATGGGCCACAGGTTGGACACCCCTGGATGAAATGACACAGTGGAAGTTTAAATATAATAAGAAAAGGAAAAATCAAATTAGTAAAATCTCATGCCTCTATTTTTTAAGTATCCTAAAAATGAGCTTTTACAAGCTGCCTAAGAAGGGGCATATAACCAACACAGAATTTGATATTTCTCCCTTAATTTGCCTGTATATTTTCAAAAATGTGGGCAAACTGTGCTGAAAATCTTCATGACATGTTGAGAAAGTTAGATGAAAGGTTCTAAAACCAGAAACTGTAGTTTAGGAAGTAAACTTGGACCATAGAGGCAATTCCTTCTGTTTCTTAGGATAATGATTACTCATGTGCTTATTTAAACCCTAGCTTTCCTTCTAGACTTTATGTCACTCTGGTTGAATACATACCTTTTTAACTTAAACGAACAATGTACATGACTTCTAAGGCATCAAGCAAGCCCACCTTTCACTGTTGAACATTAAGTAAAAGAAACCCAAATACAAGGCTCCTGCTGTGTTTTGGGAGAGTAATTTACACACAAACATTAAAAGCAAAAGGTTTTGGATCATCCGTTGTTTAAGATTATTCACTAGATCCCACCTGAGAGAACACTCCAGCCCAAGTAATCAATTGCTCTGTGAAAAGGCACCTTAAAATGTCTAAAATGAATGCCACTCCCCAGTCTTTAAACATACCACCACACAGGAAACACTGACTATGACACTTGTCAACTAATAATGGGCCAAAAACAACTTGGTTTCCTTACAGATAACACAGAAGCCCTAACACTTTCAGTCACCCACAGCCCTTTCTGTCATTTCCTTCCGTGCAGCCCACGACTTCCAAAGTTCACAGTTACGGTTACACACAGTCACAGAAGGAAAAACTAAAGGGCCGAACCAATCAGTGCAGAGGATTCTTCAAACAGTGAGAAAAAAACAAACAAACAAAGCTAGCTACAATTGCACCTTTACTCCATCACCCATTCCCAAGAAGCTGGGTGTAAATCAAATGTAACAAAATAAACTACCGTATTTTTCAGACTAGAAGACGCACCCCCCATTTGGAAGGAATAATGGTTGTTAATGCTGCTCTCGAGTTCTGTTTTCATTTACATTGGTGAAATGTTATCTTATTTATGTTATTAAATATTTTACCACATTTTTGCTTCAAGGTTTTTCCCCCTGTTTTTCTCCTCTAAAACCTAGGTGCGTCTTATGGTCTGAAAATGCGGTAATTCTTTCCAACTGACTTAAGAAATTATTTCACAAACTGTTTTTCTTAATATCTAATTAATCTTCAATAAGCCATGGTTCCCGATGACTTAACTTTAAATTATACTTTCTCTCAAAGTCTTAGGGATATGTAATAACCTTTGAAACATGTAAATGAACTAAGGAGGCATTTTCACGGGTGAATCTCTTTGTAAACTGTGGAAAAATCATTCTCTTTAATTTGCTTAATATATCCCAATTTCTCCTGTATTTGATTTCCACAGTGCATAGCACTTAGCCAGGCATGGTATTTTTAGTGCACTTAATGAGTATATGATCCAAACAACATGAGAGAAAAGCTATGTCCAAGTGACACCTGGGCTCGTGATGCCACATACTGGGCATCTTGTTTTTCCAAGGCTCTCCACATAATAACCGACTAAAACAGGTCCTGAAGTGTGATTGTAGGAAGAGTACGTAAGGCTGTCAACTGTGTTTAAATGTCTCATGAAAAAACAAGAGACACTAGAGACAAGTGTGGAGTGCCTGGCATTAGGAGGAAGGTAGTTCTCATCAGAGTGGTGAATGAGGGGGTGGCTTCAACAAATAAAAAAGGGCTTTAGTCAGAGACTCTCTGGATTAGGGTGGGGAGGTGACCAAACAGGTTACAGCAGATGGCGATGGCAGGATGAAGAAAGTTAGCACGAATGAAGCTGTCTGCAGTCTAGTCTGCAGTCTAGCCTGCTGGCGTGGGGAAGCTCCAGGCATGCTAAAAAAGTGCGAGGGTTTTGGCCCCAGACCCAGGGCTATAAAAAAAAAGACCCTTAGGAATGTGCTAAAGGAAGAATCCAGAAGAAGAACAAGGCCATGAACAGGCTAGAAGCCATGGAGGATGAGCTGGGCCCCACTGTAGACTCCCCAAAATCTGCAAAGTTAGAAACATTAGAACAAAGCAGAATCAGCTCTGAATACAGCTCTGGCAAAGCAGGAGAAGTGGCCACACTCAGGGAAGTAACTGCAGATGTCTGGCCAGCTCTACCTGCTGGGGTGACCTCAAACAGAGTGACCACTGCTGATTCCTGTGCAGACACCAGCTGGCCCCAGTTACACACCAGTCCAACCTCGTGATAAATTTCCTGGAATGACTGCTGAGGCTGTATGTGGCCTCCCTTCTCCTTTCTTCTTTTGCAGGCCACTGTATTGAGTAATCATGTGAGGTCAGGCCTCCACCCTCCTGATCTCTGGCTCTCCTGCCACTCCCCCCAAATCTCTGTCTCTCTGGAGCTCTACTTTTGTTTCTTCACTTTGGGTAGCTTTCCTCATCCGTAAAATGAGTAGCTTGAACCAGATTATCTTAAAGTTCCTTCCAGTTCTAACATTCTGTGATTCTTGGATGTTATAAATTCCCAGAATCCTAAAATTTAGACTTGAAAGAACTTCAGAAGTTGTCTATTCAACCTCCTACTCAGCCTAAGCTAACCTAGCCAGAACTAATAAGCTTTGAAAGTTCTATGTAGTTGTTTTTGGCTGGCAATAATCAAAGCCTCAAAACCTTAAAGCATGAAATATATCTCTGTGATTTTTAGAACACCTAAGGAAAAGTTTGAAGGAGCTGAAGCCCACAGAGCTGTATGCTCTTTTGCTTCAAAGTCTGTATCTAAGCAGCATTCCCAGTCTTCATTTCACAACATCCAGGGCACATTGAAAAAAATCACAAGGGGCGTCAGAAAATTCTCCAAATACAACTAATTTTTAATATATTATTATGTTTATAACTATGTAAGACAGGGTGATGAGAAGTCACAGCATCAGATAAACAAAACCTCAAAAGGAGAATACAGAGTACAAAAGGAGAATCAGCCATATTTTGAGATGCATTTAAAAAAAACGAAAAGAATGCCATCTGTTCTTAAACATTAAGTTTCAGTTGGTAAGCTACTTTTCAAAATTAATTTTGATTTCTGATAATAAATATAGTGTTTTTCTCTTCTCAAAATAATTTTCTTAACAGAATCTATGCCAATTATCATACTACAGATCTTGAAGCAACTATTGGATGTATTTAAGAAATAAGCACTTAAAACAATTTCCCATATTTTGCTATGAATTACTTAAAAGTGGTAAGTTCATAAATAAATAAGAAGAGATATACTTACAGTTTGGATGATATCGATTCTCCCAAAATTGATATATAGATTTAATGCCATTCCAATAATAACTGTATCAGTTTTTTTATGGAAATTGACAAAATGATTCTAAGATTTATACATTAAGTACAAAGGATCAAGAATAGCTAAGATCACTTTGAGAAATACACATTTAAAATTCAGACCATGTAGTACTGACACAAAGATACATATGGAACAAAACCAAGAGTCCAGAGAAAGAAAAACATAAATGTTGTTACCTGATTTACAACAAAGGCAACATGAAATTCAAAAGAGAAAATGAAAATGTCTTTTCAATAAATGGTGCTGGATCAATTAGATATTCATATGGAGGGGAAAAAAACAACACCAAATCTCGACCCCATCCACACCAAGCACAAAAATTAATTAAAAATGCACTGCGGACCTGAACATGAAAGGTAAAATATGTCTTCCAGAAGAAAATATATGAATATATTTTCATGACCTTATAGTAAGCAAAGACTTCTTAAACAGACACAAAAAGCAATGATCATAAAAGATTGGTAAATTGGACTTCATTAAAATTAAGAACTTCTGTTCATTAAGACACTAATCAGATAGTGAAAGGAAAAATTGAAAATTGGTAGAAGATATTCTGAATCATATATCTGATGAAGAATTTATATCCAGACTATACTTTAAAACCTATAAACCAATAAAAAGAAAAATCCAATATAAAAAGTGAGCAAAAGGTTAAGTTGTAAATTATGTGAATTACAGGTAATATATCTGTTATTTTAAAAAAGTGAGCAAAAAACTTGAAAGGCACTTCACAAAAGAGGATAGCCATTTGGCCAATAAATACATGAAAAAGTGCTCAACATCATTAATCATCAGGAAAATACAAATTAAAATCATAACGAGATACCACCTACCAGATGGACTAAACTTAGAAGGACAGACAAAAGTGATTTGTACGGCAATTAGATTTCTCATGCTTTGCCTCGTGATATCTGGTAATATTGTCCAAAGCTGAACAGAGACATATCAATACCAATTCCAAAAACCTACCAGTTCCTCTCCTACGAGTTAAGTGCACATGTTAACCAAATGATATGAACACAAATAATTATAGCAACTGGCCAAAAATAATCCAAGTACCCATTAATAGTAGGGCAGAGAAATAAATCATGGTCTATTCCGTGACAGAATACTACAAAGCATCAGAAAAAGAACAAACATCTGCTCCACATAACAACATAGATGAATCAAACCAAACTGATGCACTAAAGAGGCCAGATACAAAAGGATACTATAGGATTTCATTTTTATGAGCAACAAGAATAGGCAAAACCAATCTATAAAGATGGAAGACTAATGGCTATTTTCAGGGAGTACAAACTGGGAAGGAGCACCACGGTGTTTGCCTGTGCTGGAAATGCTATAGAACCTGGGTGGCCATTACAGGAGAACATCCATTCATTTAAAATTTGTGCACTGCGCTATGCATGTGTGTTCTACCCCAGTAAAAATTTAAACAAAGAAACAAGTAAACAAAATTACTTCATTGTGCTCCATGATGGCACAAATCATGTCTTATTCACATATTTGCATTTTCCAAGCCCTAGCGTGATGCCTGCTCAGTTTTTGTTGAATTTCATGAAATTGGCCAGGTAGTTCCAACTACACGATCTTAACTCGATGATTTTAGTACAATACGCCTGAGTTATCAATAGTAGAACTGTGACCCTGGGCTTGCTTCCTGCAGACTCCTTTTGAATTCCCAATGCATTCATATTTAAAATATCTGGGGCGGGGTTCCTAAAAAGGGAGATAGGATATTTGCATATTGAAAAACATCCCCATTTACAGGGCTTAAACAAGATTTAAATCAAAAAGGCAGAGGAAAAGGAAACAAAGAAAGGTGCTGCGATGGCGCCCTAGAAAGCAGATGTTCATTAGGGCCCAGACACAGATTGCTATCACAGTGTACTTATCTGAACATGCTCTCATCAGACCACAGAGTCAAATCAAATTTGGAGGGCTCCAAGGATGTGCCCTGAAGAACATCCTGTGCTGCTGAAACACAACTGTGAATTTCGTGACGGAGACAGAGGGGCAGTAAAGAACACCAGACAGCACCCACCATCATTTTAAATCCTATCTATACATGAAGATAAAATCAGTTTAAAAAAGTCAAAATTAACATTTAAGTTTTTTGCTATTAAAATTAAAATCTGAGGAACTGTTTCCAAGAAACATCTCTTTTGGTCTTTTACAAATAAAGAAAACACAATACTTTTATGATTATTTTTAAATAAAGAATAGTTTTGTGAAATATTTAAGTATGGGTGAAGAAAAATTGTAAACATCTTACCATTTCACTGTCACAGTTATATTCCAATCTCATTAGAGTATACATTTATCGGCAAATACTTTCTACTATGCTAATCATGTTCTCTTTTGCTCAAAGTATTACATCATGTCTGCACTTCTTTAACATTTCTTTAACACTCATGAACACTAACAGATAAAGTTTTATTTTAAATTTCCATATAAAATTGAATAAAGTATCAGAAAGAAAATCAAATTCAAAGAGCCAACTGTAGCTGGGAAATTCTTAATCACAATCTGTAGCATTAGGAGGTAGTAAAGATTTCTTTAGCAAAATTAAGCCAGGCACACTTGGTCCCTGATTCAGACAAATACAGTGCAAGTGCTTCTACATGGCAATCACCCTGGGAGATCCACGCAGGGCACATGCTCTTGCAAAGTCAGTCCAGAGTGGCATGACTCTCAGTGTGCAGGAGAAAAGTTAAGAGTCGAGGTGGGGGAGCAGGGAGAAGAAGGCAGGAGTGAGGGAAAAGGAAACGCACTTTGAGACTGCCCATCTCAGGGACTCTATCCCCACCCACTCCCACTTTGCAGGTCCCTCTATGTGAAATATAGGAAATGAGTTTTTAAGTTATAAATAACTGACAAGTGAACTTTTGGGAATAAAACCCATTGGAATCACAACCCACTTGTAAAGTAAGGTAAACCCAATCATCAAACAAATCACAAAAAGCCCCAGAAAAATATCATCTGCGCTGCTTTAGAATTTTTGCTCTAGCAGTTTCTCTGGTAGTCAAATCTTTCTGTGTTGTTGTTGTTGTTTAACTGAAGTATGCAAGTGATCAAGTGGAATGAAATCTACAAAGAGACTGATTTAGGAACTTTTTTTAAAAGACTTCCATTTTTAAAACAATGAAATTAATCAAAGCTGTGCTTTGTGGGAGGCAGTGAGGCTCTTAGGAGTATTGCAGTTAATGGCCGGAAAATAAAAACTAGCAAATTTTTCTTTTTATAAATGTTTGCATTTGTCAAAAGCCTGTTGGTGAAAAATACAAACTGCTGTTGAGAAGACAAAGGTAAAGCTGATAGCACTACAAATTTCTAATGAGATTTACTTTTCCTTACAAACAAAAACTTATGAGACTTTATTTTCTAAACTGTGAAAATATTTCATTGTTATTTTACAGGTAAGAAAGTATTTAGAGGTTCTCCAATAGTAGAAATATAATTCCAATGGCAACTCTCAATTCACCATGTTTCAAAAGTATGAAACAGGGAACAAAACAAAGCATTATTTGAAGAGTTAAGTATAAGATTAATGTAAATTTATTATCTAAAATTCATTCTGGCAACTTTGATTTTTCCTGGTTTCCCCCCAGGAAACTTAAGAGCACACTATTCCACGATATATCCAATTCTGCCCATTCCAATCATTGCACTTTTCAACTTATCAAAACACCCAAAATGGTATCATGTAAAATGGGGGCACAGGTACTTGCAGAGCTGAGAAGATGATGCATGTTTCCTTCAAGATCAGTAAAAAATACTTTGGACATCTACCAAATGGTCTGGTTTTGCGACACAAAACCTTCCTCTGAAGCCACTCTATCTGGGACCCAACAGCCCAAGAACATGTGTTTCCATGAGCAGCCAGAGGGATGGGGTCCAGGTCCCACACGGAGGCCAAACAGAGGACAACCTGACTCCTAAAGCACCGCGCTCCGTTTGCAGAGGTGAGTAACAGTTTATTTTAAAAGAATTAAAGCTAGACAATGACCAAATAAAGAGAACAAATAGCTATATCCACAAAAGATCAGAAATAATACAAGTCTGTTATTTTCTGATGAAACGCCAGCTCACTTAGATGCATTGTTAATGTGTAGAGTGCAGGAACACAGTGATCTCATTAGCAGCATAACAAAACTCCAAACTTAGTTTTCCCCCTTTGCCATGAGGAAGGCTAACAAATTAAAAGAAATAAACATCACTTCAAATGGTTTAAAACTACAAAAATAACATTTCTGTATAAGCATTACATCGTCATTTAAGGATTATAGTCTCAGACTTTTTCACAACCCTAACAGGTTGGCTGTGCACATTTATAAGCATAAAACTGGAAAAATAACAATGTAAAATAAATTAATTGAATATGAAAATCTGAAGGGAAGGAGTTCACAGAAAGCACTAAAAAATGTTATTCTTCAAAAGTCTAAGTACTCATAAGAGGATTACAAAGCAGAAAAAATTCCAAACATTGTGGATTATCAACTTTAAAAAATTTCATTCATTAATGTAAAGCCCAACTTCTTTCTAAAATTTTCAGGTTTATGGTAACTTTAACTAGCTAGCACTTTACTTCTTTCTCACAAAACACATGGTGCTGGTTTTAATCCTACATGTACACCTTACTGCCTTCTCTGTCACTCAGACCCTTAGGTGAACTATTTTTGTAAATATTCTTTGCTTATTTTTTTATTGGGTCTGTTCTGTATTTCCTGGTAGTTGGTGAGATGCTGAAGAGCAGGGACCAGATACTGCACTCCCTAACCTTTCCCAATGTCAAGGGCAGAGAATGGTGTTCTGGGAAAATACAGTTGATTAGTATTTTAGCCCTCCATGAGCCTTTGCAATTTTCCAACAAGCTATACCAGCTTAAAACTTAACCTAATTCCAGAATAGATGTTATAGCCAACATAGGAAATCATCCACCAGACACTGAACTGTGTGCTAACAGTGCCATATTTATAAGCAAGTTAACTGTTCATATGAGCATTTAAAGTATTTTAGAATCCAGGTTTTCACATTCATTGTCCAGAAGACTGCTCTCCATCCTCTAAAATGGCAAATGCATTCACTTAACAATTAGCCAAACGACAATGTATGGAGAAGGGCAATGTTCAGTTTTATGTATTTTCTCCTCTAGAATACCTAGGAGGTTGACTTTTGCCCTCCCTTTTTTGTGTCTTTCTCTCAAGCTCTGTGACACACTTATTTTCCAATGCTTGTTTGAAAAATTAAAAATTCATATACTTCTGTTACGGAGACTAGATGCACTAAGCAAAAATCAGGAATTCAGTTCTTGGAGACATGTTCAGTCTGTTCTTGGCTTAGCTGTCAGCATCTCCTTTACACTTTTCCCCTTGTATGGACCTGATTAAGAAATGTTTAGTTTCTGTTGTGGAATTGCGTGTGCACTCCAATCTGCATGTCTGTTTGCACATGCGCTTCTAAGAAGACATTTTGCTGAGTATCATCTGACCAAACTACTGGTGAACGTCTGTGTCATACAAGTGCAGTCTCTTAGGAGGCACAGCCAAGTTCCACCAGGTTTTACTATTTCTTCATTAAAATGAACAGCACAATCCATTCCGCATAAAATGCCCAAGCCCAATGTTCAATACTGAATGCTCTATGGTTTGATTTTATACCAAATATTAGAGCACTGCATTTAAATCACTGACATATCACTACTACATTTTCTTTAGAATAAGCTACATTACTGAATAAGACACTTCCACTTAAGAGCAACTTGGCGTGTCCCCGCTCATTCCTATGACATCCCAGTGAATGCGATAAAAAGCTAGATGGCTGAATGTCATGTTTAGGGTTATGCGACAGTCAGAAACTGAGAGATAACTGTAATTCTGAATACCTCAGTGACAGTTTGTATTTTACTTATTATCCACTAAACAAATGGTTTTTTGTTCTTTTTCTTCCTTTTTTTTTTTTTTACCAATTCTGAAATACCCTGGAAAAAAGGAGGATTTTCTTAAAAATTAAGCAGGAAAAGTTTGAATTGTCTTGGTTGGGGCCAGTGAGAGAAGGTAAAGACAGGCTGAGTCACCAATTCATCATAACGTTTCCTCCCCTTAATCTAACACTGTGAGATTTCTTCTCCGGCACCTTATTTTTTAATAAAAATTGCCCAGAATGGCACTTTTGATTCCATAAAAGAAGCACTGACCAACTGATATGTGATTCATTTTAGGGATCTTACTCCATTCAAAAAACATTTGAAAATTTGTATTATAGAACAAATAAATCAAAATATAAATCTATATTAAGATTTCATTAGAAAATTAGGCTGGATTATTATATTTGTAGATTTTGGTCTAGATTTTCTCGCTGGTCTAGAAAAATTTGCAGGTACTTATTCTTAATAGTAATAGTCACCAACAAGCATTTATTTAGCACCTACTGTTCTACGAATCAAGCAAGAAACTAGGAAGGTGTTGATATCCTTTGAAGAGAGGCTAACAGTGGAACAGCAAGATCATGCTTGGGGAAAATAAACTTTTGTGAACTGAGCATCCACTAAAAAAAAAAACTAAACAAGAAACTCCTCATCTTTAAAAAGGATGAATAATATTGAGTGTCCCTATTGTTTTTACCAAGCCCTTACCCTTTCATTCTAGAGTTTCCTTGCGTGAATTTTACTGATTAAGCAGATATAGGAAAAAAATTTTTCTTTTCTGGTGACTCCCTCCTGAGTAAAAAGAAAAGGAAAAAAAAATCCCTTTGTTTTTTAGCTATAAGACCCATAACTTAAAATTTCTGTACTCATTAAGTATGCTGGGGTAATTTTATAGTTTTAATAAACCATTAAGCAAAATACAAAGTCTGAGCAATAAATCAGTAATGTTAAAAATTTTTCTTCTTAAAAGTGTATTACATGAAAGTCACCCAAATCTGAATTTAATTCAAAGCCACGACTCCCAAACCTGTAAGGTAGGTTTAGTTATACTAATACTAAATGATTGAATACTTTCCTACTTCTTTTCACTTACCTCTAATTAGTACCTCTTCCTGCTGTCTTCTAGCAGCTTAAAATTTTGCTCCCAACATACAAAAAATAATATTCATTATGGAAAATTCCAAAGAAATAGCTATCCAAGGGGACGGGTGCTAAAATACTGCATCATAATGCATCTTCATCTTAACGTTTCCATGACCTTCATTCTTCCTACACCACTCCCAGACAGCCACAATACCCCACTCACCCAGGTAAAATAATGAGTATTCATTGTGTAAAACATTGCATTACTGTATTGATACATTTTAGCAAACTATATTCACCTCATAAATGTGGTTACTTCTTAATACACAAAACACTCCAAGTCTTAACATCATGCTTTCCTACCTCCAATCCACCTTAAAATGTTCAGTAGTCCTGTGTATCAAATCCTGACCCCTAATTCCTGGAGAAACAGATTGACGCAATATTCATTTGGCTACAACTAAGTAAAAGTTAAGGATTTCAGTAAAATGTTAATGCACCCAGAAATTCAATTCACAAAAACTGTTTTGTTCTAGTAGCTTTCATTAATAGAATCCCAAAGTATATCACTCATTATTTTCTAGATTTTGAATCTCAGTTCAGGTATGTTCTTTGGCATACACTTACACAAAAATAGCTTTAAAACAAACTTTTGTTTAGAAACAAGCATTTCTTTAGTATAGAAAAACAATACTGTTGTATATGTAAAACTTAAAAGTCAAGCTTTCATTATGGTATATTTTATAGAAATATGTTGATAATTATAAACAAAAATCACAAATTTGTCAAATTGTTTTCAGCTGGCACAAAAATTAGGTAATCACATAAAGTACATTTTGTACTTCCCTTTCTTCAAAAGAAAGAATAAGTATTTCAATTCTCATAAATATTTGCATGGATGCAATGGCAATTAGGTAAGTTGTAGTATCTTTGAAATAAACAGACCATGATTGAAGGGCTGCCTCTGCAGTAAGTTAACTTAATATAGTCATTATTTGAAACTGTGTAACACATCTTCAGGAAAAAATACATTGACTTATCTCTGTGTAGCTTCAAAGTGGATACCAAATTTAATTTTTCATAATATAATATAAGTCATTTTATAAAATTCAGAAAATCCTTTAGAACAATGTATGCTTATACACATGAAGCTGTATCAAACTACATCTTGGACTGAACGTGTCAGGTGATAAAGAGAACTTGCTGCGGTAAGGCCAGCCTGACAGAGGTACAAAGAGCCCAACAAGGGTGTACAATCAGGTGACTTGAAATCTATGTTGTTCCAAACTAAGGTATTATGAAAATTTCACAACTTCCTTCCTTTCCACCCCTGTGCTGCCCTTCCACAGTTCCTCAAGTTTACTTAGTGTTTAATGCAGCTGCATCCATTTCTCTAATAATTTTATCTTTCTTTCAAAAAGCAAAACATAACAATATGGTCACATGTTATAATACAGCTCTGTATATTTTTTTGTTGTTGCTAATAAAATATACAAGTGACCAATATGTTTTTATGGGGAAAAATCACTAAATACATTTTCCAAAACAGACTCTGATTGAATGATTAATACAAGAAAAATAACTTGACATACATTAGCTTTTACAAAAGTAAAGTAAGAAAACTCATTTCGAAGAGCCATGTTAATTGGTATCTACTCCTTCTGATGGAAAGAAATCCCATCCGTTTCTTCTTCCTCGGTATAAAACAATCACATCCATCTTGTGATCACAAGTTTAAGTCAAATATCGCTTGTAAATGACCGTGCCATTCCTCAGTTTTTGATACCGCTTCCAAACAGAAGTTTCAAAGCAACTCTGACTAATGAACACATCACTGTATTTAAACACAATGATGTTTTCTGTCCCATACTTCGGGAAGGCGAAAACACATGCACACACAGGCAAGGATCATCACTGCAGACAACAGATTCTAAGTGGGTTTATTAACTCTTTAGATAGATTAGGCAACACTTGTTTTTCAACTAAAAATCAAAAGAAGTACCTATTTTTTTAAAATGACTCACACTACCACGATACCAACGAATATGTGTGGGAGAAAAAAGGCCTATGTGTTCCCAACTGTGCTTGTCTAGAATCTGTAACTAGTCACTTTACATTTTAGGAGATGCCCCTTTTTTGAGATAATCAAGATACTTTACAATAGGGAATTTAGATTTAATTATCAAACTTTAATACCATGTTATATAGGTCAAGTGAGTATGTATGTCCTTCTCCGGAAACAAAGAGATTCAGAGTAATAGGATTTTAGATTTCATAACAGAAACCACAAGATATGTTTTGAGAATGTCATTTACTGTAACACAAATCAATATTAAATGCTTTATGCAGGAAGCACACTTTCAGAAAATGGGCCCTAAAGCTTTCTGGGATCCGACCCTAATTACTAGAGCAGGCTCTTGCCGTTTGTCTCTCTCTTCAATTATTTAAGGGGCAAAAAGAGCCAAATGGCACTGCATTAGCTATATTAAATGCTATGTACTTGGTTTCTAACTTAATGGTACATAAAAATTACTAAGGTGAATGTGCCTGTAGAAACACGGCCTTTTTTCTTCACCTGAGTGTATGTATTTATTATTCATATAGTTAAGTGTTGAATAGGCTGTCCTTTAGCCAGTGGTGCATAATTTAAACAAGTGCATTAAACATATATGATATCTAAAAAGTAGTGCATTGATTACACCTCAAAATTTCTTTGAGCAACTTGTATTTACAATATAGCTCACAAAAATCAGGCATCTCGCTCTGGTCCCTGCAAAACAAATTTATAAGGACCACACAGAACTGAATAATGGATATCCTTGCAGCTACCATCTCGCTGCTTTCGGGAGACTCAAAGTAAAATAAGAATTGAGGGGAGTGAGAATGAGGCCCTTGAGGGCTAGGAAATGTCTGGTCTCTGTGCTGACAAGTGTCCTTTTTGGACAAATACTATGTTGTAGGTGCATAACATGGACCACACACACTGTAAGCAATAAAAGCTTATCAAGGATGAATCAGAGATTCTTTGCAGCAGGCCAGAAATGCCCTCTGTCAGCAAGAAGGGCACGATTACAACCTCCCAAATAAAGTTCAGACACTGCATCCATACTGGACTCTTTTGTGATCTAGAGGGGCGCCTGGAGTCCTAATAGGAGATGTTGATTGTCGAGCAAGGCTGGTGCAAACTGTCGAAGAAGCGTCCAAAGCAGTGAAAGCCTCACTCTTTGTGGACCCCGTGTTTTGTTTTTGTTTTGTTTTTAATGAGTTCGGGGGCATACAACTCTTGAAAAAATAAGACAGGCCCACTAACCAAGCACCCAGGGTCCCTAGAAAGCCAGTCGCAATTTGCATGGCTACACGTCATCGGCTGTGTGACCTAAGAGCATGCCAAGGCCACTTTTGAGAAAGCACCATTGGAAATCGATCTGTGGTAAACACAGAAGGTAGTATTTTTCTAAACTAAATACAAAGTCACTTCTCTCTCAACACTGAAATCTGCCCATTGTCCGTCCTTCGCAAAAGCCACAGGGACGATTAAAAGGGACATCAATGAACGCTGAGTGAACTTTGACCACTTTCCTACCCAAAATACCAGCGTAAAAGTAAAAATCAGTAACCAGGTGAAGTGCCACACCGCACAAAGATCAAGGCGAGGGGCGGGAGCTTAGGGCCCTAGGCAGGCGGGGAAGAAAATGTCCCGTCCCCTCTCCGCCCCCCAATCCCCAGACACAGCGCGCGGGAGGCTGAGGGGCGTCCCCGAGGGGCGGGAGGCTCCACGCCACTCGAGGGAACCCAAGAGTTACCGCTCGCAGGGCGGGGCCCAGAAGAAGGGGTCGAAAAGCCGCGCCGCCAGCGAGTCCTAACGCGGGCCCCAGGCGTCGGCATCCGAGCAGCCAACGCTCAGCGAGGGGTTCGGCGAGGGGCGCCGCTCAACCCTGCGACCCTCCCGCCTCCAGGGCCAGGAAGGGGCTGGCGGCTCTTTCCTGTCTAGTCTCTCCCCCCGCGGCTTTCTGTAACCTGATCTCCGCACTACTCTCTCTCCGCAGCCGCCGCCCCGCGCGCAGCCCGGCTCTGCCCAGGCCAGCGCTATAGTTAGCAACCTTCCAGCAACTCCGTCGGGGGAGGCGGGGGTCGGTCGCGCGCCCCTCCCGGGCCCGAGCCGCGCGCGCCCCCGAGCCCCAACCCCCGCGCTCCTTTACCTTCGCTTGAAGATACTGGGGGTAGTAGTAGGTGGCGTACTGAGGGTACATCTGCTGTTTCCACACTTTGCCCATGAAGCTGGAAGGGAGCCTGCCGTGCAGGGTCGCGGGCACTTTCGGGTTTCCAAGTCTCGATCTCTCCTGCCTCTCCCTTTCCGGCGGCGGTGGCTGCCGCTGCTCCACCTCCCAGTCCGGACAAGACGTCCTCCTCCTCCTCCTCCTTCTCCTCCCAGGTAGAGAAAAAGACACTGCAGAACGCAGAGGGCACCCTGGACAGGGCGCTCCCAAGGAGTTGCCTCCTTGGAGCCCTTCTGCTCCGGGGCTGCCAAGGGCTGGCGCGCTAGCAGCTCCGCTCCGGCGAGCAGGCTAAGCGGGGCTGGGAGGTGATCAATACAAGTGGAAAGTGCGGCGGCGACAGCGGCGGTGGCTGCGATCGGTGCCAGTCGGCATCTGGGGTGGGTGCGCCCGACTGGGAGAGGGGAGAGGGGCTGGCGTGCGGAGGCCGTGGGGGAAGGGCGGACGGAGGCGGGGCTTGGGCGCCGCGAAGCCGGGACCGCTGGAGGTGAGGGCTGAGTTTTAAACCACTCCTCACCTCCCAGGCTCACGGTTGGACGCGCAGAAACCCGGGGGCTCGGATTGCTTTGTGTCGGGGTGGAGGTGGATTTTTGGGATTCAGCTTAAGAATTGCAGAGTGGACACCTCGTTTGCTCTCCTGAGTTTTTATCTCGGTAAGGGGGAGAGGAGGTAAGGGGAAAGAGGAGGAAATTTGATTAATCTCTCACTTCCCCCGGCCCAATGATTTTTTTTCCAACAAGGGAAGGAAAAATGATTTAGTGTCCAATCACAAGGCTGGAGTCGGGACACCTGGCTTCTGTTCACCCCCCCGGGCTACAACACTGATTTTTTAGGTGACCTTGGGAACGTTAGTGTCCTTCGGGTTGGTTTTCCCACGTGTGAGAGGTGAAATTATGCCTTCTGCATAAGCGGAGGCAAAGCTTGGGTACACACACAGACACGTACACCCCTCACAACAAATAGATTCTTCTAAAGGGGAAATGCTGCTAAAAGGCAGACTATGATTACTAGAGAACGCAATATAGACATCAGTTTTTCTCTGCCTCTTTCTAGTGCTGTCAGACAGTCTGTCTGTCAACTCCCACTCAGAAGCAAGGAAACTCCCTGAGTTTAGAATATTTAAGGCCATTTTGAAAGTCACGCTGGCATATTGTTGCAATGTGCTTCAGTGACATATAAAATCAATCTCTCTCTTTCTGCCCCTTTCCATCTCCTAATTGTCACAACTCTAGACAGCCCCAGACAGCAGTGGTTCAATTCACTACATAACTGGATATAATTTAATGGAGTTAATTGGTCCCTGAAGCTGCCTGTAGAAGACTTTTTATATTCTAGCTCAAAAAGAGATAATACCAAAATGTACAAACAGGTAAGTAAGAAAGCACGCCCAAATTGGAGTTCTTGCACATCTAATAAAATGAAATAAAAAATTCATTTGTTATTAAATAGAACTTGATTACTTTGTTTTGTTGTTTGGTTTCCAGGAATCTGTTTTCTTAACAGCACAAAGGTTAATCAAACTGAAATGGAATGCATGAGATTGTGGTAGTGACTTTTTATATGATTACATTTCAAAACAGATTTAGTAAGATACTTTAAAACAATGAAATAGTGAACTGAAACATTTATTATCTTTATATGATTTAGATAAATTCCTAGGTTATACATTTTGACAAAACTAAATATGAGTTCATATGAGAACATTTTGGTTGTGGCAGAAAGCAAATCATGTTCCCTTAAAAAAATTAACAGTTAACCTATGTGAAATCCTACAAGGACGCTTGTATCTACTGAGTGTTTGCTACATCGTGGACACTATTGATGTTAATGTTAATCTGAAGGTTGGAGCTGTTAACTGTGTAGCTTGAGAAACTTAAAATAGTTCTTTATATTGTTTCATTGTGGGGCCTTTTAATATTTTTAAGCAGAGGACTGACATAAACTAACTTGTGCTCGGACTAGGAGTGATAGTTTGGAGGAGTGACTGAAGGAAGGGAACAAGTTAAGAGCATTCTCAGAAGTTCTAGGCTTGAGGTGATAAGGGAAATTACCAAACTTGGACTGTTCTCCTTGTTTTCTGGCTGATGAAAATTCAGCCTGTTTCAGAGAGCCCAGAAGCATACCCACAATTATGTAGACACTTGATTTATGACTGAGTTGGTATTGCAGAGCAGTGGAGAAAGAATGAGCTTTTCAATAAATGATTCTGGGTCAATTGGCTATTCATATGGAAAAAATGAAATTGGAGCCCTGCCTCACAAAAAGAGAAGAAAAAAGTTCAAGTGAATTAAAGACCTAAATGTAAAAAACAGAACTATAAAGCTGTTAGAAGACCATATAGAAAAAGATCTTTATAGCCTTGAGGTAGGAAAAGATTTCTTTAATAAGGTGACCAAGGATGCAAGATTGATCAATTTGACTATATTAAAATTCAGAACACTGATTCATCAAAAAATTCTATTAAAAAATGAATAGGCAGGCCACAAAAAAGTTATTTGTAATCTATAGATTAACATACAGAATGTATAAAGGACTCCTTGAAATCAATAAGAAAAAGAAATACAACTTGTTAGAATATGAGCAAAAGAATGAACGTGTATTTCACAGAGGAAGAAGCATAAGTATCCCTATAACATATGAAAAGATGCTCGCAGTATTAAAGGAAATACAAACTAAAATAATAAGATACCATTTCACACTCACCAAACTGGCAAAAATTAAGCATTCTGAAAATATTAGTAGTAGGTGAAGATGTAAAAGGGAAAAATCTTAAAAACATTGCTTGCTGGAGGAAGCGTAAATTGGTACAACCACCAATTTAGAAAACAGTTTGCTAGGGGGGTTGGAAATGGAAGGGTGGGGGAGGGATCGGTGGGTGGGGTGGAATGGGAATAAAGGATAGAAACTGTACTTGAATAATGATTCAAATAAAAAAATCTTTATAGATTAATTTTAACGTAAAAAAAAAGGAAAACTGGCATTACCCAATTTCATCTGCATTATATGCTATGACAGTAATTCTACTTGTAGGTATATACCTCAAAGGGAATTTGGTAATTCCAAGTTTGGTAATTTCCCTTCTTCTATATGTGCACCATGAGAAACATACAAGTTTATTTATAATATATTGAAAATAACTCAAATGTCTGTCAACTGTAGAATGGATAAAGAGTCTGTGGTATATGCATACAATAGAACACTTACAGCAGCGAGAATGAATAAACTACAGCTAAAAGCATCAACATGGATCATTTCAAAATTGATGTTGAGGAAGCAAGTCAACATAAAGCATGATTCCGTTTGTGGAAAGTTCAAAAATAGGAAATAACAGTAAGTTGTATAAGAATAGGCACATTAGTAGCAAAAGAAATTATAAAGAAAAATAATGGGTTATAATACAAAATTCAGAATAGTGGTTATCTCTGAGGGAGAAGAAGGAGCAGGTAGATGTTCAGGAAGGGACCGAAGGGGAGTTATAGAGATGATGATTCTTCCTCTTTTGCACTGAGCTGTGGATACGTAGGAATCTATTTCAGTATTTTTCTTTAAGTGGTTCATAGACTCTTGTATGTTTCTTGTATTTTATACTAACACATTATTAAAACAACACTCAGCTTTTAATCTTAATCATGATCATTTTCAAACATACAAAAGCAGAAAATAAAATAATGACCCCTTTGTTCTTAATTCCCAGTTTCAACATTTATTTACATGTTGTCATTTGTGTTTCTCACACACATTTTTATTTTCAATATTTTAAAGCTAATCCCAAACAGTATCATTTCACCTGCAACTGTTTTAATATCAACCTCCAACAAATGAGAACTTCTTAAAAATACAATATTATGATCACATCTAACACAATTGACAATAATTCATTAAGATCAACTAATACCCAGTTTTGTTTATTTTTCTTCGATTATCTAAAAATCACTTCTTGTAGTTCATTACTTTAAATCAGGATGAAACAGTGTCCACATATTAAATTTGGCTGATATATCTCTTAAGTGTCTTTAAGTTCACCCCAGACATACACTCACATTTTAAATTGCTATTTATTTGTTAAAGAAATGGGGTCACTGTCCTACAGAATTTCCCACGTGGCAGTTTGCAACCTTGTGGTGTCACATACAGTGATGGTTAGTTCTAGAGGTTTAATTATTGGCAAAGAATACTTCATAGGTGGCATTAAACACACATAGGTGATGTGATATGCATCATATCACATCAGAAGACACATAATGTTTGGTTGTCTAACTTATTTTTGTCTTCACCTGAGGACATTTTCTCATTGCTTTTAGAGTGAGAGGAAGGGGGTAGGGTGAGAGAGAAACATTGATGCAAGAGAGAAACATAGATTGGTTTCCTTCTTGTACGCACCTGAGGATCAAACTCACTACCTGGGTATGTGCCCTGTGCCCTGACCAGAATCTAAATTGCTGCCTTTCAGTCTACTGGACAACATTCCAACCAACTATGCCACATCAGCCAGAGCTGGTTGTCTCACTTTTAATAATGTTAAGAATGATCAAAAATTCAGATTATATCAGGCTGACTTGACCATTAAAAATGCCCATGGTTTTAATAGTTATGAGTATCATCTCAATCCATTTTTATTAGAGATTATGAAATTGTGGTTTTTATAATTTTGCCATTCCTTAGGCACTTATTAGTTGGATATTGTCTAGGGTGAAGAACTTTTTCCCTTCAACTCTTCGGTTAACTTGAAATACAATTAGCACAGGAAAACAGATGAATTTTCCCCTCTTTACCCATTTCAGAACAATGAGCTGATGCCATAGGAAACTCCTAAACTAACCAATTTTAAAAACATTCTGAACTTGTGAATTTTTATACATTTGATTTGTTTTAATCTATCACAATCATTATTCTTGTCGATCCTCAAACTGTTCCATCCTCAGCCAATGGGAGAGCCTTGGAATTGGCTCCTGTGTTGTGTCTTTTTTACCAGACCCCAATAGTCTTTGATAGATTTTTTTTGGTTTTTTTTGCTTTCTAGCATGGTAAAATTGTGTAGTTTATGTTCAAGCCTGGATCAAATATTTCTCTAAGAAACCTTAACTTGCTCTTAAAACAATTAAAAAAAAACCAGCCCTGGCTGGTGTAGCTTAGTGGATTAAGCGCGGGCCTGTGAACCAAAAGATCACGGTTCGATTCCCAGTTAGGGCACATGCCTGGGTTGCAGGCCAGTTCCCAGCAGGGAATGCACAGGAAGCAACCATACATTGATATTTCTCTCCCTCTCTCCTTCCCTTCCCCTCTGAAGATAAATAAATAAAATCTAAATAAAATAAAATAAAATAAAAATTAAAAAAAACCAAACTCTTTACAATGTGTTTTCCATACTTATTATGTGTGGGAGAAGAAGCTTGTGAAAAATTCTTAATGAAACCTGTGCAAGATGACCCCTAGAAGAGCATGAGCCACTGAGCAATCCTCTGCAAGAGAGGGTATGCACTTATACCTCCAGCAGTGTTTAAGAAGCACCCTGTATGTGCAGGACACTGTGGGTCCAATTGACTTGGAGTTCACTTGTGCAGAGCTTATGATCAAGTAAGAGACAAAGATAAAACAATGATAAATTGTTTTAAATTGTGATAAAGTCTATGAAGAAAGCAACAGGATAGTGGGAGGAGAGAAACTGTGGGAGTTGGGTTAGACATTTTCAGTAGAGTAGTTAGGGAAAACCACAGGAAAGAGACATGATGAGTAAGAATGAGTCAGCCATAAGAACCTTGTGTGAGGTGAGAGGTGAGGCGTTGTGTCCCTACAGAAGGAGCCGCAAGTTAAAGACTGAGGCACAAATTGTCCCATCCAAGATCTGCAATCTGGTTTCAATTATAACCAAAGGTAAACTTTTTTTATTGCAGCTAATCAGAAGTGGACCAAACAAATTAGCACTGATTAATGCCTTTGTTCTATTGCCATCTGCCTGGGAGTACTGAAATAATTGAAAGATAAAATTAGAAATTTTGCTACAAAAAGCCCCTGTGCTAGAGCATCAGTGAATTGGAAATGGGTTTTAGGTCCGTTAGAAAAATCGCACACAAAACTGGGAGAACTATAGATCCGGTAAGTAGTCTTTCTTGCACGCTGGAAAGCTAGGTAATATCTTTAATACATTTACTGAACACTTAAGTCAGAAAGGCCACATAATATTTGTAAGGTATAATTATAACTGTCATATATGGTAATGTTCTTAGAGGGTTAAACAAATAAGAATGTAGATAGAAAGGAATCAGTGGTTATAATTTACAATGAAGTTTTGTCATGAATAAGGGATTGTTTTACAGCCTTCAGGGAAGGTTATGTATAAATCTTCTAGCCTGGTGTTTCTCAGATGTTTATTCTCAGGCCATATTTTGTGGAGCCTTGTCATAAGAAACTAAAATCTTATTATCTTTATTAGTAGTAATATACTTAAAATTTTTTTCAGTCAAATGAAGCACAAATTTTAAAAATTCTCAGAATGTGATCCCTATCCTCCACCAGAGTTTGGAAGCACTGTTTAATTCATACTTTTTTTTTTGTAAATTCCAGCTCACAATTTTCTTCCTGACCAGACCCTTCCCATTATTTAGATTCATTTCCTCCCACTGCCTTACCTCTTGGCTTCCAGTTATTTCCTCCTCTATGCCTGCTCTGCCCAAGCACCACCATATTGTCTTACGCTTTCACGCTTTCTGATCCACCTGGCTAGAGCATCTTTTTCCCTTCTTCACCTGGTCCATTCTTACTCTTTCCTTTCAACGCAGCTCCATCAAGGCGATCACACACTGATGTTTCTTTCCCTCACTTTCTCCCTCCCTTCCCCCTCTCTAAAAATAAGTAAAATTAAAAAAATAATTTAGTAACTAATTAACTCATCCTATAAACATTTAGTAAACACCAACAGTATGCGAGGAACTATTGATGACCTCTAGAGTCAAGTAAAGACACACCCTGCTCCTCAAGGAACCATGGTTCCATTATTTGTATTCATTAGCTTATCTATAAATGTTTGTAAACAGGTTGCTAATAAGTATTATAACAAAATAACTAAATTTCAACAAAAACTACAGGAGTAAGCACTTAATGAGAAGGGGAAAAATATCTTTCACTTTATTGTCTGATTTATTTCCTAACTAGGCCAGCAGTCCTTGAGCTGCTTTTTGTTAAAAATTTGGATTTTTAGAGGCCATTATTTCCTAAACATAGATTTAAATTTTTTCCTTTGCTTTCCAGGTTTTTAAAATGCTTTTGATATAAATCATTTAATGGAATAATTTTTAAAAATGTTTTAAGAGAACCAACAAAATCATGTCATTAAGCATGTGCCTACTGAGGGTCAGTTTTTAACTGTAATTTCACTTTTTAACATAGGCTGACCTCGCCCTAACTGGTGTGGTTCAGCGGGCTGAGCGTTATCCCACAGACCGAAAGGTCACTGGTTCCATTCTTGGTAAGGGCACATGCCTGAGTTTCAGGCCAGGTCCCTGGTTGGTGGCATGCAAGAGGCAACCGATCAATGTTTCTCTCACACATCGATATTTCTTTCCCTCTCTCTCCCTTACTTCCACTCTCTAAAAATACTGTTGGTGGGATTGCAGACTGGTAAGACCACTACGGAAAACAGTATGGAACTTCCTCAGAAAACTAAAAATGATCTGCCTTTTGACCCAGCAATTCCACTGCTGGGACTATATCCTAAGAACCCTGAAACACCAATCCAAAAGAACCTATGCACCCCAATGTTCATAGCAGCACAATTTATAATAGCTAAATGCTGGAAACAACCTAGGTGCCCATCAGTAAATGAATGGATCAAAAAACTATGGTACATTTACACAATGAAATTCTATGCAGCAGAAAGAAAGAAGGAGCTTCTACCCTTTGCAACAGCATGGATAGAGCTGGAAAGCATTATGCTAAGCGAAATATGCCAGGCAGTGAAAGACAAATACCATATGATCTGGCCTTTAACAGGAACCTAAACAACGAAACCAAGAAACAAGGAAAATATAGCCAAAGACACTGAAATAGAGGACAGGCTGACAGTGACTAGAGGGGAGAGGGGAGGAAATTTCAGGGGAGAATGGGAAGGGTTTACAGGAACAAATATAGAGGACACATGGATGAAACTAGGGGGGTTGGAAGTGGGAGGGAGGAGGGGAGGGATGGGTGGGTTGGCTGGAATGGGAGTAAACGATAGAAACTGTTCTTGAATAATGATTAAAAATAAATTTTTTAAAAATGAAAATTTAACAATTAAATAGTGGGTCATAAAAAATAAAATAAAAATAAATACATAAAATTTTTTAATTAAAAAAAAAAGCCTGACTTCTGCAGCAATATGTTTAGATGCCTGTGAGAAGTAGGCTGTGATTTTATGACATGACAGTCAGAAGTCAAGAAAAGGTGCCTTGGCTATGAACATCGTAAGGCTGTCTTTAACCAGAGGTGTTTCCAGTGTGCTCACCAGTGGGAGAACTTCTAAAGAAGTATTAGAAGAGGCAAAGAGAAGACAGAGTTTGCCTTTCTTCACTTCTTTTGAAAAATCAACTTTAAAGGTAACTAGTAGTTTCAATTCTTAGATGTTAGAGACTTTAAAAAAATATTAATATTTAAAAGTGAGATAGAACAATGTCCTAAAGTGACATTTTAGCAAACAATCCTGAGATATAACCAGCGAGTGTGCATATTATCTATGTCTATGTATACACACAAACACACTCTTCAATGCATTACTGAAATGAAATATAATAAGTATTTCTAGATCAAGATAAATACTTAATAAAAATAAAACCTCAAGACTGTAAATTCTATCAGAGTATGAGTTCTGTGGGATTATAGACTATCAGCAAGTCAAGGTGGAAGGCATTGGGAATTCTGTTGATGCTGTTGTAGAACTAGAAAACCGAGGGAGAAAAAAACACACAAGGGAAGCATCATCTTTAGTTTCTTCAGCACTTGAAAATTGTTCTAACTTACAGTGGAATTCTCAGCAATACTTTGTTTTTGTTCTTAAGACCTCTGCTCATCCTACCTGGACTTTATCACCATCATGGCCTTCACAAATACTTAGAAAATTGTTTTAACAAGTTTATTTTTTAGCTAGCAAAACCATCTCCCATGAGTTACCTCATTTTATCCTCACTGAAATCCTTCCAGGTGGGTAATTGTTATTTAGGGCACAGCCTCTGGGGTCAGACTGCCTAGGGTTAAAGCTGGCAGTTCCACTCCTATGCTGGGAAAGTGTAAAATAAAGTTGTTTAGATGATTAAATGAGTTAATATTGGTGAGGCATTAAAAATAGTGTTTGGCACAGAGGAAGCACTATAAAGGATTAATCATTATTAGTTATTTTATGCATAAAAAACAAAACTCAGAGATAGTCAATATTTGGTCTGCGGTAGTTCTTTATGATAAGTTAAAAATTTAAAGCGAAACCACAAGACTTCTGATAGTAAAGGCCATATATTTAATAGAGTTTAGTGCTACTCTCCTACTTAGATCGAGTTTCCTTTAAGATTCCTTTCCTCCTCTTTTTTCTCCCTTTCATCCCTCTCTTTCTTTCATGTCTTTCTTACCCTTCATCTTCTCCTTCCCCTCCTCTCCTTCCTTCTCCCAGTCCTGCCATCACCCTCATCACCTCTTCCACCACCGCTGCCACCAACATCACCCCTAGAAACACTAGCAATAATGAAGGAAGCAGCCAGCAAATTTGAAAAGAACTTACGTTGAAAAATTTGTTTTTAAGGGAAAATGAAGAAGAAAGGAGGGAAGGAAATGTGTATAATAGCATGAATGAGGCACATTTTAGCTGAAAACCACACTATGTTGTATATTCAACTTACAGTAATGCTCTGTACTTATTTAGGTTTAAACAAAACAGAACCCTGAAGAAAACAACCCCATTCACAATTGCTTCAAAAAGAATAAAATATCTAGGAATAAATTTAACCAAGGATATAAAAGAACTATGCTTGGAAAATTATAAAACACTGAAGAAAGAAATTGAAAAAGATACAAATAAGTGGAAGCTATCCATGTTCATGGATAGGAAGAATTAACATCATTAAAATTTCCATACTACCCAAAGCAATCTATAGATTCAATGCTATTCCTAGCAAAATGCCAAAGGCATATTTCACAGAACTAGAACAAATATTCCCAAAATTTATATGGATTCACAAAAGACCCCAATTAGCAACAGCAATCTTGAGAAAGAAGAACAAAGTGGGAGGAAGCACACTACCTGATGTTAGACTATACTGTGAAGCCATAGTAATCAAAATAGTAGAGTACTGGCATAAAAAGCATATGTGTAGATCATTGGAACAGAATAGAGACCAGAAATAAACCCACACCTTTATAATCAATTCATATTTGGTAAAGGTGACCAGAACATAAAATGAGGTAAAGATAGTCTATTCAATAAATGGTTGGGGGAAAATTGGACATATACATGCAAAAAAAATGAAACTAGAGCACCTTCTTAACTATACTCAAGAATAAACTGAAAATGGATTAAAGACTTAAATATTAGACTTGAATAAAAAATCACCGAAGAAAACATAGGCAGTAAAATCTTGCATATTTCTTGTAGTAATATTTTTTTCTGTTATCTTTCTTTGGGCAAGGAAAACAAAAGAAATAATAAACAAATAGACTACATCAAACTAAAATCTTTTCACAGCAAAGGAAACCATCAACAAAATGAAAAGACAGCTCACTGAATGGGAGAACATATTTGCTGATATATTTGATAAAGAATTAATATCCAAAATTTTTAAAGAACTTATAAAACTCAACACCAGAAGAAAAGACACTGAAGAAGAAAAAATTAATGGGCTTGAACAGAAAGTAAGAGAAGCTACCCATAGTGAAAAATCAATGCAGAGTACTGAACTGTGTAAATTTTATGGATTGAAATCGATAGTTTAGATAAAATTATTATCTAGAAAAATATGGCAGTACTTGTGTAAAAATTATAATAGTGCGTGCTTTAGCATGTTGTGATAGTGAATAATTTTGTTGCTATTGTTGCTTTAATTTTCAATATTTATTCATTGCATTGTGTAGTAGTGGGTGTCTTGACACTGTGCTAACCAAAAGGGCACTAGAGATGAATTGAGTATAGTTCCTGTTCTTCAGTGGTTCTCAGTCTAGTAGAGAAAACAGACATGTAAATGTATAATTGCTATAGAGTATGCAGAACTAGATAAGAAAGAAGCACTTTATTTGGACTTCAGAAGTCCAATGAAGTTCTCCGAGAAGAGACACTTTTTATCTATAAATTGTGCAGGGGAGAGAATTCACTAAGTAAATAGGGATGTAATTGCAGTGGAGTTGGAGTAGAGTTGATGGGGATAGAGAATTCCAAGCAAAAGATCAAAATGTGGAAAAGAATTATGAGCATGCTTGGAGAACTACAAATCTTTCACAATGGCTTACAACTCCAATTACATGCAGAGGTGAGCAGGGATTGAGGCCGGAAAAGCTAGAGTGAGGACCCAATCATGACAACCTTATTAGAATACTACTGTGCAACAAGTGAAATTTTCCTATATTTTCTACATAAGCAACATGTAGAGCCTTGAGAATCACCTGGGCTTTATTCTGAAGGCACAAGGGAATTATTGAGGGGTGTTACACTGAGTTGCAATGTGAGTCACAAGTTCAGAGTTATAATTAGAAAGATTAGATTGTCGTCAGTATGGTAGGTAGATTCAGTGGGGATAGGGGCGACCAGACACAGAAACTCCAGTTATTCCAGGGAAGAGATGACAATGGCTTAGAACAGAGCCAGGATATACGAGAGCAGTGGGAGTAGTCCATTCTGGGTGTGGACAATAAGGGGGTGGTGAGTTGTCTGTGGGGAATTTAAAAATAATACGAAAGCTAATTGAAAATCATTATGCTTTATATCATTACTACACACCCTTTTAATCTAAACAATGTTGGTGATAGAACACTATTCCCTGAAAAGATCTTTTGTTGGGCTAAGCTCCCAATAGTTGCCATGATTACCACTGAGTTTTAATAATTATATTACTTATCTATTGCTGCTTAACAAGTTACCCCAAATGTAAAAACTTAAACAGCAAACATTATACATGTGGTTTCTGAGAGTAAGGAATTTAGGAGAGGCTTAGCTCAATGATTCTGGCGTAGGGTCTGTCCTGAGATTTAGCTGCCAGCTGGGACTGTAGTCAGGTGAAGGTGTGACTAGGGCTGGAGGATCTACATTCAAGCTCTACATTCACTGTGGCTATTGGTTGGCATCCTTATTTCCTCTCCATGTGGATCTCTCAAAAGGACTGCCCGTGACATACATACATACACACACATACACACATGTGGGTATACATATAATATATGCTGTATTATATACTATATATACATGCACATATATATTATAATGTGTGTATATATATGTACATATATGTATATTTAGAGAGAGAGACAAAAGCTGCAGTGTCTTTTATAGCCTAATAGCAAAAGTGATACATTATCATTTCTGCCACATTTTATTAGCTACAGTGTGGCAAGGGACTGACTACACAAGGATGTGAAAACCAGGAGTGGGGGGCATTGGGGGCCATCATGGAGTCTATCACTGTAATGCGCATAGAAAGTTCAAAGGGACACATTCTTACTACTTATTCTTTTACTTACTCTACTTACTCATAATAAACACTGTATGCTACATGGAAGTTAATTTAGAAAATTACCCATTAAACAATGACTCCCCATTCCCATCTCTTCCCCTGGCAACCACCAATCTGCCTTCTGTTTCTATGGGTTTGTCAATTCTGGATATTTCATATAAATGGAATCATATGCTATGTGACCTCTTTTGTTTGGCTTCTTTCACCAAGCATGTTTTTGAGGTTTATCCACATTGAAGCATGTTTTAGTACTTCATTCCTTTCTATGACTGAATAATTTTCCATTGTGTGTATATACCACAATTCAAATATCTGTTCATCCATTGATGGGTATTTCGGTTGTTTCCATCTTTTGGCTATTGTGCATAGCTCTGTTATGAACATTTTAAAAGTATTTTGGGGGGAGAATATTGATTTTGAGGTGTCAGTGATTATGTGAATGAATGTGTTCATCAGGTATTTGTATCTGTGGGTCTTAAGTTAAGGGGAAGGGTCAGAGATGAAGATAGATTGGGGTCAGCAACTCCACATGGGTTGTGGTCAAAACCAGGAGAGGAGAGGAGATCTCCTAAAGAGAGCATGTAGAGAAAAAAGAACAGCAGACCAAAAGTAGAAATTAAGTCAAAATGTATATTGTATAAGAGGGGTCTGTCCAGAAAAAGTCCAGTCATTGTCAACATAAAGAGAATAGTTTGCATGAAATTGATATAACCTGGCAGCCAAGGAGAGTGGACTGGAATGCACATGCATGAACAATGATGATTTCACTGTGCTAGTCAGTGGCAGTGGTAGATGCCATTGAGTGAGCTTATGTACTCTGTGGCCATGGCATTTAAAATGACTGAGCCAGCAGAGCAACAAATCTGCTTTAAATTTTGCAGTAAGCTTGAACATTCCTCCACAGAAACTATTTGGATGATTTAGAAGGATTTCAGAGATGACACAATGAGTCCAGCGTAAATAAAGTGTGGCACAAATGCTTCAAACATGGTGGAGAATCTGTTGAAAGTGATCCATGTTCTGGAAGGACTGCAAGAATGTGTATGGACTGCAGTCAACAGAGATCGGCAACTGACAATGTGAAAACTAGAAGCTGATTTGGGGATCCCAAAAATTACTGTGTCTGATATTTTGATTCAGGACCTGGGCATGAAACATGTCATGACAAAATTCATTCCATGGTTCTGCTACCAGAGCAGAAGCAACATCATGCTGTACTTGCTAATGACTTGATTCAAACCGCTACCAATGAACCAGATTTCCTCAAGAAGGTCATAACTGGCAATGAATCGTGGGTCTATGGCTATGATCTGGAAAGGAAGGCCTAGGTATCCTAATGGAAGTCTCCTGGTTCTCCATGCCTGAAGAAGGTACAGGAAAGTTGCAGCAAGATCAAGACCATGTTCACTGTGTTTCCTTGATTGGGAAGGTGTTGTCCATCAAGTACGCCTCTCCAGGCCAAAAACTTAATAAGGAGCTCTACCCCAATGTTCTTCGTTGGTTGAGATGCAGCTATGGGTAATTGGTGATTGGCAGCTTCATCACAACAATGTGCCTGCTCATGCCTCATGTCTCGTGCAGAGATTTTTTGGCAAAATGTCAAATCACCCAGGTGACTTAGTCCCCCTAGAGCCCAGATTTGGCGCCCCGCAACTTCTGGCTTTTCCCAAAACTAAAATCACCTTAGGAAGGGAAGAGATTTCAGATAATTGATGTGGTTCAGGAAAATACGATGAGGCAGCTGATGGTGATTGGGAGAACTCTGTGAGGTCCCAAGGTGCCTACTTTGAAGGGGAATGAGGTGTCATTGTCCTAGGTACAATGTTTCTTGTATCTTGTATCTTCTTCAATAAATGTCTCTATTTTTCATAGTACAATGTGGCTGGATACTTTCTGGACAGACCTCATATAGGACTTAGCTAAAACCTCTAACTACTCTGGCCTAACACCTTGGGTATCCTAAGCATCAGACTAGCTCACAATAAGCAGAGCTTCTCATTTATCATTGACTTATAGACTTTGTAGCATCACATAACTTCTTTTGATAACTTATTCAAGAGTTTAGTCATTTTTATTATTAAGAAATCCATTTTTTCTAGGTGCTCAAAGTGCAATTTATGACATTAAAAAATCACTTCCTGCCCTATGGAAGATAGATAATGTTTAGTCATTGCTCTCTCATATAAATAATGTCTCAGGCATTTTTTTTATTGACTAAATAACCTCAGGTCTTTTATCTTCCCTTTAAATATTTTCTAATATTTAGATGCATTTTCTAGGTCCCCCATAATTTATTGTATCATGATTCATTTGGATAGGTTAGTAAAGCATGCTCAGTAAAGAATGTGCTCCACCAAGCTCTTACGGTCCACCGTTTTTTTTTAGGATAGTATCGTGTTATTATTATTATAAAAAGCAACAAGACAAATCCACTATTGATTTATCAGTATCTTTAACTTGTGTCCCATTGTAATCTCAAAACATTGGGGTAAATGTCTATAGCATCATTTCCTTTATTATGTCAGCAGAGAATATTTTAATTTCAGGGCATATGTTAATGCTGCCTTCACACTTTGCTATCAAAATTCTTTATTTATACATATCTCTAATTTATAAAGAAAACTTTCAATTTTCTCTCATTATTTTTAAAGTGTTAATAATCTTGTCACATTTGTCATCATACTAGAATTGAGAATTTCCCAAATTCTATTTTGTCACTGATAAGGAATATTGAACAACAGTGGGGACCTAAAATTCACCCCAGTGTGGTAGCTTTCAATTAGATTGACAATGAGCTGTTCACCTACACTTTTGGGGGCCATTACTTCCTATCAAATTATGTTTCTAGGATTTCATAAGCCTTTTCTTATTTGCAATCTTCCCACTTTAATAGATATTGGAGCATAAGCAAAACGATAAATCTGTCTGGTGGACTACATTTTAGCTCATATGACTCTCAGCTGTTTCCATTTCCTGCAGGTACATTGCAGTGATTGTGAGCCATCTAGTCTTTGTCAGGACTTTCTGTGTTCGGTATACATTGTGACTGACATAGGAACAATAATGAAATGCGAGTAATTCTGCCCTGTCAAGATGCTTTAGATGGATTTCCTTGTATTCAGGAGATGTCTGGCCTAAGGAGAGGAGGAAATCTAATCTAGCATTCAGAACAGTGCCTGTACCCTGATGTCTAGGAGGAAGTAAGTTAGACTCTTGGGTAATGTGATTACAGGGCAGTAGTGTTTACTGCTGTGGAATTATTAGTATATTCCAACTCTTTGAAAGATTGGTCTCTTAGGTGCTTAGAGGTTGGAGTTAACACTCTTTAGTGTATGCTGTGCAGGGAAACTAGATTGCCTCATTGGTAATTGGCTTTGGTGGGGACTGGGCAAAGTGTAGTTTGGTCAGGGCATCGTTGGTCCACCAGGATCTTACAGAAAAACAGCCATTTTCCATTGGCTTCCTGGAGGTCAATTTAACTTCCGTGAATCCTTTTCACTTCATAGCTCTTACACAATGTCAACCACTTACTAAATGTTATCTCACTTAATCCTCTCAATTACCCTGCTTTGTTGGTTACTAGTTTTGCATTTGCCCAGGAGAAGACAAAAGGTTATGGGGTTACATCTTGCCCAAGGCTTCAGAGTGGAGGAATCAGGATTTGAACTGAGTTCCATACAGAATGCATTATGTGTCATTATTTCATTTTAAATATAATCAATGGAGGATATGAACAGTTTAATTAATTTTAAAATTAATACGGAAAATAATAGGGATATTTATGTAAGTTTTCTGTAACATTCTGCTTTAGCTACCCTTATAAAAACATCTTCTGATTTTAATTCAGATACAATTATAATTTTCATGTAGTTGCAATCATAGCTAATGTACAATTTCAAGTTCTAATTTTCTCATGTAACATTTTGTCTACCTTTTTCCATGTAGTATAGGTTTTATAGTTATAATTTTAGTAGCTATATGACAGTGCACTCAATAAACATCAATTATTAAAGAAATATTCTTAATGTAGTAATGAATACTAAGACATTACCATACAAGTGCACTTCACTTTATGAAAACCAGAATTATGGGCAAAGGAGAAAGCAAAACAGAAGATGAATATTTTCTTATCAAAAGGATTCAATATAGAATTCCTTTAAATAGTTTGCTCCCCTGAGTCCCCAGGAAATTTAATTTCTTAAAATTAAGACTTACACACTTTTGTGAAGGTCTGCCCAAGGCTGGGTAATTTCTGAGACCCTTTCTGAGCATGCCATGGCTGACACACTGATTGGGTTACAGAAACCTACAGGAGTGAAGGATGTGTTTATTTTTCAGGCCCTGGCTGGTCAATAAAAGTGGGAAGAGTTTTGCTATCATTTACTCCCACAGTCCTGAGTCCACGTGTTTCTAGAAGCTTAGCGTCCTTAGGATGTCAGGGCCAGTGTGCGGTCATCTATTCTAGTCCATCTTCCTGCCTCCAGTCAGGACCACACCCAACCAGCCCAGACAGATGAGACTCTGTCCTATTTTTAACAGGATCATGGGACTGGGAGTACTCCTCATTTCCCCAATAACTACATTTCAAATTCTACCCACAATTACAATTTAATTTTCGCACAATTAACAGAGAGCTTCCATGTACTTCTTACAATTTTAGGTCTAATATGAAACATTTTTTATGAATTTAAAATTAAGGAAAAGGTGGAAAATAGAAAACAAAATGTCCTTTATATTATCTGCAACTTTAAATATTCTAGTATTGTGTTATAACGTGAAGATATGCAATAGCAAATATTTCCTAAAAGTCCCAAATTTTATAAGTGTAAATACATATCTTAAATATTTTAAGATATTTGGCTGGGAATATATGGTTATATTTAAGGTAGTAAATAATGTTGCACCCTTCACTCAACCCCCAAAAGTATTTTATTCTTTTTTGGTGAATTAGATTATATTTAAATAAGATTATATTTGAGCAAGGCTGTATTTAAGATACATGATAATGAAATTCACTCTACCTCCTTCCACACACAAAATACAGTTTTATTTTTGTTCAATGATGGGGCAAATTGCTGTTTACCATTCTGCTGGTATTTTGCTAATTGCCTCCCATCAACTTTTATTAGGTTGTTTTCAATATCAGGAAGCTGAAAATTTTGAGGAGACTTAAAAAGATAAAGATTAGTCAAGGAAAGAAGTGGCCTGGTCAACATCCCTATTTTTATGTTTTCTGCACACCCAAAGCTGCTTGCTGGGCACCACATGGGCATTTTTCTTAATAGGTCAGGACATGCTTTCTTAAAGTGTCATGTATTATTACTGTAGTTTCGGATAGTTTAATTTATACATTAATTCTACAAAAATAGATGGATTATTTTCCTCTAATATCAACCTTCTCACAGACCTGCTTTCCTTATTTTGTTTTTCTTTGAAAATTTCTATTTTGAGGAATGTAAACGATAGCAAACACTCCCCCTTGATCCAGTCTTCTTTTGTCTGTTTTCTTTCTTTTTCAACACTGAGGCCGATATGTAGACACGAGTGCTAGATAAGAATTCTCTATCAGATTCAGCCGTTCTGCCAATGATTAATTTTGTTATGTGCCAGAGTGTGTTTTCAAGGTTCCTCTGACAGCCGCTGTATAATGTTTTGCCTTTACATTGTCTCAGTTTGTGTGCACTAAAAAAGAGTATGTCGTAGTTGAAACAATTGTTTTCTTCCATTCATGCTACTGTGACTACTGGACTTTCTAGGATCATGTTTTTATACTTGTGAAAATGGTTAATAGCACTTTGACAGGTTGTCTTGATCTTTTTTATGAATTATAAAAATCCCCATGACAAAAACATTTTATTTTTTATGTTATAAATAATTTTGAAACAAGTTATGTTAGTAAAAAGAGAAAGAAGATAACAGTCTGAATCTGGTAACAAAATAAAGCAGAAAACAGTATATGTTTCTGATCAGGCTCTGGTAAAAATCTACAAATTCCTCAAGTGCAGTACAATTTTGTGCTTTACCAGTGTTTAGTAAGTATATGTTCAACAAATACTACTGAGTGGTTAATAGGTCTCTAGACTCAGAAAGTACAGCTGAAGATGTATTTGCTGATCATGTCAAGTGATAATGCAGTCTTTTCATACATGCAGATGCCTTAGTAGGTGGGAGTCAGGAGATAAACTTAAAATTTGAAATTTTGCTCTTTCACTCAATTGTCATGTACCTTAGTCTCCTCATTATAAGATAAGGAAGATAATAATTGTTCCTATTCATAAATTGTTAAATTAAATTTATTATGAATAAGTAACATTTATTCATTAAATTTATTATGAATAAGTAACATTTATTCATATTATGATATTATTCATATCATATGTGTATCCATAACTGAGAAGGGTACCAGTAAGTAATCAGCAGCATATATGTCAGCTGTTACTACCAATTTTAAAATGAAATTATTATACTTATCTTAGACATTAACAAAAATTGAAATAAGGAATTCTTTGCAGAAATTCCAGACAGCATAGGAACTCCTAGATGATGTGCAAATACTGAGGAAAAATTTACCCTTTTCCTAGCAAAGTTACCACTCTTTTGTAATTAACTAAATGTTAAGGTTCATGAAGAGTCACAGAGGCAACTATCACTTTCTCGAAATGTCCATAGCCAGCCTGACCTACTCCAATCAAGATGAGTGGGGATCCACATCTCAAACTTCTCTTCATTTAATAGAATCTGCAAACTGCCTTAACTGTATCCTCACCAGCCTCTCTCCTTGCCCCATGGTGCAGTCTCTAGGTTTTATCTGAGTTTTCCACAGTCGAGTAACCAGTTGCCAAGTTTCACATTTCTTCAAATGGTATTGGGGCAGTCAGTAAAAGTCACTAGATATTCCCATTATGGTCATAATATTTGTAAGAATTGCTTAATTTTAAAATAACTGCACACATTTAAAATGCTTTCTCATTTGTAGTATTCATGAATTGAGTAGGTGAACATGTATGGAACACTAATATGTGTTAAGCAATTGATAAATAAGGATTAATGAGTCATGGTCCTTGTTCACACGAGATTTATACTCAGGTGTAACTAAACTACCAAGTTTAATGCTGATTTCTTATCTCGCAGATCTTCATTATCATTCAGTCTACCCAATAAAGTGTGTTTGTAATTCCATTAACAAGACTTGAGGTGCTTTTGCAGCCATCAGTGAACGTGCACAGCAGCAAACAGGTTGCGTCTCCTGTCACTCACTTATCCAGCGGAAGCCGAACGAGGCCATGCTCTGTCCTCTTGTTTCAGCTCTCATTCTGTAAAGTGTGTTTTTTGCAGTCTATTTATTGCCATGTTTTTTGCATTTTTGTGCTTTATGTTGGTGATTTTGCTGTTTAAAATGGCTCCAAGTATAGTGCCGAAGTGCTATCTAGTGTTCCTAAACACAAGATTGATATGCCCTATGGATGCATGTATTAGATAAGCTTTGTTTAGGCATGAGTTCTAGTGCTGTTGGCTGTGAGTTCAATGTTAATGAATCGACATATCATACATCCAGTAAAAGGAAGAGAAAATTCACCAATCTGTACTTGAGACTGCTCCAGAAACTGCTACTGTAACATCTACAGTGCATGATGAAGCTATGAAAAAAATGGAAAAGTGGCTGAATTTGTGTATTCTTGAGATAAAGAATTGTTGTGTGACCGAAAACCAAAGAAATTTACAGTCGCATTTCTGAGGGTCAGGAGAACGTTAAACCTGTCTTGACTGGTGTTTTGTTATAAAGAAATACTGCATATAACTATTTGTGAAAAATCTGTATCAAATATGTTGTCTTTAAACAGAATAAAACAAGGTTATGTATTGATCTCATTGTGACCAGAAGCTTGCAGGAACCCAACCCTGTATTACCCATAGGAGCAACAGTACAATATTCACTAACTCAGTGTTTCCAGTAACTTTATAGAATGTAACTACTGTGAGTTACAAGAATCAACTTAGGTATGAGATTATATATTTGGTTATCTATAACAGTGCTTTTCAATCATGGTGATTTTTGTATCCCACAGGACATTTATGAATGTGGAGAGGCACCCTGATGGTCACAATGAAGTGGAGGCTGGAGGTTGGGAAAAGGTGCTACTAGCATGTAGTGGGTAAAGGTCAAGGATCCTGTTAAACTCCATATAATACAAAGGATACGAGTTTTGGTGCTATTGGCTGTGAGCCAATGTTAATGAATCCAAACATTGCACATCTAGTAAAAAGAAGAGAAAAATTATCCCATCAAAAATGTCAACAGTGCCGAGGCTCTCCTACTCTGAGGCCTGCAAACTTGCTACAAGGGCCAAATATTTTCACCTTTGTGGGCATGCAGTCTCCATCACAACTACTCAACTCTGCCATTATGGCATGAAATCAGTGACTGACAGTAACCCCACTGACAAAGGATACAGCTGTTTTGCAATGAACTTCATTTATCAAAAGAATCAGCATACAGGATTTGGCCTGGACCATAGTTTGTGGACCACTCCATTGGAGGGATTTTAATCTTGGGTGTACATTAGAATAACTAACCCAGGAGCTTTTAAACGATGGTATTTCCTGAACTCCTCATGACCAAATTCTGATTTGCTTAGTCTGGGAGGGCCCTCATTGTTGGGATTAGTTAAAACTCCCTAGGGAGTAAAATGTGCAGCCAATGTTGAAAGCCTGTTGCTCTGAAATAGTTGCTGTTTGTGTATTTGAAAGTTGACCCCACACAGTAGACCCTTATCAGCAATCAGCAGACCCTTCTCTTCGCAATCTGGCTTTTGTCCCAGACACTCTCTTGAAAGTCCCCAAATCAATGACTTTTTATTAGTGCTCATTCCTCTGAACGCCTAAGGTTCAGATTTAGAAATACTTCATGTTTTCAGGTACTTTAAAACTCTGCAATCTCTTGGTTCACCTCCTGTACTTTTAAATACTCTTCTGCCTGTTCTTCAACCTTTTCCCCTTAAATGTAAGTGGTCCCCAAAGAGCTTTCCTAGGCATCTTCTTGGATTCATTTTTCCTGGACTGTGTCATGGCTCTACCCGTCTATAAACAATGTTCACACAACCATCTGTTGGCCTAATCTCTCCCCCAGGGCTTGTTCTAGTGGCCATCTAGTGACTTTATTCTTAGTTTGATGATAGTTTTGGAATTTATATATGAAAATTCTTAGTCATGAGGCTAATTTACAGTCTCTTCTTCCAGATACCAATTCCTATTGCATAGGCATTGTTTTGTAGAACATTTTAAAAACTGTAATTCTTACCTTGGAACTATCTGACAGGAGAAACAAACACACAGTAAGGCTGTTTGGTGATTTTACAACATACCTTATTCATCTAGCCATACCTCAAGATAAATAGAAAATTAGCAGTGTGTTTACGTGGGGTGGGGGTGGCGATGGAGGGACTGAAACAAAAGAAAAAATGAGAAAGAACTCATGGACACAGACAACAGTGTGGTGATTGTGGGGTGGAGGGGAGTAGGTGTAGGTGGAAGAGGGTATAGGGAGAATAAACGGTGAATGGAAAAAATAAAATAAAATAAATAAAAAATACTATTTAATAAGAATAAGTACTGTAAACACCAAATTTGTGTTTATGTCACCAGAACACTCCTGGAGTCCAGGGGTTGTAATGAAGAGGCACTCACTCACTACCAGATAAATCTAACAGATCTTGGCAGGAGATCGGTGGCAAGAGTTTTAAAAGGGTCTTTTTACAAAGGTATGAGCAGGTATGTTTGTTTCCTGGGCTGCTGTAGCAAATTACCACAAATTTGGTGTCTTAAAACAACAAAAATTTATTTTCGCACTTATCCAGGGGTTAGAGGTCAAAGTCAAGGTGTCAGAAGGGTTGCACTCCCTCTGGAAACTCTAGAGGAGAATGCTTCTTAGCTTCTTTCAGCTTTCCATGGCTGTTGGCCTTCCTTGGCTTCATTGAGTTGTGGCCACATAATCCAATCTCTGTGACCATTTTTACATTGCATTGTTATCTTCTGTCTGTGACAAATTTCCCTTCGCCTTTCTTTATAACAATGCTTGTCATTAGGTTTTGGGCCCATCCAAATAATAAAGGATGATCTCATCTCAAGAGCTTCAACTTAGGTACACCTGCAAAGATCCTTTTTTCCAAGGTAGGGTTAAACACTGGACATATATTTTGGGGAGCCCCCATTCAGTTCACTAGAGCAGGATTGTGGGAAACAAACAAGGGACAGTGAAGCCCTATAAGTTTTGCTTTACTCAGGCTGCAGGAGAAAGGGAAGGAAACACACAACAGAATCTGTAGAGCCAGGTAATTTTTAGAGCAGTAGCTTTACCTGGCAGCAGTGAGGCTTTTGAATGAGAATTTCAATGTGTGCACTGACATAAACAACGCTGAGGGAATAAATACCCAACTTTATTCTCTCCCCACCCCCTTGCTATTGCCTCTCATTGGCCAAATCAAAATGAATGCCAGCGGAAAAGATGTCCAATGACGCAGTCCATAATAGAGAAGGGTGGAGAGTGGATCTGGAGGGGCAAACAGAAAATATCCCATAAATCAGGACATTGCCATTCCTGAGAAGGAACAAAATTTTCTTGGCTTAGAGGTTCAAATGAGGTAGCTTTTATAAATGCAGCGGAAATTCCACTTTTTCTATACATAAAACACAAATGAGAACATTTTTTTTTCTGTAATTCCAGCCCATTACACACTGGTAATGGGAGATACTAATTACTTTTGTGTTTTGGGAAAAGAACTATAAGTAGATTACAAACCACCATAGTTCTTTCCATATATAGGAATAATCCATTATCACATGCATCATCATTATTATAACTTTACTTGCCTTATTTACATTTCTTTTTTTTCTTAAAAGAAATGTAAGTGGTTGATGAAGAAGGAGAGATGTATTGTAAGGATGATGAAGTTGAAATAGAAAGTCAGGACCGTGGAAAGAAGGAGAAGCAAATATGTCAACCTCAGCGGCTAATAGAGTTGCTATGACCAGGCATCAAGTTTGGTTCTGCCTTCCCAGCAGTCAATACTTGTGATAACATAGTGATGTCCACTCTCACTCGAACAGAGCTTTGCATACGTACTCATGAGAAACTTCACTGCATGATTCCATAAGGTTGTCTCCTTTCTCCTTCATGTAACTGTCACATTCTATCATTACAAATTATCAGACAATTTTTAAAGCTATTCACTTGTTGTAGAAATAGAAATTTGAGATGCGGGAAAAAGACTATAGGGTAATATGGAGGGACAAGAAGGAAAGAAATAATGAGGGCCAGAAAAGAGAACATAGTTAAGGTCAATGTAGCTCTTCCAATTGCCATTTATTGTCAAATTTTCTCACCTCTTCTATTTCTTATTTGTTTTATTTAAACTATATTTTAAATGTTTATTATTATTTGTAAGAGATTTTATTTGTTTATTTTTAGAGACAGAAGGGAAGGAAAGGAGAAAGAGGGAGAGAAACATCAATGTATGATAGAGACATGGATCAGATGCCCCCACCTGGGGACCTGACCTGCAGCCCAGCTGTGTGTCCTGACTGGGAATCAAACTGGCAACCTTTCCATTAGCAGGTAGGCACCCCAACTGAGCCATACCAGCCAGGCCTATTATTTTATTTTAATTACATTTTTATTATAATATAGAATAACATTATAAATTCACAAACTTTATGGGAATTATTGATGATTTTTAAAAATATTTTATTTATTTATCTTTAGAGGGGAAGGGAAGGAGAGAGGGAGAGAAAGATCAATGTAGGGTTGCTTCTTGTGCATTCTCTGCTGGGAACTGACCTGCAACCCAGGCATGTGCCCTGACTGGGAATTGAACCACGATGTCTTGGTTCATAGGCCCACGCTTAATCCACTAAGCCACAGCAGCCAGGGTGGAATTGTTGATGATTTTTGATAAATGTTTATAGCTGTGAAGCTGCGACCACAGCCACAATATAGAGCACTTCTATCACTGCTCAGAGTCCCTCATACCCTTTTACACTCAATCTCCTCCCCTCATTGCTGGGCTCTGTACTGATCTGCTTCTTATCAATACAGTTGTGGCTTTTCTAGCATTTCATGTATATGTACTCTTTTGTATCTGGCTTATTTCACTTAGCATAATGCTTTTCAGATTTGTCCATGCTGTTGTAGGTATCCTGGCTCATTCTTGTTTATTGTTGAGTAGTTGTCCATTTATTGAATGTGCTACAATATGCTATCTGTTCATCAATCAAATGGACATTTGAATTTTTTCCAGTCTTGGGCAATTATGAATACAACTAATAAAATACATGAGCCCAAGTCTTTGCGTGAACATGCATCATCATTTTTCTTGAGTAAATACCTCTTTGTGGGATTAATCAGTTGTTGGATAGATGTATGTTTACCTTTATAAAAAACTATCAAACTGTTTTGAAAGTGGCTTTACTTTTTCACCAGCAATGTGTATAATTACTTCATATTTTTGTCAACACTTTGCATTGTCAGTCTTTTTAATTTTGGCTGTTTGAATATGTGTGTAGGTGGTATCTTTTTAATTTGCAGTTTCCTAATGATTAATAATGTTAAACATCTTTTCATTATCCATTTATTACTTTTGGTGAAGTGTCTGTTCAAATCTTTTTGCTGTTTTAAAAAACTGGGTTTTTTGGGAGGGGTCTTATTATTGAGACCTAAGAGGTTATTTTTCATTTTAAAATAAGTTTTGATTTAAATAAATGCTTTAGTGAATGTGTTTTGCAAATATTTTTTCTCGACTATGAGAAAGTCGAGAATTATGAGAAATTCTACTATAGTGTAGAATTGTTATAAAAATTAGACTAGATAATTTGAAAGAGTTCTGTACCTAGTAGTAAATATAAATTCTCTTCTCATGTTCTTTCTTCTTACCAATAGATTCAAATCCTTTATAAAAGTTTAGAAGGATACAAGAAAAAGACTTTCAATGAGGGCATCCTGGAGAGAGTATTTTCAGGGCACTAGTTGTATCATAAGGGAAACTGCAAAGAATTAAAGAGTGAATGGTAAGGATTTAATCAAGAGCAAAGTTAATTCTTTCAGAAAATTGGGATAGCAGGAAAGAAGAGCAAAGACAGTAAGTGGTCTACGTGAGAGACAAGTTTGCATAGTAGTTTAGCACAAGAGTCTGCAGCCGGACCACTGGGGTTTGAAGCAGAGCTCTGCCACTTATAAGCTATATGAATATGGGGAAGTTATTTAACTTCTCTGTAAAAGAGCAGGTAAGAAAGCAATGCATGGTTGCCAGGGAAGTAATGATGCATGATCCTGGGGGAAAGCTCCAATTTGCATTTACTAAGGAATAACAGGAGCCAAGACCCCAAGGAACTCTGAGGGATATGTCAAATCACATGATCTTAATTTTTTCAGTAAAGTGTGATGTTAAATCATCTTCCCAAAAGAGAAAAATGAAGATCAGAGTTGGGAGTTATGAAAAGTGAAACAGGTGAGGAATAGTGATTGCTGAAATTCAAGTGATGAGTTGGCAAAAAAGCATTAGAAGATTGCCAAAAATCAAGAAGGATTCAGGTGAGCTTAGAGAGCATGAATTATAAATGGGTTCCATCAACAGGTTTTTGTGACTTGTTCTAATAATACTTATCAGCTTGGAAGTAAGAAGGGGAGAAAACAGAACACAATCTACTGAGAGAAGATAGTGGTTGGCAAGTCAGCAAATATTTAAGGGATTCCAGATGGACACACTGTTGACATGGTCATTTTGCAGATGTATCTATACTGTGGGATAGTGTGCAGCTAAAGAGTGAGGTGTTCATGAGCATGTTTTAGTTCTGTAAGGAGAAAAAAGAAAAGATTTTTTTAAGTGACAAAATTTATTTATTTATTTACTTTAACTTTAAAGACCAGATTTATTTGGAGAAAACAAAAAAAATCCCACAACCCAAAACACGGGATTCACATCTCAAGAGCTCTCCCTGGTATTAAGTCTACTGATTACAAATAATTTTCATAGAAGATATTTCTGTACAAATTTTACATGAATTGAGGAGTGAGACATATATCCCTGCTTCTGTTTTAACAGGGATAAGGTAGGGAAATGGGAAACAAAATCACTTTTTAAATGCAACTATTTGAAAGGGGTAGACTCAAAGAGGGCAAAACCTACCTCTTCATCATCTACAGCAAATGATTTAAAAAAAACCCCAATCTTTCAACCTGGGCTATCTCTCTCTAGAAGCCATTAACTGAGAAATTTTAAATGGCTACCAAGGTAGACCAGACAATAAGAGAGAATACTGCAAATGTGGTGGCTCAGGTGTTTCAGTTTCAGTGATAACCAAATCACATGGAGTTGATGGATGGGAAGATGTCCAATAGGAGGGTCTTCTATCAGGAAAATTTTGGAGTGGAAGTTTTCGAGGTAGAGAATTTTGGATGTTGAAGTACATGGTGTTCTCATGAGTATCAAAGTGAGAATAGAGAGAGAAATAGCAAATTCCTTGATTAAGAGACTGTAGGCTGAATATTACAAAGGGTCATGCTGGGGGTAGTACATAAAGATGCTCACACACTGAGAAAGACTAAAGTCTCTAGAAAACAAGGAAGACTGCTTTAGGGATCAATACATTATGGCAGAGATTTCTCAACTACATTATCTTTGCCAATCAGTCCTAAAAACAGGTGGTTGATCTCTATCCAGCTGGATATTTGCTTGGCCTTGTCTTGTAACTAAGTCTTAGTGAGTTTTTATATTATCTTTCAGAATTGATATCATCTTGGTGTCCATGGCACACCCGTGCCTTGCTCTGGAAAACAAGGAGCTGTCAAAGCCCGGTTCTCAGCAGCTTCCCCCTTGTTCTCCTGCCTGCTGGGATAACTCCAATGATCTGCCTGTGTCTGGGACAGAACAGGAGGCCTGGAGAGAGTGAGAAACGAAGTATTCTTCCCTTCTCTTTCCTGTGGGATCACCCTAAGCAGGTGGAAGAGTAGGAGGGACTGCTTATCCGTATTTCAATGCTTGTTAAAAAACAGGGCTTGGCTTTTGACTCAAGGTGCTAATTTATGTATTTTACACATATGTATTTTCAGCCCTAGGGTTCTTAAGTATAAGTACATAACTATGTAAAAGACCATTTAAAATAAGTGGCTGAAATCTCTAGGGAAAAACTCTATTCTCCTTCCTCCCCCACTTCTAGTGTGTTAGGAAAAGTTGTGCTTGAAGGATGCCCACGGGAAGAGCAACACTCTTTGTAATTCAGCTGCAGCTTATAATACATCACTTACCACACTGAATAAATTAAACTTGCCAGTGTCTATTTCAAACATCTTAAAATTTATTTAAACAAGGTCAATTTCTTCTTCTTCCACTGAAAACAGGCAAAATACTGCCATTTAATATCCTCATTCCTAGTGATTGGCAGCACATACACAAATAACTCAGGGGTTGAGGTACTTGTATTGATAATTCAAATTTCAAAAAGGGGTTCTGAGAAAATGTTTTATTATTTATCTGGTCTAGACTGACTGTCTTCATTAAATACATTCACTGGATAATTGCTTAACTTTCCACTCTCCTTTTCTGGTGAAATCACATGTAATATGTCCAAAATGAATGGAAAGAATCAATATGCATAAAAACACAGCACTGCTTTTCAAAAAGGACTTGATATGTTCAAGAACTATTTATTTTCAGTGTATGCTTTGAGTTGTTTATATTAGATGCACAGAGAATAATTAATTATGAGCATATCTTATGGTCTATGCCAAACGAAATGACCCTGTGATACTGATATCATGACCGTTCACACTAGTAGGAGTGACAGATACCAAGAGGACTAAAGTTAATGCCGAGAATGTATGGAATGGTTTCCATGGTCATAGTGGCACAATTGTCTGATGGCATAACATTGAACAGAACTAGAAGATGGAAAAAGGGCATGGTGTTGCAAAAGAACTTTACTCATGGATTCAGATTTATGCTTAAAGTGAACTGGATGTGATTCATCATCTTTGGTTTTCAGGCAAAAGTTAGAAACTAGTTAAATAGAGGTGGAACTTTCAGAGTAATCCGATGGATTGTCCTGGAACTTTCTTTGCTCCCACCTCAATTATACTAATTATCACCACTTCTGTCTTTCTTCCCTAAAGGATGACAAATATCCCCCTTTTTTAACCACTGCTTTTGAAAAGTTCCCATCATATCTTTTTTACAACTTCATGCCACCAATCTGCACACTGCCTTGAATATCTGCTATTTCCTCCTACACATTTGGGAAAGCCTGTTGGTAGAGTCCATTCACATAAAGAACTCAATGTAAGAGACGATTGGGCAAAAAATTCTTACCCAAGAGATAATCCAAAACTTTTTTTTGTCTTCCCATCAGACTGTGGATTACATTTTCATTCCATTTTATAATTATACTTAACACTTCCTTTGAATTCTTTCAAGAACAGTGGAAAGCAATCAACAACTTTAAAATTATTATGTATATGTAAATACTCATCACTTAAAGGCTTTCCAGTGGTGCAGTTTCATGACTTTGGTGCCATTCCGAGGACAGTTTGTTGTGTTAAGTTCAAGTGACCAAGTACTTATATGCCACCAATTACTTAAAATCATTCCACGGTCAGTTTGTTTCATAATACCTAGTTGAGGCAGTTCTCTGTGTGTGAGTGTGTGTATGAGAGTGTTTTTTGTTTGCTTGTTTGTTTTTACTTGCTTAACCACTTCACCTTTTAAACCCAGCCAGTCTTCTAATGTTGCTTTTCCCCACTGTGTATCTAAATAGTCTCTTTCTTAGTCTTTATTACTTAGAATCAATTTTATTCTTCCTTAAGTCTCCTGACTTAGGTTTTAATTTGACTAGTTTCATCATTTGTGGAGCAATACTGTATACTTACCCCACTCCCAACTCTTACCATAGAGCTCTCTCTCTTAGAATCCTTTTAATAGTATTAAAATTTGGACTAGTTGCTGTCTAGACATGATGTCATTCTAGAAATCTCTTTTATTGTGCTCCTGGATTGGATGGAGCTACTATTTTTGTATCCTACATCTTCCTTTTGATTACTTTGTAACTTGTTTTGCTGTAGTACATCTTCAAGCAACTGCCTATGGAAAGATTAATGCGGTGCAAATGTTCTGAGACATTACAAGTTTGAAAATGTATTCTGCTCTCACTTCTGATTGAGAGCTTGGCTAAGTGTCGAATTTGAAGCTGAAAAAAATTCCCTTAAAACTTCCACAATATGATAAATTTATGAAAATCCCACAGCTAGCATCTACTCAGTGGTGAAAAACTGAACACATTCTCCCTAACACCAGGAATAAGACGACATTGTATGTTTTTGACATTTTTATTCAACTTTGTACTGGAAGTGTTAGCTAGAGAATTTAGGCAAAAAGAAGAAATAAAAGGCATTCAAAAGGCAAAGGGGAAAAAGTAAAACTGTTTGTAGATGACATGATCTTTTTTTTCTTACTTTGTTTTAAATCTTCACCCAGGGATATATTTATTGATTCTAGAGAGAGAGGAAGAGAGAGAAACATTGATGGGAGAGAGAAACATCATATGGCTGCCTTCCTTATGCACCCCGAACAGGATCGAACCTGCAACCTAGGTATGTGCCTTGACTGGGGATTCAGTTGGCAACATTTTGGTGTATGGGATGATGCTCCAACCAAGTGAGCCACCCAGTCAGGGAGAGCTTATCTTTTACATAGAAAATCCTAAAGAATTCTTCAGAACTATTACTACTAATAAATGAACTCAACAGATTCGCAAGATACAAGATCAACACACAAAATTTAGTTTTGTTTTCATACACTAGCAATGTATAATACAAAAATAATCAGTATTACAATTCCATTTATGATAGCATCCAAAAGAATAAAATAGTTAAGAGTAAATTTAACTAAGGGGGTGAAAGACTTGCACACTAAAAACTGCAAAACATTGCTGAAAGAAATTAAAGAAGACCTAAATGAGTGGGAAGAGATAACATATTCTTGGATTGGAAACTTAATATTGCTAAAATGGCAATACAACCTAAAGTTATCTACAGATTTAATACAATGCCTATCAAAAGACCAATAACCTTTTTTTTTCTTTCCAGAAATGGAAAAGCCAATCATCAAATTCATGTGGAATTGCAAAGGGCCCCAAATAGCCAAAACAATATTGAAAAAGAAAAACAAAATTGAAGATTTCACTCTCCTTATTACAAACTACAGGAATCAAAATCATGGGATACTGGCATAGGGATGACATATAGATCAATAGAAGGGAATTGTGAGTCTAGAAACAAATCTGTGGATCTGTGGTCAATTGATGTTGACAAAGGTGCCCAGATTATTTAATGAGAAAGAATAGTTTCTTCAACAAATGTTGTAGGACAACTAGATATACATTTGCAAAAGAATGAAATTGGACTCTTACCTCACTTTATATACAAAAATGAACTCAAAATAAAGGTGTGAATTAAGAGCTAAAACTATAAAAGTCTTAGAAGAAAACTTAGGGGTAAATCTTTATAACCTCAGATTTGGCAATGATTTTCTTAGATATCACATCAAAGTCACAAGTAATGAAAGAAAAATAGATAAATTCTATTTCATTAAAATTAAAAACTTTTATGGATTGAACATCATTAAGAGAGTGAAAAGACAATCCACAAAATGGGGAAAATATTTGCAAAGTACACACACACACACACACATATGATAAAGATCTAGTACTCCGAATATATAAAGAAGTCTTATACTCAACAACAAAAAGATAAAAATGTAATTTAAAAATGGATAAAGGACTTGAATAGTCATTTTTCCAAAGACAATATAATAGTGGCCAAAAAAAAAACCACATAAAAAGATGACTAATGTCATCAGTCATTAGGGAAATGAAGATCAAAATCAAAACTACAATGAGATACCACTTCACAACCACTAAGATGATCATTGGGAATGGAGTGGAAAATAACAGCTGTTGGCAAAAATGTGGAGAAATTTTAACCCTCGAATATTGCTGTGGTAAATTTTATGTTACATGTATTTTACTTCAGTGAAAGAAAAGATGGCAGAGGAGGCTAAAGAAGACCCTTGTGCTTGTTAGTTTTGTCAACTTGTCTAGAATATAGTACCAGTTATTTAACCAAAAACTAATCTACCTATTGCTGTGAAGGCATTTGGTAGGTATTTTGTAGATGTCCCTTTTTTTAAAGGATTTTATTAATTTTTAGAGAGAGAGGAAGGGAGGGAGAAAGAGAGGGAAAGAAACATCAATGTGTGGTTGCCTCTCACATGGCCCCCACTGGAGACCCGGCCTGCAACCCAGGTATGTGCCCTGACTCTGAATTGAACTAGCGACCCTTTGGTTCACAGCCCGTGCTCAATCCACTGAGCTACAGCAGCCAGGGCATTTTTGTAGATGTCCTTAACATTTACAGTGGATTGACTTTAAGTAAAGGAGATTACCCTTGATAATGTGGGTCGACCTTATCCAATCAGTGAATGATCTTAAGAGGAAAAAAAGAAATTTTCCTTTAAAGCTGCAGCATCAACTCCTGCCTGATTTATCCAGCTTGCTGACCTGCCCTACAAATTTCACACTTGCCATTCCCCACAATTACATGTGCCAAAAATCTAGAATTCTCTTCTGGAGGTCAGGCCTTGTAGTACAGGCTTCCCCAGCAAGGTGAGTGTTCTAGGAACCCATCTGTATCAGTGTACTAGCTGGTGGTGTTGTGAGAGGCTGCATTCCAGTTCAGTGACATTTTTGAAGACTTTTTCGACGTATTTACCCATTTCATGATTGGTGATTTATAAACATACCTGCTCACGCTGCCCTGAGTGTTCAGCAGTTTTTAACCAAAAACGTCATGATCCCTGTGCCCCACCCTCTTTATTGATCTGATCTCAAGTCTTCAAAAAGAAATGTTTTGCCAGTGTGGAAGAGGTGAAGCAAAAAATGGCAGAAGTGCTAAAAGGCATCAAAATCAACGAGTTCAAAAACTGTTTTGAGCAGTGGGAAAAATGTCTCTATAGGTATATTGCATCAAATGGAGAGTACTTTGAAGGTGACTGAAATTTAAACATGTAAAAATAGATAAACAATTTTTTATAAATAAATGTCAGGTTTTTGGGGTCCACCCATGTACATCTCTCATCTTTATGAGAAAAAATTATCTTAACATAGTAAAACAATCTTCCAATCTTTGAGTTGCTGATGAGAATTCTGATACCATTCTGAAAATCATTCTTTGTAAATGACAGTCTAGTTCTTCCTAGATAATCAGCCAAATTTCTTTAGAGAAGAACCCTCAAATTACTTTGCTTTGCATTAAGTGCCTGACTGCAAGCTCTTCCACAGGGGGGAAAGATGTGGGATGGGTTAATTGTTAAGCATATTCATTTAAAAATGATTCCCCATCTTTCATCACATTCCTCATCCTCCACCCTCAGTCCTGTCTGGTTGAACCTCTCCTGTGCTCCTTGGGTACACTTCCATCCATGCGTGTTCTGAGGTGGGGCTTCCTTTTTCTGTCTTCATCAATACACACCTTTCCATTATCTTTCCATCTTCTAGAAATATGTAATATTTTGTTGCAGGCTAAAATCTTCTCCCTCTACTTTTCCTCTTCCTTCTTGAGGGATTATATTTATCAAAAAAAAACATTCTTATTGTAACTTCACCTCAGGAGAGCGAGTTGTAAAAAACACATGCTCAGTCACCATTTTGAACCAAAAGCCCCATTTTTAAAAAAGTTCTTGTAATCTGAATTCTGGATTAATTCCTAAATTGAAAATATTGCATTAAATTCACCAGCAACTTTCTGTTCCATTTTCTTTCACAATAATGGTGCCTTTAATTTTCTTCTTTGAAAAACTGATTTTGTTGTTGTTCACAAAAATCCAGTGTACTGTAGATAAACTAGAAGATTAAAAAAATCACAAAAAGACAAATCAACCTGTGTTTTTTTCCTCTTTGAAATCACCACGTTTCCTCCTCCAGTTCTGTTTCTACCCATTTTACAGATTCTGTGACTCTAAGGGCCAGTGCCAGTTGACAGAGATAGAGTTCTCTCACACAGGCAGGATGAGGGTGGGGACACGTGTGCTGATATTTATCTCTGTATACTTGATGTTATTATAAACTTGGCAGTGATAACTGTCTTGTTGCAGCCACTGGCCAGCGGTGACTGCAAATGCTGTAGATGCTCGAGAGACACGAGAGAAATACACATGGACTACCGAGTCCTGTGGAGGAATAGGAATGGCACGGCCACTCTCTCTAGTGGAGAGGCCCCCCACATTCCCGCCCAAGCAGGCTTTTTATTAGGTAGTATTGGGTAGATGAACGGATACAGAATGTGGATTATCATCTAGCAGGGAAGATCAAAACAGGTAGGTATCTTTCAAAGAGCTCAAAGGGCTCATGCTGAGTTTTGGGGCTACTATCATCTAAGAGATACAGGCTTAGTTTCATTTCCTGCCCATGCCTACATATTCAAGAGCATCCTTAGCAAGCAGGTCTCACAGGAATTCGCGTATTCTATGCCCCAGGTCTAATTTCCCCAGGGGTCCGCTGACTCTGGTCTGGACTGCACCGCCCCTGCTATTTCCACAAGCTCCAGTCAGGCAGAGGAGACGAAGGCAGCCGGGGTACTTGGATTTCTCACATCCAGAACAAGGACTCAGGCTTTGTCAAAGCTGAGGGGTCAGGGGTAATGTCGATCACCCCTTTACTTCCACAGCCCCTTGAGGCTCTTCCCTGATGGCTTATTCACATGCGATCGTGTCTGTCTTAGGTTCATTCTCTTCAGAGAATTGTTACCTGTCATTGACTATCTGACCAAGCAATGGGAGCCAAACATAGAGCAGGCAGTGCCCGTGTTCAGGGAAATAAGTTTTTCTTCTTAGGCATCTTGGTTTTCAGAGGTTTCTCACTCAGTCTTAGCCACAGGGGGTTACAGCTCCTGAAACCAGGCAGGGCGGACCCCAACACTGTCTGTTTAGCCAAATCTTTGTGAATATTTTTAACTAATTTCCTTAGGACAAGTATCAAGAAGTTGAGACAAAAGAAGCAAGAAAATCTTTAAAAGGTTCTTCATATATATTGCCAAACTGCCCTCTAGACTGGTTGTCAATTTAAGCGAAGCACCAATGTTTCATAATATGCTTTCCTCCTCTTTTGTCTCAGCACTGCTTGTTATTATTTAAGTTTTTGTAATTTAATAGGTGATAAATGTAATCTCATTGTTGATTTTACATCTAAAATATTACTAGTCAGTTTAATTTTTTCATATATTTATTGGATATCTGTATTTTTCTTTTATTTTTTAGCAAATTATTCATTTCTGTGGGGATTGCCCATTCCTTTTTTTCCTGAATTTTTTTCAACTTTTGCTCAATTTTTATGAAAAACCTATGATGTGCCTGGCACTGTTCTAAGTGTTGGAGGTACAAGAATAAACAAGGTATCAACCTTGCCATTCTGGAGCTTATATTTTAATGGGGAGTAGATAGATAATAAATTAAAAATATGAATAAAATATGTGGTGGGTCAGATGGTGATAAGTGCTATGGAGAAAAATAAAGCAGGCGAAGATAAATATGTCTGTAGTAGGGTTCTTTGAAGACCTACTGAGAAGGTGACATTTGAATAGACATCTGAAGGAGGTCAGAGAGTAAGAATTTAATGTTGAGCAAGAACTTCCAGGCAGAGGAACTAATTAGTGCAAAGATCTTGAGATGGCCGTGTGCCTGTCATATCTGCCGAACTGTACGGAGGCCAGGGTGGCTGGAACTGAGCAAGTATGGAGAGTATTAGAAGAAAGGGTCAGAGAGGTGCGGATACATGTATGGGGGCAGATCATGCAAACACAGATGAGTTAAGATCCTTGGTTTTCATTCCACAACAACAGTAAGTTATTGCAGAGATATGAGCAGAAGAAAGACATACTGTAATTTATGTTTTAAAAGATTTCTGTGGTGCCTGTGTGAAGAATGAGCCACAGAGTGCAAAGCAGAAGCAGAGAGACCAGTTAGGAGATTATTCAATAATCGAAGAGACAGGTGGTTACTGCAGAAGTGATAAGAAGTGGTCTGATTATGCATAATTTTTGCATCTATATTAAAGAATGAGAGTTACCTATTCATCCACCCACCTGCCTGCCCTTGAATCCATCAGTCCATCCATTCAACCATCCATCCATCCATTCCCCAGTCTAATTGTAAAGTTTAGATTTCAGAATTTGGATTTGGAAAATGTCCATATTATTTATGCTCAAAAGTGGTTCAGATAGCATAGAAATCGTATGTTTCTCAAGGCTCAAAAAACTTGCTCATGTGACTACCTGGACCTTATGCTTTTCTTGTAGATAAGGTTTTGATAGCTTTTCATATATCCTTAATGTTAGTGGCCATTTCAGGTCGGCTATCTCTTCCTGAGTCAATGTTGGTCATTTGTATTTTTCTAGAAAGTAATTTATTTATTTGAGATTTAAAAAGGCCTTGTTTTGAGTTGTATATATGCTCTTATTATTATTTGTGTTTTGTCTGCTTTTTTAATTTATTACACCAAATAATGGGGTGTCTATTTGATTGTATTTTTTTTTCAAAGATTTTGTTTATTTTAAAACAGGGGGCAAGGGAAGGAGAAAGAGAGGGAGAGAAACATCAATGTGTGGTTTCCTCCCAAGTGTCCCCTACCGGGGACATGGCCCCCAACCCAGGTGTGCACCCTGACTGGGAATCGAACTGGAGACCCTTTGGTTTGCAGGTCAGCACTCAATCCACTGAGCCACAGCAGCCAAGGCTATTATTGTATGTTTTCCTCAACGAGTAAGCTGCTCTTGAGTTTGTCTATTTACTCTTTTTCTTTTTTAGGTCATTTTCATTTCTTTTAAAATTATTTCCTTCTTCCTGCTTTCTGATATTTGTTTTGTTACTCTCTCCTAATTTTTTGAATTAAATAGTTCTTTTTTTCCTTGTGGTCTGAAGGTGCCTCAGATAAATAAATGCTTTACCCACGTCCCATCAGTATTGCTATGTCATGTTCTCATTATTGCTCTTTCCTTAGAACTTTGCAATTTCAGATTTGTCCCAAGAGCTATTTCTTAGTGGTTTCTTTTTTCATCTTAAAATGTTTGTCTTTCAGTTTATATTTTTGAAATTAATTTCTAGTGATAAAGATTTGTGGTCAAAAACTGTATTGCATGATTCCTGTTTTGTTGGAATTCACTGAAGTTTTCTCTTTTTAAAAAAATTTTATTTATTTATTTATTTATTTATTTATTTATTTATTTATTTATAGAAAACCCCAGTAAGGGAGGGAGAGACAGGGAGAGAAACATCAATCACTTGCCTTTCGTGTGTGCCCCTGTGGCTGAACCCACAACCCAAGCACATGACCTGACTGGAAACCAAACCCGCAATCTGTTGCTGTGTGGGTTGATGCCCAAACAAACTGAGCCGCGTGGGCCAGGGCACTGAGATTTTCTTTACAACTTAATGCATGAACATTTTTATAAAGTTTCCATGGGTTTTTAAAATAGAAAGTACATTCTTGTTGAGTACTGAGTTCAATTTGTAGTTACTAAATCAATAATTACATTATTTATCATGTCAGTGTTATAATTTTTTGATTAATATATGAAGAAGACAGATGTTTAGGTCATCTACCTTTATTGTGTTGTTTATTTACCTTTTTACTTTATATATTTTACTTGAAACATATAGTTTCATGACTGTTAATTTTTTCATTAATATAAAATGTCTTTGTGTTATTATTAATAGTCCCATTCAATGTATATTTTACCACAAATATTAATATTGTAGTTACTGCTTTCTTTTTGATATATATAAGACTTCATCACTTGTCTATACCATATAAATTTTGCTTTATTAAAATCAACTGAGATAAGTCAATATTAGTAATTTAATTTTTTCTTTAAAAATCATGTTACATTATATACATAGACTACCTATTTTATATTTTCAGAATTATTTTATAAAATTTATATAATTTCATACAATATGATCTAAACTACAGGTTTGGAATGGAAAATAAATATGAAAACAAGATTTAAAAAATTGGGTGTCATAAAATAAAATAAAAATTACAAATAGTAATGAGAAGTGTGGATGACAATGCTAGGGGGACTGTATGTGCATGGTTAATTATTAGGTGAAATAGAAAAATTTAAAGACATCAAGCTTCTCCATTATTATTAGATTGCTTATTCTGTTTGTTTTCTGACACTCCTTCTCTCAGATTCATATTTTGTTCTTCTCTGTCCTGGCTGTGCCCTGGGAGGATTACCCGATGCACACTGCTTCACCTACTCTTCCTTGTCAACAGGCTTCTGGAAGAGTTTAGCCAATGAGAGGAGAGTTTGGGGAGAGACAAAAAAAAGCTGGAGTATTCCTACCCTGTTCTGCACTGAGCAGCCTCTTCCTTCTTGGCCTCCAGTAATACCATTTCCTAACCTTTCCCCTTCAGGTTTAGAAGTGGTAATGGTGCTAATCTCTGGGTTCCCCAACATCCCTTATTGGTCCCTTTAATCCTTCCCACACTTCTGTAAATTGTCACTTCATTAAAATCTCTTCCCATTAATCATCTAGATGGAATTCTCTTTTCTCCTGGGATCCTGACTGATCAGTGCAGTTTAAGCCCAGGTTCTTTATTATAAGCAACAGAAAACAACACAGTTCTTTAAAAAGGAGGAGGAGGTAGAAGAGGAAGAAGGGGTGGGGTTGGAAGCATATCGGGTTGAAGAGAGTTAATGGGAAACTTGAGAAACAGGCTTAAAATGTGGGCAAGAGCCATCTGAGAAGTAGGCTACAGAAGCCACAATTAAGGCCATGTTGAAGGAATGATCTGGCTCACATACTTCTGCTCCTCAGATAATCTTGAACCCTCTCAAAATAATTGTATACCAACTCTTCATTCAAAGTCCGAGGAGAGGCTAGTCACATGCCTGTCCATTGGCTGTGATGGAAAGGGGGAAGGGGATCTTGATCATAGGAAGTATCCTTAGAAAAATAAGGCAGATAGGAAGGAGGGATGGATACCAAACAGACAGAGATGACCAATGCCCACTATACGTACTATTGTTAATCATATCTTAAAGTTTAACTGTATTAGTATATAAATACTCATCATAGTATATTATTGAATTAATGGGTGGTGGGGTTAAGTGACTTCCCTTAATTATATAATTATTTGCTCATTCATTTATTGATCTTTTTTATATGTCTGCAATTGAACCACAGTCATTGGTTAAGTTATCCAGGATGTATTCCTTAGATTTCATTTGTTCAACACAGAATATTAATGTTCAAGTAAAGCAACTATACATGTGGCAATAAGTTCAGAATTTTATGAATCAGATTCACCTCAAATATGCTATCATTAGCCTTTTTCAAGAAACAATATTGTCTGACATTGCTGATAAGCCTCACAAATGAATTTCTTCTTGGTTATCAGGATCCTAAAACCATATTAAAAATCAATGTTAATTCAAAAATTCTCAGTTCAAAATGCAGCTTGTTCTGAGCTCTAGGAATTGTGCAGGAGATGGAAAGAAGAATGATTTGTGATCTGAAGAATATGCTTTGACAGCCTAAACCCAAAACACATTCAAAAATTTCCACAGGGGCTTTAAAGGTGACCTTGGTGAGAAAGGGCAAGCAGTCTTCACCTGGTGAAGACAGGGTGAGAAACTCTGCCTAGAAAGACACACAGACTAGATTTAAGATGAAAATAATTTTGGATTTCACCAGATGAGTGCTTTGGGCTTTTGGAAATACAATTTAAATACTGGCATCTCAGCAGTAAATATTGAAGAATCTGGAGACTAAACATCAGATTGGCACCTGCCAATAAGCCTCTAAGAGTGATGAGAAGATTCAGCTGTTGTATAAGGAAGCACGGGTTCCAGCTACCCTGTCACTGAAATGACTCCCCAGCGACCTCCTTGGAAGCTCTTTTTGGAGCTGGTCCACAGGGTATAATTATGAGATTCCTAAGCTCCATGCCGTTAGCTAGAAATAAAGGTCATCTAACTCACAGGTCAGCCAGAAGTCTCTGTCCTGAGTTAAGTATGATGGTACAAGAATAGGGAGGCCTTGTACTACAATTCATCACAAACTTATTCCTTAAAAGGAAATGGTGCTAGAAAATCATTCTACTTCTCCAGCGTTTAATGGGTATATAAGTTTTATATTTAATATATAATGCTTTATATTTAAATATATCATAAGAAAATGCTTTATATTTAAATATATCAAAAGAAAACTTCAAGTTTATGTTCCAAATAGAACACGTAGGCTCTAACTTATGAAGTCACAGTAAACTGTGTTGCACAATTCTTTAATATAACTTTGAAAATACCTCTATTCACTACTATTTTCATTAGTCTAGCAGTATTTGTGGGACAAAGTGGGATACAATGTTGCCCAAATTAATTAGAAATTTTAAAAGACTTGTTTCATTTTTAAAATTGCTTTTCTGTTTTTTTAAAGAAAGTATTAGATTGAGATATGTAGAGAGAAACTGATCTTGGGAGAATTTTTCACTTAAAAAAATGAAAACCAGTCTCTCTCAACACTGATGTGAGTTTCAAGGATTATTTCTTATTCAAAGACTTTTAAAAAAAATATCTGGGGCCTATTAGAAATATTTTAAATGATCATACATGAATGTACATTGGAGGTATTCCTTGTGTATCACCCTGTTTTGAGCTATTAAATTGGAAGATGTGACCCTAGCCTTCAAGGACTCACAACTTCCAAATCATAGACTACAGACAACTTGGCCTCACAGTGGTGGAGGAGAGAGTACCAGGCCAGGAGACTGAGGTCCTGGCCCTTACCAACAGCTTATCTGAACCTCGTTGAAGTTAACTAAACATTTAGTATCTCTGTTTCCTCATTCTTCTTGTGTAAGGTTATAATACCCTCCTTATCTCCTGCGTTCTGGTATGGAGAACCCAAGATAATAGCTACAAACATTCTTAAAAGTTCTAATGTTTGTTGTTATCTATATCAGGCTTAAAAAGCTATAAAAGAGTGTGCCTGTCCTTCTAAATCATTTTAAGAAACATCATTAGCATTAGTACAACCTGAAAATCTGTTTTCAGTCTCAAACTGCAGCGCTGTGTTTTTAGTTATGACTTGGGCTATGACTCAGAGGAAGATGTAAGTTATACCTCCTCTAACCAGATGCAAAATGCTGATATTTTGAAGAACATTTTTACTAACACAGAAATGTAGAAAGGAGCAAACTGTAAGAGGGAGAGGGAGATTATACTTTTAAAACCTGAAATATGAAAACTTGTGGCTTAAGGAATTTGGGTAATTGACAAAGTACCAGAATTAACCTACATTATCAAACCTTTGGAATTTGAGGTATAGAATAAATTTTTTAAGAACATGATGACACTTGAATAATATATTTGAAATTTATATAAGATTTAAAAAAATAATTTTGATTTATTCACACTGGATGACTATTGTTGTGTTGGCTGTTGTCATTTTTTATTTGACAATCTAGGGAAAAGTGGTCAGTGCCCCTGACTACATACTCATGTGTTGCATGTTTTAAAAAAATTCTCATGGCACACCAGTTAAAAATCACTAGAATAGACTGATGAACCCAACCAATCCTCTCCTGGGAAGTTTCAATGTGAAATACTTGGAAACAGAGTTATTTATGGCAACAGAAACAGAGATACACTAGTGAGCAATAAGATGACAAGAGGCACAAAACATCTTCAACTCTGTGGAAATTCAAATTTTTTACATGCATCCAGGCTGTTAATTTTATCATGAATGAACCTAGAATTGAAACCAATACCTTCTGCCTTTGAAGTATCTGTTCAACTCTGCATACTCATGCATTCTTTTCTACAAGTCCACAGTATCTTTTCCTGTGTAGGCTCCACATGGCCTGTCCAATGCCATTTTCATTAGGGCTGTACTCTATTAAATTTTTAAATTAAATTTAATGTAGGTGGTATAAGATTGTTGTGTTTGACTTTTTGGACAATCTTTACTTGTATATACAAATTTAAATGCCTAAACCCTTATACTGAATTGAGATTTTTGTACATTCACTGATGAGTACATGGAGAATGCTGGGTGCTTTTGTCTATTAGTTGAATTGGACAATTAGTTGACTATTTTATTTTGATCTTTGCCACAATTTTAATGAAAAGTAGAAGTCTTAATATTAATCATGAGGCCTTTTGTATGCTTAAGGAAATAGAGACAAAAATACAAACCATAAAGCAAAGCAGTGAAAATCTTGAGTCATAGTTGACCTTAACCTTTGTTTTCAATTTCAAGAACAATAATCAACAAGAAAAAGGCACAAGATTATGATTCAAACATGAAGTGAAATTAGGATTTTTATCTCTTTTGGTTTCTGAGAACCAGCACCGTTTAAAAACTATGTCTTTTGTTTAACTTTCGCTTTTGTGCATGTTGTTTCAGGACTACACCCAAACAGAAACAGGAGGTTGCATGATACAACTGCTTTATGAAAAAATAGAAATAATTGAAAATAAAGGTAAAATTGAGCCTGGTACAGATGGAATGCCTGACCAGGAGCCCATGCTTGTGGATTTGAGTTCCGTCAGTCCACCAAGTCAGAAGGTCAGGCAGGCCCAGTAGCCAGCCAGCATGTGACAGCAGTGATACATCTGGGCTTGTGTGCAAGCAGGGCCAGAGCTCACAGGCAAGCTGTGAGAATAGAAAGCCCAGACCACATGTCTGGAGAAGCACCTTAACTGACACCTACAGCCATATGGAATTCATTACAACCAGCTGGTGAAAAAAGAAATCATCTAAACTTGACTTATGGGTAGATCTGCCCAATTTGGGGTTACAAACCAAGAAGTCAGGAGTGATCTTGAAAGACAATTGTGCAGAAAATCTTCCAGTAAGCCAGCTGTTTGTGCGTGATGCAAGATGTGATACAAATAGTGAATATAGCCTTAAAAGACTGGTAAATTCTCTGCTGCGAAGCGGATTCCGTGGCCTGTGTGGGATCCTGTGTCAGTGGACCTCTGTTAGCCCTCAGATAGTGGTCCTGGCTGGAGTCCTGCAGGCAGGAACGGCAAACACGGATCTGGGGTATTTGTTTATTTTTGGTAGGACAAATCTCTGGCCCTTCTAGAATGGAATGGCTCATACAGTAAATGACAGGTTGCTGATGTGAGCTGTATAAGTCATTTTGTCTACTTAGTTGGTTAGTGTCTCTTCTCTGGTGGATGCTGTCTAGTGGGTGCTGACATGTGAAACATAGATCTTCATACTTTGCACCTACTTACAGATGTCTATCCACATACCTCTATCTTAAACCTCATTGTACTTAATCTTCCAATGTCTTGCTTTCCAGGTGCTGAACATTGACTATTATTTGGCCTCCAGCCAAAAAGCTAGGCCATTTGCCATTGCCTCTGAGTCATATATATTCTAAACTTAGGTCACTTCTTCTACCCAAAGTTGATATAATTCAGTGCCAAGAAATATCTAGAGGTATAAAATAGTTGAGTCATATGGTAAGTGTATGTGTAACTCTGTAAGAAACTGCTCAACTCTTTGCAAAGTGGCCCTATAGTCTTTCACATTTCCACCAGAAAAATATGAGAATTATGTATTAACACACAGTATTTTCAATCTTTAATTTCAGTCATTTTAATATGGATGTGTTATACAATCTCATTGTGGTTCTCATTTCATTTCCCTTAGAACTGATGATGTTGATAATTATTCATGTGCTTAATGCTTATTTATATTCCTACTTTTGTAAGTAGCTGTTCAAATCTTCTATCCATCTTTTAAAATATAGATTACTTTTTAAGTTAGTATTGAGCCAAAAGATTTCTTTGTGTATTTGAGATTCAAGAAATATTTTCTCCCAATTTTGAATTTTTATTTCTTAATGGCATAAATTTTAATTTTGATAAAGTTCAATTTATCAAGTTTTTCTGTTATGTTTTATGATTTTCATATCCTAGTCAAGAAATCTTTTTGCTTACCACATGGTTGCAAGATATTCTCCTATGTTTTTATCTAAAAGTTTTATAATTTTAGCTTTCACGTAGGCCCATTTAGAGCTTTGTGCGTGTGTATGTGTAAAGAAATATCAAGATAGATTTTTCTTTATATGGATATCCAGTGGTTCCAGCACCATTTGTTGAAAAGACTATGCTTTTCATTTTCAGTTACCTTGGCACTTTTGTCAAAAATTAACTCACCCTAAATGTGTGGGTCTATTTTTAGACTCTCTATTCTGTGCCATTTTTTAGACCTTTCTTCCTATGCCAACACTACACTGTCTTCTGCTTTATAAGACTTAATTACTTCAGCTTTATGATAAGTCTTGAGATCAGAAATGTAAGTTCTCTAACTCTGTTCTTCAAAGAAGAATGGTTTTTCAAAAATTATTTTTTCTATTCTAGATCTTTGCAATTTTAATACAGAAAGTTTACTGGTATTTTGAGTCAAATTGCATTGAATCTATAGATCAATTTGAGTAGAAATGACATCCTAACCACATTGAGTCTTTCATTCCAGAAACATGGTCTCTCTCTCCATTCATTTAGATATCTTTGCTTTCTTTTTACATTTTTCAATGCACAGATCTTACATGTATTTTTGTAAAATGTATCTATAGGTGTTTCATGGTTTTGGGTTTATTCTATTTAAATGGAATTGTTCTTGTAATTTTGTTTTCCAATTGCTATTGATTATATATTGAAACATTTGATTTTTATATATTTGCTTTGTATTTAGCAACCTTGTTAAATTCATCTATTAGTTCCAGTAGCTCCTTTGTAGAATTTTTAGGATCATGTCCTTTTACTTGTTGCCTTTCAATATTTTATTTTACCTTATTTTATCTTATCTTATCTTATTTTAGTTTAGTTTAGTTTGTTTGCTTGCCTTATGACACTGGCTAGGACCTCCAGTATAATATTGAAAAGAAGTGATTGAACGACATCTTTTTTTTTCCTGATCATAGGAAAAAGTAATCAGTCTTTTCCTATTAAATATGAAGTTATCTGAGGTTCTGTAGATATCTTTTTATCAGGTTTGGAATGCTCTCTTTCATGAAAAATAACTATATTGATATATAATTCATATACTGTAAAATCACAGGTATAACTGCCATCACAGTCTAAGTTTAGAACATTTTCACTACCCTAAAAAGATCTTTGTACCCATTAGCAGTTGCTGCCCATTCTTCTGCTCCCCAGCCCTTCCACTGGCAACTACTGACCTACTTTTTGACTTTATAAGTTTGCCTATTTTGGACATTTCACATAAATGGAATCACTCAGTATGGATGGTCTTTTGTGACTGATTTCATTCATTTAGCATGTTTTTAAGGTTCATCTAAGTTGTAGCAGGTAATGACACTTCACTCTTATTCATTGCTGAAAAAATGATGATGATAATAATAATTAACTTTATTAAATGTTTCCTTGGGGTACATTTTATTTATTCACTGTTCAGTGGGTTGTTTTCACTTTTTGGCTATTATAAATAATGCTGCTATGTACAATTTGTGTGTGTACATATTTTTTTTCTTTTGAATATATCTAGGAGTAGAATTGCTAAGTCATTGGTAAATGTACATTAAACATTTTCAAAACTGTGAGACTGTTTTCCAGAGGCTGAAACATTTAACATTTCTACCAGCAATATATGAGTGTGCAAATTTTTCCATATCCTCATCAATATTTGTTATTTGTCTTTTTGATTACAGTCATTCTAATGAATATGAAGTGATGGTTCATTGTCCTTTTGATTCCCATTTCCCTGAGGACATTCTTGGTGGGATATTCTAAAGACAAATAGAACTGCAAAGAATATTTAAATTTAACTCAGTAGTTTACTGTTAATAGTAATATTTTATTATGATTTCAAAACTATTTTATGTATACTAAGGTAAAGGAAATAAAATAATTTGTTAATGTTATTAAGCATCAAATTTTTAAATGTAAGTGATAGAGATAAAAATAGAAAATTAGGGATGTTAAGGGGAAAAGCCCTCTGATATTTAAATCTGAATTAAACATATCAGTATAAAACTTTTGGTTTTATATTAAACCTTATGCACTGAAATCATTTAAAATCAATGACACTCCAGTAGCAACAGTTATACTTAACATCATCATCTTGGTTATTAAACACCTTGGAAAATGGATGATTCTCAGGCACATTGACAGGAAAAGTACAAAGTGAGCCTGGGATGTCTTGTAGTCCCAGAAAACAAGGAAGTACTCAAAGACCAGTGGGCATATGACAAAAGTATGTAAGAACCAGATAGAAGGGTCTCCCACGGGCCAAATCTGAGACAATTTTAGCTTTAAACAGAGTATCAGATGTAACTGATTCTATTCATAAATTCATAGTGAGAGAGAGAAGAGAGAGCACATGCCTCATCAGTCACACTGAAGGTGACTTTTACTTCAAATGCTCACTCTGAAAATCTGTAATTAAAGGGAAAGAATAATCACTTATCATGTCTTTTTTAGCAAATGATAAAGGAAAGCTCTTCTTTATGGAAGAATGTGAGCTAATAAATGTAGAAGAAATGAGAGAATTAAAAAACCGTCATTTCATAATTCTCAATGAAATAATTGATTTTTGCCAGGATGATCTATGGATGCTAAAGGTTAAAACCATTAGGTGAAAGAGAGGGACTATATTACAGTGCCTAAATATTCTGTTATTGCTAATTGCTAAGGGAAAAATACAACTGCTTTTACAATAAATGAATCTGGTTGTTAACCCTTAACCAAGTCAACTTAAACAAATTCAGACAGTGTCTTTTTCAGCAACAAGGTCTGTTCCAGGATTACGTGTTCCTCCCAGTTGTCACATTTTTCTAGTTTCCCTTAATCTGGAACACTTTTTCTGTTTATCCTTGAGTTCCATGCTGTTGACATTTTTTAAGAGTATATAGGTCATTCCTGTTTCAGAACATGCCCCAGTCTGGGTTTGTCCAATGTGTTTTCAGGCAGGACCCAGGTTATGCATCTTTTGCTGGAATATCACAGAAGAGATGCTGTGTTTTCCTCACTGCATACTGTCTGGTGTTACATGAAGTTCCCTTGTCCCTTTATTCATGATCTTAATTTTGAGTAATTAATTAAGAAGTATTTGCTAGATATTTTTATTACAATGTTACTTTTTGTTCCCTTTGTAATTAGTATTCTGTGAGAGATACTCTTGAGAGTATGTAAATATTCCCTTTTTCATTTTATTTTCTCCCACTGGTTTTAGCCTCCATGGATATTTCTTCTCAGAATTATTACTCTATTGCCAAATGATTTTCTTAGTCCTTCATTTCATCTATGTTTTTAAAAACTTTCTATGATAAGAAAGCTCTTTCTCTCCTCCCTATTTATTTATTTACTCATTTTTGTCAGTGTGGACTCAGGGATTCCTATTTTCTTCAGTAGCTTGTACTCTGTCACTGTCTATTTACTTTGATCCTCGAATTGTACCGGATTTGAATATCAGAAGGCCCCTCTGGCTGCCTTCTCTGTCCTTTGACACATCACATTACTCTTTGAGCATTTTCTTACTTTCTGGTGTAACAGAATATTCTAGGCTCATCTTGTACCTTCCCTGCACACTCCTGGAGGAAACCATTTCTCCAAGAAGTCCTGACTCCTTTTAGTGGAGAGTGTTCTTTGGAAACCAGGATTTGGGTGCAAAATGTGCTCATGGCAATTGAGGGGTCACTGGTCCCAGACCCTCTCAGTGGGAATAGCAAGAACTATACAGACAAATTTTTATACATATGTGTATCTCCCTGACTTCAAAAAGCTCCACTTCCAATTTAATACCACAAGATCCAGTCTATGTTTATACTTTCCATACTTGTATTCTCCAGAAGCTGAGGGCCTCTCTTCCTCTTGCTGGGGCTAATGGTCCAGGGGACTCTTATTCCTTGGAGACCATGTAGACTGTAAAGTCTACCACCCTGTTGCTGTAGCCAAATTCATTGTTGTACCATGAACCGAGCTTGATAAAGTGGTCATTGAAGGCAATGTCAGCCCTGGCATAGAAGGTGGAGTAGTGGGTGTCACTGATAAAGTAGCAGGAGACAACCTGGTCCTCAGTACAGCCCAGGATGCTGTTGATGGGGCCCTCTGCTGCCTGCTTCACTACCTTTTTAATGTCATCATATTTGTCAGCTTTCTCCAGGCAACAGGTCAGATCCACAACTGACACATTGGAGGGAGAAACTTGGAAGGCCATGCCAATGAGCTTCCCATTAAGTTCCAGGATGACCTTGCCCACAATATGGGCAGTGCCAGTAGAAGCAAGGATGATGCTCTCGGAAGCCCCTTGTCCATCACTCCACAGCTTCCCACAGGGACCATCCATGGTCTGCTGGGTCATGAGTCCCTCCACATGCCAAAGTTGTCATGGATGACCTTGGCCAGGGGGACTAAGTACTTGGTGGTGCAGGAGGCATTGCTGACAATTTTGAGGGAGTTGCCATACTTGTCACGTTTTGCACCCATCACAAACATGAGGGTATCTGCAGAAGGGACAGAGATGATGACCTTCTGGGCTCCACTCTTCAAGTAAACCCCAGCCTTCTCCAAGGTAGTGAAGACATGAGTGGACTTCACAACATATTCAACACCAGCATCACTCCATTGATTGTTGGTGGGATCTCCCTCCTGGAAAATGGAGATGGATTTTCCATTGAGAATAAGCTTCCCATTCTCAACCTTGACTGTGCCTTTGAATTTGCCATGAGTAGAATCAAATTATACTAGAACATGTAGACCATGAGGTCAATTGAAGGGGTCATTGATGCCAACAATATCCACTTTGTCAAAGAAGCAGCACTGGTGACCAGGCATCCAGTATGGCCAATCCATTCACTCTGACCTTCACTATGATGTCACAGAGTTGTGGCAGGCACTGTGCAAGGAAGACCTGACTGTCTCATATAGTAGGAGCCAACAGCTGCTAAACTTTTTTAAATTAAATATTTTATTGTTGTTTGAGAGCTGTTGAAATTTTTGAAGTGATTAGTTCTCGTGTTTATTTTCATATTTTTTGTTTCAAAATTAATAGTGTATGATTTTGTCTAATTTTTTCTGCTTCCCTTAGATGTATTTTCTTATTCTTTCTCTTGCCTTTTGCTTTAAATATAAACTTATTTGCTTTCTTTTTTCTCTGTTTGATAACTTGGTCAAGGCTCTGAATTGTTCCTCAAAGCATTGTTTTTAGCCATAACACATGATGTATTCTGATGTGTAGTGTTTTCATTAATATTATTTTCTAAATATCCTTTAATTTTAGTTTCTATTACCATTAAGTCAACTTTTAAAAAGAGTTTTAATTTTTAAGTAGTTGGGGATTCTTTTTCTATTAAAAAACAAATTCTACTTTCTTTACATTGTAATTTGAGAATATGATCTGTACTATTTTCGCTTATAATATATTGCGAGTATTTTGTGGTCCAGCATAAACTAAATTTTTGTGAGTGTTCTCTGGGTCCTTAGAGATGGCATATTCTTTGTTCTTAGGGTAAAAGGTGTGATACATTTTAAAGAGATTAAAATTCTATATACTTTATGGAATATAGAATTTGATCTTATATCTTTACTTTTTTACTGTTTACCTGATCAATCATGGATCAAGTAAATGAGTGAACTTTCCCCCTTATTTCTGTATTTCTATTCCTCTTCATATCTTATGCAGTTTTTGCCTTAAGAATTTTCATGCTAGAATTTTTGACGTTAATGATCCCTGACAGATATTCATGTAGATTAACTTTTATCATTATAAAGGGAACTTATTTAATGCCTTTTCCTGTGCTGTGAATTCAACTTGGTTTGATCTTAATAACTCTATTAGCCTTATTTTTTTTTTGGTAACTGCCTGATATATATGCCCAGTATTTAACCCTGGTTTAAGTGTATCTCTTGCATGCAGCAAATAGTTGAGTTTGATTTTCTAAATCTACCTTAGAATTTTTTCTTTTAGTAGGTGGCTTTATCCCATTTACGTACCTATATTGATATGCAAATAGGTTTGGTCTTAGTTCTGTTATCTTCTACAATTTCTGCTGTTATTGCTTTATTTTCTATTCTGCTAAATTATATAATACTTAAAAATTAAATATGTATTTTTCTTCTGATAATTCAGAAGATTTTTAATGTGTTTTAAACACTGTAGTTGTTACTCTACAACTTTTCATTATATATATCAGTTTGCCTTTTTTGATTTATGGACTTTTGACATGACCTAGTGCCTTTTTACTATGATAGGAAAATTAATTTACATCCACTTCCACACACCTCTCATCCAACTCCTAATTTTAATTAATTATATTAATTTTTAAATTTTTCTTATCATTTTTTAATTTTTGTTTGAATACAGTTGTCTCCATTTTCCTACCACCACTTTCCCTGCCTCACCCAACCCCACCTCCCACCCTTCATCCTTCCCCTCTTTGGCTTTGTCCATGGGTCCTTTATATATGATCCTTTATGACTCTTTCCCTTCTTTCCCCTGTTATTATAATTTTTTTATAATTATAATTTACATGACTATATAAATTAGTTTCTTTTTGAATATCAGATTTATTGAGCTATAATTTACATATAGCAAAAGTCACACTTTTTCAGTGTATAGTTCTTGGAGTAATGACAAATGCGTACTATATTATAACCACCACCACAACCAACGAATAGTTAAATCTCCATCACTCTGTCACACCATAAAGCCCCCTTTGTAGGCTTTTGTAGTTAACCCCTGACTGACACCGTTTTAGCCTCTGGCAACTGCTGATCTGATTTTTATCTCTACAGTTTTGCTTTTCAGGAATGTCATATAAATTGAGTAATCCATTATGCTGTCTTTAGTGTCTGCCTTATTTCACTTGACATAACAATTTTGAGATTCATTCATGTTGTTGCATGCATCAATAGTTTCTTATTTTATGTTGCTAAGTATGGAAATGTCACAACTTGTTTATCCATTCCCAGGTCAGTAGACATTTGGGTTGTTTCTAGTTTTTAGGGATTATGAGTAAAGCTGCTTTAAACGTTTGCACACAGGTGTTTGTAAGGACATATGTTTTCATTTCTCTTGGAGAAATACCTAGTAGTGGATTGCTGAGTGTATGTTTAACCTTTTAAGAAACTATTTGTTGTCCAAAGCAGCTATATTATTTTACATTTCCAACACAAATGTATGAGAGAGCCATTGCTTTGCTTCATTCTCAACCCTTGGTACTGTCACCTTTTAAAACTTTAACCATTCTTATAGCTGTGTGATGGTGTATGATTGAGGTTCTAATTTGAACCTTCTTCATGACTAATGATGTTGAACATATGTTCATGTGTTTGCTTGCCATTTGATTCTTCCTTTGGCAAAGTGTCTATTTAAATCTTCTCATTTAAAACAAACTGGGTTGTTTTTCTTATTATTGCATTTTGAGAGTGTTCATATAAACACATGTGGATGTCCAATCATTCCAGCATCATTTATTGAAAAAACTATCTTTTCTCAATTGAATTACCTTGGTACACTTGACAAAATTTAACAAAACACGGACCTATTTCTGGACTTTCTGCTCTGTCTTATCTATATGTCTATCATTTTGCCAATAACACACTTTGTGGTTTGTAATAGCTTTATAAGATGTCTTAAAATCAGACAGTATGAGTCCTTCAATTTTGTTTTTCTATTTCAAAATCATTTTATTTTATTAATTAATTGATTTTTAACTTATATTTTATTGATTATGCTATTACCATCATCCCAATTTTCTCCCCTTTTTCTCCCTCTACCCAGTACCCCCCAGTCCCTCAGGTAATACTCACACCATTGTTCATCTCCACGGGTCATGCGTGTAAATTCTTTGGCTGCTCCATTTCTTATACTGTACTTTACATCCCCATGGCTACTCTGTAACTACCTATTCTGGAACTTCTGATTTTTTATATAAATTTAGAATTAACTTGCTGATTTCTATGAAAATGTATTCTGTGATTTTGATTGGTAATTGTGTTGAATCTACAAATGAATTTGGGTAGAAATGATCTCATAATAATATTAAATGTGATAATCAGTGAACATATCTAATCATTTATTATACCGTTGATTTTCTTCATCAGTGTTTCACAGTTTTTAGCTTTTTGCACATTATGGAGTTGGGATAATATAGACTGCAAATAAAAATAGCTTTACTTCCTTCTTTCGAATCTGTATGCATTATATTTCTTTCCCTTGCTGTATTGCTCTGGTTAGAATAACACAGCAATATTGCATAGGAGTGGTGAAAGTGGACTTCCTTGTTTGGTTCCCAGTCTTAGGGGGAAAGCATTCAGTCTTTCATCACTAAGTACAATATTAGCTGTAAACTTCATTGGTTTTCAAACAATGTAACTGATCATACCCTCTTTCTTTTTTTTAGAGATTATTTATTTATTTATTTATTTATTTATTTATTTTTAGACAGAGGGGGAAAGAGAGAGAAAGGGAGAGATATATCAATGTGTGGTTGCCTTTCACATGCCCTCCACTGGGGACCCAGCCTGCAGCCCAGGCATGTGCCTGACCAGAAATCTTTCTTGTGCCCTTTTTCTTTGTGGTACAGCCTGACTCTACCACACTAGTGATACGTACCACCAACCATACCACCAACCAACTGAGCCACACTTGTCAGGGCTTTCTTATGGCCTTTGTAGACATTCTTCCATTGTTTTCTAGACTTAAGTACTGCTATGGGGAGTCCAAAGCTATCCTTTAAAAATTTTTTTTAGCCCTGGCTGGTGTAGCTTAGTGGATTAAGCGCGGGCCTGTGAACCAAGAGATCACGGTTCAGTTCCCAGTCAGGGCACATGCCTGGGTTGCAGGCCAGTTCCCAGCAGGGAATGCACAGGAAGCAACCATACATTGATATTTCTCTCCCTCTCTCCTTCCCTTCCCCTCTAAAGATAAATAAATAAAATTAAAAAAAATTTTTTTTAACCCGTGTAGGTGATTTTATTATTATTGCCTCGACTGTCACAGGACTATCATTTTAATCCTTAAGTTTAAATAGCTTACTTACAGTGGTGCCTGGAACTTGATAATCACTCAGTAAATGTTAGCTATCTACTCTGAGTTCCTATTGCATAAAGACCACTGTTTTTCCTAAGTTCTCTTATTTAATAGAGAACTTTTTATCTTATTTTATGGTAAGAATCTGTGCATGTGTGTTCTTTATTTGTTTTTTTGTTATCTCTTTTCCTTGAACTATTTTTTATAGATTCTAAACTGATTCTTTTTTTTTTTTTTTAGATCACTGATTTCTAAATGAAGGGAATTCTTTCTGAATAAACTATTTTTAGGAGACATGTAGGTGAGGAGCCAGAGGACTAACCTGAGGTCACAGTAATTTGAGAAATCTTAGTCTTTGGAAACTTTCTCCTTAGCACACTGACCTGTGAGTATTAGCTGATTTTGAGATAGTGTGATTTCTCCCTGGCTCATAGTGAAGTGCTGTATGATACAGGATATGTGGAGGTATGTGTTTGCATGTGTATGTGTGTGATTTAGATTTTCTTTTCCTTCATGTCTTTGACTGTTTTAAGCATGACTAAATCTATGTTTTTCTCCTGCTTATTTTCTGTATTTGTTTTATTTTCTTTCAGCAGGTCACTTTACTTGTCTTTCTGCTGTCTAATCAATCGTCTTTGTTTTGTTCTATTCTTCCTTATTGGTCCCAGGGTTCCATTTTTGATTATTACTCATCTTTGGAGGGGGATCAGCTGGTCATAAATAGTATGACCTCAATAATTTGAAGGAAAGGGACCCAAGGGGTGAGTTGAAGCAGCAGGCAGTTTCAATTTAGGAGATTAAGCCCAGGTAACAGTAATTTGAGAAATGTGAGAGTTTGTGGAAGCTCTGAAAATCTCAGAACACTTTGTAGCCCTCTCTATGAAGGGCTCTGCCTGTGAACATGTCTTCTCTCAGTAGTTCCAGTATTCTGTGTGGCCTCCGCAGCTGGGCAGGTTGGCTTTCTTCCTAATACTGACAAAGGTTTTTGTGTGATAATGTTTCTTTCTTTCATTCCTTCTTTTGTGTTTTCGCTCATTCTTATTTCTCTTCAGAGAGGTATGATAACTCCGTGGTTATGAGCATGAACTCTGGAGGCATTCTGTTCAGTCTGATTTCAGGCTCCATCATTTATGAGCTGTGGCCCTACTCTGGTCATTTAACCTCTCAGTGCCTCAGCCTCCCATGGATGGTGATAATAATGATACCTAGCTCATAGGGCTATCAGGATTGAGTTAAAATTTGTAAGATACCTCAGTTTCTGGCTAATAGTAAGAACTACATGTTTATAAAAATAAATAGAACTTTTTGTGATCACCTGCTACAAAATCTGAATATTTCTTATCACCTCTTCTCCTTATTGTCACATAGGCAGACTTTTTGTACGAGTGTCATGAGTCAGGCCCTGACCAGTGTGGCTCAGCTGGTTGGAGCATCATCCTGTAAACTGAAAGGTCTTGGGTTCAATTCCCAGTCAGGGCGCATGCCTAGGTTGCAGGCTCGGTCTCCAGTCAGGGTGCACTTGAGAGGTAACCAATCAATGTTTCTCTCTCACATTGATGTTTCTCTCCCTTTCTTTTTCTGTCCCTCCCTTCCCCTCTCTCTGAAATTAATAAGCATGTTCTCAGGTGAGGATAAAAAACAATGTCATGAGTCAGTGTTTCTCACCCTGTCTCACGTGCCCTACTGCTAGCAGGTCAGAGCAGGCATCAGACACACTCCTGGGCAAACCCAAGAACCTGCTGTTCCACTCAAGGATCACTGATGGAGCCCGTCAGGGCCACCTGCTGCTTTTGCGGAACTTGCCCTCCTGTACGAGACTGTCAGTCTGGTGTCTTTTCTCCTGGCCTCTTTGAATCTGGTCTGGCATCTGCTGTCTTGTGGCAACTGGTTTGCACAGTTTGTGGTCTGAGGTTGTGGTTATTCTACAGCTTCACTGGAGATCGAGTCCTTGTCTCTTTCTATCATTTTTCTTGTTGTTTGGGGTTGTTTCAGAGAGAACAGCAGGGGTAGAAAGTCTGCGCTAGGCCACCTAGAACTAGAAGTTGAATCAATCCAACTTAAATAGATTTTACTAAGTCAAGTTTTAGATTGCTCTTCAGAAAGTACAAAACTGTGTATTTATATTCTATATACTAAGCACCTATTCTCCACAGCTCAGAGACGTTTCATTTTCAGTCTATACACATTAGACAGTAATTAAGAATCTTTTATTAAAGTGATATAGTCACATATTAAAAATCAAATAAGACAGAAAAGCCTAAATGATAACCCCTCTGCCCCTTCCCATATGTACTTGCCTCAACTCCACTTCCCTGCAGCAATCACTTTTACTGGCTTCTCTTTTGAGGTCTTCTGGCCGTTAGCTTGATATATGTAAATGATCAGGAGTGTATTTATATTTAAGTATATATTTTTCTGGATAATTTTGCATTACATCAAAATGCAAAGTAACAAATAGGCATGTTAGGACGTGTTCCATGGCGTGCTGTCACCGCTTCTCGGATAGAGTGTCACTGTCTGAACTTTACGTGCAGCTTCATTAACCTATTCTCAAATACAGCCTCCCTATGGATTGCTGTCCGAGTAGATTGTTTTCCTCTACCACAGAACTGATTCATGGACTCGAAGGTAAATGGGGCCAATTTTTGCCAGAGATTATCAGTGTAGTCTGTTCAAAGATTTGTTTGTTTCTCTCTCATTTTTCTTATGTTTAAGTCAGACATCACTTCCCTATCCAGATTTCCTGAGAACACTTTAATACAATCTTACATTTAAAAAAAAGGTCCTTTGATTAGCCCTTTGGTAGTTTTTTAAAACAGAAGTTCAAAATGCGTTATCTACAATCCCAAATGAAAGAGCTCTGAAAACCACAAGCTTTTTTTTTTTATGTGTGTAGCCCATTTGGTTGCAAAAACTTACCTGAACTGATCCAGGGAACTATTTATTCCCTCAAGTGTTTTGTTATGAGGTACTGTCTGCTCCATACCGCATCGGAGCCATTGCACAATTTAATGTATTGAATATATACACTATTACCTTTTAAAAATCTGAAATACTCTGAATTCTGAAACATTTCTGGTTTTTAAAACTTTGAATAAAGGCTTGTTGACCTGTGTTATAAAAGTAGAATGTTATTAGGACTGCAATTCTCTGCTTAATTAAATAGGTGAACCTTGTTTGCTAAATATCATCTTGTGTCAACAGTGCTGTTTATATTTGCATCCTTTACTGTCCAATCAGGAAGAAAAAACCCATATAGGTCATTTTTTTCTGAGGGAATTTAATCTAAGACCTTAGTTGAACAGTTGTTAGAAAATCAGAATGCAGGAAGGAAAACACTGCATTTAGACAGGGAATAACGGTAGGAACAGTTACTACTCTGGGGCTGGAAGGGGAAAGGGGAAAGTTTTGAATTATTAGTACCTAGGAAATTAGACAGAGCCTGAGGGTTTGAAATTCTAGCCTGTAAGAGGTGGCACTACCTGCCGGAAGCTGGTATGTTAGAGGGAACATAATGAAGCTGATCTTGGCAGCACCAGAAAATGACTGCTGCCGAACCAGTTGTTGAGGCAAACACAGGCACAGCATGCAAGAAAGGGGAAACAAGTCCTTTCCCCCTCCTGTATCCTTCCTGTCCCTTGCTAGTGCCCGGTATTAATGGAGCCTGTCAAAGAGCTAGATGCCAAGGAGGAATACAGTTTGCAGATTTTTGTTGACAGAATTCTAAAGCAGAGTAGAGAAGGATGGGTTTTCAGCTGAGAGACAATAGCTGAGAAATGGGGACAGTCCAAATTTTGGCTACTCGGCATCCATACACACCCTTTTCAGGAAAGTTGAGTTTCCATACAGCAATAACAACAAATATATGCAACTACGGCCCGTACGAAAGAAGTTGTTTTTGCCTTCTCCTCAAAAAGGAGAGATATGAAGTCACAAGAGTCAAATTAAATAATATCTTAATATGTCTAATATTCAATACAGGGATGATCATGGTGTCCATCTCTAGGTGATATTAATTACTCTTTAAATTCATTCCCAGTTTCATACAAATATTTTGTAATCTAATGACTCAATTACAAAGTTAATCACTATCAATGATCTTTTCAAAATAAGGAAAAAAGAAATTTGTTAATATGTGCAAGTATATGAATGTTATAATACATAATATCTTATATAATACATAATATACCATATAATAAAAGAACATTATAATAATATGTCATATAGTATATATTTATTTATACTTATGTAACATGCAAGGAAGAAAATATACATAGTTGTAGCCCTAGTTTTACAAGGTTGTAGTGATATTTATAATCTCCTTCTTCCACTAAACATTTTGTTTTCTTTGCCCCCGGCTAGCACTTCAATTGTTCTAAATCCTTTAGTTGGTGAGGTGATCCAAATCTTCATTATCAGTGTGTCTGGATCTTTAGTGATCATGTCTTTTTTTAGTTATAGTTGTCCAACAACTTTTGTTGCTGAAAATGGAAGTACTAGGAGGTACCAGAAAGAATACCTGGGTTCCACCCATTGTCCTTCCTATCCAGTTTGGTAGTAGCAACCTAACTTCTGCTTGGTGATAGGATCAATCACTCCAATCAGTAAATGGCCCCTTTATTGCCTGTTGGTATAGGAGCATGAGGAACTCAAAATAGCCAGGTAGTAGTCTCACACTTCCAGTTCAGTGGAATCATTGTTGTGTCTCCTGGTAGAAGCATTCGTCTGAGTCCTCCAGACATGGTGAATGTAAAGTTGGGAGAATAGAAATCAAATTATCTTCGAGTGGGTATAAAATTGAAAGGAGCCATTCCCGCTTCTAACCCTTGATGATTCCTGGACCTATCTATTCTGGCTATGGGAGAAATTGTATCATATTTGTCACTGAATTAAAGCTTATCCTGTAACCTGTTAGGGACACTCCAGACCTTTTGGGATATTGTCTCCTAACTGGTGTTGTAACTGAATCTTCAGTATGTCATTCTATTGCTCTATCAGACCTGCCATTTCTGGGTGATGGGGTACTTGGTTACATCCCAACAGTCATAGATCACTGGGATCATACATTTAATTAAGTTTATTAACTTGTTGCTGCAGGAAAGAATGTACACACTGGGGAACCATGTGGTGTGTCACAATGGGTGAATCAAGGAATTTTAAAAGGATTAGGAAGTTGTTTTCGCTTCTTAATTGTCATGGCTTCTTGCTTTCTTTGTTGGAGGATCACTTGTTGTGCAGCTATACAGCAACAACTAAAACTGAAGATCACACATTTGGCTTCTGCAACACAAATGTACTAAGAAAAGGAATATTAAAGTTTGCATGTCACTTCAAAATCAAAGCATAAGACTTAACAAATCTAAGCCATGCAGACTTGTCTTATAATTTATCTCAATCTTCCTTAGATAATCAAGTGGCCTTTTCCCTTAATTTGGATATGGGTTGCTCAAGTTTGCCCGTGTCTGGATAATCAGCCTTGTATCTAGTGACTGTCATGGGTGAGGATCTTAGGAGTACTCTGATTAAAGGCCAGGAATGACTGTGAGCTATTAGAACCTTAACCCAACTAAGAAAGAAGAAATTAATCAAGAGCTAAAAACCAAAAATATACAAAGAAGTGAGCTAACTAGAGATTTTTGGCATCTGGAGAGTCTTATTCTAATGGTTTTGGGTGAAATGAATCTACTTCTACTAGTCTTTTCTTCTAAAGTCCAAGAGACAGAGCAGCTTGTGGTGCAGAATGGATGTGCTACAGCATCTTTTCTTACTCTAAGCCCACTCAAAATTTGCAGCCTTACAAGATTTTTTGTAAATGGGTCAGAGAGAAGCACCCACACATGTGGTACATATTTTCCTTTGATTCCAGAGACTCACAGGTTTGGTACTGAGAGACAAAAGCTAAAAACAAACAAACAAACAAACAAAAAATGGCACAATACAGTATTCATCCCTTATCTTTTGGGGATATGTTCCCCAGTGGATGCCTGAAATTACCAATAGTGCCAAACTCTACACCTACTCTGTATATTTTCTGTACATAATACCAAAGATACCCTTTAACTTGTAAATCATAATAAGAGATTGACAACAATAACTAATAATAAAATGAAACAACTGTAACAATATACTGCAATAAAAGTCATGTGAATATGGTCTCTCTCTCAAAATATCTTACTTATCACACTCATCTTTTCAATTAAAGGTAGCACTTTATGGCTTCTCTTTGGCATATCCGAATTGCCAACATCACTACTCTTGTGATTTGGGACCTTTTACTAAATAAAATAAGAGTTACTTGAACACAAGCAGTGTGATACAGCCACAACAGATCTGATAATAGAGGCAGCTACTATGTGACTAACCAGCGGGGAATGTATACAGCATGTAGACACTGGACAAGGGAATGATTCAAGTCCTGCGTAGGGCAGAGCAGGACAACGCGAAGTTTCATCACTATTATCAGAATGGCATGCAATTTAAAACATGAATGTGTTATTTTTGGAATTTTTCATTTAATATTTTTTGATCATTGATGACCTAAGGTAACTGAAACCATGGAAAGTAAAACCATAGGTAAAGGGGAACTACTGTATTTAACCCTCTTGAACCTTAAAACACTTTAGAGAGAGAAGAGAGGTGGACTTTAAACACCAAGAAAATCAAGGCTGTTATCGTTTAGGTTTGTTATAATAAACATGGTAAAAAGAACTGCTCTCTGCACATGCCAACTCCATGAAGTCTTTTTATCATAATTATTTTTCAATTGCAGTTGACATTCAGTATTATTTTGTATTAGTTCCAAGTGTACAGTATAGTGGTTAGACAATTACATAACTTACAAAGTCATCTCCTCAATAATCCTACTAAACCATCTGGTACCATATACAGTTATTACAATGTTATTGACTATATTTTCTATGCTGTATTTTACCTCCCTGTGACTATTTGGTAACTACCAAGTAGCCCTTTCTTAGTTCCTTCACCTTTTTCACCCAGCCCCTCCAAATGCTTCTCCCGTCTGGCAATCCTGAGTTTGTTCTCTGTATCTATCAGCCTGTTTCTATTTTGTTTTTTTACTTTTTTCTTTAGATTCCACATATAAATGAAATGATATGGTATTTGTCTCTATGAAGTCTTAGAGTCTATGCATTATGTGATTTAATTTTAACAAAACTACAAGAAAGTAAAATTAGGAAATTTTTCAGGTTTATCTTTAGGGATCATCGACTGGCTGGAGACACAGATCCATAATTTACAAACTCAAACATCTTTGCTGATGCTCAGTGAGAACTTCAAGGCTAACTCAAGGTTGAAGCTGTTTATATCAGAAACACTTCACAAGCTTAGTGAAGACTTATACTTCAGTCCCAAACATCCCATTGGTATTTCTGAGGATGGGACCCTGGAATCTTCAATTCATCAAGTTTCCTAAGTGATTCTTATGCACATTGAAATTTGAGGGCCACTGTTCTACTTACATTCATTAATTTGATATGTTAATTTTTAAAAAAGAAATCTCAATAATCTAGTGCAGTGCTTAAGGAATTCTATAATAAGTTCTTTACAAAGTCTTTGACCTCTTGCACCTATTAATAACACCTTAGTAAAAACAGTTGTATGAATAAACATATAATGTGCTATTTGATAATCCACCCAATTTGTGAGGCTTTATTCCCTAAAAACTCCATAGAAGAAGAATTCACAGTTAAAAAATGTTAGAACTTAAAGGAATAAAGAGGTTGAAAGATTAAGTCTTACATAAAACTATTATTTTATACTTTTCTTTCTGTGAACCCAAAATTAAAATTATAAAGACATCTTACAGATTAATGAGACTATCATTGGGTATTATAAATGTCGTATTAGTGTTTTAGTTTGGCTTCTGTCTGCTATGACAGAAATGGCAGAAAACCAAATCAAGCTGACTTAAAACATTTTTGAAAATTGACCTACATCATTGGAAAGTCAAGTTGGTTCGCTCAGTGAGATCCAGGTGCACACACGACACCCTCAGGACTCTGTGTCCTTCCCATTCTGTCTTCCCTGGTGTCCACTGCATTGTCTTCACTTCAGACAGCCTTCTCCCAATAATGCAGAAAGATGGCCACTACTGAGTCCTGCCCAGAGCACAATTGGCAATCCCTGAGTGGAATCCTTCTCTTTCCCAGTAATTCCAATGAAAATCCCATGGCTGACAGACTTCTCACACATATTGATCAGAGGGATGCAGATCTTCTAATGGCCAGGCTGGGTCATAGGTCCGGGTTGAAAATGGAGTCACTTCCATGAGAATTTGCCCTGAGGTGGAGAGTGATCTCTCAAAGGAAAACCGAGGGGCTCTTTTCAGAAGACAAGTATAGATCATGGGCAGATGAAAACAACTACAGTGTATAAATTGAGTAGGGTGTGCAATTGATTTCCATTTACTGCCTTAAGATATTTTAAGGAAATCTTCAGAATTTTCCCCCTTCAGAGTTTCAGTAAGATGCTTATTAGGTTTGTTTGTTGTTGCTGTGGATAACATTTACACAAAGAGGCTTCCTCTTCTTTTGTTTCTCTTCTGCTCCTTGTCTTTCCTTAAATAATCAATGTCTTCCTAGTTTTTGACCTAGTTTTGATTTTCTTCTCATCCCAGGCCCAGAGATGAAGAATAACTAGAAATATTGGTGTGCAAAAACCTTTATTTAGCTTTTATTTAAACTTTTTGGCATAGTCAAATAAGTATACCCAACTCCTGACCCAATACAGAGAATTATATAGATTTTCTCGTACAGTGTCATACAGTGTTTAAGCCCGCATAGTCTCTGGAGTCAGACTGCTCAGATTCAATCCTGTCCTTGCATTTGCGAGCTCTGACTGCAGGCACATTTTAAAATGTTCTATGGCTTGTGCCTTCATCTACAGAGTAAGGCTAACAGTGCCTCTTCAATAGCATTGCTGTGAGCATGGATTGAATGATTTGATCTATGTGGTGTTGGCAAAGTCTCAATGAGTGTTGACAACACTCATTCATGCCAAAGCTTGGAATGACTGTAACCTTCTCCTAGTATCGTATTCTTGCCTTCTTAGAGACACACAAGTGTAGCTCCAAGCATGGGGTCTACTTTATCTCCACATTCTTTCCTTTTTTTTTGCAAAAAGGCTTTATTGCAAAATTCTCTACTCCGGTTCTGTCATGTACTTTACCTTCCTCTTCTATTTCTAGCTTGCAGGTTCCCCTTTTTCCATTACTGTCGACAAGATTGACTCAGTATTCTCTTACATGGAACAGAAATTCTTGAAGTTGCTAAAAAAGGTATATAGAAGTAAAGCCACATGAACAAAATTTTGGTGAGGTCAACTCCAGTTGTGGGGAGAGTTTGTTCTACAATTAGTTTGTTCTATTGGTTCTTTCATCCGTTTCCTAAACAGATCTTCACTACCACAGACCTGGGACTGAAAGAGGGTTCACGTGATGCAATGAGAGGTAAAAAGCTAAATGTTGCATAGATTTGGCCCTTAAGGATAAGACCATTTTGCTTCCCCTTTCCATTATTATGTACTTGAGTTGAACACAAAACCACTTTTACAAAGTGATCTGATTGCAAAAAGAATATTTTTAAAGAAGTTCACCATAACTTTCTTCCCATTAAATGAATCTGCTGAGGATAAAGATGATAATCACAATTCGAATGAGTAATTATTGTATTTAATGTATGCCAGGCTCTAAGTGCTTTACGATTATGAATCATTTAATTTCACTACACTAGTCATTTCCATTTTGTAGATGAGGAAATTGAGTCTCTGAGAGGTGAAGTTTCTTGTCTAAGGTTATGCAACTTTTAAGTATTTGCTTGGTAGGCATGTACTTAAAGGATAATCAGAAACCCCACCAAATAAAATGATGTGGGATTATGATAGCTCTTCGCCTTTATTAATCATTATAATTATCTACAAGAGTTTACATTTTGAAAATTCAAGGGTATTTTTAGCCTCTCAAAATGTGGTTTTTCTATTTTTCTCCCACATATCCTTTTCATTCATTTTTTTCCCATCGATTTATTCCATAAACACTTATCGAGTGTCTGCACACTTGCAAATCACACAGGGCTGAGGTAAGTAAGGGACTCTAATTTTCTCTAGAAAAGTAGGCAGTTTTAAATCTATGGCTGTTCATCTTTGGGAATTATAAGTTGTTCTTTATTAAATATTTTTTAAAAAATAATTTAAGTGATATTGATAGGTAAAACTAGGGTAAGTTGAGCAGTAAGTAAAAGTTTCACTAGCACTTTACCAGAGGGTTTTCTGGAGGTAAGAAAATGTTCTTATTTGGGATGACTTTTTCTTCATATTGCCCTGTACTTTGTCCATATCCATATTTGCTGTCAAAGAAAACTGCTGATTCACTAATCCACAAAGAAAAGGCTAAGGATGTTAACCACCCATTTCAGAATTATAGAAATCTTTTTTCTCAATGTTATCACCTTAAGGTGTAAGCTGAGTTTCAAAGAGGTAGTAAGAATTTTCAAGGTGGCCTGTAATATTTCCAATGTTATTACATATAGTTGGTAAAATATTTATATGAATTTCTTTGTTTTTGTTCACTAATCTCTTTTCAAAATTTTTCCTACTTAAAATAATGTCACAGAGAAATTATTTGCTGTAATAGATCCTGGACAATACTTCTTAGGATTGTGTATGAATGTTATTCAGAAAAACAAATTCTAAAAAATAGATCTATTTGATAATATACACTAGCTTATTTCTATTTAATACTGCTGTATTCTTGACTGTTTCTATCTTACTTCTGATGGAATTCCTAGTAAGATGAAACAAAACATTCCTATATCCTTAATATGATAGTAGAGGAGTATTTCTCAATTTCTGGACCTGAAGGCATAGATGCTTTCCAATCAGGAATCTGGGACATCTGGTCCAGGATGTGGTGAACTAGAGTTTTGGATCTAAGGTGAAAAATATGAGTGCTGGAAAACAAAGAATCCAATTTCTCATGTGAGAATATCCATTTTTAAACTACTATAAGAAAAATTTTACTGGTTTTCAGTTTCATTTTTTACTGGCTCCTGGAAGCTGTGCTAAATTGGTATGTTCTGTAACTTGAAAAGAATGGTTTGATTACACTTAAAATTAAAAAAAAAAATCCCTGCCCATCAAGATAAGCCTTTGAAATGTATATTTGACTTTCTCCTACAGGTAAAACATGAAAACCTAACACTGAGTCAAGAGATAACATACTCAACTTAGATTTCATGCTTCCATCTTCATCTTTAATGGGAAGTCACTGATTCTGAATATACTTTTTGGTTATTTAATAAAACCCACAAACCTAGGTGCAGTTGTGTGGTACCAAGTTGAAAACTCATGTTTGGTATAAACCTCTTGACAGAGTTGGAGAATGTTCCCTTAACCAAGCAGCAGAGCCAGTTATTGAGAAGGAAACGAGGCACTGCTCCATATAATATGTGAATGCTACTTCTCAGGCTTATAATGAATGCGTATTGATTGCAAACTGAGGCCATGTAAGACTTAAGGAATCAGCTTATTAATAATGTAAAGGTGCCAGAACTAGTAGGATTTGTAATCTTTCCTTTTTTCTTCTCCTATTGCATATGTGTTAATGGAGTCAAGTTTGGCCACTAATTTGGGCATCTTCAGAATTCAGATTTCTGAATTTCTGTAAAGGATCTAGCAGAGAAAACCTTGGGTCTTTATCCAGGTGTCCTTGGCTTTTAGCCAACTATTTATGCTTCAAATGAGCAGAACATTTAAAAGATTTCTTCAAGGTTCTGAAAACAGGAAAGACAGAGTACCTTTTAGCTTTAAAGATCTAAGTTTCTCATTTCCTGTCCCTGCTGTATTCACCTTCAATATTTCTTTCCTATCAACAGATTTCTAAATAGCTCTCCAATAGCATTCCATTTGAAATGGAATTGATTTTGTCTTGAGGCAGTTAACATTAGGAGCTAAGTGCATATTTCCTGTTTAGTCATTTCAACTTCATGTTCTAAAAAATGAACACACTGAGTACTTTAACCTATTTGGTAGTGGGGAAAAATAAAAGGTACAGACCTTTGGCCCAGAGCCTAAAAAAACCCAGTAAAAGCTTAAGAGGCAACAATTTGGGAAGCAATTAAGTATGTAATTAAAAACAAACTTGGAATCTTCAGATAGCATTGGATAAAAATCTCAAGGTTTCTAGGGGTCCGTCTCACAAAACACCTAATTCAATTACCCATCTTGGGTTTGAATCCCATTATACCCTTGTCAAATGGTCCCCCTGATGTGTAATGCCTAATCATTGTGGGGATAGGGAACTTGGCACACTCCAAAGCAGTTCTTCCTAACTCTGATCACAAGGAAGCTTTTCATTTTGTAGGCTCAGAATTTGTGTCATGCTAATTTTTACCCATTGGTTCTGGAGAAATCAATGGTGGTCCCACAAAACTAGTTCAAAATTCTATTCCACGGCTTATTAAATTTCTAAAGACACACTGACACCTCCAACTCTGTCAACAGTTACTGCATTACAGCACTGTGTTAAGCAGGCTCCAATTTGTTTATGATAGCTTGTTACTATGGCACCCAATCTGAACCCCTTGCTCTAATAGCAGCCTGAGCAGAGCAGGGTAAATCATGACATCATCAGTCTCATTCCAGGCAGTGGTGTTCTAATTAAATAAAGTATTAAATGACATGGGCTCCTTTGACAACTCTGTCCCACAACTTAAATCTATTACTGTAAATGTAATGTCAATTACTAAATCTTTTTCATGGTTGTTTACTAGGTAACATTGCTACCAGCATTCCCCCACACACATCACTAACAGCAATCAACATCTTTTCTCTTCCTCTGTACTAGGGACTATTGCATTGCTTTACGTATATTAACACAAACTACAATCAGTTAGGTATTATTATTATTCCCATTTACTCATGTGGAAACTGAGGCAGTTAAGGGGAGATAAAGAAGTTTATCCAGGTCATTAGTGGCAGAACCAGAGAATGAACTCAAGCTCTCTAGTAGTGTACATGAGACACTCATACTTAGTTGGCTTTTCTGGACTCAGGTGAAAGGCTGGTAGCATATTTCTATCAGATATCAGGTTGTATTGGTTCATCATTCTGACTGACCCAGATCCTGTGCATCTTGAGGTGGCATTTGATGCATTCACTTAACCCTATTTCATGTCAGCAGCAATTATAATCATATAATGTTTTCTAAATCTCATCCAAGATATTAATAAAAATGTAAAATTGAACAGAGTCAAGCTAAGTTAGACCCTCTGGGACATGATGTGGAGTCACTCTCTAGGTTGACATCTATCCATTATCAACAACTTTGTATAGAAATGCTCAGTCATATATGTGGCTTTATAATTATACTATTTTCCAGCTGAAGCTTTCTCAACTCTAATGTCACAACATATTGGTGTGTTGCAAACAACTGTGAGGTGTTTCATAACTAATTTGTTTCTTAAAATACAAGGCAGATTAAAGATTACCACCAAATTAAAGTCACTCTCATTCACTTCAGTTTTATCAGTTTTTTTGAGTGTGGTAAATAAGGTAGGGGTTATAACTGACATAGGAATAATACTGCATATGTCCTTGGGAGCACGACAAGTAGAAAACTCAACTCTCAAATGTATAATGATGGAAAAAGTGCTGAATGTTACTCTGGTCCACATTTTTGCACCTTGGTACAAAATTTTACTGAGAAACTTTGCCAAATTTATTTTGTGTATTTCCTCTCTTCCTTCCCATGGTCATGACCTTACATCAGGTTCTTATTGTTTCCTTCATGGGTTATTAGAATGGATTTTTCACCAACTTTTTATTCTGAAAAATTCCAAACATTTTTCAGTAGAAAAATGGCAAGCATAATATAATGAATGTTACATACCCACCTAGATTCAACACTTTATCATATTTACTTTATCTGTACTTATATGTATGCATTTTGTTATCTGAACTATTTGAAAATAAGTTACAAGCAGCATGAAAATTTTCTCCTGCAACAGTCATTTACCCACTTGAATTACTTCCTGTTCTTCTGCATTGCTCTGTATCTCAGGGAGCTGGTACCTACAAACTACAGTCCCCAGACTCCCTTGAAACTGACTTCTGTTTAAATTTTAGCCAATGGGAAACAATTGTTGGAAACTGCCTGTTAAGAGAGAAGACAGAATTTCTATTGCCCTTGCTGTGCTCTGAGAAGTGTCCTTGTCAATGTTTTTGTTTATTTCTGTCAAAGAGTCCCTTTCTCCATAGTGCAGTCTTCCACTGGGGATCCCCTGACAATCCCTAAAGGACAGCCCTGGCTCCTGGGCTCTGGTGAAACCACCTCCTCCCATTCTTCCTCCAGCCCAACGGGTGTCAATGGCTTTCTGTTTTTGTTAATCTCTCAGTGGTTTTTTGTCCTTTTTTGCCCTTTCAACTCTTCTAACACCTTTTAAAAACAGTTTCTGGTATTGAATCTCTTCTGAAGTCTTTTCGTGTGTGTGTGTGTGTGTGTGTGTGTGTGTGTGTGTGTGTCTGTGTGTGAGAGTTGTTTTCCTGATCCTGAGTAACTCAGTTTTAAAATTCTTCTACATGCTTCTTTTAAAAGTAAGGACATTCTTCTACCAACCTCAATAAGATTATCATCTAAGAAAAATCACTAATAACTCTCTAATATCATCTAATACTCCAGTCCATATTAATATTTCCTCACATGTCCCCCAAATACTTTCATAGTAGTTTCCTCAAACTAAAACTAACCTAAGTTCACTCATTTCATTTAATTGCAGTATTTTTTACCATTCCACCATTACAATTCCACCATTTTTTCCTCAGGACATTGATTTTTTAAGAATACCAGATCATTTGTTTTCTAGAATATTCCACATTCTAAATTTTTCTGACTTTTTTCCCTCTTGTTGCTGCTGGACTTATTTCTAAACTCCCTATATTACTTATAATCTGGAAGTTGGTGTAAAGTCTTAATTAAACTCTAGTAAAAGTTTTGGCCAGATTGCTTCATAGATGTATCTTTATTTCATATTCTGTCACACCAAGAAGCAATATGACAGGATCTCCCACTATGAATGATAAAATGTTTATACTTAGATAAGATTATGGCTAGATCATTTAAGTAGTTTATTATAAAGTCTTTGTTTTACTTTTGCATTTTTTTAATTCAAGTAGCTCTGTATGATAACTACTTGAATGTTAGTACTATATTTCTATTACATTTAAAGATTTATGTATATGTGATCTTTATACTTTCCATAGAACACTACATTAGGGATTGTAAATATTTTGTAAATATTTGTCAAATAAATGGCCAGCCATAAATTTTATAGCAAAGTGATGGCTTGCTGTTATAACCTAGTTCTTCTTTCACTGATCTCTTTCTTTTTTCCTGATCTTCTTTAAAGAAACAAGAAAATAGAAATGGGTTGAAACTAAAGTCAACTTGCTTTCTGCACATTCATATCAGTTGACTCAACTTGTCTAGAAATGAAGTCATCACCGTTCCTACCAAACTTGCTTTTCTCCCTTTATTGCTTAACTTAGTGATTAGCATCATTCAATAACACCAATCACCAACTGAGGATTCATCTTTGACCCCTGACTGTCACTCATATCCCTTATCTAATTATTCCCTAAGGTGTGTTCCTTCTGCCTCCCTGCCTGTGTCTTCCTCAATAACTCAGATTGTATTACCGTTACTCAGGTTCAGTTTTCACCAACTTTCACATCAACTCCTTCAAAAACTAGCCTTCTTGCTTCCAGGCTCATGCCCTCTTTCACATTATTTTCAGGGAGTTTGTTCATGTGAAGATTTTCTCATCTCAGTCTCCTGCTTAAAATCTATCTTACCACTTGTGATAACATGAATGGACCTGAGGGGTATTATGCTAAGTGAAGTAATTCAGACAGAGAAAAATAAGTACCATATGATTGTGCATACATGTGGAATCTTAAAGACTAAATGAACAAAATAGAAACAAACTTACAGATACAGAGGACAAATTGATGATAGCCTGATGGATGAGTGAAAAAGGTGAAGGGATCAAAAAAGTACAAATTGCCAACTATAAGGCAGTCATGGGATATAAAGTACAGCATAGGGAACATAGTCAATAATATTGTAATAACTATACATGGTGTCAGATGGGTATTGGACTTATTGGGGTAATAAATAACTTTATAAGTTGTATAACTATCTAATCACTATGTTTTACACCTGAACACAATATTGTATCTCAAGTGTAACTGAAAAATAAATTTAATTATTTTTTCATCATTACTTCCAACCTGGGTATGTGCCTTGATCAAGGATCGAACCTGCAGCAGTTTGCTCTATGGGAAGATATGCCAACCAACTGAGCTACACTGGCCAGGGCTGAAAAATAAATTTTAAAAATACAGAATGGAAAAAGAAAAATATTTTAATTGTTCTCCATCACCCACAGGATGCAAAGCTCTCCATATAAAGATGCTGTTCAGCTCTCCAATCTCACATCTTGATTCTCTACTTCTTGCACCCTCTACATTGGCCTCCACATGTTACAGTTCCTCTCAGTAGTCTGTATGCTCAGTATGTTCCCTTATCTGCACACTTGTGTCATGCTGTGCCTCTTCCCTTGAGTGTCCCTCCACGTTGTTCTCACCTGGTTATCTCTACTCATGCCTCGAGCCTCAGCTTAAGAGCCGTGTTTATGTGAATCTTTCCCCGAGTCTCTCAGACAGTATATCCTTGAACTGCAGTGCCTAGCACAGTGCTGACACAGTAGGTGATCAGTAACTGTCCCCTACCCCAGGGAAGTGTAGCCAGCCACACTTCTCCCTCCAAACTTCAAATGTTGTCCCTGGTCCTTCTTTCCATCTGAATTAGCCCCATCCTCATTAATCTCTCTCTCAGCAAAATTTGCCTTTATTCCCTAGATTTGTGATGGCTACATAGAACAATATTTAAAATATAAAAACATATCCAAAAAGCCAAGACTCAAGGCTTGAAGCAGAGATCCTTAGCCCAGCATCAGTGTCCATTGCTTAGGCTTATAGAGAAAGCCTGGGGACAAAAGTCTGATGAGGTCACAGAAATCATTGGGCCAGAATATGTCATTGCCAAAAGTCAAGGGCCAAGATCCAAACCAGAACGTGGGAACCACAGCAGGGCCAAAACCTAGAAAAGTAGCCATGGGAATTCCACCGTGCTCTTCCTTACAACTCATCTTTGGGCTATGTAGACCAATGATGAATCTAGAAGTTTAGTGTTTATACCAGCCCTGAGAATTCACAAAATAGGGCTGACAATAGTTGTAGACAAAGGAAGACTAAGGATTGGTCTTAAATTGCAGTACATTAAACAACCATTTTTTTTTCTCCTTGAGTGAATCAATATTTTTCTGCCTTTTTTTAGAGCATAGGCAAATGAAAAACAGGGACCTAAAAAGAATAAAAATAAACCCAATGATGAATTTTAACAAGGCTAATTCAGAAGAATGCAAATACTACAGAATTTGGATAGGAGAAGGGAAAATGTTCAAAGAAAAATGATTATACAAAGAATGATAAAAATAGCAGCATAATGTCAGAGAAAATGTAACTCATGAAAAATAAGAAACCACTGTTTCCTAACTTCCTTATTTGCTTAGTATCTACTAATCATGTTGCTCTTCTTCCTAAAAATTCCCCAATGCTTTCCTAATGTATTTGGAATAAAATCCAAAGTCCTTAATATGACCTGCAAAGCCCTGGGATCTGGCTTCTGTCCACATTTCCAGCTGCGACTCACACCTCTCTTCCTCCCTGTTACCAGGTTCCAACCACACTGACCTTCCTTCCTTTTTTCAAACACGTCAAACTCCTTCTTGCCCCAAGGGCTTTGCAGAAATTTCCCCTTCTTCCTGGAATCGTCCCAATCTATTGCCAGCTGACTCTTGTGCCAGTCTCTCCCGAGCCCTACTTCTCCCCAAAACCCCCTAAAAGACTTTTTTCCTGATCCCTCCATCCATCTGAATCAGCCCCTATCCCCTTTAGTTTCTCTCTTAGCAAAATTTTCCTCTGTTGCTCTATTTAAAATTTGTAATCATATTTTCATCTGGGTAGCTATTTGTTTAATGTTTGAAAGCTCCATAAATGTAGAAACCATGCTTGTCTTGCTTACTGCTAGGCAGTAGTAACTCAAAAGATAAGTTTTGATTGAATAAAGACTGAAAAAGGTAAACAAAAAAATGGATGAGTGTTCATCTTTGCAATACAGACTGCTGTTCATCTCTCAATCACTTTCAATCTTATCTCTTCTTTATTAGTAATAGAACCTCAACTTTGACACCACCAACACATGCTTGACCAGAAAAAGACTACAGATTCCCAGACTCCTTTGAAGCAGAGTATAGGTCTGCATCTAAATTCTGGTTAATGAGATGTGAATAGAGCTATTATTTCCAACTATGAGAAACATTTTTGGAAGGAAGTTCTGTGCGATTCTTTCACCTCTCATGCTTCCTGTTGGCTGGAGTAAAGACATGATGGTTTATATTCAAGCAGTCAATTTGACATGAGGTGACATGCAAAGAATGACAGAATGCAAAGTAGAAGGCCCCTAGGTCTCCGATGATTTTGTGGAACAGAGCTGCCATACTAGGTAAAGACTGTGCAACTGTTACAGCTGTACCCAATCCTAATAGGTATGCATAGGTAAGATGCAGTGGAATAGGCTATGGGGCTTAAGAAAGTCTAATGTGAGTCTTTTTTTTTCTTATTTTATTAATTTTTTATTGTTGTTCAAGTACAGTTGTCTCCATTTTCCACCCACCACTCCTCACCACCTAACCCATCCCCACCTCCCACCCTCAATCTTACCCCCATTTGGCTTTGTCCATATGTCCTTTATACATGTTCTTTGATGGCCCATTTCCTTTTTTTCTGCTATCCCCTATTCCCTCCACTCTGGTTACTGTAAGCTTGTTCTTTATCTCAATGTGTCTCGTTATATTTTGTTTGCTTGTTTGTTTTGTTGATTAGGTTCCACTTATAGGTGATATCATATGGTATTTGTCTTTCATTGCCTGGCTTATTTCACTTAGTATAATGCTATTTAGATCCATCTATGCTGTTACAAAGGGTAGGAGCTCCTTCTTTCTTTCTGTTGTATAGTATTCCATTGAAAACATTGGCCCTTTGATCCAGCAATTCCACTGCTGGGACTATATCCTAAGAATCCTGAAACACCAATCCAAAAGAACCTATGCACCCCAATGTTCATAGCAGCACAATTTACAATAGTTAAGTGCTGGAAACAACCTAGATGCCCATCA
>CM052541.1:55793320-55856890 GCA_028533065.1 Trachops cirrhosus | reverse complement strand
CAAATATAGAGGACACATGGACAAAACTAGGGGTGTTGGAAAGGGGAGGGAGGAGGGGATGAATGGGTGGGTGGGCTGGAATGGGAATAAAGGATAGAAACTGTACTGAATAAACTAAAATAAAAAATTTAAAAAAAAAGAAAAAATTGGTGTTTTTTCTTTTTTTACATGGAGGAAGGACATTCCAAGGAGAGCAAATTCCATTAATATAGGTATTAAATATGAAGTAGCATAGCATATGCTACTTTATTTTGGTAATGACAATTAAAACCCTAAGATCATCAATATGTAAAAGAGATTGTAAAAGCTGTTTATAAATAAACAGTTTACAAAAGCCAGTTGTAAACACACCCAGGATTGACAGTGTGGCAGAGGCTGTTTCCTATCCCAACAACCATTTACCCTTAACTGTGGTAAGTCATTTGTCATATTTACCAAATATTTCTTTATTTTTCCTTTTGAGAAATAGTAGAATTACACTTTCTTCCCTCCTTGTAGTTAGATGTGGCCATGTGACTTGCTTTGGCCAATAATGTGAACCTTAAGAACCAGAGTGAGATTCATGCTCTTTTTCTCTCTTTGCTATGATGACTGCAATGTTTCTGATGGTGGCTCTGAGTTTCAGAGTGAGGACACCACAGATAAGAGCCCTAACCCTCCAGGATGGTCATATAGTGTGAGAGGAAAATAAACCTTTGTTGTGTTAAGCCTCTGGGACTTTGAGATTGTTGTTGCATTATAATCTAGTTTATTCTAATAGACGTGCCTCTGGTTTTATTTTGAGTGGTAGTGTACTCAGATGAGATATAATTTCTCAGACTCTTCTGCAACCTGGCATTGTCAGATACTGCTGTAAGACATTAAAGGAAGTGCTGTCTGTAACTTCTGAGAAGACTAGATAAAGAGAAGTGATATAACTGGAGAGGATTCCTTTTCCCTCCTACCCTTCCTCCTTTCTGTTACCTGGAATTCAGGAAATGATCATTGGTATTCAAAGAACTGTCTTGGACCATGAAGCAATGTATTTTCTTATAAAACTGAATATGTAACTACCATACAACCCAGCAATTGTACTCTTGGGCTTTAATCCTAGAGAAATTAAAACTCATGTTCACATAAACATCTGTCCACAAATGTTCATAACCATTTTATTCACAATAACCAAGAACTGTAAACAACATAGAATTTCTTCAACAGATGAATGGCTAAATAAACTGGTACACCCATACAGGAAATGCTACTCAAGAGTAAAAGGGAAGAAATTCCTTATTTTTTTCAAATTATAAGAGAAAGTTTATTTAGAAAGTTACAGAGGTAGAAGAAGGGCCCTTGGAACTTAGGAGAGAAAGACAGAGGTAACATACCTGGGAGGAGGGAGAGGGAGAACAGAGAGGCACAGGTGCACTAGGTCCTTTATCTTGAGGGTTAAAAAACATTTTTTAAACATGTTTATGAATTTGAGAGGGAGATATGAGAGAGAGAGAGAGGAAGGGAAACATCTATGTAAGAGGGAAATGTTGATTGGTTGCCTCCCATACATGCCCCTACCAAGGGTGGAACCCCCGTTTGGTATACTAGATGACACTCCAACCAACTGAGCCACCCAGCCAAGGACATCTTTAAGGCTTTAAAAGCTTATAGTTTAGGGGAGTTCTTAGGGGAACATCTCAATAGGATATCAATCAGCTTTATGCTGATGCACCAAAATGAGATTATTTCCCTCGACTTCCTCTGTCCTTGGGTGTGGTTGGCACAAATGGCACTAATTGGATTTTTACTATCTATCTCCCCGGGAGTGGGTGATTTAAGCTATTTATTTACCCTCTGATTGGTGAAAAGTGTAAACCATTTACTCTTAAGAATCCTTGGTTAAGGAAGATAGGATTTTTCAACTTACTAGATGGCTGTAAATGGCTTGGCCATTTATCTGTCTCAGTTTCCCTATTCTACTTGTCCTGGCTTACTAGCTTGTCGTACTTATAATTTCCCAAACCCCATGACCTCCTTAAATCAGATAGTTGTTAGAGGCAGAGGGGAGGGGATTCTGTCCCTAGGACTCTATATAGAGACTCATAAGGCAAAGGCCAGACATATTGAGAAAAGAAAAAGAAGCAGGTAGGCAGGGGACGTTGAGGCCAGGCTTCCCTCCAGCAGCCCTCATTGTGTCTCATTGCCTTTCCCTGAGGCTGTGCGCCCCTCCCACACCAGCTACATCTCACTGCCGCCCCAGCCAAGACCGCGCTGAGTCCCTGTCCCTGTCGGCTCCAGCCTAGCGCGCTCCAGCCTAGTGCTGGATCCAGCCCGCACCATCTGGTGGGAAGAGGTCTGCCTCGTGTCGTGTACAAAAGCTCACTGCAAAGGGGGAGCTTGTGGCCGGCTGCAAACGGTGACCGGGAGCTGACTTCGAGCACCGTTCCCCTACCATTCCGCTTGCAACGAAAAGCCTAAGCGGCTACACTGAGTTAGGACTGGGCAGACTGCTGCGGGCACTCCTGGCGGCGGGCTGGCAGAGTCCCACCAGAAGTTCTCGCATCTTGGTTTGTAGGAATTCTCTTTGGATCCCCGGAGAGCAGAAATGGGAACACATTTTTGATATATGATATATGAAACAACCCACATGATTCCCCAGAGAATTATGCCAAATGATAAACTTCAAATGTTACATACTGCATGATTCCGTTTGTAAATGTTCTTGAAATGACAGATATTATGTACACAAACAAATCAGTGGTTTTAACTTGTGCAACTTGTGTTGATGAAAATATTCTGCATCTTGAACTGTTGTCACTGTCAATATCCTGGTGTGACATTGTGCCTAGTTTTGCAAGATGTTACCACTGGGGCAGACCAGGTAAGGGGTGTATAGGATCTCTTTCCTATTTCTTATAATTACATGTGGATTGTAGAATTATCTCAAAAAATTTTATAACCCTCCAAAAAACTGAAAAAGGAAAAAATTCGCAAAAATCTGATATTTCCCTCAGACCTCCCCCCACCCCAAACATCTCTAAGGCTTGAACTTGGGGACATAGATTGTGTTTGGTTGTTTGTTTTATGCTGTAGATGAATCTGATGTTCAGCTGGACTCTAAAAAAGAACTTCTAAAAAAGTGGTACAAAAACTGTCTCGGGACTTACGCTAAGGCCATGAAACAGCCTTATCGCCAACCCCAAATCAGGTCATACAGGCAGAATACATAGAAGAGAGGGCAATGAGAGCAGGAGTAACCAAGATTTCAGTGTTCATCATCTGAGGTTATTCCTCCCCACCACCAAAGGTGACCCGGCCTCTGCCAAGCTAAATATGTGGATGAGGCTCTAATGTATGTAGACATCCTGATCTTGTAGGCACATCCCAGTTGGGTGTCTGCTTAGGCAGAGGATATGTTGATTTACCCATCCTCTGCCCAAGCAAAAAAAAAAATGGGACAGACAGGACAAGACAGGCAGAGTATGCAATAGGGGAGCCTGCACTGCCATAGTTTGGCCTGAGTGTGCCAAGGAGTGGCACACAAGTGTCATTCGGTTAGAGTCCTTAGGCTATTGCTCCACTTAGGAGAGAGGACCCACCCAGGAAAGAGGACCCTGCTTGGGGGAACCCCAGCAGTAAGGGGTATGGTGAAAGGCTGATGTGAGAGCTGAGGAGGGATCAGGAGGTTTAGCTGGAAGTGGGTCCTCGCAGCAGCATAAGGGGCCTTCATCCCTTGTCAATTTCCTTTTCTTGCCTCCTCACAACAGAAAACTGGTGTAATGGTTTTCAATCCTGGCTGTTCATTAGTATCACCTTGGAAATTTTAAAAGTATTACTACCTAGACATAGACACCTCACCTCAGGTCTGACCCTGACATACAGACCCTATAAAATCCATGTTAGGTTACCTCCCAGAGACACGGTGTACAGCATCTCCCTTGTGGGGCTTCTTTCCCATTTGGGGTGCCAGTCACCCATCAAAGGTGGACCAGACCTCAAAACCTGCCTTCCTGACCAAGCCACTATCCACTAGTTCTGTGGCTTCCCTGTGCTGAGTGTAAACATATGACAGCACACACAGAAGCAAGCTGGAGAGGTTACAAAGTAAATTGAAGAGACTGCAAGAAAAATCCAACAAATGGAAGCCATAGGATGGGAGGTTGGGAAGATCACCCAGAGACTGGTAGGGGTTATTTTGCACGTGCACAGGGAATGAGCTATTAGCAACAATGACAGTAAAGGTTTCTTAGAGATGGAAGATGCCTTCTACTAAAGAAGAAAGTAAACATTACTTAGAACAAATCTCGTATCATACCTTAATATTTACAAAAGAGACAGAGGATGAGAGGCCAGGAAAGAACAGATTTCCCAGGGGAGGAAATTGCAATGAGAACAAGTAATCTAGATCAAGCCATAGCATGTTTGTACAAAAAAATACCTAAGGACGGAGGAAACTAAGGATAAAATAGGATCGTAGACAGCAGGAACCTCTATTAGGCTGATTCTAGACTGTTTTAAAGTGGGGGAATGCTAGGGCAAAAAAGTCTATGAACAAATACTATTTTCTACAGATTTTGATGCTTGAAGGTTTTTCCCAAATTTAGAATATTTTAGAATTAAGAACAGCTTTAACTTCTAACAATAGGGGAATGGTTGAGTACCATATTTTGTTTGAATAATGCACACGCAAGTTTGTGTGCATTATACATAGGATTATTATACCCATTATTATACCATGGCATGTAATCATTATACCCATGTACAATGCAGATCTTTATTTCTCCTTTGAAAATTTTGGGCAAATAAGTACGCATTATACACAGCAAAATATGATAAGTCACAGTCATAGCACATACTATGAGATGGAGTAGTATACAGCCTTTAAAATGATAAAGTGACTAGTTTGCAGATGACATAAACCTTGGATAATACTGATTGATTAGATTTTTTAAAAAGCAGGATGCAAAGTATGTAAGCTTACAACTATGTGACAAATATGTATTTTCTTTTACACCTTCTTTGCTATTTGTTTCTAAATTTTCTTCAGTGAGTTGTATTATTTTAATAATCAGATTTGAAAGATAAATGTCATTTATAAGCTCGCAACCCTCTTTTATGTTTTATACCCATTTTTCCCTCTCACGTTCTCACAGTAGGAATTTTTGATACTTCTGCTAGGTTCCTAGCCACTTATGTCTTCCATGGATGACAAACACTGCTGCTTGTTCTCAGGCTTCCTTTTCACAGCTAGTTTTGCCAAATTTTTGATTTCTCCTTTCTGAACAGTGACTTTTTAAAAAAATTTTTTATTAAGTTTTTTTGTTGTTCAATTACAGTTGTCCCCATTCCCCACCATTACTCTCCCCTGCCTTACCCACCCCTACCTTCCACTTTCAATTCTCCTGCCCTGTTGTCTTTGTGCATGCGTCCTTTATACATGCTCCTGACAACACTTAGCCCTTTCCCCTCATTATTCCCTTTCACCTCCCCTCTGGTTACTGTCAATTTGTTCTTAATTTCAATGTCTCTGGTTATATTTTGCTTGCTTGTTTGTTTTGTTGACTAGGTTCCACTTATAGGTGAGATCATATGGTATTTGTCTGCAGTGCCTGGCTTATTTCACTTAGCATAATGCTCTCCAGCTCCATCCATGCTGTCATGAAGGGCGGGAGCTCCTTCTTTCTTTCTGCTGTGTAATATTCCTTGTGAACAGTGGCTCCCTCCCACTCCACCTGAAAACACTCATATCAACTTCAGGAAAGTCTCTTAGAATCTCCTGACTGCTAGGTGGACATCCTCCAGTATTTAGCACGTGTGTCTTCTATGGAGTTTGTAAAAGTTTTCAATTTCTAAATAATAAATTAGCATAATAAACTGGGTGGCTTAGAATAACCTGCATTTATTATCTCATGGTTTCTGGAATCCAGGTACAGGTTAATGGGTCCTCTGCTGAGGGTCTTCAGAGGCTGAAATAATGTGTTGTCTGGGACTGTGACTAGAATTCTTTTCTAAATGCAATGTTTCTTTCTTTCCTTTTTGTGTGTGTGCCAGAATTCAGTATTTTTATTATTTCATGGATTAATATGCCTTTTTTTTTCTGTCCGTGGACTGGGTATCACAGCTTCCGTACGCTGCCGTTAGGTCCTAGCCATGTGCCCCTTTCACAACATGTCACTTCAAGGCCAGTGGAGGGTGGCTGTTGCTGCTTCAAGTCCCTTTTAGGGGCTCACCTGAATAGGTCACACTCACACAGGTAACTTCTTTTTTATTAGAGTAGAGCTGACATACAATATTATATTAGTTTCAGGTCACAACACAGTGATTCAACATTTATATACCTTACAGTGTGATAGTAACCTTTTGAGTAACTCAACGTTGATTGAAATCCATTCACCTTTTGTGGGACTGATGATCTTGTAAGTTATATAAATACCTGATCACAGTGCTGTACTCCTAAAATAGAATACTGTATATAAATTGTAGTTGAAAAAATAAAAAAAAATTCAAAATCCCTTCATCTTGCCACATGATTTAAACTAATTATGAGACTGCAATCCTATTACAGGTCCTTCCCACAAGAAAGGGGATGAAATCATATAGAGTGTGTATAGCATGGGATGGAAATCTTGGAGACCATATTAGAATTTTGCCTACCACAAGATAACAGTGATGAATTAAGGGCACTTAAATATTGGATTAGAATTTATTTAAAATATGTTTTAACTGAAATTCTTGATAAAAATAACATTCTTAAGTATAAACCTTTTTTGGTGCAAATTTCAGCATAAAACTTCTCTTGCTGAAAGAATTTTCAAAGAATTCAAGGTGAACCACTTTTTATTTTTTTTAAAGAGAAAAGTACCATATGCAATAAGTGTTTCTGGTAATGTGGAGTTTTTTTTGTTTTGTTTTGTTTTTCATTACTTTTCATTGGCTATACATTGGTTATTCATTGGTTATCCAAAACCCATGAATAGCAAAATAATCAACAACCAACCAAACCCAGCCTGGAAATCAACTGGATGCTAAGGAGAGTAAAAGAATACTTATCATTTTTCTAATTAGAAGGGAATTGAATTTCATATTTCCTTTGAAACAAAGAGGCCCTGCTGTTAGAAAACCTGAAACTGAGGTCGGGCGAGAGGTGTACAATGTGTGCTGAGGCAGGAGGGGTGTGGTCGTGCAAAGATGGGTCTGATACTTCCTAGCTCTGTCTCTTAACGCATGTGCCATAAGAAGCTCTTTCTGGGAAAGAATTTTAAAATCTAGCCTGCTCTCTTACCTCATAGCTGAGTTTCACTTCAGTGTTTCCAACTGAGCTGGGATGATAACAGTAATTTTGGCACTAACCTCTCAACTCTTGCCTCTGGTTGAGTGCATTTTGCTGCTAGGCCACCTCCATGTGGCGAAGAAGAGGGCCATCACTAGCTCCAGGTCCGCATCATCTATTTTACCCAGCCCCTGAATCAAGGGGGCTTCTTTCATCCAGCACATGAGTGTCACTCTCAGGGAATCTTTGTAATTCGCCTAGTTTGGGGTCAGCAAAGCCCTGTGATCTGTGCAACCCCTGTGTGCTTCCCCAGGGGTTTTGGGGGTGGTGGTGGGCCTTTGCTGTTAGGTTCACTGGGAGCATAGGAGCTTCCCAAAGGAAAGAGGGCTGTGTTCCAAAGGGGATGGGGAATCAGGCTTTGTGACAAAAAGCATAGCTGTCACTGCAAGTGTAGTAGGGAGATCCTCAAACATAACTTTGCCTCCAACAAAGTCTCTAAATAATCCTCTCCCTAACAGTCAGTTTTCATTTGTGTGACATGAGTTAAAGGTACGGTGTGTGCTGAATGTAAACAGTAGAACACGATTCAGCAAGAAAACTGCAGTGCTGCCTAAGCCATCTAGGGCTTTATGACTATGCAAACCCATAAATTAAAAATCGCTGATAGTGGGTGTTTTCTGTACAAGTACAAGAAGATCTCATTCCGGGAGGGAGAATGCTGAAGGAGCCAGGGGAGGGCCATGTCGAGCCTCAAGTTCGCACTGGGTATGTTACTATTTAAGATGGTGACATATACAGCTGATGTAGAGCCCACTGCGTGGAAAGTGCGCTGGACCTCCCTCCCTAGGAGACATCAGAAGGCCACTTGAGTAGAAACTGAAGGTGTTTCAGTTAGTGACAGAGTTACTTTTCACCTTGCTCAGGAATCAGCACAAAGAGCCAGTGAATTCAGTGCTTCATTACTGAGTTTTGCTACAGTTAGCAATCAAGTGTCTGGAGGTGATTTAAGAAAGAGAGTGACATTGGAGTGGGGAAGGTTGGTGGGGGAGACATTTATGAAATACTTCACTTTAATGATTTTGTGGAGAGTTCTGTGATTTTCTCATAGGACTACACCTTGAAAGCCTCCATCTGGGTAAAATCAAGACTCGATATTTGCTGACAGCTTATACCCTAAGGGTGGTGTGTTCTTCCTAAGAGCTTCTGAAATCTTCTTTTCAAAGAAGCCCTTGTCATAAGAAAGACCAATAAGATTTTTGCAGTTTTCTTCCTCCTCCCTAACCCCCACCCCCCGCCCTTTCTTGGTAAATTCTGGCTGATAGTAATCAGAACCATATTTTGTGATGTTTAGTTTTCTTTTATGTAGACAGTGCAATGCTTGGACATGTCATGAACTTAGAGAGCAAAATGCCTTTTAACAGATTCAGTACCAGAAATTTGGAACCCAGAAAACTGGATTTTATGAACAATGCACATCTAAATATTTAACATGGTACTTCTAGGGGGTTGGGAGTGCAAGTGTGTGGTGGTGTGTAATTCAAATAGCAGCCTGGAGGAATTATTTTGATTACAATGTAAGAAATGTAAGAAGTTATTGCAATGAGGTAAGTTCTAGTCTTCATGTTCTTAGCCAACCAGTGAGGACACAGATGAGGTAAAACAAAAAATAATTAGAGTATTATGGGGGTTTTGCAATCTGAGGTAGTCAGAAATTTAGCAAAACTAGGTCTGTGTTCTTAAAAAAAGAGAGAGAGAGATTACAGAGAGACCTTATTAAAACACAAAAGGCTCAGCTATTTAAGATGGTGACATACATAGAGGCAGGAATGTGCAAAGAGAAGCTGAAAGGCAGCCAGGCCCTGGAGGAATTTCAGAGGAATTTCTTCACCGGAGGAGTAGTTAATAAATAGAGCAGATTTCTAAGGGCAGAAACTAGAGCAGCTACTACATTTTTTTTTTTTTTAAAGAAGGGAGTGATAGGCCGTTAAAGAAGAAAATGTTGAAACAAAGAAAAACAAGCTTCTTCCCTGGCAGTCCTGGACACCTCCCATGCAAAGGTCTGTTCCCAGACATTGAGAATGTTGTATCATTTCATAATCAGGAAACACACTGTGGAGTTGGCTGCGGTGTTAGTTTTAGATTAATGCTAGATATTATTAAGAACTGCATGTAATATAATACTTTTCAAAAGTCTGAAAAATCATTTGCTTTGTCTGGCTGGCAACATTGCCGATATTTTTCATTGCACGGAAGGACAGAAACAAGGGGTAGAAAATTCTTTTGTGTTCTGTGATGGTCCCTCCTCCTGTCTGTGATGCAGAGCTCTTCCTCAGTCAGATGCACAAAGCTTTTTCTGGGGCAGTTTTAACATACTGAGTGCTTACGAATCTGAGTCTCTGAGTTTTATTTCTGTTTCCTTCAATCAGGCAGGTTGGGATGGCTACTAGCTTATCGTGCACAAGGGTTTTTATTTTCGATTGTCAAATGGTGACCAGCATACCTGCAACTTTATCAATATGCAGGCTTCCTCCTGCCTCACCACTCAATTTGTTTTAACCAAGATTCCACTTGGGAAATAGTAACTTTAAATTAGCCAATTGATTCATTGGAATGAAACTTATTATTCCTGTTACCAGTTCTCTATTTGGGTCCCTCTCTATCCATGAAAAGTGAAAGAAATTTGTCCACTGAAAACCTTGTAATCTCATGGCCCAAGGATTGTGCGAGGCTACCAACCCCTGTGAATGGTGAAGCTGATGAGTGTTTGGGATGACTGGAGTTGCTGTGTCATTTCCCAGACAAGGGGCCTTGTCATCACCCGGGAGTTTGTGGAGATGCTGATTCCTCCCCTACACCCCAGACCTACTGAAGCAGAATTCTGGGCAAGGGGCCTGGGAGTCTAGATGCCTTTAATTCAGTCACACAGGTGATTGTGAGACATGTGCACCTAGAGGACTGGGATGTGTTGTTTGAAGGAGAAGAAATGACAAGGGCTAAGAAAGCAACCTTATGGATATTTGCTTTTACTTCAGCCCAACCTTGTTGGGAAGAGCAAAGGCAACAGGGTCACAAGCTACAGCGATTTGGGGGTACCAGGCAGGCAGGGTATGTAGAGAATTGCTGGAGTCTGTACAGGAGTGAACTGGGGCCAAGACAAGGAGTGTATTAGAAAGTATAAAATAAGCAATGAACAGAACATTCTGATATTATGCACGCATTAGAGATCACTGGCAGACTCAAGCACAAAGCAATTTACTGAAAGGCTAGGAAGGCACTTGCAGATTGAGGGCAAGTCTGAACAGTGAGCCAGACCCAGAGGAATTGAAGGTAATCGCTTTAGCAGTTTGTTTGGCTAGAACGGGGCATGACACCTTGATCAAAAATCCCCAGTCTGGGTGCAATGGGAGAGGGCAATTTTTGTAAAGGAACTCACGGTGCACCTACTGAAAGTAAGGACGGGAAATGGATGGATGGTGGGGCAGTTTAAACAAGTGACTCCTTCAACCAAAAAGCAAGCAAACCAAGGAAAATCAATCTCTCTATGTGAAAAGACAGCAAGCAGGGGCCCTACAGTAAGCAGGCTAATGTGGGTGGTCAAAGGACCAGAGAAGAATCCGGAACTTCATAGGGGGAGGGCGAGCACTGAGTAGCAAGGGAGACTGGCCCTGATGTTGTTCTGCTCAGGAAAGATCTAGAGGGCTGTGCCTTGCTCCCTGCCCTCTGGGCTCTTCCCAGTTTGTGATAGGCCCTACTCTGTGAGCTCTCCCTTGGCAGGGGTGCCCTCTGCTCTGCAGCCTTCCCCTCTGCTTGGTTGCCCACTGAGGTACAGTTCCGTCTCTTTCTTGCCTCCTCTGCCATTGGAATTTCCTCCATCATGTTTCTCTGGGACTGTTAAATTGCCAGGAGTTCCTGCTCTCTGGCCTGTTTCTTTCTGAATTGACCTCTCAAGACTTAGAGCACTCCATGGTTGAGGACAGTATTTAACCATGGTTGGTTAAATAGGTCTTTGTGGGTGGGCTTGGGAACCATACCACTGTTTCTCAGTTTTTTTCCTATGGGGAAATTCTTTTCATTCCAAACATCCCATTGACTGGTGACCTCTTAGAACACAACAGTCCTATCTAGGCTCCACGGTAGGGTGAGATCACCAGGAGTTGTCTGAGCCAAGCTGGGAACAACAAACCAAGCTGGGACAGGCCTGGGTGGGAAACCAGGAATAGGCAGGCATCCATCAAAGGACAGCAGGTCAGGGAAGGCAGGGGTTAGACAATGAATTCACAGCAGAGAGATGTCAATGTCAAGTGCAGATTTAACAACATCTAAGTATGTAGATGAATCAAAGATCAATGTTGCTGGGAGAGGGCTTGGGCAGGGTGAGAGGGTGGATGATGTGACAGACAGACAGGGAAACCAGGGCGAGTAAAGTGTGGCCAGACTGCCATGGAGCAAGAGACATACTGGCACACTGCCTTCGTTATTTCACCCACCTCATGGAGCCTGACTGATTAGAGGGGAGGGACTTGGGTACCTTTTATTTAATATTTCAGTTCTCCCACTGCGTAAAGCAGAATTCCAAGGGATCTGGGGGTAGGGAGGGCTTACCAAGAGCAATGGTTGTTGGTATATCCCAGATGGTGCTCTTTCCTTCACCCAGATCCCTCAGGTTCCTTGCCCAGATGCCCTATTGCTGCTTGTTTCTCTTTCCAGGTTCTTTCCTTTCCCAGAGAATTCCTCATGCCCACAGCACCGGTCTCCCAGCCTCTGCACCTGTAACTGTACTCTGCCTGCCCCAGTGTGATGGGTGAGCTGGAGTGCAAGGCTGTGCTTTGTCTTCAGACCAACTCCTCTGTTTGTGCAGTAGATCTCTAATTCTCCTTTCATTTTCTCTCCCCCTTTTTTCAGTTGCAGTTTTATTGAGATATAATTTACACACCACACAATCCACCCATTTAAAGCATTCAATGATGTTTAGTATTGGGTTGCCCAAAAAGTCTGTATGGTTTTTTTCTGTAAAATAAAAACCATAATTTTTTCACCGATAACTTTATTGATTTGGATATTTTGAGTATGTTGGCTATATCCCATGTGGTATAACATTGATTGTTCTCAGTTAATGTCTCTATTTGATTGCTATCACCATCAACTGGTTTACACAACTGTAGAGCATCATCCAGCGAGAAATCTCCAGCATGAAACTCCACAAACCACTTTTGACACATTGGATCAGTGATGTGACACAGCACCTTCTCCATACACTGCACAAATCTTTTTCTGCATTTCAGTTGTGCATTTACCTTTCTTGAAATAATAAAGCATAATATGCTGAGAATGTTGCTTATTTTCTTTCATCTTCAATGGTGACACAAAAATTCACTAATTTTGATGTTTGTTTCCAATGGACGCTGATAAGACAACTTTTGTTATTGTCACAATACAATCTAACAAAATAGTTTCCAATGAAGTTAAAGACAACTAAGAGCTAGTAGAGCCATCTATGGAAAAACCAAACGAACTTTTTGGCCAACCCAATACATTCACGAAGTTGTCAACCGTTACCATAATCAATTTAGAACATTCTCATCACTTCCAAATGAAATCCTCTATCGATTAGCAGTTACTCCCCATTTGCTTCAAGTCTTACCCGGGCCCTAGGCAACCACTTTCTGTCTCTGCAGGTTTGCCTATTATAGCCATTTCATGTAAATAAAACTGTACAATGTGCAGCCTTTTATGATGGGCTTCTTTTACTTGGCATATTTTTAGTAAAAGGTGAAAGATTTATATGATCTGAAGGGAAACCAGACTATTACTTAGCATATTTTTAAGGTTCATTTGTATGGAATCATGCATTGGTACTTCATTTCTTCTGATGGCCACATAATATTCCATTGTATAGATGTAACATATTTTATTTATCCATTCACTGGTGGATGAACATGTGGGTTTTTTCTGGCTATTATGAACAATGGTGCTATGAACACTCATATACAAGTTTCTATGTGTGCATAAAGTTTTGATTCTTTTTCACTTCTTAAGTTTTTCTGTGGATAAATTACTTATATATCTAGCAATGGAATTGTTCGGTCATTTGATAAATCTATGCTTAACATTTTGAGTAAGTGCCAGACTGTTTTCCAAGGTGGCTGCATCATTTTACATTCTCATCAGCAGTGTATAAGAGTTCCAATTTCTTTAACTCCAACTAACACTTGTTTATAATCTGGCTTTTTATTATAGCCATCCTAATGGATAAAAACTGGTATCACACTCAGGTTTTGATTTACATTTTCTTCACTTGATCTTAGCCAAAAGACCAAGATATGATAATGATTACATTTTCTTGATAGCTGATGATGTTGAATATTGAGCATCCATTCATGTGCTTATTGTTCATTTGTATCTTTTTTGGAAAAATGTCTATCCATATCCTTTGCGAAGTTTTAATTTATTTTTGTTTTTTATTGTTAGATTTTATTTATTTATTTTTGGAGAGAAGGGAAGGGAGGGAGAAAGAGTGGGAGAGAAACATTAATGTCTGGTTGCCACTTGTACACCCCCCAGGCATGTGCCTTGACTGGGAATTGAACCAGAGACCCTTTGGTTCGCAGGTAGGCATTCAATCCACTGAGCCACACCAGCCAGGGCCTTTGCCAAGGTTATTTGTCTTTTTCTTATTGGGTTATTTGTCTTTTTCTTATTGGATTATAAGTGTTCTTTCAATATTCTAGACACAAGTTCCTTATCAGAAATATTAGCAACTATTTGTTTCAGACTGTGGGTTGTCTTTCCCCCTTTTTAATGATGTCCTTTAAAGCACAGAAGGTTTAAATTTTCATGAAGTCTAATTTAACTATTTTTTAATTACTGTTTGTGCTTTTGGTGTCATATCAAAGAAACTATGGCTTAATCCAATTACATTTATTCCTATGTTTTATTCTGAAGGTTTTATAGTTTTTGATTAATTTTGAGTTAAATTTTGTATATGGTATGAAGTAGGGGGTCCAACTTTATTCGTTATACCTTGGTTGAAAATCAGTTGACCATAGAGTATAGGTTTGTTTCTGTATGTTTCAATTCTGTTCCACTAATTTGTATAGCTATCCTTCTACAAGTACATACTGGATTGTTTTAAGTTTTGAATTTAGGATGTGAGAGTCACCCAGCTTTGCTTCTGTTTTTCATGATTGTTTTGGCCTTAGGTCTCTTGAATTTCCATGTAAATTTAGTATCAGATTACCAATTGTTGCAAAGAAACTAGCTGAGATTTTGATAAGAATTGCATTGAATTTTTGTGGACAGATTTGGAAGAATATTCTCACTGTTAACAACATTGTCTTCCAAACCATAAATGTGAGATGTCTTTCCATTTATTTAGGTATTTACTATATTTCAAAATGTTTTATAGTTTTCAGAGTATATGTTTTCACTTCTTTTGTTAGATACTTTCAAATATTTTTTGATGCTATTATAAACAGAATTGTTTTCTTAATTTCATTTTCATATTATTCATTGCTAGTTTATAGAAATACAATTGATTTTCACATATTGGTTTTGAATCCTACAACTTTGCTGAACTTGTTTATTATTTCTAATATATTTTTAGCCTATTCCATAGGATTTTCCACGTATATACAAGAGCCTTAAGATGTAGATACAAGATCATGTTATTTGCAAACAGATAATAGTTTTACTTTTTTCTTTGCAATAAGGATGGCTTTACCCCCACTTTTCTCATCACAATAAGTTCAACTTCATTTTTTTCTGGATGCTCAGGTCAAAAACCTTGGAGTCACGTTTCACTCATTTCTTTGTCTCACACACCACGTCCCATGTGTTAACAAATCCAGTCAGCTCTGTACTTTCAAATTTATCTGAAATGTAAATACTTCTCCACTTTCTGAATTGCTAATATAAACCAACATATTTGTTCATCTGAACCCCTGCAATTATTTCCTTCCACCATTTCTCTCTCCAGGTGATGTTTTTACAAAGTCAGATCACATACCTTTTCTGTATTAACCACTTCAGTCCCTCCACATCTCATTTGGAATAAAACCAACAGTCCTAAATTTTAGCTACTAGATCCTATTTTATCTATGTATTATCTATGTATTTTATCTAAGTTTCCTTTTGCTGAATAACAAATTATCTCAAAAGTTAGTGGCTTCAAACAAAAAATAAAAATTTAATATACCTCACTGTTTCTGTGAGTTAGGAAATGGAGAGCCTCTTAGCTAGGTGGCCGAACTTGGAGCCTTCCTTCAGGTTGCAGTTAAGATGTGGGGAGATGTTGGCTGGGGCTGCAGTCACGTGAAGACTTGACTGAGTATGAAAGATCTGTTTCTGAAGAGGTTCACTCTCATGCCTGGCATATTAGGTGGGTTCTTGGTAGGAGGCTCTTGTTCCTTCCCATGTATGCTTCTCCTGAGGCTGCGTGAGTGTCTTTACAACAGGGTATTTGGTTTTCTCCAGAATGAGGGATCCAAGACAAGGGGCAGGCATAAACTCTCCCTTTGATGATCTAGCCTCAGAAGTCACATGACATCCCTTTGGTCACCTTCTATTCATTAGAACCAAGTCACTAAATCTGGGCCCCATTTAAGGGGAGAAGAATTAGCCTTCTCTTTTTGAAGGGAGGAGTGCTATAGAATTTATAGACAAATTTCAAACCACCACAATTTGTTCTTCAGATACTTCTCTGATCTCATTTTTTTCACTCACCCCTTGTGTGTTCAACCACAGCCATGTTTGCCTTTACTATTCTTAAAACATGACAGGAATGTTTCCACTTCAGGGCCTGCACATTTGCTGTTCACTCTGCCTGAAAGAGTTTTCCTCCCGAAAGATATACAACTCATTTACTCACCTCTCACATCTCTGCTTAATGCTACCTCATCACAGAGGGCTTTCCTGACCATTGGAGCTAAAACATTACATTTCCCTTCCACATCTCTATCTGCTTTACTTTGCCTTGTTTTTTCATCACACACACACACACACACACACACACACACACACACACTGTATTCACTGTCTGGATGTATATATTCATCCTTTCCCTCACACACCTGCTCTCAAATTAACGCCAGGAGCCTGGCACATTGTAGATACTTTATACATGTTTTTTAACTGAACGAACACACTGAATTACTCTTCATAATTATCTTGGGGGTGGGCATATCTACCACATAACACAATGGACATTTGGGAGATTCACATTTTTGGGAAAGCAGTTGAGAAGGATTGACTGTGTGGGTGGTTTTGCTAACAACGTTTTTCTTAAATTTGAGCAGTATTCTTTCTCATATATTTACATGGCATTTTATCCAAAATTATAGGGATAGACTTTAAAATAACTTTTCAAAAACTTAATTCTCAAGCTCCCAAAAGGCTTTCAGGATTGATATTAAGTTGCAGTATTTCAACAAAGCATCTATTATATAAGCATTAGAGCCATCATGCTTGAAAATTTCTTTTCTTTCCACAAGTTCCCCTTAATTAGCACTCTGCTATGAAAAATGCTTTGATAGAAAAGATAAAGAGAATGAGCTCAAACTTTGAAAGTATATAGATATGCTCAGTTTGAAACATTTTCATTCCAGGAATCTCCAAGTCAATGACTTTTTCACATGAGTTAAATATTCAGTGAAAACTATAAATTTGATATTCTTGATATTTGCCTCCCTGGAAGTATTACCATTCTGATTCTGTTAGGAAACATAAAACTTTTTGCTTGTCCTCAGTGACTACTCATTAGATATTAAATTCTCTAATTATTTTAAAGGCTTATTAGTAGGCATCACTATACCATATTAAGCATTGGCTATTTTAAAAAAATCTTTGTTAGTGCTTGAGTGGTATCTTCTATCTTTAAACACCTTTGTGCATCTTGGTTCTTTTTCTATGTCATATAAAATTATCTATTTTGTTAATGAAAATTTATATCAATTTAAACATTCTTTTGAAATAAACATATTAGCCTACATCATCACCATTTTCTGACTTTTCCATAGCCAAGAGCTGGAAATGGGATAACCCCTTTAATTGGGTGTAAAAGACATTGTAATGCTAATCATGTATTATCAAATTATAGAATGCAATGCTTTTGCATGTGTGCATCTGTATGTAGGAACTGTAAAAAGAGACTAGAAACAAAAAAATGGAAATGGATTGGAAAATTAGGAAATCATTTTCATTTCTAGTCTTTGCTTCTTTCATGAGGTTTGCCTTCTTCTTCTGTTTCTGCAGAATAGTTTTAATCGTTAGTCTAAATATGTGTCAGAAGGTGGTTGACCCAGAACTCCTGAGTTACAACATCTCCTTCATCTATCAGACCCGCCCAGACCAGTGTGGAATGCCTTAGTCCCAATTCAACACTCTCGGGAGAGAGAATCTGTTTGGGTAGGAAGCTGTTCTTCAGCCACTCCACTGTGGCCAGGTTTGTGTAGTGCAGACGTGCCTGTTGAGGTCCTGGCCAGTGAACAGGGCAGGCAGATTCTAGAGAAGAGGGAAGAGGCAACAATGCAACAGGTGGTCAGTCCTCCTGCTTTGTTAATAAATGTGTATGTTTTAAAAATTTGAACAGTCTTATATAGTATAATGATATTGTGGAATTAATTTTAAAAGTAAGCCCTTGCCTTAAGCAAACAGATTATTGTAAAGATTCATATGAATTGGAGGTACTCTTTCTACCTATATCCAGTCGATAAATGTCACTGATTGAAAAACAAATTCTGTTTTTTTATTTACTACCCTAATGTGACTGCCTTTTAATGCAAGCCAATATTTGTTGAGTTTGATGTTAGGCACTCAATAGCACATTTAATCTTCACAGTCCCCTAAGAGTAGAAAACTGGGACTCAAAAAAGTTAAGTGTCTTGTCTAAAGATACATCCCTAAATGGTCATAACTTGAAATTCTAACTCTTGTTACTACCTCTGATCTCTTATTCACAACTAGCAAGCAGTAAAGCACCAGGGGTGTCCAAACTTTTGGAGTCTCTGGGCCACACTGGAAAAAGAAGAGTTGTCCTGGGCCACACATTAAATACATTATGACATGTAATCACAAAAAAATCTCATAATGTTTTAAGTAAATTTACAGTTTTGTGTTGAGCTGCATTCACAGCTGTCCTGGAATGCATGTGGCTCATGGGCTGCAGGTTGGACATCCCTGCAGCTAAACAGCTCCATGAGGCAAATCCAGAGCATGGGATGTTGTAAAGAACAACTGGCCTAGTCTTTTCTACAAACTAATACTTTCGTTTTTAAGGATCAGCCCTGGCAGGGTAGCTCAGTTGGTTGGAGCATTGCCCCATACACGAAAAGGTTGCAAAGTTGCAGATTTGATTCCTGGTCAGGGCACATACCTAGGTTGTGAGTTCCATCCCTAGTAGGAAGAAATGTGGGAGACAACCGAGGGAAGTTTCTCCCTCACACCCCTCTCTCTCTCCCTTCCTCTCTCTATAAAATAATCAATAAATATATCCCTGTTTGAGGATAAATAAATAAATAAATAAATAAAGGACTATGCTACATCAAAAGAATCTTAAGAGGCATATAAACAAAGACAGTATGTGGTCCTTGAGTAAATATGCATTTAAATGAATCAACTGTAAAGGACATTGTTGGGTCATTGGGTAAATATAGTCTCAGGTTTATTTTTATTTGTTATTATTTTTAAAGTATTTTTATTGATTATGCTATTACAGTTCTCCCAATTTTCCCCCCTGCCCTGCACCCCCAACCCTCCAGCATCGCCCCCCACCGACCTGACTTAGTTCATGTCAATGGGTTGTACATACAGGTTCTTTGAGTCCTCTGTTACCTATACCACTTTTTATCTCTCCCCATCTCTTTTATGCCTACCAGTTATGCTTCTTCTTCCTTATACCTTTCCCCCTCTATTCCTCCCTTATCCCTCCCCACTGAAATCCCTTCATGTGATCTCTATTTCTCTGATTCTGCTCCTGTTCTAGTTGTTTGCTCAGTTTTTGTTTTCATTGTTTTTCTTTTCTTTTAGGTTCATGTTGATAGTTGTGCATTTGTTGTCATATTATCGTTCATATTTTTTAGCTTTTTCTTAGGTAAATCCTTTTAATATTTCACATAGTAAGGGCTTGGTGACGATGAACTCCTTTAACTTGACCTTATCTGGGAAGCACTTCATCTGCCCTTCCATTCTAAATGATAGCTTTGCTGGATAGAGCCATCTTGGATGTAGGTCCTTGCCTTTCATGACTTGAAATACTTTTTTCCAGACCCTTCTTGCCTGCAAAGTTTCTTTTGAGAAATCAACTGATAGTCTTATGGGAACTCCTTTGTAGGTAATGGTCTCCTTTTCTCTTGTTGCTTTTAAGATTCTCTCCTTATCTTTAATCTTGGGTAACTTAATGGTGATGTGCCTAGGTGTGTTCGTCTTTGGGTCTAACTTCTTTGGGACTCTCTGAGCTTCCTGGACTTCCTGGAAGTCTATTTCCAGTCTCAGGTTTAGATAAAAAAAATTACTGAAATACTTGACTGAAAAGGCAGATTTAAGAACTATGTGACAGAGTGATCTTATTTTGATAAAAGTCAATATGTGTTCCTGGAAGTATATGCTATATGGTGTTTTAGTTGTGATTTCTAAATAGTAGAAGTGTAGTAATTTTATTTTTCATGTATGTTTCTCTGGATTTTAAAGTTTTTCACATCATATATGTACTACTTATGTATTGATAAAGTTTCTTTTTAAAGAGAGTGCAAGTGCTGGATTTAGAATGTCTTAGCTCTGGTCCATGGTTCGGACCCTGACTTAATATTGTGATATTGGGCAAGTTATTTTCCTCTGTAAGCTTTGCTTTTCTCAACTCTAAATTGGCAGTGAACACAGAGCACGTTCATACAGTTACTGTGAGAATTAGAGAGATAACAAATGCAAAACACTTAATAAAAATCTGACATCTAGTCATGGCCTAATAAGTGTTAATTATTATTACTATGATCAAATGTTACCAGTGAACATCTGAATATAGGCTTTATCTGAGAAACTAAGCCAACTTAGTGCTTAAAATCATGGCTTTGGGTCATACTGAGGCATATTATGCAGTGAGATGTCCATTAATGAGTTTGTTTAGATTACAAGTTCAGAGCCATTCTCTATAGCTTAACTGTGAGCCAAATAAGGATCCTGAACCAAAACGCACTCCATTCTTAATGACCTGTGAGGTTCAGATACGTGCTAATATAGGAAAGCATCTGACAAACTTAGGAGTTTATCCAAATCATGCTTCCCTGCAATACCCTTAACCATCATTTGAAGGTTTAAATTTCACAAAAAGCAATTTCACTGTGACAAGGGCACTACTAATTATTATGTATATTATGTAGCCACACCATCTGTCTTAAGAACCACAATTTTGTAAATTGTTTTCAATGACATATTGTAGGATTCCTCTGTATATGAAGTTCATGATGAAATGCTTCAGTGAGGCTTCTTGAATTAAAAATCAAGACATTAATGGCTTTAAAGAAAGGCAACATACACATTCTACTTGATAAATCAAGGATGCAGAATGCACACTTCATGAAATGAAGTTAGCAGGTTGAGATCTGGAGACTGTATTAGAATTCTAGATCACTTGAGTCAGGTAATCTTAATTGTCCACATGCCAGTGAAGGCCTCTAGGAAGTGAGTCAAGTTCAGAGGAACCACTGGCTCCACATCTTACCCTAAACCTACCCACACCTGCCCCTTAAGATATCCTGGCAGAAATCAAGAAAATATAATGCAGGAACATGTAGAAATAAATATAAAAAGGGCCCACTAACGGCTAAAAAATGGTGATGAAGAAACTTTGTCAATCGACCAATTAAACTGATGTCATGAGAAAGCAAAAACTATTTGAAATGGAATACTCTAACCTTAAAAAGAAAATGGAGGCAGTGCTCTTCTTTGCTTAATTTAAAAAATGCTATAACAGATAAACTTTGAAATCTCAGTAATTTAACCCAATAAAAGTTTATATCTTGCTCTGGTCACAGTCCATTACAAGGTTTCCTGGCTAGCAGCCTTCTGTGGAAATACTCAGGACCCAAGCTCCTCCATGTTGTATGGTTCTCATAGTCACTCATTATCCACTTTGGTAGAAGAGGCCTCATCACCCTCTATGGAGAAGAACTATACACTAAGCATGTAAAGGGGCTGGGAAATATAGTCCCTGTCTAGGGAGCTATTTAATAGCAACAGGTCTGCACTGCAGAATGGAGCCCAAATGTGGGGGTTCAGCTGAACATCTTTGCTCTCCTTCCCTTCTTTGTCTAGTTTTAGGAGCAAATACCTCACATATGAGGGTGATAGTGATGGTAAAACCTTTTCTGGCACGTCGGTGTAGTTTCACAAGGCACAGTGAATGATATGGTATTGACATCACTAAGCGTTACCCAATTCAATAAACATTTGTTAAGAATCTAGTATGTGCCAGATTGTACAGGGTACTACGGGAGAGAAAAATGAATGGACTTGGTCTGTAGGAAAAGTAGGGAGACAGACATATGCATAATTAACATTAATTGAAGGTGAAATAAAAGTGCCAGAATTGAAGTATAAATAAAACTGTTAGTAAATGCCAACCAGGAAGCTATTAAATTTTAAACAGTGAGCAGAGAAATCTGTTCTCTATGCAAGACTCTTATTTTCCAGGAGAAGAAGTCTACTCAAGCTAACTCAGGTAAAGGAGGAATTGCTGAAAGAATATAAAGATCACATGTAATGAAAATGCACTCCCAGCCTCATGTGGAATGGAGCGTGAGGCAGCTGAGCTATGGCACAAACTAGGTCTGATCCTTGTTATGTCTGCTTTTTTTTGGTCCCTTCTCTGTTTCTGCTGACTTCCTCAACTTTCGCTTAACCCTTCAGTGTTGCCAGCCCTAGCTTAAAAGGTCATTTTGGGCCTAGTATTCAGCACCGTTTGACTACAATATCTATATTTTTGGAAGGAACCCGATTAATTATAAATCAGAGGATAAGTAGTCTGGCCTTGGGCCAGCCATTGCTGAGGGCCGTGAATGTGCAGAAAGGTGGGCTCACGTGGCCCAGTGACTTGTCCCTTGCTTGCAGTGATCGGCAAATTAATGGCCAGTACGGAGGCAACTTTTATTTTACCATTAAGAGAAGTATCGTATTTATCTGGGGCTAAAGGATGGAGGGCATTTCTGACTTAGGCAGAGCATAAACAAAGGCAAAGACAGAGGAAAGTCCAAGTAAATTTTGGGGAGTATACTGGGCACTGAGAGTGATTGGAGTATAAGAGACATGGGGCTGGTCAAGATTACGATTATAACATTGTGAGGCCAGAGCCCAGGAGTTTAGAGCCTGTAGACAATGGAGAGATCTTAGAAATGTTTTTTAGGGAGGTTCTGTACAAAAGATAAAACCACGGTATGCATACAGGTGATGTTGTGAGAGTTCAGCATGGTTTCTTCATGGATAATTTGTCACCTGGCATCTTAATGGTTACCAAAAGTCTCTTGGTATGGAACTGGTCACTCTAACAGAAAGAGGCTTGGTATATTGAAAAGAAAAGGGTTTCAAGCTTTGGGATCAGGGAGATCTGTGTTCAAATCCTGACTTTGACATTTTCCAGATGGATGTCTTGGGTAGTTTACTTTGTTTTTACGAACTGAGTTTTCTCACCTGTGCAATGTAATGGAACAGTCAGCCAGTATACATTGGGATGGCATGATGACTGGAAGGGAATGGATAGGTTAAGCGACAACTAAATTGATTTGTCAGTGCCCAGTGTTGTAATTGTTGTGGAGCCGTATGAATCAGGTGTGTAGTAAGGATTCAATGGCAGAATGTTTGTGAAATGCTTAGCAAAGAGCCTGGCACATGACAAAGAGGCATTCCACATTAGCTTTGTTTTCTCTTGTCCATTTCTACTTGAAAATTTCAAATCTTCAATATGATGATAACAGCTTGAATCAGCAAGGAGTTCTTGAACAGGCTGCCATATGATAACTATTAAGGCACCTGAGCAACCCCCAGCCCAGCACAGACAGGTCCCGAGGTTCCTCACTGTTCTGTCAGAGAGATTAACCTTCAATAATGGCTCTTGCCCAAGCTTGTGGCTGTAAATATTGTAGATAACTAGTCCTTGCTGTTGGACCCTTTAATGCTTCAACCAGGTACTGATTTCTAGAGCTCATATGTGCTACCTCATTTCAGTGATTCATTAGTTTTGCAGTTAACAGAGGACAAAATCATGGCTAGAACTTAGGTAAGTTCACATGATTGTGGTAATTAGCTGTCAGAACAAAGAAAAAAGTGATCAGGAACATCTGGTGTCACCTTAGAAGCCACTAGTATTAATTCCAGATGAGAAATAGAAAATTAAATCTGTGATAGGCCCAGACTACAAATAAAGCAAGAATGTGGTCCTCCTAAAGCTATTCAATTTTACAGATGAAAAGAAATCCAATAATTTTGGATTTCCAACCATGAGAATACTTTTTGGATTATAGAAAATGCCCATAGGGTTTTGAGCCTGCGTTGTTGTAACCATTAGAGTTTTGTGTAGGAAGTGATCCACCAGGAATTCCTGAGGCCCCTATTGTTGGGGGTGATGTTTATTAGTATTACTGTATAGAAAGTATCACGTGTCCATTTTCTTAACCCAAGAGGCTTGAATATTCCCATTGCTATGGCTTAAAGAAGAATGCTTACACAGAGAATACAGATTCCACAGCAGTATTTGTCAAGAACAAGGTAAAAATTTTAAGATACAGCAAAAATCTAAGTCCTTTGTCTTATCACTTAGAACTCCCCCTACTGCTTTTAAAGTAAGAGAATCAAGTTGAAGGTCAGGAGACTACAGGACTCTTAGGTGTCCCTTGAAGACACAGCTTCTTTCCACTTCTTCTTTTTGTTTCCCCTACATTTTTATTAATTTCTATTTAAGTGAGAGCACTTTTCATGCTTCTTGCCCCAGGCACAGAGCTCTCCCGGTGGCAAAGATCTGCAGCATTACTCAGTCATTCTTGAGAACTGACTAGGCCATCAGCCTAGCTCACTAGCGCATATCAGAAAACTCGGGACAAGGGCAGCGCAAGGCTCTAAAGACAATCCAGACTGGACTTGAGTCATTATCTTAATCACTCTGGTTAAAGGGTATCTATCATCAGTTCCATTGTGAGGCAGAACTGGAGACTGATTCCAGAATCACAATTTCTTTTTTATAGCTTACTGTATACTGTATACTGTACTGTGTGTGAAGTACTACATACATCAAATCAAATTCTCATACTGAACGTGGTTTAGTCATTTTCAGTAAGTCCTTCTATCTTCTCTATACAGTCCGAAGTTAGAATTCAAAACCCTTCAGGGATTATTACTTGTGATTTCTGAGTTGTTATATATACCTGACCATGTAATCAATGTTTTAGTGTTCTGAATGAGGAAAACCAGGCAAGGTTCTGGACAAACTGATGTATTACAGGGCTCATTTCAACATTAATATATGACTAGTACATTGAGGTGATCAAAAGCACTGTTTTTTGTTTCTGACACTTCATCTCACAGTGTTGGGCTGGACACAGTCAAATGCAAATGAAGAAGCAATGAGGCACTAATTGCCTAATATTCAAGAATGGTATAATTTGTAAAGCAGAGCTACACAGAAATTGATTACAAAGCCCTTGTTCTTAAGAAGTTCTACAATTACCACTAAAGGTGCCACTAAAATTTGTGCTGATTGCAAATCTCTTTTGGCTTCTCTTCTAGAAAGGAAGCGAACCTTTTAATTTTGTCCCTCTAAAGAAATTTAGACTCTTTTGTTCAATCTTCATTACTGAAAACTTGTCTGTAAATTTGGAAGAACACCATCAACTGTCTTTGCCCTTAGCCCTTTCTCTCTACAGATTCCAGATCATGTTATGCCTCCTCCACTGAAAACTTTAATGTTAGAAGACTTCCCTGATTCATGTGCTAAAGCTGAACAAACTCTGTGATTGATTAACTGTGTGAAGCCAAATAGTAAACCTGAAAATAGATGTGGAGGAAGTGAAATACCATCCTGGGGAATTCAAGTCAATCAACATGCTTTGTCATTCATAAAGGATCTCTTTTATGGTAACCTGGCAGTTATTCTGAGAAATAATCATATTTTGTCAGTCACACTACTTGCAATACATTTAGGAATTATTTGTATGGAGGCAGACGTTTTAGCTCTGGACAATGAATTATGATTTTTATATCATTGTAAGGGAGAGTGTATATAACATGTCCTAAATTGATTGGCAAAAGAAGCCAAAGACCTTAATTTTTTCATACAATTGTTTGCATAAAGTCTTGATAATTGATGTTTGATTGTTGCATGACAATAAGAATTTGAATGATTATTCAAATTTGGAAGAATTAGTTGATTGTGCTATCCTGTGTTTTGAAATAGGTAACATTTTGAATTATGTAATCCCAGGTATCTGCATAACACATCAAGTGTTACCTGCAATACACAGATTGCAAAACATTATACCAGCTGATAAAAGTTTTGCACTTACTTCATGAGGCCTTACAGAGTGACACTGTAGGATTCCTCCAGGGTTTCTGTGGTCATTGGTGGACACTGCTGGGAAGGACAGCTCTATCCTTTTTGGAGCAGCATAGTTGGGTGAGCAGGGACTACTTCTGTAAGTAGTTGAAGGAGCACTGACCATGGGAACCACCAGGAAATTAAGGGACAGCTCCTTTCCTTGTTTTGAGGATTGCATAAGCACGTTGGGTTCTGTGTTGCTCAAAGGAGAGGCTCCTAAAATATGACATCTCGCTCTTGTAAGGTTTTCTTAAGCTCCCCTGAGGAAGAAATGCCAATCAGCCACAAAATCAGGCAGTATAGAGCTTTATTGGGGTTTGTGCACCTGGGCGAGGTTTTCTGGTCCACAGAGCGAGGCGGAGAAGTCGAGCCAAACGAAGAGCATGGCGGGGTTTTATACCCCAAGTCTGGGTGGTTTTCTTTACCAGAGCTGGGGATTGGTCCCTCTAGGACAAAGTGGCAACATATCATTGGTGGTCTTCCTTAGGCTCTGGTTGCTATGGCAAAGTCCACCATTTCAGCATTCTGGTCTGACCTCAGCCGTCTTTTCCAGATTGTAGTTCTGTGCCATTGTGTCCTACCACGCCCACCCTGACAGCTCTCATAAGAGAAACTGGATGCTAGAGTTTATTTAATTTAAAGATCAACAAATTATTGGGATGGTTTCTGTTCCCAAGTATTTTTCAGCAAGTCTGTACTCTACACATGATTCTTTTTTTTTTTTGCTGGAGAGTTCTTCATAAAAAATCCATTATTTCACATATGTATGTTTTTAAAATTCATAAACACACTTCCATTAATTCTTATTGTAGTTTTCCAACTTTCTTAGCTCTCTTTTTAGACTTCATTTTAAAACTGGCTTTAAACAGACCAAATTTTTGCATTAATCTTTGTCTATTTTTCAGTAACTGGAGTCATTATTTCACTAATAGCATTGGAGAGGTGCTAAAGTTTTTCAAAACTGCAGATTGACCTAATTAATGTCTTTTCTGAATTGTGCTAAATCCCCCATTAACCACTCTGGGGCCTCTTAAAACTCCCCAGTCTCTGCTGCCATCTATTCAAAAGTGTTATGTGCTTAGGACAGGTTCTGATTGCCTTGATTATGTGTAAAATCATGTTATGAAAATGTTTGCAAAAGCATTTTTTCCTTCTTGTCACTAATTTCTTGGGTTAATCATGTCTAACTCTCACTTTTTACTTTGCCAGCTTTTAGTTGTCCTTCATTCTGCTTTGCAGCACTCAGCAAGCTGGGCCTACCACCAGCTACTATTTCTCAGTGGTTGACTTAAGGGGATTACGCATAGACCTAGATCAGAACTGTTCTCTTAAACACAGTGGTTGAAGATAATTATTTCAGAGTGAAGAGAGATTAGAATCATTGTATAAACTTCACTTTTCATTAGTTAAGACTGTGTATGGTAAACTGAGTATAACAATAAATTGCTCTGTCATCTCCATGCTGTATCTTCATAGAGCTATAGTTACATGTGAATACTTAGGTCAGGTGACCTGACCATGAGATTTATATTTGAGTGTAGAGAATACAAGTATTAAGCAAGCAACTGTTCTGGCAGAATGATGACTTAAAGTTTATTTCAGTCTGGGTGTCTTCTATGCCACACAAGTACATAGAAAACCCAAACCACCATCTCTCTCTTTTTTTAAAGTATATTTTATTGATTATACTATTACAGTTGTCCCATTTTTTTCCTCCCCTTTATCTCCCTCTGCCCTCTACCTCCCTCCTACTGGCATTCCCCCACTTCATGCCCATGGGCCACACATACAAGTTCCTTGGCTTCTCCATTTCTTATACCATTCTTAACCTCCCCCTGTCTATTTTGTACCTACTACTTATGCTTCTTATTCCCTGTAGCTTTTTCCCCATTCTTCCCCCTCCTCCTCCCCACTGATAACCCTCCATGTGACCTCCATTTCTGTTATTCTGTTCCTGTTTTAGTTGTAAACATCTCTTATTTTATTTTATAGTGTGGTGATTGGTCACAAAATGTGATGTATCACATTTTCCTATGCAAGATATTGTCTCCTGCATGTCAGTCAATTCTGCACTGACAGCTAAGGACTAAAATAAAAAAATAAAAGAAAACATATAAATGTAGTCCAATGCAGATTCAGATGTCCTTCTGGTGAATTTATTTGATAAATATTTATTTGATGTATTTATTAAATTTGCTGAGGGTTATTAGCTTCTCATCATTATTTTTCATCCCCTGCCTCTTTGTTTTTCAGAGGATTGCATTCACCAGGTGTTTCTGATGCTTTGACATCTGGTGTTTAGCTGACTCTGGAGAGACTCCCCCTCTCAGGGCTAGCCAGTTCCAAGAAATGGTAGACATCTGGCCTGCGAGTGCACCTTTCATGTGCAAACCAACAATCCAGAGCCCATATGCCCAACTACCCACTCTGGGGCAATATTCCCCTTCCCTGATCAACCTGGGGCCAGATATCTACACCCAAAACTTGCTGAAATTATTCAAATTAGCCAATCCCAAGTCTACTTATCTTCTGTCACTTGTTTCTTCTTGTAGAAACCAAAGTAAATGCTCTTGCCCACCTTTTCTTCTTGTTTCTCATGCCTCCTGATTGGCCCTGGTGCTTCCCCATTTGACCCCCAAGGTGTTGTGAGCTTTCTCCTCTTGGGACTTGTGAGGATAATGATTATCTTTTCAATGGCAGTTATCCCCTTATTTGTTGGCCTCACCATATCTGAATAACAATAAAACTATATTTTACAACAGGCAGCTATTACTTTCAAAAACATCATATGCTATGTAATCATATTATTGATAATTTTCACTGTCCAACTTCTTCCCTCTTTTCCCTCCATCTGCTAGAATACACTGGAAGGCAAGCATTTTGTCTCTTTTGTTTGATGTGAATTTTAAGGGTGTAGAATTATGGCATATAATAGGTACTCAGTAAATATTTGTTTTTTTTAAAGATTTTATTTATTTATTTATTTATAAGGGGAAAGGGAGGGAGAAAGAGAAGGGGAGAAACATCAGTGTGTGATCATGTGCCCCCTACTGGGGACCTGGCCCGCAACCCAGGCATGTGCCCTGACTGGGAATTGAACCAGAGACCCCTTGTTTCACAGGCCCGCATTCAATCCACTGAGCCACACCAGCCAGGGCTCAGTAAATATTTGTTGAATTGACTTAATTACTTATTTGATTTCTTTTGGTATCTTTTTTCCAGAACTGTTCTGGAGAGATTGACTGAGTCCTAGGTGTAGTGAAGATCAGAGTGAAGAAGCAATTTCTGTCTTGTCTTGTGTCCTCGACACACATAGAAGCAAACAAAGTGTTCCAAGCCGTGTCTTCCATTCACTTTGAGTTCACAGTATGGCAGCTGCCTTTGCTTGCAAGTGCCATCCAATGTAAGCCTAAATTCTGGCCCTGGTAACAGGCTAGCTGAGGGACCCTGAACAAGACACATTACTTCTCTGTCTCTTGGTTTGTTCATTTATAAATCGAGGGGATGAACTAGATTGTAATGTACTGTACTTAATAACTTTATGAATTTTCCCATTTAGTAAAACAAAGACGTTATTATTTTCATGTTAAAAAATGAAAAACAGACTGAGAGAAATTGAATAAATTACCCAAGGTCACACAGTTTGTAAATGAGAAATAAAGATTTCAGCCCTTTGAAATCATTCTATGCCCCTACACATATGGTTTTCATCCCTTAATTTATTTTTAAGTTCGATATGCTTAGGAAAGTACACATATTGTATATGCATAGCACAATAAATGATCACAAAATGATTCCATGTATAAAACCATCACTCTTGTCAAGAAATAGAAAAATCAGCCCTGGCTGGTGTAGCTCAGTGGATTGAGTGCAGGTTGTGAACCAAATGGTTGCTGGTTTGATTCCCAGTCAGGGCACATGCCTGGGTTGTGGGCCAGGTCCCCAGTGGGGGGGCCATGTGAGAGGCAACCACACATTAATGTTTTTCTCCCTCTCTTTCTTCCTCCTTTCCCTTCTCCCTAAAAATAAATAAATAAATAATTAATTTAAAAAAAGAAATAGAAAAATCACAGAAGCACCCTCTCTTGAATCCCTCTCAATCACTATTCCTTCTATTTACCCCAAAGGTAACCACATCTTAAATTCTAAAATCACAGATTAGTTTTGTTTATTTTTGAAATTTATATACGTAGATTCTTAGGTATATACATTTGTGTCTGGCTCTTTTGCCCAATGGAATGTTTATAAAATTCACTAGTGTTATTGCATGTAACTGTAGTTTGTCTTTGATATGCAATTGTATGAATATACTATTATTTGTTTATCCATTTTACTATCAATTAACATTTAAGTTGCTTGTAGTTTGGAGCTATCATGACTAGTGCTACCTTGATCATTCTTTTGCACATCACTTTGATGTACATATGCATGCAATCCATTTGAGTACATACCTAGGAGTGAAATTTTGGGTTCAAAGGTGTCTTCAACGTCCCTATCAGCAGTAGATGAAAGTGCCAGTTACTTCACATCTTTATCACATTTGGTATTAATGGCCTTTTCCTATTTTTGTTTTCCAGTGGATAGTGGTACTTAGATCTGAACTTTTATCTTCTGGATGACTAGTGAAGTTCAGTATGGTTTTTTACACTGGCCATTAGATATGTTGTTTCTGACGTTGTCAAGTCTCTTCCCATATTTCTATTGAGTTGTGTGTGTTTTTCTTATTGACTTGTAGAAATCTTTGTACACTCCAGATAGACCTGGTTTTATGCTGTATAAATATTTTTCCCACTACAATACTGTTGCTGTATTATTTGGTTGGTAACATCAATGCTATAATTAATTTCAGTGATTCGATGTTGGGCATATACAAATTGACTCAGTATGTACCCCTTCATCTCTTTTGGTGTGTTATTGATAGGTATATTAAACTTACCAGAGTAATTCTGGGTTGATTTCCTTAGGGTTCTCTCTCTCTCTTTCATTTTTTTTTTTTGGTAACAATCTCTTTACACATATGGAGACTTTACAGAAACTAAAAGCCACTTCTTGGGATTCAAATTTTGATAAGATGGGTGAAGGAAAAGTGTGTGGATTCAAAGACCTTGAAATAAAAAGTTCTTAGCTACAAATATCAATTAATTCCTGACTTCATTCTACTTCTGAGCCTCATTTTCATCCTGACTCTTCTTCTCTCTCTCCCATCTGCTCCTAAGATAGGTGGTGACACCCTTTATCAAAGGGTGAATTGAAGGTAAGGGTTATAGTATCAGGGATGAAGGGAGTGTCAGGGATAAGGATGAAGGGAGCGTGAGGGATGAACATGAGGGTTTTAAAGTATATTACATGAAAACTTTAAAAGCTGAAAGTAATTATTTTAGGTGAAATGTCAAATGTGTTGTTTTTAAGTTTCAAAAAATGGTGGTGGCAAGAACTCCACAGCAGAGGCCAGCACAGACACTTTATGGAGAGGAAAGGTTGTGCAGTATGATGTCACTCCATATGCCTTTACTGAATGCAACCTATCTGCACTTACATCTTCTGAAGATCTGACCTATTTGTACAGGCAATTGTAGCTTATTTCACTATGGTACCATTGGTATTTGTTGGACGAGAGTATGTGTTTCTTAAAGCAATATCTCTCCCTGCCCATGCTGACATGAGTAAAGAGGAAAATATTCATCTTGGTCAGTGAAGACAAGAGCCTAGAAATGCTCCTAAGCTTAATGTTATTATCTCCAGGTGGAAGCTGGTCAAGAAACCAAATTTATAAAAGGTTCTAAACCTTGGATTCTTCAATAGCTTCTATTGATTTATTCCTGACATTGTATGCCACATGTCCTCTGCATGTATGTACATGTGTTTTTCTGGGGAGAGGGTCCATAGCTTTCAAAAACACTCAAGGAGATCTGTGATTCCTCAACAGTTACAGCAAACTAATCTAGTCTAACACCTTCCTTTGGGAAGATGAAGAAGCTGTCTTACTTTAAGTCCTGCATCACTATTCCTGACTCCTGGATGGACACTTCAGCCAGTCAAAAGATTACAAGGTTAAATATGGGAAGTTGAATAGTGACTGTGAAATATCTCCCTATCATGGAACTAAACTTTTTTTTAATTAAAACTCACTTTCGATTATAATATGATTCAGTGGAAATATAGGATTCAATATACAAAACATTGCTTTATTGCCAAGGCATCCATTTATTTTGTAACTTGGGGGAAGCCTATAATTAGAGTTAATAGTAGTTCTGATTAATAAGTTCTATCTGCTCTCATACTGTGCTAGGGATCCTTAGAGTGCCAGTACGTGTTTTATTAGCATGGAAGGGCTGTTTCAGCTCACCTCTCCTCACTTGAATCAGTTGCCTGCTGGCCTGTTACTCAGTTTTGTGTGGCAGAACCTTACTGGGTCTGCATGATAATGGGCTTTTTAAATCCTAAACAATAAACATTCATTTCACTACTCCACCCATCACAGAAATGCTCTCTAACCTCAAATCAGCCACAAATAAGACTTGGAAATCAATTCATTGTGCATCGGCTTCCTGCTTGGTTCATGCTTTGCAGCAAGTACTAAAATATCTGCAGAGCATGTGTGTTTAGAATATGTACAAGTAGAGGTATTGCACGTAATGGGGTCTTCAACCCTTTTATGACATTTCTGTTTTTATCTATAGAACAAATTCTATTGAGCAAAGCTAATTTTTATGCATTGCTCACTAGGATTAGAAAGGCCTGAGATGGGTTTCAGGGGGAGAAAAAAAGCCCTCTGGTGATTTCCCCAAAGTTTTGGGAGTATTTTTAGCATCAGCATCCTAAAGTCCTCTAGTTTTAAAATTATGTCTCATGGCAAACCAATTTAATATATTTGTGCTTGTCAGATTCATTAGAATATTTTCACGCATAAGGTGTCAGCTGTCGGAGAAGCCAAGATGAGTGCAGTTAGCCTTGAAGAGGATATCTTGTCAGGTTGATATACAAGATCATATGGTTATATCTCAAATTCCCTTCTGCTGGGGCTTGATGTTGGAGTCCGACCTTTTCCTCATATCTTCTAGGGCAGAGTTCTATTATTTTATCATCCTCCTATGCTCCTGTGAGCTTCCAATTTCTTAAAATTCATGAGAACCTAAGGCCAAGAAAGGCAAGTCTCAAATGTTTTCAGTTAGAGGACCACTCAGGGAGGCAAAGAGCCCTCTCCTAGCTATTACTATTGTAATCACTCCCCCTCTCCCTCCACTGCCCTAACAGCGCTGCAATTAGTGGCAAGACTGATGCTGCTTTTGGGAAGTTCAAGAAGCTGATGTGTGTTTTTCATTAGCATAAGAAAATTAGTAACTTATGCCAGAAACTAAAGCATTAGTTCTGTTAAACTATAATATAAACCTTAATATGCAGGAGATCAACCCAAAACAACATGGGGGTCCTCTTAGACCACATTAAGATGGATGTCTTAGAGCAGGGTGCATGGTGCAGCCACAGATCAGCTAACCCTTTAATGATATTCAACCATTCTTTTTTCTTCCCTCTCTCCCTCTCTCTACATGCACACATTTGCTTTCACACGAGGTTTTCCTCTAGTTTCAATCATCCATTCTAATCAACAATGGAGATCTCTCCAAGTTTATTGTATGCTTTTTATTTTATTTTATGTTCCAAGAGCTCATCTTGAAGAGCAGGTGCCCATTCAATTTTAAAATCACTGCAATGTATTTGAGATAGAGGCATGATACAATGATCTCCCTTACTGAAGTTATGATTAAACATAATGAGTAGGATCAGTCTGCAAGCTTATCACTATTCTGCATTGTAAAATTGCCCAAGAGTAAAATGCAAATACAAGGAGTTTTAATGAGCCAATGTAATAGAAAGATCCAGGCACCAAGAAGCTGGGGCTGGGCTTTGGCCCCTTCCAATGGTTGGCTTGAGCCAAACACCTTTAGACCATATCTGAGCTGAGGTTAGTCAGTTTCCAAATATACTGCAGATTAGCTCTAAACAATGTTATTCACTTAGATTTTTATTTTATTTTATGTGAGAAGTAACATTTTAACTAACCTGTAAAATACCAAATGATATAAAGTCAATTTTCTAACAATACTTATTTCTTTGTGAGTATAAAAGCTTTGGTCATTTTAATTGACTCTAAGTGATAATGCTGAGTCAAGAAAAAGTCCTTTAGGACCATTTGGACCCTCACAATCATGCTGTAATTGAGGTTTATACTAAGTCATCATCATAAAGTAAGTTTTTATTTTCTATCTTTTGTGACCAGAATGCTTAGGATCTATCTTCTTAGGAAATTTCAAGTATACGATACAGTATTGTTAACTGTAGTCACCTTGCTGTACAATGATTCTCCACTGGGAACTTGTTGATCCCATGTAACTGAAACTTTGCACCCTCTGACAAACATCTCTCCGCCCCCTCGCCCAAACCACCACCAGCCTCTGCCAACCACCATTCTCCTCTCTGTTCTATGAAATTCAAGTTTTAAACATACACACACACGAATATAAGATTATATATATAACTATATATATATAATTCTAATGATAAGGTTGAAAGGTATTTCAGTTATCTCTTCATAGAACAAAAGCCCTTTAGCTTTCTTCTCTTTGAACATACACACTTCTCCCTGCATGTAAGTATTCTAAAGGTGCCAGAAACGAACTCCTATAAAGGGAACACTCAGGTTAATTCAGCATACGATAAGTTTTCCTTTTAATTTTTGCACGAGAACTGGTTATGATTTTAGACTTAGATAAAATGGAAGGAGGAGGTGATGTGAGTCTATTTGTCTTAAGTTGTATTCCTCAGGGGCTATGTTGCTAGTGAAGATTTTGGGATGGGTGAGGATGGATATTCATTTATTGACATAGAACTGTCCTTTGGGTGGCTCAGGGCTATTCTGGGTATTGTGTATTTGTAAAGTTTTGGAACCCAGCATTGGACATCCTCAATGACCTTTCCTGTGGACTTGTCAAAGAATGCTCACATGTTAGACATTTGGATTTCAGGGGGAAACCCTCAGGAAATCCAGATATAAGCTGTCTTGCTTCACTGTGATATTTTAACTTTTGGAAAAGAAAGTTGTTTTTTAGTATAGCTCATGATTTATATATTTTTTAAACCTGGATGCACATCCTGAAGCTTTGGGATTTTAACTGTCTCCTCTCTTCTGCCCAAACTTTCTGTAGACAAAAACATTTGATACAGTGAAGATGCATTTATCTTTGTGAGTGCAGAGCACTTACCAAAACTAGATTCCAAACTTTGAAGGCAGTAAACAAAGTCACAATTTTAGGAGGTGCAACTCACCCTCTACCACACTCGGGGCAGGGGAAATACGTTGTTAAAGAAAACTTCTTCTGGTTTTGAAGCTCGGAATACAATATCATTTGATAATTTATAGGGTGACAATTTTTTTTAATGACATGTAGTAAGCCCTAAACTGCTTTAGGGGACACAGACATTGTGTCACCAGCAATTCATTAGAAGGTTACAGGCCATTGTCAGAAACAGCATGTTTGAGCTCCCTGCAGTGTTTGATAACATTGTGTGATGTCTGTAAAGATTCCAGCATTGAAGTTTTTTCTGGAATCCCTGTTTTCTAGGAACATGATGCTGAAGATCTGCTATGAATGGGGATGTTTGAATGGGACCAAAGGGTGGCTTCTGCTTCAGATAGATGTCCTTTAAAGCTCTGAAGGATGCAAACCAACTGGCTTTCGGTACATGTTGATTTGACCTCACTACTCACATAATTTCAGTGAATTTTTGTGTATCACTTGATTTAAAAAAATTCTTTTTCTGCTGTGATGTTTCAACGTTATGATTATGCCAGAAGCTTCAGAAATGTTAAAGGAATATTTTTCCCACTGCAAAAGCACACATGTTGGGAAAAGGAGGTATTTAGGGGATATTTAATGCACAAAAAAGAAGGAAAAAATCTCTGTAGTGCCCAAAACATCAGAGTTTGCCCCCCAAACCCTAAAATTTAGATTTTGATGGGATTTAGGTAAAGATGTAAAGGTGTTGTCAGAGAAAATTTGACCTTGTAGGAGTGGCAGCTGTTACTCTTAGCTTCTTTTACCTTCTCTTTTGAGTCAAATTTCCCTGATGGCCGTTCTATTCTTCAAGAACCTCTCAGTTGTTACCTCAAAATGTACCTTTGAATGCTAGAAGGTACACACACGCAGATAGCATATGTGAAGAGTCACATATGTGCTAAAATGTTGGCAGGTGTCTGTAATACTCATCATAGGAGATGCAGCTGAATTTAAAGTACAATATTGAGATTGATAAAAATCGAAAGAGATGAGGGAAAAGAGACTGAGCAAGTTCATGTAACAGCTGCAACCATTCCCAAATGTTTTTCTGCATAATCATGCAAGAAATTCATCATGCATTTCCTATTAAATATTCATGCAACTTGCTCCATAGGAGGGCTGTGGTATTTATTAATTCCCGGTGTTGGTACGTTTTGGTACATCTACTGCCAGCAATAAATGTGTCATGCCTAGCAAATTCAATTCTTGGCAGAAAACGTTAGAATATAATACTTACTTACAGGATATTGCAAACTTTAATTATGTCTAAATGATTTTAAAGACTATCTTGAAATAAGCAACTGATTCCTTTTGCTTTTAGATGAAAGCAAGGGTCAGTGGCATAGGGAAAGGATGGGTAGATAGCACTTCACTTTAAGTGGCTCATCTTCATGAGGTGGTCCATTTCTACAACACACTGGTAATGACTCTAAAAAGTGTTTGGGTCATTTGCTCTTTTACACAATTGAAAGTTCTCTTTCCTAAAATTTAATTAATTTAAAGGATGTAATAGGAAAAATCAACTATCAAAATGTGTCCCCCAAGTTTGTTAGCACATAACATTATAAATCTCTAGTTGGGGTTTGTCAACATAGATTGATAAAAATGAAAATGAAACTCATAATGCACTTCAGAACACTTTAACACGGATGGACACAGGGTAAGGCATCTTTTTTTAAGTACCACATTTAAACAATTACTATTTAGTGAATTACACAAAACGAAATGGCAGGAAATAAAATGGAAATAGAGGACATAGGCTCTTTCTTTAAATTGTTTATAGTCTCGTTGGGGGAGAAAAACATTCACCCAATCAACATCAAGAGAAACAAACAAATATTTGATCATGTAGAACTAACTGGCTGTATTCATAATGTGCATATGTTTACTTTTCCAAATATTTAAAGAAATACTTTTTCTCATGACAACTCCATCAGGTAGGAAGAGCAGATAATGTCCTTGTTAATTAGGTGAGGAAAGCTGAAGGCCTGGTCTGTGTTTATTCATCAGGCTATTGGAGAGTTGTGGTTACAACCAGTTATTCTGACTCTTGGGTATAGGGAGGTAAAACATCACCCAGGGAAACCCTAGAAGATGTTTCTTCTAGTAGTTCCTCTTTCTTCCATGGCAATGGCTGCCCAGAACCCATATTAAAAACAATATGGATTTTTGCTTTTGGTATTGATGAAGCAGTTTGTGGCAGACCACTCTCTACCTGGAAACAGTTTGAAAAACTAGATGAAACAAGGCACAGCAATTAATTCAAGACATAGGAGAGCTGCTGAAACAACCAGGACTGAGGTGGTATAAATGAAAAGGGGGAAATATCAGGAATTACAGCCAATGGTCTGCATTTATTTCTTCCCTGGGGGGCATTCGCTGATGCTGGGCATGGGGTAAAAAACCCCTGGAATTTACATCCCATAAGGAGGGCTGCTGCTGGGAAACAGAAAAACCAGCATTTGGTTTATTTTTGTTTGTTTGTTTGCTTTTCAGGAGGAAGGGGTGTCTAAGGAAGAAAATGAGGAGAAAAAATAAAATTGACATAAGACCAAATTTCTCCTTAATACATTTATGAAAAATATGAAACCGTGGCTCAGAAGACTAAGAAGCTAAGGAGAAAGCCTACAAACAGCAGGGGGGAGTTCTTAGCAGTCTTGCCATGCTGAGGCATAAGGATGAGAGTTCAGGACCAATCCAGAACTGAAGTAAACCGGAGATAGACTGATCCGTACTAAAACTTCTACCAGTCTGAGCCATTTCATTTCACTCCTTGATTGGACTGGGTTGATCAGTTCTCACTCTATCTGCCTGTCACGTAAAAGTTAACCTCTCTCTGGATTTAATTAACATTATATGGATCCTTTACTACCATGTCATCCATACAGCTACATCTATCTATATATTCTAGTACTCCATAAAAGCATTGTTGGATATGCTATAAAACAAAATCATGTGACCAAGAAAAGAGAAAAAATATAACAGAAACAGAGCTATAGGCAATGCAAATATTAGCATCAGCACAAGAGTATCTTAACAATGATTAGGATGCTAAGGGAAATTGAGAAAGGGTAGAGAAAATAGAAAACAAGTTGAAAAATGTTATCAAAAAGTTGGAATCTATTTTAAGAAAATAAGTAAATGGAAATTCTAGACTGAAAAACAATAAACTCAATATATGGGCTTCCCAGCAGAATAGATTTAGCAGAGACATGATGAAGACACTGGAAGATATGTCAATAGAAAAATATTTAAATTGCAGCAAGAGAAAAATAATACTAAAATCATAGTAAAGAGTATTAGAGACATCTGGAAAACAGTAAAAAATTCTATCATATATCAATTGAGCACATAATGAAAGTTGAGAGCACCAACAATATTTGAAAATATATTGGTAAAAAATTTTCCTAAACTGATGAACTCACAGATTTAAGAAATGCTTAAAACCCAAATGTGATAAATAAATTTTAAAAAACTCAAAAATGGTGCATCACAGTAACTGTGGTTTTTACTAAAGATGGAAAGAAGAATTTTAAAGCAACTAAATTATGTTTATGATCTTTAGAAGAAGAACCAACAAAAATAATCACACTTCAATGTCACAGAAATTATGGATGCCAGGAGACAATAGAATGACATCTTTAAAGTAATGAACAGAATATATCTGCCAACCTAGGACTCTATGCTGAGCAAAAATATTCTTTAAAAATAAGCTGAAATAAAGATATTTTCAGAAAAACACAAATATAAACTTTTGGTGACAGATCTACACTAAAAAATAATAAACTAAAGGGAGTATTTATGCTTAGAGTTTTAACTAAAAATTACTTCATATGGAAAAACAGAAATGCAGGAAGAAATGAGGAACACATAAAAGGTAAATATGTGAGTGAATATAAATAAATCTTAATTGTAGAAACCATTAATACTAGTATCTACTGGGTTTGTAATATATAGAGACGTAAAATACATGATAGAAATGCAAAAGTTGGAGGAACTCTATGAAAGTAAAGTGTTTCAAGTCCTAGTATTGTAAAGCAAAGTTGCAAAAGAAATAATTTGATCTAGTTATACTAAGGCAGTGATGCATTCTGGACTCTCCAAGATAATCACCAAAGGAATGTTAGAAAAAAGTATAAATACATGGCAATACAGAGAAAAAAAGAAATAACAACAAATAAAAGTGATTAATTGAAAAAGAAAACAGGAAAGAAGAGGAAACAAAAGGATAAAACAGATGGAGCAAATAGAAAACAAACAGAAAAATGGTAACTATAAACCCAATTTATTACAATTATGCTAAATTAAAAAGGATGAAACATTTCTACAAAAACTGTGAATTTCAGGCTTGATAAAAAATAAAAACAATATTTTTTAAAATATTAATTTTAAAAGAAATCCCATAAGTATAAGGGAACAGAAAGATTAAAATGAAAAAGACAGAAAAAGAAATACCATGTAAACACTTACCAAAAGAAAGGGGCAAGTTTCAAACAAACTGGACCTTAGGGTAAGAAGTAGGAAGACAGTTTGAAAGTGAAAAAGAGGTAAATGCACCAGGAAGATATGCAATTCTAAATCTGTAGTTACCCGGTAACATAGATTCAAAATGTGTAAGGTGAAAATTGATGTAAGTAAAAGAAGAATCAAACAAATCCACAATCATAGTAGGGGGACTTTAACTCACCTTTCTTAATACGAGACAAATAGAAAAAACAATTGGTGAAATTATAGAAAGTATGAACAATAAAATTATTCAACTTGAGCTAATTGATATTTATAAAGTAATGCACCAAACAACATTAGAATACTCATTTTGGCAATTAGAATACTCAGCAATGTCAGAATACAATTTAACAAGTGGTTCATTTTTCCAAAATTGTTCATATGCCACATCATAAAGCAAGCCTCAATAAATTTTAGAAATTCAATTAATCAGAATATGTTCTCTGACCATGGTGGAATTAACCTAGAAGTCAACTAGAAAATTCCCAACTCTTTAAAAATTAAACCATATATATTTAAGTTAAGTTGTATTTAAAAATTAGAAAATATTGTGTACTGAATGAAAAGGAAGATACAATTTATCAAAACTTGTGTGATGTGCCCAAAGTACTTAAAAACACATAGTAGGGGAAAGGCAGAAAAGGAAAATCTAAGCTTTCATTTCAAGAAACTAGAAAAAAATAGCAATCAGAAATAAATAGAAAAAAATAAGCCAGGTACAACACTGATCAATAGAATAGAAAACAAAGCTAAAAGGTGGTTCTTTAAGAAGATTGGTTAAATTGATTAAATGCTAGTAAAACACAAATTACCAATATTAGGAATAAAAAGTAGGCCTCATTGTAGATTATGGGAAGATTAGAGAAATAAAACTAGGGTAATATAGGCAACTTTATACCAATAATTTTAATAATTTAAGGGAAAATTGATGAATTTCTAAAAAAACCCTTTAACAACTAGTTTTTTTTAATTTAGGGCTTTTAAATTTAATTAAAGCAATCAAATCCATTATTAAAAGCCTTCTCACAAAGAAAACTCTAGGCCTATGTCACTTTACTGATAAATATTCTAAACATTTAAGGAGAAAAGAATACCAACCTTATATAAACTCCTCCAGAACACATATTACATAAAATGGGAGTATTTTCTCAACTTGTTTCATGAATCAGTATGATCTAAAACCTAAAAAGGAGTTTACAATAATAGAAAATTACAAACCAATCTCTTTTATAAATTTAGAAGTGAAAATCCTATACAAAACAGCAAAATAAAGGTACATATGGTTTATTCCAAGAACCTAGGAGTTCTCTAAGAAAAATGCCAATAGAAAATGGACAAACGATTTGTACAGGGCCTTCATAAAGGTAGATTTCTGAATTGCCATACATATGTTGCTAAAGTTGCTAAATTTTACCAAACCTCAAAAAATGCAAATTAAGACCATACTGATATATACTACATAGTAAAATGAGGTTTCGAAGTGATTGGTGGCAGGAGTGTAAATTGTTATAACTATTTTGGAAAGCCATTTGGCAGTAACTACTAAAACTAGCCTAGCAATTCCACTCCGGTATAACAGAAATGCATATATATGTTCACCACAAAAATATGTATAAGATTGTGTATATTACACAACTGATAATAGCTCCAAACTGGAAATAAAGTACATGTCCATCAAGATTGGACAGGATAAATACATTGTGGTGTTCTTGTAAAATGGCATGACATATACCAGTGGAAATAAACTATTGCCACAAAAAACAACAGAAATAAATCTGTTTTATGTAATGTAATAAAAATGTAATGCTGAGCTAAAGAAGACAGAGAAAAGTGCACAGTAGAAGAATTAATTTATATACATTTCAAAAACAAGTAAAATTAATATATGGTGCTAGAAACAATAAGAGTGGTTTCCTTTCAGAGAGTTAGCAACTAAAAGTAGACAGAAGGAAGGATTCTGGGGCAGCGGTAAGTTTCTATTTTTTGATCTGGTGCTGACTGCATGGGTGTGTTCACTCTGCACATAGAGATTTGTGCACTTTTTTGGATTTCTCATACTTTAATACAAAGTTTACTTTGAAAGACTATAGGAAGCACTTATATAAATTATTGAATGCCCTTAAACAAAGACCAATTCTCTCAATTGATTTAAGAGAATCTTTTTCAATAAGAGTAACAAGGAAAGATAGGTAGCAAAAGCTTTCCTTCCTTCACCCACAGACCCTGTGCACACACTCGGACAGGAGGAAGAGGTCAGTGTGAGGCAGGTGAGAGGAGGAATTCCAGATGAATGGAAGGTAAGTTCCAGACATTGGGAAGAACAAGTTTGAAACAGAGTGCTTCTGGGTGAGGTGAGGGTTCTGCTTAGAGCAATTTATGTCTTTCACCGTTCGCTGGAGTTATGTGATAGTCAGATGGAGATGCCCTTGAGGTGTGGGAGGATGGAGACATTCCTCAGAGCAATCATGGAATTGGTTGAAATCATCTATCTTAGGGTGAATGGAAGGTGGGCAGATAATCTTAACTCACATTCGAACATAGTTTATCTGTGCTTCTCTCATCCACCTTACATGGGCAGACAAAGAACTAATTTATGTATTCTGTTATTTTGGTTTTCCAAGTACCCTTGTGTTTCAGCCATAACATGAAGTGCTAATTAGACTATAAAAAAGCCCAAATTCCACTTTGAAAAACAAGCTTTTGTAACTTTTAACATCAGTTGAGTTTTCACTATTAGCTTATTTTTTATCTTAACTGGAGTTCCGATCTGTTTGATGTATGTGATTATAAGAAGTGTGTGTACATGTATTTATGTGTGTTGTCATATACTCTACACTCTGGTAACACAGGGGGTTATTAATTTTTGCTTCTTTCTTTGATCATAAAAATGTTCTTAGTGTATATAAAGTATAAAATCTGAGTTTCCTTAATCTCTTGGTCAATTTAAATCTTGTTTCTACTTGTGCAAGTCCCCTGAAAGTTGTTGTTAGCTTCTTGTAGAAACAAAGAATGACATGAATAAACTTGTTTTAGTATAGCCACAGATATAAGCTCATCTGGGTCTAATACATAGGTATATATGTAGTTAATACACACTTAAATGACCAGAATGGCTACATTAGAAAAACCACTTTAAAAATATAACCAAAGGTGAATATATTCAAGACAGTTTATGATTTTAGCCCTCAGAAAATTGTAAATATTCAGCTGCATTAGATTTTTAAAAAGATCCCTTCCTTAGTATTTGCTGAGGGAATAGTACATTGCAATAATGTATACACCAATTCAGAAGTCTTATATAAGTAAAACAATAAATAGAGCTCAACAATATACAACCTAAAAGCTTTCTAGAAAGGTCCTATGCAATAACAGTACATCATTTTCAAGAGCTATTACGTGTTGAGCCAACGCTGGTTTATTAATCCTCACAGTCTTCTGAAAGAAAATAGGTAACAAAAGGAATCCCCATGGATACTTGTGAGCGCTTCACTCCAAGAGAACCAACTGGTAGCTGCACCCAGGCTTCCAGGCGCTGAGCACAGGGCCACGCAGATACCAAGCTCTCAAGGTGTGGTCTGCACTTGCACTGGCATCACCTGGGGTGCTGTTAAGAAAGAATGCACTAGCAGCAGGAGAAGCCTGGGACCCATCTGAGTGACTTTTGGTTTTGATCAAGAATCTCTGGGTGCGGAGGTGTGAGAGTCTGCACTTTTTAACCAACACTGCCCTCCCCGACCTCGGTGACATTAATGTTCACTAAAATTTGAATACTCCTCGCTTAAAGGCCATGTAGTCAAACTTCTCACTTTCGGATGAGAATGTTGAGATCAGAGAGGTGAAACCACCTCTAGAAGTCACTGAGCCATTGGGTTGTAGAGCCCAAGTAGATCTGAGTTTCTTAATATTCCCAGGCCAACCTCCTTTCTACCATCCCTCGTTGTTTCTGACTCATATGTTTCCTTCTTCAGTGTGAATGTGATAAGCATCCCTAGAACCAATGCTATATACTCTAAAATATGACTCCAGATAATTCTGAATTTCTCTAAACTCACATTTTACTTGATTGTTAAAAATACTGTTAATGAAAAGTCCAAAGAATATGAAATAATTAAAACTAAGTCTTTCTTTTTAATTCTTTAGAAAGTGGTATGGCTGAGAAACCAGGAAATCCTCTCTTCTCCAGATCATGAAAGTATACAGTAGAGATGTAAAATTGTACTCAGTGAAGAAAGAGAATTCCAAAGGTTACAGTTTATTAACCTGTAGGACATGAACCAGTTTTGTGTATAACTGAGAAATCTTATCCAGATATCCCTTTACTAGACTGCCTATAAACACTTGCTCTTCCAATTCTCATTTGAACTAGATTTAACATCTCCCTGGTCCCTTCACTAATTAATGAGTTAAATACAATTGGTGACATATATTAACTAAGTAGTTGAATAAGTGTTGTCTTAACTTTTAAAAATTACACCTTAACAGGAGAAATAAATCATCATAGGAGGCATGGAGGAGTGAGCAGTGACTCTATGAAGTCTTCCCTGACTCTCCAAAAGGGCCTGGCGCTTCCTCTTCTCTGTTTCCACAATAGCCACGTGTGCAGAACATATCTCTGCCTTTGTCACATTGCTGCAAACACCCCAGGGCGGGGACCATTAGCTTTGCAGTTCACTTTTTTGTATTTGCACATGGTGGACAGTTAACAGTTTTTTTTAGAAAGATTAAGTTGACTGGTTCTTTTAGTGAATGAAGATCTATCACAGGAGTGAAATATGAATAAAATCCAGGACCATATTGTAATGGGGTGCAGAGTGGGGGTCCCCCAAAATAGTGAAGCATATTCCTCACAAACCTTGACTGGGGGAAGGGGAGTGAATGATACTTTCATTGGTGTTTAAGATACTTTGCATAACCACAGCAAGTTAACAGGTGTGCTGCCGCCCCAGGCAAAGGAGTCTATGACTTTAAGAGCATCTAGTGACTCGTGACATAACCAGGAGAGGGAGATGCCCCTGTGTCATCTCTTCCTCTGGAACTCTTCCCCTGACTAAGGATGGCATCCAAAGAAGGTAAAATATATGGGGGAACTGGCAAAAGTAGCACATCATAGGAGAGGCCATATGTGAGATCACATAGGAAGTTCCGGCCGAGCATTTGAAATAAGGGTGGTCCGCAAGGGAAGGGTTTTTTTTCCGCCCAGTGGCCTGGGGTGGTAAGGAAGAAGATGCCATGCAGTCTGAAGCGAGGTGGCAGCCAAGCAGGGGGAAAGGGCGTAAAGAAAGCGCTGATGGAGCTGTCCAGGGACTTGCCTAACCAAGCACAGATTTGTGGGAGGTGCTTGGAGGTGAACTGGGAACGCTGAGTCGCAGACTTCTGCTTCTCCGAAGGACATATGGAGAAGTCACTCTCTTGGGATGTGTACCTCTTTGGACTCCACCATGATCCAGTGTAACATGGCACATGTTTCCCTGAACCATTACATGGAGACTGAGAGCAACGTACCCCAGATCCTGAAGGAGAGTGCTTCTGTGAAAGGATGCTGACTCTGAAACCCAGAATAGCTCCTTCCGGAGGGGATGGAGACCTGATTGTGCAGCTGTCTTAAGAACAGATAAGGATATAGGGAACTACTGGGCATGGTTTTGACTTATAGCCTGTTGGGGAGCAAGGGAAGTGCCGGGTCTTGTGGGAGAACAGGACTCTGAGAAGAAGTGCTCTCATGCCCCCAGAGGTTGGAATCCTATAAATAAAAACCTATTTTCTTCAACACTAATTGTTGGGTCATGCATCAAGATGCCACATGGACAAGCCCCAATTTACTCGGTTACAATATCATACACATTTTGCACTTTTCACTGTGTACTGTTTCAAGTAGACTTGCTGACACAGGGCCAGTATGGGCAAAATTGTGAAGAAGTTGGTTTGTTTTTGGAGACCCACTTTTTAGTGGACATAGCAATAATAGTATACACTCTGCAAAGACGAGCACTTCTAGTTAATAGGTAATATTTGAACTTCACAATATGCTAGAAGCTAAAAAAAAAGTATGCTATCTGAAAAGTATTTTCAGAGAAGGAAACTGAAAAACAGAAAGGATTTGAGTTGAGTTTTTCTAACTCAAATCAGGTGTTGATCCAGATTTCATCAATTGCTAGCTATAGAGAAACCTAGGCAAGTTACCTAACTCCTTGAGCCCCATTACATTTTTAAATTTACTTTTAATTAATTTTTTTTTGTTTTCTGTGTTGCAGAGTTATTTTGAAGTTCAGAAACAGGGCCCAAAAAGCACTATTATGGTGCCTGCCATTGTCGGTGTCTATTTGAAGAAAGCTAGCAATAACCATGATTGTTATTTTTACCTTTGGAACCTTCTTCCCTTACTCGAGCTTTCCTGTCTCATTCACCTAACCTCTCACTCACCTCCAGCATTTTGGTTCCCCAGCTGTCAGGACTTCAGGCACCTGCACTCTATCAGGGATTATTCCTTGAAGTATCTGCCTCTGCCCTAGGGCAGTGCTTCTCAGATTGAAACTTTTGCAGAAATTGCCCAAGGGTCTTGTTAAACCACAAATCCAGATTCATTCAGTGGGTCTGGGATGGAGCCCCAAATTCTGCATTTCTTTTTTTTTTTTTATTTTAGATTATTCAGTACAGTTTCAATCTTTTACTCCCATTCTGCATTTCTAACAAGCTCCCTGGTAGTACTTGCTCCTGGTCCCTGCATCACACTCAGGGGCCTGAAGCAAGGCCCCATCTTTCTGTCACTATCCCTTGCCACCTTCCTTTCCCTCCCCCAATCCAGTCTCATTCATTCAAAGGCTTGCTTTCTGCTACTGTGATATCAGAAAACTATAGATACTCATGATTTTCTCAGGTAACAAATTTGCATTTTAAATGTGATCCTCTGCAGTTCTTTATCTTCCCTTCCTACTATCTCCAGACACATTGGAAGAGTTCACTGATAACTTTCAGCTGTGGAGAGGGAACAATATTTGTGAGTGAGGAAGGATAAGGCATAAGGTTGGCAGTGGGAAGGAAGCTTTTCAGTCCTATCAAGTCATATGTCATAATGGCCATTTACTTGTGTGAGTCTGCTTGTTCAGTAAATAATAAAATAATTCACTGTAACTTCAAAATTCCTAAATCAGGCTAATGAATTCTCTTCTCTTATGAACCTGTCTTTCATCTTAAAAGTGAGTTCTAGATGCCATTATTCCTGTTGAAAATGTTGATTAATTTTTGTGCTATTGAGCTGTTAATAGACAGTACTGCGGCTTTGGGAAATCTAACAAATATTGACAGAGCCCAGTGAGATGATGTGATTATCATACCCTTCCTCCCAAAGACCAACTTGGGCCTTCCCATGGCAACCTTCAGGCAAACCCTGCCCTCAGTGAGAGACCTAGTAATTGACACAATCAATCCTTCTTTCTCCAAGTTTAGAAATAATTCTCAGAAAAAAATCCATTTTGTTGGAGTATATATATGTGTGTGTTTGTGTGTCTTCTCCACGAGTTCTTCATATTACACCCATGTTTACAGATGAGGTCATTGAATCATAGCAGTTAAGTATCTGGATAAGATTCAAGATTCTGAAGGAATTAATTAACATCTAAGGGGAGAAAAATCAACAATTTGGAAATTCCCAGTTTTGTTGACCACCAGTTAGAAATATACTTTGCAAATGCTAGGTTTCTATGCATTTATCATCATCATCATCATCATCATCATCACCATCATTACCTAGGAGGCTGTGCCTCTCTCAGTTATTATGTAAGTGTAAAAACATAGTGATGCATGCTGGCAAGGTGTGTTATATGAAAGTACAAAGGAGCATATTTTAAATGTTTATGTTTAAAAGGAGCTGCCATTAAAAGCAGTTAATTTATAGGTCAATATCCCTGATGAATATAAACGCTAAAATCCTCAACAAAATATTAGCAAACTGAACACAACAATACATCAAAAAAGATCATACACCATGATCAAGTGGGATTTATTCCAGGGGTAAAATATTGGTATAATACTCATAAATCAATAAATATGATACACCAGATAAACAAAATGAAGGATTAAAAACCACATGATAATATCAATAGTTGCAGAACAAACATTTGATAATACCCAGCACCCATTTATGATACAAACTCTCAGTGAAGTGGGAATAGAGGGAACATATCTAAACATAATAAAGGCCATATATGACAAACCCACTGCCAGCATCATACTCAATGGGAAAAAAACTACAAGTGTTCCCCTTAAGATCAGGAATAAGATAGGAATGTCCACTTTCTCCTCGCTTATTCAACATAGTACTGGAAGTCTAAGCTATAGTGATCAGACAAGAAGAAGAGATAAAAGACATCCAGATTGGAAAGGAGGAAGTAAAACTGTCATTATCTGTAGATGACATGATACTGTACGTAGAAAACCCTAAAGATTCCACCAAGAAACTACTGGAACTGATAAATTCAGTAAAGTATCAGGATACAAAACTAATATCCAGAAATCAGTTGCATTTTTATACACCACTAATAAGCTATCAGAAAGGGAAATTAAGAAAACAATCCCATTCACAATCACATCAAAAAGAATAAAATAACCTGGAATGAATTTAACCAAAAATGTAAAAGACCTGTACTCAGAAAATTATAAGACACTGAAGAAAGAAAGACATAAATAAGTAGAAGCACATACTTTGTTCATGGGTAAGAAGAACTAATGTCATTAAAATGTCCATACTACCCAAAGCAATCTGTAGATTCAACACAATTCCTATCAAGATACCAATGATGTATTTCACAGAACTAGAAAATATATTCCAAAAATTTATATGGAGCCACAAAAGGCCCTGAATATCAACAGTGCTATTGAGAAAGAAAAACATAGTTGGAGGAATCACACTAATATGAAACTATACTATAATGCCATAGTGATCAAAACAGCATGGTATTGGCATTAAAACAGACACATAGATCAATGGAACAGAATAGAGCCCTCAGAAATAAACCCATGCCTTTATAGTCAATTAATATTTATAGAGGAGGCAAAAATATACAGTGGGCTAAACATTTTATTCAATATATGGTGTTGGAAAGATTGGATAGCTACATGCAGAAAAATGAAACTTGGGCACCTTCTTATGCCACACATAAGAATAAATTCAAAAAGGATTACAGATTTAAATGTTAGACTCAAAACCATAAAAATCCTAGGGAAAAAAGGCAGTAAAATCTTGGACATTGCTCATAGCATTTTTTTCTGATATATTTCCTCAGGCAAGGGAAACAAAAGAAAAAAAATAAACAAATGGGACTACATCAAACAAAAAAGTTTTGCATATCAACTAAATGAAAACAAAACCCACTGAATGGGACAACATATTTTCCAATATATCTCATAAGGGGTTAATATCCAAAATTTATAAAGAACTTATAAAACTCAACACCAAATAAACAATCCAATTTAAAAACAGGCAAAGGACCTTAATAGACACTTCTCCAAAGAGGACATACAGATGGCTAGCAGACATATGAAAAGATGTTCAATGTCACTAATCATCAAAGAATACAAATTAAAACCACAATGTGATATTACCTCACACCTGTCAGAACAGCTATCATCAATAAATCAACAAACAACAAGTGCTGGTGAGGATGTATAGAAAGGGGAATCCTTCTGCACTGTTGGTGGGAAAGCAGATTGGTGCAGCCACTGTTGAAAATAGTATGGAGATATCTCAAAAAAGTTAAAAATTGAACTACCTTATGATCCAGCAATTCCACTTTTGGGAAATTACTTGAAAAAGTCTGAAACACTAATTTTTAAAGAATATATGCACCCCTATGCTCATTGCAGTGCTATTTACAATCACCAAGATTTGGAAGCATCCCAAGTATCCATCAGTAAATGAGTGGATAAAACAAGTGTGGTACATTTACACAATGAAATGCTATTTGGGTACAAAAAAGAAGAAAAATCTTACCCTTAGCAACAACTTGGTTGGACCTGGAGAACATTATGCTTGGTGAAATAAGCCAGTCAGAGAAAGAAAAATACCTTATGATTTCACTCATATGTTGAATCTAATGAACAAACTGAATTAATAAGCAAAATATAGACAGGCTCACAGATAGAGTAGGTGGCAGCTCTGGGGGGAAGTTAGAGGGTGGAGGAATCAAGCAAAAAACAAAAAGGACTCATGGACACGGACAACAGTGTGGTGATTGCTGAGGTGGGTGGAGGTAGAAGAGAGTATAGATAAATGGTAATGGAGAAAACAATTAAAAATAAAGTATTTTTAAAAAGCAAAAAAAAATGCAGTTAATTTATGTCAGTGATACTCTTAGTGTCTGTCCAATTGCACTTTGCTATTTCTCCTGTACCCTGCCCAGGCACCACTTCCATCTTGTTGTTAGACTTCAGTAGGCAAGAAAGAAAAAGAAAATGACCAACATCGTTTTCCACCTTTACAGCTAGGGCTTGAGCATGGACCTCCATCTGGGCTCTAGGGACCTCAAGGGCCATCCACAGGGGGCTTCTGAGAAAAGTCTTCTTCCCAGATAAAAAGAGATGCATAGAAAATGTCTTTCTTCTGCATTTTGGAGTGATCTTGTGAAAATTTAATACACTAGAGCAGTGGCAGCCATTTTGTAATCATCAGAGAAAAAGACTAAGCACAAAAACTGAAGTCTGAGAAAGGAGAACAGAGCATTGGGTCCTCAGAGGCATTTGTGAAGCTCCTGCTTCAATTGTGAAACTGCACCTGCTTCCAGACTGCTTGCTCTGAGAAATGATAAATGCCCTTTTTGTTTCAGTCATTGTTAGTTGGCTCTTTTGTTCCTTGCAGACCAGAGCATCCTAACTGGTGTTGCAGCCCTGGAGGAGGGATATCTTGGGGCTGTGACTGGGCGCTTCCAAGGCAGAGTAAGCTGTGCTGTTTGAACTCTTCCTGAAGTGGCAGACAGAATAGCTCTAGTCAGCCTCACTTGGAAATAGGCTGTATCTCGTGAAAGCCTGAGGAATTTGCTGCCAACCCTGATTGGGCAGACTGACCCTGCTTCCTTCCTGTGCCAAATTCCTGGTGTCATTTCTAACAAAATCTTAGGTTTGGGGCCAATGCTGGTTTTTAGAGCTTTTAGTTTCATGGGTAGACAGATGTTTGAGGAAGTTTATTTCTCTGAATATAGCCTATATAAATTATAGTCTCTTCAGTCACATGAATTAAATCGAATTTGAAAGCAGACTATTAACAGACAGAGGCCATTTATGTTCTTTGCGAATGATGTCATATATAAAGGTCTTTTTCTTAACAAGGTAAACTGTTTCCACTATTACAGGATTATCTGAAATTGAGCCCAGACCCTCCGACTACACTGTGATGGAAAGGGATATGTGTTTATAAACAAGGTAGTAACTATGAAATGATGCAATATTATTTCTGGAAACTCACAGGAACTGTTTGTAAAAAGAAATAAAGTAAATTATAAGTAATGTTAATCTTGCCTGTCCACTTTCCTTTCAATTTTTAATACATCAAAAGTTGCTTTTTGTTTTAGACTGATTCTCTTTTACACAGGTAACTTTTGACTTTCTGTAACCATATATCATTATAGTTATTGCTTGTGTAAATGACATTCAACATTCCAAAAAAGTGAAGATTTTAAAATTAGTAATTCCTTACCGTTTTGGACTTAAGCCCTCATTAGTTCAAGATTTTAAATGTTGACATTATAAAAATAGTGCCTTTCCATTTCCTTTATTTCATCACTATACTTTTCTGTGTTTTGAAGATTTCATTTATTTATTTTTAGAGAGAGGGGAAGGGAGGCAGAAAGAGAGGGAGAGAAACATCGATGTGTGAGAGAAACATAGATTGGTTGCCTCTTACACACCCCCAACTTGGTAATATGCCCTGACTGGGAATTGAACCAGCAGTCTTTAAGTTCACAGGCCAGCACTCAGTCCACTGAGCCATACCAGCCAGGGCCATTTCATCATGATACTTTTCAAGATCTATTTTTATATACTGTTGAAACTTACAAACAAAATACATTTCACTCTGTATGAGTGCAAAAAATACGTTCGGCACTGGAAACCCACTTGGTAGATATTCATTAATTTTAGAACTAATTTATAAGATCTAAGTCATCAAACAAACAAAGATAACAAAGGAAAACAAAAACTAGGCAGAGTCCCAGAGGACATTGTATGACAAAAACTTCAGAGTTGTCACCACATCAGCTCTGGCTCCTTGGTTCTGTGTTCACTCTTCCTAAGGCTGAAGGAGAAGAAAAGATGCAAAGGGGTGGAATGGCAGAAGACTAGGGCAGGGCAGCCTGTCCCACCTACCAGCATTTCAAATATAAAACACAAATAAGAGTCTTGATTCCTCCAGAGATAGAGAGCTATTGGGAGAATTTTTTTAGAAGAAAATCATGTTCAAATTTGTGCTTTAGGAAGATTAAGAAGACAATAGTGTATAAAGTACATTGAAAAGAAGCAGAGAGATTTAACTGGGAAAACTAGTTAGAGAACCATTGCATTTGGTTTAGATAAAATGAAGTAGTTTTGGCAGTTTGAATTAGGAGAGTATTCAGGAGAATGGAGAGGAGATAGATGCAGAAATTTTTAAGCTCACTATATCTTAGAGCATGAATTCCTATATACCCCACCTAAATTTGATATTCAAGCCCAGCCTGGATTGAGTATCCAAGGTCACTTCTAGCCAGATGCTGCGGATGCTTATCCTGCCCCAGCCACATAGTCTGATGGCTATACCCTCAATCACCCTTGTGGCTATTGCAAAGAGCTTGGAAAATTTGCAGTCCTCTGGGTCACTCCATTTCTAGCACCTTTGCTCTACTCTTCTTTTGAAGGTCCCTCTTCACATTTCTGGGGCTTAATTATATTTCAAGAATCTGCTTGAACATGATCTCCTCTGTGTAGTCTTGTGTAACACCTTCTGGTAGTAGAGCTTATCATCCTTTGCTTTGGATTCTTCTGAATCTTCTCTGAATTTGGATTTGCCACTTATCATACTGAACTGCACTTATGTATTGTTTATTAAAAAATTTAAGTATATTTTATTGATTATGCTATTACAGTTGTCCCATTTTTTCTCCCCTTTACCCCTCTCTGTCCTGCACTCCCCTCTTTCCAGCATCCCCCCACCTTAGTTCACGTCCATGGATAATTACATATAAGTGCGTTGGCTTCTCCATTTCCTACACTATTCTTAACCTCCCCTGCCTATGTTGTACCTACCAATGTATGCTTCTTATTCCCTGTACATTTCCCCCATTCTCCCCTTGTGGCTCCCCACTGATAACCCTTCATGCGATCTCCATTTCTGTGACTCTGCTCCTGTTCTTGTTGTGTGCATAGTTCATTTTTGTTTTTGTTTTTTTAGGTTCAGTTGTTGATATTTGTGAGTTTGTTGCCATTTTACTGTTCATAGTTTTGATCTTATTTTTCTTAGATAAGTCCCTTGAATATTTCATATAATAAGGGCTTAGTGATGATGAACTCCTTTAACTTGACCTTCTCTGGGAAGCACTTTATCTGCCCTTCCATTCTAAATGATAGCTTTGTTGAATAGAGTAATCTTGGATATAGGTCCTTGCCTTTCATAACTTGGAATACTTCTTTCCAGCCCTTTCTTGCCTGTAAGGTTTCTTTTGAGAAATTAGCTGATTGTCTTATGGAACTCCTTTGTAGGCAACTGTCTCCTTTTCTCTTGCTGCTTTTAAGATTCTCCCCTGGTCTTTAATCTTGGGTAATTCAGTTATGATGTGTCTTGGTGTGTTTCTCCTTGGGTCCAACTTCTTTGGGACTCTCTGAGCTTCCTGGACTTGCATGTCTATTTCCTCCTACACTCATATTTAAACTCTTTCCCAATATCCATTGCAATGGCCCATAGTAGACAGTTGGTAAATATTTATTTAATGACTAAATTCTGATAGTCAAAGCTTCTGCCTTATTCTTGGGCTCTACCCTCCCTGCTTCATAACACACTTTTACAGTTGACTTCCTGCTTTCATCTCTGTTCCTGAATGTCTGTTGTACTAATTGTTCAGCAATGCAGTCATATTCAAGGGCTGTTGATCCGTGTTGTCTTATTGTTCTCCTCCCTTGCCATTGGTTGAACTCTATGGTAGTGACACCCCAACCACTTATCGACAGACCAACAATGAACTATGTGATTAGCCATGTGACAACTTTCAAGTATCACTTGCTCTAAATACTTAATGACTCAACTCCTAGTTCCCCCTTTCCAGTACCTTCCCCTCTTTGAAGAGACTACCTGGTTTATAGCTGGAGAGCTCTGTACCCTTGACCTCATACTTGGTTACCAGGCTGCAGCCTCTACTGCAAGCTATAGATGCCACTAGCAACTACACCTCCCCTGGCATTTGTTCTTCTCTCTAACCACCCACCAGTGGACATGAGTGTGACTGGTCTCTTTAGTGTATAACTGGTGGTGCCCTGCGGAATCTCAAGTTATAACAGACAAATACATTGAATTTGGAAACTACTTGGATTTGGTGGGAAGGCAGCAGAATGTGTGAAAAGAGTCAAAAGCTAACTGAGGTTGAGTGATTAGGAATGTGGAGGTGGCACAGTGGAAAGAAAGCACATAAGAAGGAACATTGTGATTTATTTATTATATTATTTTTAGTCCTCACCCAAAGGTATGTTTTTTTAAGTTGATTTTAGAAAGAGAAAAGGAGAGAGAGAGAAAAAGAGAGAAACATTGATTGGTTGTCTTCTATACTAGCCCCAACTGTGAATCAAACTCATAACCTAGGTGTGTGCCCTGACCCAGGAACTGAATACACAACATTTTGGTGTATGGGACGATGCTCTAACTAACTGAGCCACTTGGCTAGGGCAAGAAGGAGCACTTTTAGAAAGAGATATAATGAAGTCAGCTCAAAAGAAGAGATTATAAATTCAGCTTTGACTCTTCCTAGGGGTGATATTAAAATATTTAGTGAGATATGACATGACATCAACCAAGCAGCAGAGATGCCAGGGTTAGGCTATATGGGTGCCTATCAGCCTAGAATATATTATGCTGTGTGGAGGAAGCAGACAGAATCACTTACTAGATATTCAGAGGGATCATTGATCAGGGCCAGACTCAATAAATTCAAAATAAACTTCCCATCCGAATTTCAACCTTCTTTTCCCTTTCCCTCTGTCTAAGTTTAGACTGTGCCTATATATCATTGGGTGATGGTATTATCAACTAGCAGGTAGTTTGTCTTATAATTACCTCCAGGCTCCTACTTGAACCACTTGACTGCAGTCACTCTCATACCATTTTTCATGACTTTGTAATAGCATGGCCAGCCCTTTCCCCTTCAGACGGCAAATGCTTCTTTTATCCTCACAAATAAGAGAAGGCTGGCTGCTATGGATTTATGTAAATTCAATTTTTAACCTGCTAGCCAAAGAATAGGGCATATAGATTAGTTCTTAAGATGTTTATCAGCTTTTGAGTTTTGTGTTCTAGGGAGGATGTTTTTGATTTTTCTTTTTGACAGATTTGATGTAGACATAAAGATGGAAAGTTAATTGTTAGCTCTGGGCATTCAAAGAAGAGGATTTTTATCCATTCTGGTTAGAAGAGACACACTTATTACTTAAGAATTTAACCCTGGATTAGGATTTTCTGATTCAAATTGAAAATACAATAAATGTCAAATAACTAAATTGGTTGCACTGGGGGCCACTCATTAGAGAGAGCAGAGAGTGAGCATAGCTAATGAGAAAATCTCTAGCAGAAAAGCAAGAATGCTGGATTACAGTCTCACCTCTGGTCACACCAGGAACCCTGGAGTAGGGGACTTTGATTTTCCCAGATTTCTTCAGTTCTAGCATTGATCAAGGATAAATACAAATGTGTTTCCCTTTTGCCTCACAGGTGTGTAGGAGGTTTAAATATCTGGGGAAGAACCAGCTTTTGTGCTTATCAGCACTTAGGCTGATTACAAGCTTATGTCCCTTTTTTTCAATGTGTTTATTAAATATAAGGGGCATTGACAGCAGGGCTGTTTGTCATTCAAGGCAGTCCCTCGCCTGTTCAGTGGAGACAGACTGCCACTTGGGTCTTGACTCTGCCATGAGATTTGCCAAGTGATGACACAAACACCCACTCAAAAGTCTGCGAAATGTCTGCCTCTTGAGTGTTCCATTTGATCCATTCCCCACACCACCCCTCGACATTCATTTCCTCACTGACCTTGCTCTAATCCCAGGGGTGAGCTTCCTGGCCTGGATCCTGTGAGGGCGGAATCAGCTACCTCTTCTGAATGTTCAAAAGGCTCCTCTTGGCAAGCATCTATTTTTCAGATGAGTCACAGGGAGGAGGAGGTATATCACTTGGTGATCTTCTTAAAAATGTACTTTACCTGGTTTTAGGTCCAGGATTACCTGGGACAAATGATATCTTGGCAAAAATACTACATTTGCAGAGATACATTTAATGGGTTTCTCAGTGTTTTGAGGTATATTCATTACTGTTAAGAGTGACTTCATGAAAAAAAGAACTACCTGTTCTCTGCCTTTAACTATGCATAGGTTTTGCCCTACCTTGGAATATAAATCTCTGCTTCATCACTCTCTTCTCAAACTGCCTCGACGCAACCACCTTTACTGCTAAATTCCTGAACAAGTAGTGTTTATTGATTGTGTTAATTTCTTCATCACTTATTTCATATTAAGCATTTATAATCTGATTTCACTCTTACCAAACACTGAAATAATTTTTCTCTGTGTTTTTCTACCAATCCTATGTCCTTTCCTCAGTTTTTACCTCATTAAACCTCTCTGGGGCATTTGGTAGATTATCTTCTTTTCTTAAAAATTTGTCCAAGGCTCAGTCTCTGAAGCACTGAATTCTTTCTTTCCTTCTACAACTCTTCTCCCCATTGGTGACTCCCTTTTCTCCTTTTATCCATTAACTCAGGGCTTTTTTCTTGTCCCTGTGCCCATCCATTTTCAAAATTAATACTTACAGTAGTGAGTGTTTCCAAATGTCTTTAAATCTTATATAAAATCTTTCCCATACTTCTAATTAACTACTACTTATTTCCACTTGGATATCTAATCTCCCATCCCAAGTTTTCCATTACAGGAAACAGATAGTTTGGGTTTCAATCTAGCATGAATGTCTTTATAGGTAGAACTTTAGAGCCTCTTTGCTGAGTGTTGTATCATTTATTGATCTGCTTCTCAGTTCAAAAGGTTTTAGCACTATCAATGAATCACATTCAAATTCTACTCCATGTACAGGGCTCAGTATCATTTTTCCTACTTTGTGGTCACTTTCTTCTCTTGCTACTTAATATACAAACTTCTGCTCCAGTCGAGGCAATCAACTTCCCAGCACCTGAAAAGGCTGTGCCATTTCCACTGTCTGAGCATGTCCTTCAGATGGCAGTTTCTGCCTTGGGAGAGGTGATAGGAGCCCTATGTATTTGCCATCTTTTGATAACTTCTTAACAAACGCATCTTAAATAATTGATTTTGAAGGAAGAAAATAATTCTTTTGAAAGTTTGGAAACAGGACACCAAGTTCTAGAGGGTATGAAAAGTTACAAGTACCTGGTTCATATCATCAGATCTCTAAATTAGACTGGTTGATTATTTGATTGCCAGACATTTACAGAGTAAGTATGACCAGTCTTGTACTCCTTTAGTTGTCATTTGGCCATTCTTTTCAGTAACAAGACAAAGGAGTACACAGCATGTTATGACTTTGAGGTCCTTTATATAAGGAGAAAATTAGGTTTCAGATTATATCTCACAGGATACATGGCCAAATCCACTGAACTAGCACTTGAACAGTTATTATTAAACAGCATATACTTACTGACTCCTAATATAGTTAAGGCACTGTTTTGGTGCTGTAAGGGAACCTCAAAGAAAAATAAAACATGTCTCTTTGCTCTACATATTGTTGAATTGGCACTATTTTCACTGCTGTGTATATGTTTTCAAATATACATTTTATGAAAAAATACATCTATAAAGTCATAAATGTCAAATACAGAAGACTTATTCCTGGCTGGTATAACTCAGTGGATTGAGCACGGGCCTGTGAAGCAAAGGGTCACAGGTTCAATTCCCAACCGGGGCACACACCTGGGTTGCGGGCCAGGTCCCCAGTACAGGGCATGCAAGAGGCAACCTCACATTCATGTTTCTCGCCCTCTCTCCTTCCCTTCCCCCTCTCTAAAAATAAAATAAATAAAACCTTAAAAAAAGACTTATTTTGAAAAATGAAAGTCTTCTGTCTACCCCTCCCTGAGTTTCATTACCCAGAGCCAACCCCATTCAGGTTTTGTACATATTTATTGAGCTATTTAACTAAATATTTATAAATAAAATTTGACATTTCAATTTTTGCAAAAGGGGAATTTTGCTTTCTTATTTCCTAACCTCTTATGTTTCTCACCTTCCTCTTTTTAAGATAATTATAATATTTAGTAAAGTAAATATTCAGTGTATATATTATTATATTTGTATAAATACTACTCATGATTTACTAAGTAGCATATTATCATTACAATTTCTTTCTTATACAAATTTTTGTTTTTCTTACAGTTAATAATTACATCATTTAAAAAATTGTCTTTGTTTCTATCTCTACTTTTAAAAAAACTATAAAGTCTTTCTCAAGGCAGTCAAACATTAAATAATTTGTTATTTTCATCCCTAAGCACTACTCCACTTCCAAGAACTCTCTCTTGGAATCCTTGATTTTCACGGTCCTGTCTGGACTGGCTACGGTCTCAGTTTCTAGAATGACTTTTATCATGGGACATATCTACATGTTTCTCTTGAGTTGTATCCCATGTTTTCCTCTTTTTTTTTTTTTTGAGGACATCCTTTGTTAGATTCCATGGGAAAGGTTTATGAGAATAATATTTTGAGACATCCTTTTCTAGCTTTAAACTTGAGTGATAGTTTGGATGAGTGTAGAACTCTAATGTAGAAACTACTATTCCTCAGAAATTTGCAAGCGTAGCTCCACTGTCTTCCACCTTTCAATGTTGCTGTTGCAAAATCCAACAATTTGTTGACATCATTCTTCCATTGTTATCACTTCTTGTCTTTGACATTGTGACTTTTTAACCATTTAAAATATATTTAACTTTAGTTTTTGTGATGGCTAGAGATAATTGCCTGAGTTCAATCTTCCATTTTTACCTGGGGGTCTTCAGTGTCATATTAGTTCTGAAACACTGAATTATATAATTATGTAGAGTTCATTTTTCAGTAAATCACAGAGAGGTATCCTGATATGACCGCACACTAATTATTTAGTGACTATCAATCTTACATGTTTTCTATTCTTGCTTTTTTGTTTGAAATAATTGCTTCTTTCTCAGTTCACTTTTAGTGTAGAGCTAATTATGCCATTTGTACCATTCTGAGAATATGTTTGTGTTTACTGATGTTTTAAGACATATTTACTGACATAACTTAAATACCAAAAATACACTTACTTAAGTGTACAATTCAAGTTTTTTAGCATATTCACAGAGTTGTACAGCCATCATTACAATCTATCCTATCACCCCCAACCCAAAACGCTATATGTATTATAAAGTATTTCCCAGTTTTTGTTCCCTCCTGTCCCTGAAACCACTAATCTAATTTCTGTGTGTGTGCGTGTGTGTGTCTATGTATTTGTCTATTATGGACATTTCTTGTGAAAGGAATCATACAATCTGTGGCCTCTTGTGACTGATTTCTTTCATTTAGTACAATGTTTTTTCTAAAAAATATTTATGTATTTATTTTTAGAGAGAGGGGAAGGGAAAGAGAAAGAGAGGAAGAGAAACATCCATGTGTGGTTGCCTCTGGGGAGCCCTCTGCTGGGGACCTGGCCTGCAACCCAGGCATGTGCCTCCACTGGAAATCTAATTGACAGCTCTTTGGTTTGCAGGCCGACACTCAATCCACTGAGCCACACCAGCTGGGGCTGGTACAATGTTTTTAATGTTTATCCATGTTGTAGTAGATATCAGTACTTCACTACTTCTTATTGCCAAATTCTACCAATTTTTAAGTTCTCTGAAGTTTGCTGTCTTTTTATGCCCAACACCTAAAATAGTATCTAGGAGCTATTAGTATCTAGCATATTGGCTTATTAAATAGATAGATGATTAATTCTAAGTCTATTTCACTCTGCCCTTACAGTCTTACTTTCAAAAATGTCATCTGACCATGTACTCCTCCTCCCTGCCAAGTTTCTTATTTCAAAAATGTTTGATAAGGGTATGGGCAAAAATTAAGATGTTCTAAATATAGATTATCCATAATTTATCTTTACAATAGGCGTAGCATGCTAGCCACAACCAACTCCTTCATACCTTAGACCTTTATTAGGATTTTCTGGTCTCTAACTCAGGCATTTAACCAATTCATAGTCATGGACCACAGCAAGACTGGGGCAAATATGAGTTTTAAGCCTGGTTCTAGAGTCTTCTTACTTTGTTCAAGGCAATGGCCTTGGTCACCAAACTAATATAATAATTTAGTTCTTGTAGAACTCTGCCCTGATTAAGCACTGTAATGGTTTTTTCCCCCCTGGGAACAATAAGTGTTTCTCTTTCAATCCTTTCAATTTCTTTAAGCCAAATGAAATTAGGTCAAGGCTGGGGCACTGGCATTTCTTTCAGGGTTCTGTTAAGAATAAGACCAAATTTTGTGGGTTCCTCTCATTCTATGTATTGGCCCAGTCAACATTTGGGAAGCAGAGAATTTACTAACACTTCTAAACTGTACGTTCCTGGTTTTCCCCAAAACCCTGTGTCCTCAAAAGAAAACACATGTATACAATGGTTTAGGAAGATGTCCAACTTCAATATCTAAGAATAATTTAAGAAGAGCTCAGTTTTAAGAAAACGAAATAGAGTGAATTTCTTAAACTTGCCTTTCCATCAAAGTATTTCAAGTCGTAACATGGTACTAAAGTACATGGAAGGAAGTGATAGGATGGGTATGAATTGAATAGATATTAACAATTAAACTCATATCTATTTGAGGGCTACAGTTTGCATCAGCATTTATGATTTCAAAAACAAAGATTTAATTTTTAAAACTGGTTTAATGGCCTTGAATTGTTTTTGAACAGCTGGAAATCTTTTGCAAGACATCAAAGGTGATTTACTCCTTTATGGCAAGAGATCAGGGGGTTTGTGTTTTTTGGCTTGATGTTAAGTTAAACATTTTTTTTCTGAACATGCATGCACATACACGTACAGTCTTTTTTAAAAATCAATACTATTTTCTGAATTCAAGGACTATGAAAAAGCTTTAAATGCTCTCTATAGGGGAGCTCAAACCCAACAATGCAAACATCTGACTTTATCCTTATGTTTCTTCCTCAAAAAGATGAGAACATAAAGGAAAGTTTCCCTATTTTTAGCCATGAAACAAGGTCACAAAATATGTTATGTCAAGTAAATAAAGTTTATATTTAAAAAATGAGTCTAGTTAATACATTGAGTCTTCTTTTTGCTACAATTAAAGAATGACATGGATTCTACAATTCTTAGTAGTTTGTTATAAAAGGGAATTTTTGGTTGACATTTCTGAAATAAATATAACTACTGGAGCACTAGCATTCTGATTTAAAAATCTGACTACACTAGAAGAAAATTAACCTTTTCAAGAAACCACTGTTCAAAGGAATAATTTGAATCAAATAAGCTTTAAATATTGTAGCTGCATTTAGAATTTTTAGAGGGGTTGCAACTCCCCAGTGATCTACTTGGAAGAGAAGGAAAAACCAAATAAAATATGGAAAAAGTAACTGTGAAAATTAAAAAGGAGATCCTAAATTAAGCTAATTTTCATTAACTGAAATGGCTTTTATGGTAGCATCAGGTTCAGAAATCAAAGTAGAAACTGACTGTATTATAAGTAGTTATAAGTAGTTTTGATACCTTTATAACAAAACATGAAGTTGTATTAATGTACAGTAAATTGCATGTTTACTGTCAGAATCCTCCATGATATAGTTCTTTATTCATTTATTTCAGTTTTGACAGGTACTTACAGTGGGCTAAACAGAAACACTGAGGGTGAGGCTAAGGAACTGGTACAGAGAAACACCAGGTCTATTGTACACAACACTTGTTAAAATATTAAGCACTTCATATACATATTCAACATTTGAATGGAAATGATAGTGCACAGGATTGTCAGTCTACAAACTCAGGTATGCAATACATATTTTTACTCTTAACTTTCTCTTGATTGTCTTCGTTTGGTATCCAGGTCCTCCTCCCACCAGTTTGTGGAAAGGTTCACTTCAGGATTTCTGGGGTTCCTTCTCACTTTGGGGTCAGGTTGAGGTGTTGGGCCTGTTATGAATTGAATTGTTTCCCCTGAAAAGATATGTTGGAGTTCTAATCCACAGTATCTCAGAATGTGACCCTACTTAGATATTGGGTCATTGCAGATATATTCAGTTAAGATGAGGTTATACTGGAGTCAGATGCAGCCTTGATCCAATATGACTGGTGTCCTTATAAGGAAAAGAGAGAGCCACACAGAGGGAAGACAGCCATGTGATGATGGGGGCAGAGATTGGAGTGATGCATCTACAAACCAAGGAGCTCCAGGGAGTGCTGGTACCTGGTGAAAGAGGCGACAAGTGATTCTTCCTTATAGGTCTCAGAGGGAGCATGGCCCTGCTGCCACCTTTATTTTAGGCTTCTGCTATCCAGAAATGTGAGACAATAAATGTCTATTGTTCTAAGTCACCCAGTTTGTGATGCTTTGGTAGGGAAGCCCTAGGAAATGAAAACAGGGTCTTATACCATGCAAGGTGCCAGAGTGGGGTGGAAAAGCATCTAGTCCCTGGTTTTCTGGTCACACAGATAAATGCTGAGCCAGCCATTGTCCCTTATTCACATGATTGCACCTTCCACCCCCTGTCCCAGGCCTGGTGTTCCTTGCTATTTGTATACCAAGCTTGGGATTCAGGTTCTTTTTAGGAAGCATGAATCTCTAATTTCTTTACCTGGTATATCAAGTGGCCACCATTAAGGCCCTGACAAATCCTGGGGATTCCTAAGAGTAAGCCTTCCTCACTTCATCTCCTAGTCCTGAGAAGATTTTGGGAGATAGCCCTATTCCCCTGCTTGCTGGTCCAGACTACTCTGTTTCTTCTTTCAAAACTTATGTCCCCTTTACCTTTTCCTCTAGTCTTATAAATTCTCCTAAGGGATCAGGGTTTTGGAAAACATCAAGGAGAAAGTATTCCTCTGTCTGACTGCTCCCCACCACACACACACACACACACACACACACACACACACACACACACACACACGGAACCAAAAGGAAGCGATGGAAAAGAGCCTGGAGAGGAGAAAAGTGAAAAATGTAGGTAGGGAAGGCCCATAAAATTATCTATCAAACTATTAGCCAGCCACAAAATTATCAACAAGCCTACATTAAGTTTTCCAGTGAAGTTTTTAAACTACTGTCCAGCTTCCTTATGTCCTGACAGTAAATTAAATGTAATAGATTAGGGCTGAACTGAGATCAAGAGAGTAATCTTCAGTGCAATGTTTCAGTGATGGAGAACCATTAATGGGTCTGTCCAAGATTACATTTAAGAAATTTTTGCATGAATAAATTACTGGTTCAATCATATACATTCCTGATCACCAGATTATAGGTATGTTGCCTTTTAAGACAGACAAACTAACCAGATGCAACAAAAGAAGAGCCAGTTATCTTGGCACTCATAAGTCAGTGATTCCAAACCTGACTCAGAATTGCTGAAGCTCTCTTTAAACATCCATGCCCAGATTTCACTCCTAATATTGCTATCTGCAGTAAAGGCAGGGAATCAGTGGTTTCTAATAGTCTCTGGGTAATTTTGG
>CM052541.1:55780657-55793220 GCA_028533065.1 Trachops cirrhosus | reverse complement strand
GCCATGCATACATGTTCTTTGGCTAATCTCTTCACCTTCTTTTATCCAGACTCCCCCACCCCCAGGCCCTACTTCATCTGTGAGTTTGTTCCTTATATCTGTGCCTCTGGCTCTATTTTGTTTTTCAGTTTATTTTGCTCATTAGAATTCACATATAAGTGAGATCATATGGTATTTGTCTTTCTCTGAGTGGCTTATTTTATTTAGTGTAATATTCTCCAGGTCCAACATTGAAATATACTTACCTATCTTTATTTTGAAATCCACAAAATAAATTCATTGCTTTCTTGGGCAAAAATCTTTGCTACTGTCCTATCAGGCTGGTAGGAACATTTCTTGCCATTTGGTAAAAGGAGAAACTGAGTCTGTTTCAAAGTGACCAAAAGTCAGTCAATTACCAGGATAGCAGAATAAGCTGTGTCCTTCTATATTACCCCAGGCCTTTGAGTACCTATTTAGACTTCAGGTGATATTATCTAGTCTTCTTAATTTAATGCTATTAGCATTTCTAAAACTAATCATCAAAGTATTCTAAATTAATTATGCTCTTTATTTGACTGCAAATAAAGATGTCTAATTTTCAATGGAAGGATGTCTTTACAATATCTGCTTCAGTACAAGAGTCTTATCTACTTCAGCAAGTATTCAAATGTGTGTATGTGTGCTTCTGTGCCCACGTATGTGCAGTGAGGTGTACCTACCACACTCCTTTTCACATTCCTGGCAGGGATATGCCAATCATGAGCAATAACACAGCAGTACAATGACAAAACTAGGCAAGATGGGAGAATTGCTTACTTGTATGTGTCTAGTAAATTCAGAACAAACAGTTGATCTGGTAGATTTAGGAAACATAAAACAAAGTCTATTCAGGTGTAGAGTTCACTGGATAATTCAGTTAAAATAAAAATATACATAGTAGGAAGCACCTAACAAAAAGACACTGTCTACTTGACTGTGGAACAAGAAAGAGTCTTTGTTTATTGAAGGACTTGATGCAGGGCCCAGCCCAGGAAGCCTGAGTGCTGGTGGAAAAGGCTTCCAGGAAAGAAAGGGAAGAATGCTAACCAACCTAACTTACTGGAGCTTATCACTTCTCCAGAAGTCGTGGTATTTAGAATTGTTTGTGTAAGGAGTAATAAAAACCTGACAGGTTGGTACCTGTTAAGCTGCTGACATACATTGTCCATGCAGCTTGCGGATTTGCTTTGTGTTCGTTTGTGGAGGGGGAGGGCAGGGTAGCTAGACAGCCCTTGTGCAATCAAAACAAAGCAGAGTTTCAAAAAATTTCAACTCTGACTTCAGTGCCACCTCTTTTTCTCTCAACTCCTGATCGCGGGTGATGCAACTTGCATTTGGAGGCATGGGCTGGCTTTTGTGGCAACATCAGCTTAGTGCTTTCAATTGCTTTGCTTGTCTTTTCTCACATGGCTGTTTTTCCATACAAGTTTTCTAGCTAAGTAGCTTCTTTGCTTTGGTTTCCTCTCCTATTTTGACCTAAATCTGAGTCCTCTGCTCTTCAACTGGTCCTCAGAGATTCAGCATTCTGTTACTCTGACGTGATTCAGTTGCAAATGTAGTTTGCACTGCAGATGCTCCCAAAAAGCATTTCTGAGAAGGTGGCTTAAGATGAGTAATTGCCACACAGATCCCTCTGGTCCATGTGAATACTTGTAGTGAGTGTTGGTTTCTAGCTTGGTTTGGGGCATATTTGAATATTTCCATTTGGTTTGTTAGATTTTTAGCAGTAGATTTATTCCAAAATCATTTGCTAAATGTAATGAAAATAGCAGCAATGTGTTCAGTAAAAAGATTAGTATATTTTCAGCAAATCAGTGCCACTCATAAATTTACCATGTAGTTTGTAAATATGAGGCAGGTAGAAATTGTGAGGCAGGTTAACAGAATTGAGTAGGAGATGCACTGACAACCCTAAGGTACTCCATTTACCAGTTGTCTGAGGAATGACTCAGTGACTCACCTTCCTACTTGGGAAATTTAATCAAATAAGAAGAGTTTTCCAAAATTAGTTTCTTATGAAAATCAGAGAAGCTGGTCACCATTAAAATACAGTGTTGGTAAGCTATTTTCGCATATGAGAGCTGAAAGTTTTACATGATCCTCCACCGAAATACATTCACATCTCTTTCAATGGTCCTTCCATATGCTGCTTATGCCAGCAACCTGGGAATTGTCTTTGAAAGCTCTGTTTCTTTTGCCTTTGTGGTCAACCCATTACCAAATGGGGTTGCTTCTACCCCCAAAGTACACTTTGAGTCTGTCAAGCTTTATCTTCATTGCTGCTCCCTTCTGCCTAGACATGACCCCTAACTGGCCCTCTTGCTTTTGCACTTGTGCCTTTTCCGATTGATTCTGTACATTCAGAATTCAGCATGATCTTGTGTGTGTGCAAATTTCTACTTCCATCAAGGTTGTACATGGGCATCGTTCACAGTGTCATAATTCTGTAATTCTTATAATAATCACTCAAATAACAAAGAGCGGTCTCCTCTCCAACCTCCACTCTCAGTCCCCAGCAGTAACAACTTCCAACACTTTTATTTGTTCCCTAGGTATTTCCTCTGTATTTCTAAATTGCATGTTTATTTTGCTTTTACTTGAATTTTCTGTTTTGGATATTATCTTCCGATGTTCTGTTTACCATGGAAGACAAGGATTTAGCTCCCCTAAACATTCCTTCCCTTCCTCGTAGTCCCACCTCACCTTCCTAATAAAATTATATCATAATTTTGAATCAGGTCAAAATTCAGTTCGTGTTGCCCTGAACATGATTTTTAGGCACAGCTGAGTCATGTGCCTCATACTATTCCTATATTTCCTTCCTATTTGACTTCTTATTTCCCCTGTCAATAATTGTCTGTTTTTTGTTTGCCTCTCTCTTCTCTTTCTCTCTCTCTCTGCATGGGAGAGATGGAGACACCTTAATTCTCCATAAAAAATGGAGACCCCTAGAATTAATACATGTTCATGTTCCAGTACAGTCAGGTGGGACTTATCAGGACCTGCTACACAGCTGCCCAGGGGGCTTATTTTGCCACCATCTTGAGGATTTCTATTGTTTCTCTTTTGTATTGGATCCCTTGTTTCTTAGGTCCAGTGACTCACATAATTTTGTTCTATCTTCATACTTGATTGAGAGAATTAATTCTAAGGCAAAAATATTTTTTGCTCAACATTTGGAAGTAATTACTCCATTGTTTTCTAGCTTCTGGTATTAATATTGAGTAATCCAATGGTATTCTGGTTGTGGATACTTCGTATGAGACACTCCCCCATTTTTATCTCATGAATCCCTTTCATGACCAACATGTCTCAGTGTGGGTTTCTTCCTACTCCCCTGCATTGGTTTTGTTCCTTTTGAGTTCCTGTTTTCTGCCTCTTTATTTTGGCTTCTGACTCTCCTATTAGAGACTTTCCTCAACTATCTGGTGATCTCTGGGTTTTCATCCTATTTAAACAAGCTGCTGGAAGCCTTGTGAGGAGGATTTGTGAATAGGTTGGCTAACTGCAGTCCATGGGTCAGTCTGACCCACCACTTGTTTTAGTCTGACAATAAGGATGTTTTTATATTGTTAAATATTGAAAAAATCACAATAATAATAATATTTTATGACATGTGAGACTTCATATTTTTATACTAATTATACTATTGTAGAGAACAGAGTGAATCCTAGTAGCTAGAATTCCTGTACGGTAGAAAATGATCTCCAAGTTGTCTCCTGTATGGCAGAAATTGATCTCCTGTATGGTATTCCCCTCCAAGGTCTTGTGTTCTTCACTAACAGCAGTTCCGGCCTTTTTGTGGCCCTGATTACAACCAGCAGAAAACCCCAGCACCAACATAGCTAGGTGAGGTGTCATGTTCCCAAGCCTGCTTCCAGCTAAATGATTTGGAAAGACAATGGTGACAGGCTTGATCTAGAAAGAATAACATTATGCCCAAAGTGTAATTGTGTTGTACCAAGATTTGCAAATCCCAGGTGGTCCTGTGGGATGTTCCACACCAGAGGGTTAGAATGGGAGGCAGAATCATAGTAGAGTTCGTGGGAACTTATGCATGATTAGTATTTGATGCTATTTGAATTTTTAAGATGAACAGGACCTTTCAAAAATGCTGTTGAGGTCACATCACTATACTACTCAAACATTCCCATGGTTTTCCATCACACTTAGCACGAAATCTAAGCTCCGGAACGCCTCCTCTTCTGCTGGTTTAGCCTTTACTCACTCTGCTCTCCCCACGTCGGCTCCTTGCTGCTCTGTGACTATGCCCAGCTAGTTTTCTTGTCAGAGTCTTTACATTTGTTCTACCCTCTGCCTGGTACACTGCTTCCCAGATCTTCATATGACTTAATCCCTTACTTCATTCAGGTATCTTCTCTAATGTCATCTCCTCAAAGAGATCTTTCCTAACCACCCTCTCTGAAATAGTTCCCACTCATCACCTGTCACTCTGAACACTTCTTTCAGTGAGTTGTTTGTCTGTTTCATCTCAGAACCTTTCCCCACCTTTCTCTCTGTATGACAGAGACACAGAGACCGATCCTTCCAAATTACATCTCCCAGCCTCTTTGCTATTCAGCTTCCAGTTAAGTTTGTTTAGAGAGAGACATCCCTCCTTTGTTAAAGGAAAGGAGCAAGGAAGAGGTCAGGATCCGTGAGGTTTGTCCATTTTTCTCTTTTTGGGGTAACATATATGAAAATGACTGCATCTTCTCTGGTTCCAACATCTGCAAATTGGCCTTGGTTCCTGGGCTTTAATAATGGCACTTCTTTCCTTTATTCTTCAGCCTGAGGGGCAATTGCAAATCTCTGGGGCATCTCATTGTCACTTGCTTGCTCTTTAAGCATTTCTAACATCATCATAACTAATTCCCCATATTAAATTCTGGACTATTGTTTATTGGACTACTGTTTTCCTGGCAGAATCTTCACTGATATATCTTGCTTTTGTGTTTTCCATAGCCCTTATCACTACTTGTAATATGATTATTGGTTTACTTGTTTATTTTCTATCTCCCCAATTAGAATATGAATCCCATGAGGCCCAGTTACTTGAGGACTCTAGAGTAAACATTTGGACTTGCTGAGAAATAGAAGACCATACATTTCCATTCCTCATTATCAGAGAGCTGGAAAGAGGGGGCCATGTCTGAGTTTCTGCTGGAGGGCGGGGAGAAGGAAGCAGGGGCATTCAGAAAGGTGGAGCCTGGGTCAAGTGTTGCACTGGACACTCTAACAGCTTTTAGAAGTTGTCTTATATTTCTGGCTTCAGGGAGAGATGTCCAGCTCCAGGAACCAATTGAGAATAATGGGAACTACACCTGTGGAGGGGAAGGAAGAGGCACCATGGAGATTTGTGCACACACTATGAGATGGAACCTGTGAAATGGTGAGGGGAGGAGGAGGCAGGACTTACTACTGAGCTGAGCAAGTAGGAACTCGCAAATTAAAACAATTATAGTTGCCTTGGTTGGGTAGCTTAGTTGGTTTGAATGTCATCTCAATGCGCAAAAGTTGCAGGTTTGATCCCTGGTTGGGACACATATGAGAACAACCTGTGAGTTCATGAATAGGTGGAATGACAGGTCAATGTTTCTATTTTTCTCTCTCCCTTCCTCTTAAATACAATAAAATACATAGAAATTAAAAAACAATAATAGCTAATGAATGTGTGACAACTATTTTGTGTTCTGTCCTAAGTACTTTGCATTGCTAACTCTCATATGAATCTATGTGAATAAGAATGTATAAAATTGTATTAAACCACATATTTAGACACACCAAAACTAACCAGATGTTGTATATGCTTCTAAAAGTTGAACAATTTAATTTGGTCTTAAAGTACTGATTTACTTTTGACAGAACAACTCAGTGGTATCAATAAATAAACCAGTAAATACCAATTGCAGACACACGCCAGCATATACGATGAGAAAGGGCGCCTGCTTTGCTAAAATAAACATACACATGACATATGAGAATGAGGACGACTTCTTGTCTCCTCACAGAGGGCTGTGCATGAGGGATATGTGGGCCTCTTCTACTTCATGCCGTTTTTAGCAGCTGTCTTCATTTCCACAAATTATTTAGTAATACGGGTCTTAATTTCCAAGTAGGTAGAATCGTTTGGGTATTTTTCTTACTTATTCTAATTTTATTGGGTTCTGATTGCAGAATGTGGCCTATAAAATCTCAGCTTTAAAATTTATGCTAAGGATGTTTTTTGTAGCCCTTACATAACTGTTTTGTAAATGTGCCATAGGCATGGGGAAAGGAAAAGAATACGTCTCTAGGAAGTATCTCTACTTATCATTTTATGAGTTCATTTATTATGTTATTTAATCTCTTTTTTCTTACTTATATCTTCTTCTTATTTTTCAGCCCCTTTCTGAAACTGGTATTTTAAAACCTCACACTATATTTTATTTATTTTTTGCACCTCTAAAGATTTTTCTCATTTATGTACTATTTTGTGCATATAAATCTCTGAATGGTGTCTTCTTTGAAAGAAAAGACTTTTATCTTATGACTTTTATCACCAAATCTCTCTTTATCCTATTTAGTGCTCACCACCTTAAGTTTAATTTATAGAATATTAATATTTCCTCTGTTATTTATTTTTATTTGTGACTGCCTAGTATTATTTTGTTTCCCTTTCATTTTTAGCTCTTAAAAATTCCATTGCTTAAATTGTATTTCTTAAAAACAACATATAGTTCAGGCTTTTGGTAATATATATGTCAAAGTAACAGTGTTGTTAAATAGGAAAATTTAGTCTGATTAAAATCTGTGTTACAATTGATACGCTTGGTTTTATTGCATTCATTTTAATTAATATAATTTAACTTGTACCCTTATTTTTTCTTATCTTTATATATAATTTAATCAAAATACTTTTCATTCCTTAATTCTTTTGTCAATTTAGAAGTTCTCTTGCATATTTTTGTTTTACTATTGGCATTTCCCTTTTGTCACCCTTTTATTCAGACCCATATTTATCTATTGTATTGACTCCATGCTTCGAACTATGTAAAACCTCAAAGCCTCTGGTCAATTATTAAGTGAATTATGCCTCTCAAAAAGCAATACTTTTCTTTCTACTAATCAGGTTTCAGGTGCCTGAGCCATTAGTGAGAAAAAGTAGGCACACAATGGTGGTAGAGTTTGTGAAGAAGGGAAGAGCCCGAAAGCACAAATGATGGTACCCCTCCGCTCATTGGGCAGCCACACAGGGCTCACAAAAGCAGCCATAGAGGCTGGAAAATGGGATTAAGAGTCATCTGCTACAAATATAGTGGAGGGTCAGCATGTGGGTTATTGGTCTGATTTGACAGTATTACCCTCCCCAGGTCTTCCAGGGTTTGTCTTAGGAGAAAGCATCTGTTTCATGTGACCTGGGGGTCAGAGGAATGCTGACAAGTATGAGGTTGGGAAATAGAAATTAGTCAGTCCTTCTACACTGGGAAGCCTAATGATCAGTAGCAAGAAGAACAACCAGAATTTTATAAAAATGTGGAATAGTAATTGAACCTGTTATCAAGTATTCATGTTTCTTAAGTTGAACATGATAGCAATAAACTCACAAATATACCTCTAAAACTGCAACAGGATCCATGAAAGCATTAATAAACTGTTTATTAGGGAATCTTGTTCTCATCTATTTATGAAGCAGTGCTGTGTTTCCCTCCAAATCTCTGAAACTAGCTCCCCTGGCCTCTGTGAATTTGGACTTCTGATTCTCAAGACCAGCACTTCCTTCGAATAGAAAGGCTATAAAGTGAGTTCTGAGTCAAGGCTGCAACCCCTCAGAGACTACCTTTCTGGATTATTTCCTCCCCATTCCACTACTCTTTCCTATACTTTTCCCCTTCCATTGACATGGAAAGCCCACCTTGCCCATTTTCTCCCAATATATTTAGATTTTATAACTCTGCAAAAATTTTCCTCAAGATGCATTTTTTTCCCAAAAGAATTCCATGACTTATCTTAGCCAATTTTACAATTTTGTCTTTGTCTTCCCCCAACCAACTTTACATATTCTCTTTTTCTAAGATCTTTAAGGTCATAAAATATGTCTTTTGCTTGGTTTACTCCCTTTTTACTCTGGAATAGTTATATGTGGCTTTTGAATACTTGAAAAAACATTTGTTGAATTGATGTTTGCACTGGAAATGTAGAAATATGCAGACATAAAAATGGAGTGAAGGATCTTTAAAACACCAGTAAAACAGCTTTACAAATTATTTTAGAAAGAGCCATTGAAATATGAATGGATAAGGAAAATGAGCTTTGGAATTATAAAGAATCCTTGAAGCAGAATTCTAGCATTAAATGATATTATTGAAAATGATGAAAGAAACAACAACACAAAAAAATGGATGTGGGATATAAACTCATTTGCAGGAACAGAAATACAAAAACTCTTCTAAACACTCGAAGTGATACTCAACCTCAATCATAGTAATAGAGATTCATACTAAACTGATAGGAACTTCTGATTCTTGACAAGACAGAGTAAAGGGAGCAGAGTTAATCTTCAGCCTTAGCAGAAAAGTGGACAAAATATATGAGGCAATAGTTTTTAGATATTGGACAAAAGCAGCCCAGGCCTGTGATCCCTGAGAAAAAGAAACAACAATAAAAAAGAGATCAGTAAGTGCTCTGGTTTACTTTGCCTGGAGACAGTTTCCAGGCTTCAGCAAATTAAGATGGCACCCAACCGAGCTGGGTTATCTTACTGAGAAGAGGGAGACTAGTTCAGGGGGCAAAAACTAGAAATTGTGGGGCAGATATTGGAATGGAGTGACCAGAACAGAGAAACAGCCCTGGAGATCCGCAGGGGGTTCCCTTGAGTATTTCACTTATTACCAGCCTACACACTTAGATGTACAAAAGCTGAAGGAATTCATTATCAGCATATCTGCTCTTCACAAAATATTTTTAAAAGTTCATCAGAGAGAAGGTAAACAATACCAGAGGAAAATCTGGACCTGTAGGAAGGAATGAGAAACAGCAGACATGGAAAATACATGGGTAATATAACAGGCATATTTTTCTTACTTAAAATATTTTTAAAAAGCTAATTGCTTGTTTAAAGCAAAAATATTAGCAATGTATTGTGGACATATAGCATATATAGTATTAAAGTACATGACAAAATAACACAAAGGATAGGAGGGAGGAAATGGAAGCATAATGTAAGTTTCTTACACTATACATAGGTAAATATACAAAGGATAAAATATTACTTAAAAGCAGATTGTGATAAATTAAAGATGTAAATTGCAAACCCTAAGGCAACCAATGAAATAATGAAACATAGATATACCTAATAGCTCAGTAGTGGAGATATAATGTGATCATAAAATATCCAGTTAACCGAAAACAAGATAGTAAATGGGATAAAAAGAAATAGAAAAATAGTAGATTTAAATCTAACCACATTGTAATCACATTATTAAAAATAGTCTAAGTGCTCCAATTAAAATGTAGAAATTGTCAGATTAAATAAATATGCAGGATCCAATCATGTGTTATTTATAAGAAACCCATAAATCTAAAGACACAGGTTAAAAGCAAAAAAAATAATTAAATTATGCCATGCAAAAACTTATTAAGTAAAAAGGCTGAAGCAGCTTTATTAATATCAAACAAAGTAGAATTGAGAACAAGAAACAAAAATGGGAAAAGAGGACAATTTTTTAATGACAAATCAGTTTTTGAAGAAGGCATTTGAGGTCTGTTAGGAAAAACTCCAACCATTGTTAATAAGAGTGAGAATGGTTTGCCTGACAGCAATGTAAACTGGCAGCCAAGGAGAGTGGACTGGAATGCATGTGTGTGAACAATGATGACTTCACTGTACTGGTCAGTGGGAGCAGTAGACACCATTGAGTGAGCATGTAAACTGTGTGGCTACTGCATTCAAAATGACTGAACAACTAGAGCAACAAATCTGCATCAAATTTTGCATTATGCTCGGACACTCCTCCACATGGAAAGTATTCAGATGATTCAGAAGGTCACAGCTAAGGGCAACTTGTGATTGGCAGCCTCATCATGACAATGCACTTGCTCATGCATTGCGTCTCCTACAGAATTTTTTGGTGAAACATCAGATCATCCAGGTGACTCAGCCACCCCTTCAGCCCAGATTTGGCTCCATGAGATGTCTGGCTTTTCCCAAAACTAAAGTCACCTTTGAGAGGGAAGAGATTTCAGGCCTTTGAGGAGATTCATGAAATTTTGATGGGGCAGCTGACAGCAACTGGGAGAATTGTGTGAGGTCCCAAGGTGCCTACTTTGAAGGGGCCTGAGGTGTCATTTTCCTATGAACAATGTTTCTTATATCTTATATCTTCTTCAATAAATGTCTGATATTGTTTTATCTCTTTTTTAAAATCAATTTGACTAGAAGTTTACCAGTATTGGAGATTGTTTTTAAAAAATCTAACTTTTATTTCCCTTCTGTTTTCTATTTCAATGACCATGGATTTGGGCTGGGAGGAGAAGAACAAAGGGGGAAAAATGGGACAGCTATAATAGAATAAAAATAAAAATTTTATTTTATTTTTTTATGAGATCCTTATGCCATGTCTTTTTTAAAAAAGATTTTAAATTTATTTTTATTTTTTGAGAGAGGGACAGGGAGAGAGAAAGAGATGGAGAGAAACATCAATGTGTAGTTGCCTCTTGTGCACCCTCTACTGGAGACCTAGCCTGCAACCCAAGCATGTGCCTGACTGGGAATTGAACCTGCAACCCTTTGGTTTGCAAAAACCAAATGCAAAAAATGATTTGTGCAGTGTATGGAGCAGGTGTTGTGATTGATCAAACATGTCAAAAGTGGTTTGTGAAGTTTTGTGCTGCATGTTTGTCACTGGACCATGCTCCATGGTTGGGTAGACCAGTTGAAATTGATAGCAACCCAATTGAGGCATTAACTGAGAACAATCAATGTAATACCACATAGGAGATAGTTGACATACTCAAAATATCCAAATCAGTAAAGTTGCTGAAAATGAAAAAAAAACAGTATAGGAGTGGGAGATGTAAAAAATATGGTTAAAAAAAAGCCATATGGCTTTGCACATACTTAGAAATTCTCCAGAAGGGTAAAAAAGTTAATAAAATGGGTACTCATTGGAAAAAAGAGGGAAATGAAAAAATGGGATACTGTATACATTTTATATTTTTGAGTTTGAATTCTAAAATCTATGCTTTAAAAAGGGAAAATGAGAATTAATAAAATATACATAATATAAATACAAATATCAAAGAAAAATATCCCTGAGAAGAAAAAAAATACCTAAGGGGAAGAAAACAGCATGGATGCTAAATAAGGATTTGGATGAATTTAATTATGATGCAAATTGAGTAGACATTTAATTAATGTTCTTAAATCTTTCAGACATGCGTGAAAGATGAACAAATGTCTATAAAAGAAGTTATGAAAATCTTGAAAACACACTCATTAAAGCATTAAAATAGTCAACTCAGTGTACAACTTAGTAGTTATAAATGACATTATTAAGATAATTACCATCCTTATGAAGACATAATTATAGAAAACCTACTGTGGCTATATCACTGTGACTGCAATATACATCAACCAGAGACATACTTCTTGTCTTTAGAAGGCAAGGGATTCTTGATAAGGACAAGACCTAAACACAAAATATTTTAATAAAGGTAAGCTGAATTATGGCAGGAGATGCCTGTATGATTAGGAAAGGCTTCAGCAAGGAGATGGTCTCTGAGATGAGCAAAGATACTGCATTGGAGTTAAATGGGAGGGGCACCCTTTCTAGGATGAGGTGCTTTGTTTGAGCAGTTGGGAAGGAGCAAGGGGAGGGAATGAGACAAAGCAAAGATCAGCCCTGAGGGAAGAACTCCAAAGGAGAGATGGGGAAGATAAAGTTAGGCAATAAGAGAGGCACAATATGGAGAACTTGAACATTAAACTGCAATATCTGACCTTTTTCAGGTGCAAGATGCCACTGGAAACTTTGAGCAGGGATAAGCCTTGTACAACGGAGATTTACATTTTTTTTTTCACTTTTTTTTATTGTTGTTCAAGTACAGTTGTCTCCATTTCTCCCCTACAACTCCCTTTCACCCCAGCCATTCCCACTTCCCGCCATTGATTCTACCTCCTTTGGCTTTGCCCATGTGTCCTTTATACATGCTCCTGACAACCCTTCCCCCTTTTCCCCTCATTATTCCCTTTCACTTCCCCTCTGGTTACTGTCAGTTTGTTCTTAATTTCAATGTCTCTAGTTATACTTTGCTTGCTTGTTTGTTTTGTTAATTAGCTTCCATTTATAGGTGAGATCACGAGGTATTTGTCTTTTACTGCCTGATTTACTTCACTTAGCATAATGCTGTTCAGGTCCATCCATGATGTTGCAAAGGGTAGGAGCTCTTTCTTTCTTTCTTTCTTTCTTTCTTTCTTTCTTTCTTTCTTTCTTTCTTTCTTTCTTTCTTTCTTTCTTTCTTTCTTTCTTTCTTTCTTCCTTCCTTCCTTCCTTCCTTCCTTC
>CM052541.1:55665306-55780557 GCA_028533065.1 Trachops cirrhosus | reverse complement strand
TTCCTTCTTTCTTTCTTTCTTTCCTTCCTTCCTTCTTTCCTTCTTTCTTTCTTTCCTTCTTTCTTTCTTTCTTTCCTTCTTTCTTTCTTTCTTTCTTTCTTTCTTTCTTTCTTTCTTTCTTTCTTTCTTTCTTTCTTTCTTTCTTTCTTTCTTTCTTTCTTCTCTTTCCTTCTTTCTTTCTTCTCTTTCCTTCTTTCTGCTGCATAGTATTCCATCATGTAAATGTACCATAGTTTGTTTGTTTTTTTAAGATTTTATTTATTTATTTTTAGACAGAAGGGAAGGGAGGGAGAAAAGGAGGGAGAGAGGCATCAATGTGTGGTTGCCTCTCATGTGTCCCCTACTGGGGACCTGGTCTACAATCCAGGCATGTGCCCTGACTGGGAATCGAACTGGTGACCTTTTGGTTCACAGGTCCATGCTCAATCCACTGAATGCACCAACCAGGGCAAAATAGTGTTTTGATCAACTCATTTACTGATGGGCACTTAGGTTGCTTCCAGCACTTGGCTATTGTAAATTGTGCTGCTATGAATATTGTGGTGCATAGGTTCTTTTGGATTGGTGTTTCAGGATTCTTAGGATATAGTCCCAGCAGTGGAATTGCTGGGTCAAAAGGCAGATCCATTTTTAATTTTCTGAGGAAATTCCATACTGTTTTTCACAGTGGTTGACCCGTCTGCATTCCCACCAACAGTGCACTAGGGTTCCCTTTTCTCCACAACGTGGCCAGCACTTGTTTGTTGATTTGTTTATGATGGCCATTCTGACTGGTGTGAAGTGGTATCTCATTGTGGTTTTAATTTGCATCTCTCTGATAGCTAGCGATACTGAATATCTTTTCATGTGTCTCTGGATCCTCTGTGTGTCCTCCTTGGAGAAGTGTCTGTTCAAGTCCTTTGCCCATTTTTTAATTGGGTTGCTTGTCTTCTTAGAGTGGAGTTGTGTGAGTCTTTTATATACTTTGGAGTCAAACCCTTGTCTGAGGTATCACTTGCAAACATGTTTTCCCATACAGTTGATTTCCTTTTCATTTTGCTGATGTTTTCTTTAGCCATGTAGAAGCTTTTTATTTTGATGAAATCTCATTTGTTTATCTTTCTTTTATGTCTCTTGCTCTAGGGAATATATTGGTGAAAATATTGCTGCATGAAATATCTGAGATTTTCCTCCCTATGTTCTCCTCAAGGACTTTTATGGTGTCGCAACTTATATTTAAGTCTTTTATCCATCTTGAGTTTATTTTTGTGTATGCTGTAAATTGATTGAATTTCATTTTTTTTTTGCATGTAGCTGTCCAGATCTCCCAACACCGTTTGTTGAAGAGGCTATTTTTACTCCATTTTATGCTTCTGCCCACTCTGTCAAATACTAATTGACCACAGAGATTTGGGTTTATTTCTGGGCTGTCTAATCTGTTTCATTGATCTATGTGTCTGTTTTTTTGCCAGTACCAGGCTGTTTTGATTACAGTGGCCTTGTAATATAGTTTGATATCAGGTATTGTGATCCCTCCTACTTTGTAAAATAAAGCCTATCTGGCTGCAGTGATCAGGGCAGACGGTAGCACTGAGAGACTGCAGGCATAGACCAATTAGGACACTATTTTAATAAATTCGGTGTGAACTGGTAACTAAAATTCTGGACAAGGGTGTGGCTGTGGGATTGGAAAGGAAGGTGTGAATAAAAAATAGATTACTTCATAAGAATCAATCGGCAGGGTCACTGATCAGATGTTCAATAGAAAGGAAGGAAAGGGAAGAATAAAGATGTTTCCTGGGTTTGAGATTGTCTTGCAGGGAGAATGATAGTGCCACTGACAGAAATAATGGAGTCAGGAAGAGATGCTAGTTTAGAGGAGGAAGAGGGGGAATTTGATTTTTAAAATATTATGTCTGAGTGGTACATTGGGTGTCAAGGAAAAATTACTAAGTAATTAGGAAGGGAAATCAGACTTGCACAATTTAAATATGGAAGTTATAAATGGACAGAGACTAAAGAGGGAAATTAGCATAGATTGGTTGAAGGGGAAGCTGATTAAAGAAAGCAGTACAAATAAGGAGTGGCCCATTCGATAATGGCTAACACTGTGTAGAGGCCAAAGGGAATAAAGACTAAGAAAATCCATTAGATGTGGTGCTTAGGAGCTCAACAGTTCCAGTAAAGCAGGCAGTTGAAGATAGGTTTCTGGGATTGTGGAATAAGAAGCTCTAATGCATTAGCAAGGACTATTGACTACTTGCTTAAAGAAGTGTCAAAGAAAGCCGGGAGAAAAAAATGGCCATATATTTGGAAAAACAAAGCAACGAGGAACCTGAAGAGACAGTACACATAAGTCCTAAATTAAGCAAGTACTGTGATGCTTAGTATACATAGTTCTGTTAGTTACAGGATATTTTTGAATGAGCATTGACATTTTTTTTTTTAAAGATTTTATTTATTTATTTTCAGAGGGGAAGGGAAGGAGAGAGGGAGAGAAATATCAATGTATGGTTGCTTCCTGTGCATTCCCTGCTGGGAACTGGCCTGCAACCCAGGCATGTGCCCTGACTGGGAACCGAACCGTGATCTCTTGGTTCACAGGCCCGTGCTTAATCCACTAAGCTACACCAGCCAGGGCAGCATTGACATTTTTATTAATACATATATTTAAAAGAAAGTGAATCTTCAAACACAAGTGAAAAATAATGTGTTTCTCGGCATTCTAGAATAGAGGTCCTGATTTACCACACCATAGGCTGAATCTGACTCACAGATAATGTGTTTTTCTTAAACACTTTGTTTTAATACCACAGTCCCCACACCTCCCTGTTATCCCATAGCCATCCTGAGTCACGTGTGCATTTACATTCATAATTCCTGCACTAATACTTTTTAATACTGAGCCATACAAAAGAAAGAAAGATATAAAAGTAGCCTCATAATTCAAGGCAAACACATCCTGACTTTGTCTGAGTGTACTATATGTATATTTTTTTTTAAAAATTGGGTTCAGTACCTCCATGTGCAGAGCCCGCCCCCACCCCCAACCCCAGGGCTCCCTCTGGAAGAACTGATCCCTTTGAGTGCTCTGGCCTCTGCCTTCCCTGGGTGTTCCTGGTTGCTTGAGTATTTCTTTTATCCAGTTCTGTTTAATTACCATGCAAACACTCTGTTGTGTTTTTAATTAGCAAGATATCTTCATCTGAATACTGGGAACCCTGGGCTCTTTCAGCATATATTAGACAACTAAAATATGAAATTAAAGAAAACAGAGTTTTAGCCAACAGAAACAAGTGACTCATTTCCTTGTGAAAACACACAAAGTTTATGTTACTCTGGCAACGATATTCCAGAGCAGCGTCTCTCCCCTCCCCTTTTAGAGTTTTATGTGTTCCTGTAACAGTCTGTGTTCTGCGGTGACCTCATGTGGAACCAAGTCACCTAGTGATTCATGAGACGAGAGAACTGGCTTTCATGTCGATAGCTATGTCCTCTTGACCGAAGAAAGAAAAGTTTACTTTGTATAAGGAGAAGAACTGTAAGAAGAGAGAAAGGACTCTTGACTGAGTGCTTTCCTAGGGTGTAACTGTGGTCCTGCTGGGACGTTCAAAGCGCCGCCAACTGGTTCCAGTACGTTAGAATTCAGAGTGCCTGTTTTTCTAAAGGCAGCTGATTAAATCTGAGTGTGCAACCTGTATGTGTGCAGCGCGGGGAAATTTTAGAGACACATTGCGCAAAGACGCCAGATGTTTCTTGGGACGCACATCATGGGCGGGAAGTTTGTGGTGCTTAAGGCCAAAATTTCAACCCTGGTCACTGCAACTCTCCAAAGCAGACACGTGTAGTACCAAACTGCCCTAACCCATTTTTTCTTCTAGGTCTGAAGCTCTCTGAGGTACTTCAGTATCTCAAGTGAAGTGCTTGAAAAAAAGCGAAGAGAACATTCCATTTATTAGGGTCTTGCTGCTGATGTTATTTAAAAGTTACAGTCTGGAATGAAGAGGGAGCTTTCAGAATTTTAAAGTTAGAGATTCTTTGTGAGCAGCTTTATATTTTATAGAAAAATAAGTCAATTTTGTAGATTAGGATATAACAGACTAGAAATCACTGGTGCTATGAAGAGTTTTAGTTTCTTTCTCATACTTACAACCTGTCTGCTAAACGGATTTTTCAGCTTTGCTCAATCATTGTTTTCCCCTCAAAAGATGTCTTGCCAGTTCCCGTGGCTTTGGAGAGAGAGAATAGAGTAGAGATGCAGAGGGGAATCATGGGGGATGAAGCAGAACAATTTAGCATCAATTTATATACAATGTCCTATATATATATGATGTCGATTTATATCAATACAGGCTAGGAGAGGGGGGATAAGTTGAAGATAGTAGAAAAGAGTATAATAGTAGAAAAGCTGAAGGTAGAGAAGGAAATTTTTTGGATGATTTGAGTAGGAAGGGCCAGGAATAGAACATATATGTGACGGTAACAAATGGGAAGGAGGAAAAAAACGATTTGAAGAAGAATTGCTGGGACTCATGTATCCTCATCATAGTGTTCAGGAAATACAATAAAAGAACCTGATATCATTTTGAAATCAAAATTATATTTGTTTGCAAAGATTGTATATTTTAAACCATAATACTGCTCTGGGACATGAACTACATGGGTCATGGTATTAGGAACAATAAGAAAACTTATTATGTTTTTTTAAAGATTTTATGTATTTTTAGAGAGAGGGGAAGGGAGGGAGAAGGAGAGGGAGGGGGAGAAACATCAGTGTATGGTCATCTCTCACGTGACCCTCACTGGGGACCTGGTATGCAGCCCAGGCGTGTGTCCTGACTAGGAATTGAACCAGCGACCCTTTGGTTCGCAGCCCAAACTCAATCCGCTGAGCTACACCAGCCAGGGCAGAAAACTGTTATTATTAAAAAATTGCTTGACATACTTGGAATTATTCCTACTGGGAAAATAATGTTAACTTGCAGAATGCTGAGTAAAATATTCTTGTTTTTTTTTTCCTTCTGTGTGTGATACCCAAATATTAAAGTATAAGGCAAAAGTCGGCAACAATTATTTAGGTCAAAGCTCTGTCATTCAGTACTGTCATCAAGGTGTCCTTCTCTCCCCATGGAAACAAATGAAAGGCATTCGGAGCAATTTTAAGTTTTAATCACTACATTATAATGCTTTACATGAGGTTTTCAAAATAAAACTATGGATTTTTTTACTGTGAGTTTTCCTCTTTCCCCAACATTGACTCTCCTTCTATTAAAAGAAAAAGTGGTGCATCTGTGGAACTATAGCTTGTGAAATTACAACTGAAATTCCCCACAGAAATAATAACATATTTCATTTTTTGAAATTAATAATTCAAAGTAGTTGCAGATATTTTCAATTTGTTCAGTGATGTGAAATGAAAAAACTAACCTATTTGAGGTACAGGATGAAGAAAGTATGTTTTACATTTTTGAAAATTTTAATTGTCTGCCAATAATAGGTGAACTCAAGGAACATAACTGTATAAAAATCAAATAGTCCATATATATTTCAAGCTTGAAATGTAAAATGGGGCTGTGGCTGGTGTGGCTTAGTGGAGTGAGGGTTGGCCTGTGAACCAATGGGTCATGGGTTCAATTCCTGGTTAGGACACATGCCTGGCTTGCGGGCCAGGTCCCCCATCTGGGGGCGTGTGAGAAGCAGCTGATAGATGTTTCTCTCCCACATTGTTGTTTTTCTTCCTCTCTTTCTCCCTCCCTTAACCTTTTTCTAAAAATAAATAAAATCTTAAAAAAGTAAAACAATAAATACAAATATGAATGAATTATAATTGACCATGAGAATTGAATTTGATGGAATAAACACTGACCAGAGCCTTGACCATGTATCTTAATAAAGATGTTTCATGTCACAATATATTGTCTGTTAAATGCATCATTATTAGTGAACCAATGAAATAAGGCTTGGGTTCCCTGTTCATTTTGCCAACTGTTGGTTGGCCTAAATAGTAATACATTTCACAATAATGTTGCCAAATTTGATGAGCAATATTGCTTCTGCAAATTTAGGAGAAAATTCTGATAATTTATTCTATAATAAATTTTGGCTATGTCTATATGATATGAGAATGAATAAGACTGGAGGAAACTCTGGATCATAGAGCCAAAAAAGCCTTTGATTAACTTAAAATTTTTATTTGTGATTAAATAGATAACATAGAAATTACCATCTTAACCATTTTTAAGTGCACAGACCAATAATCATATTGTTGCGCAACCAATTTCCAAAACTCTTTTTCTCTTTGCAAAATTGAAACTCTATATTCATTAAATGACTATTTCCCATCCCCCCCACAAGTTCGTGCCAACCACCATTCTACTTCCTGTTTCTATCAATTTGACTGCTCCAGGTAACTTATGTAAGTAAGTGAAATCATATAGTTTGTCTTTTTGTGACTGGCTCATTTCACTGAGCATAATGACCTTATGATTCATCCATGTTGTAGCCTGTGTCAGAATTTCCTTCCTTTATGAGGCTGAATACTATTCTCTTCATGCATATGGCACATTTTATTTATTCATTCCTCCGACAGTGGACTCGTGTTTCTTCCATCTTTTGGCTATTGGGAATAATGCTGCTATGAACATGGGTGTGCATATATTTTTTCAAGACTACAGTTCCAATTATTTTAAATATATATCTGGAAGAGGAATTGCTGGATCATATGGTAGTTTTATTTTTGATTTTTTGAGGAACCAGACTACTGTTTTCCAAAGCAATCCTACTATTTTACTTCTTTATAGGCATCACACAGAATTCCAATTTCTCCACATCCTTACCTCACTAACACTTCTATTTATTGGCCATCTTAATCAGTGTGAGGTTGTCCTTTATTAAATTTAACTAAGTTTAAACATCAAAATTATTAAATAGAATTAAGGATGTTTACATATGGGAGCAGACACAACTCAATTTTTGCTTAAGTAGCTGTTTCTTTTTCAAAGTTTATTTTTAACAGTGAGGTATGTATTATGTAATAACACATTTTAAATACAACTATTTTACACTTAGGGGTCCATTTATCTATTGCTGAGTAATAAAGCACCACAAATTTAGTACCTTAAGACAACAACAGTAATTTAGCTCAGCAATCAATGATCTATGCAAAGTCTTGGCAGTGGATGTGTGGAGGCTGGAGTATTCTGAAAGCTTACTCACATGTCTGGGGGTTAAGCTGGTTGTTGGCTGGGCTTCAGCTAGGCATGTGGGCAGAAATGCCTACCTTTGGCCTCTCCAGGTAGGTGCTTGGCTTCCTCATGGCATGGTGACTGGGTTCTGAAAAGGGGGTCCTGAGATAGAGAGCTAGAAGGAAATTGCATACCTTTCCTGTTGGTGAGGCTGCTTTTGCTCTACTCTATTCATTTAAAAAGTCTTTGTAAAAGCTCACCCACGTACAAGGGAGGAGACAGACTCTACTTCTTGATGGGGCAATTGCAAGATTCTGGAAGAACATGTGGGATGAGAAGCATTGTATTGTGGCCATTTCTGGAAACCGCATTCTGTTGTACTTAGTTATTTACTAAACTAGGTAACTGTATATGGAAGCATCTTACTCTACCACTAAAAACAGTCACTTTTATTTGGTTCCAAACTATACTGTAGATCTGCATAAACATGCTATGTTATATATACTAAAGACAGCTGTTGTGTTTTGTGTGTGTGTGTGCAAAAATTCTCCTCTATTTACATACAAATAAAATCCATCTATCTGTTTATTCTGCCCCTATTCTATGGCCCACATGTAGGTTTTGCAGGCCCAGAGCCAGAGTGTAACTAAAAAACTACATATCACATATTAACAGTTTCAAATCAAGTTAGCAAAATGATAAGTGGAATTGTTTCTATTTTCTTACCTTGACATATATTTCTTTATAATTATGTGAAAGGTCAGATTTTAACTTAGAATTTTTTTTAAAGATTTTATTTACTTATTTTTAGAGAGGGGAAGATGGGAGAAGGAGAGAGGGAGAAACATCAATGTGTGGTTGCCTCTCATGTGGTCCCCACTGGGGACCTGGCCTGCAACCCAGGCATGTGCCCTGACTGGGAATCGAACCTGCGATGCTTTGGTTTGCAGCCCGCGCTCAATCCACTGAGCTACGCCAGCCAGGGCTAACTTAGAATTTTTGAGACTTACAGGTTCTGTATCAAATGTGACGGGAAGAGACTTCCCTTGACTACTGACTCCTGTCTCCTTTCCTCTTCCCAGCTCCATCTAACACTCCACAGGACCCCAGGCACGTGTCCAAACCTCAGCTACAGTTGCATACTAAAAGTGACTGTCCTTTGGTCCACCCCCCCAAGGCTAGAAATGCCAACATCAGAACTGCAGACCATGCTCCACAAGATGAGGCAGGGAAGGTGCCAATGGAGACCGTGGGAGCCTGCATGGCATCTGGTGGGCATTTGTACAGGGACTTCTAGGCTCTAAAGTTTACTGAATGAGATATAAAAGTGGGGTTGTGGGATCTGAATGACCATGTCCACTGACCCATTCTCAGAGGATGGAGGAGGGCCAGTGCAGGGCTCTCCGAAGCTCAGGAAGCAGAGCTGGGAGCCTTTTGCCTTGTCTGAGGGGACGGCTGTGGGAAGGTGGGAGAGGGTGAGCAGCACTGCTCTCTGTTCTGTCCCCTGCCCTGGGTTCTGCTTCAAATGTCATGTGCAGCCTTATTTAATCCCCTCTCATTTCATCTTTCTTTTTCCCCCTTTCCCTCCCCCTCTTTCTCCTATTTACCTCTCTTCCTTGTCTTTTACTTCCTCTCTTATTTTCTACTTTCTCTCAAAATCTTCCTAGCTCCCCCTTTTTGCCTTTGTGATCAACCTCCACCCCCTCCTTAGCTCAATGCTGGGCTTTGCTAGAGGGCTTGTTTTGTGATAGCACCGTCTGCTGGGACTGGGGTGGTTCTGCCCTGATGGTGATTCCGGTGATTCTGTGTATGCAAGTGGGAGCCTGAGCCTGCATGGTGGTGCTGCTGATACACTGCTCCGCGCTGGAGGCTTTAAAAATCAGGCTTTTCCATATGGGAGCCATTTTATTTCAAGGTGACTAAGAAGTAATTTGCCCTGTTGACCTCTAACCATGTAGGAACAAACAACTTTTATTAGAATTGGTGACACTTGGAAAGGATATTTGGAAAGAGTGAGTCAAAGCTGTTTGTATCTTGTAAAAAACATTCTCCCCCTGGTTTTTAGTTTATTTTAATTTGAGTATCTCACCAGAGGCTTTGGGTCCAGTTCCAACTGCTCTCTCCAAAACTAATATGACAGAATTAATTAATTCACTCTTCACCTCCTTTTTCTCCTATCCTGTTTCATGTTCTCCCTTCAAGCTTCCTCTTTGGTTTGAACTATTTTGCTACCTTATACCTGACAGTTTACTTCCTGCTCCTCGACTAAAGATTCCTTTAGTTCCTGATGGATTCATACACCCTCCCTGTCCAGGTAGGTGATGCTAACAGGCAACAAGAGTATACTTTAGTCAACTGCATTTTATGGCATTATCTTCGTTTGCTCTTGTCTCTGGCAAAATTCTAAGGCCTAAATGCTGACATATACCTTTCTGTATAAAAATGAAGAAATAAAAAACAAGTCACATCAGGACAAAAACTCTTCGATATTCATTAAACAGCAGAACATGGGTTAATTTCAACATTTTTCCAGTTTGATTTTAACTGAGCAGAAGCTTCTGGACTCTACAACTGCATGGGTTCAGAAGCTCTCAGACACAGTGGGTACACAGGACTTAAGGCACTGAAAAGTGAAAACGAAAATTGATATAAAAATGGATCTATCAACCTCTAATCCTCAAAGGGATAATATAAGCTTTGAGAAGTTAAGCATGGAAGCATTGGGCCATTACAAAATGTTTCAATTTTTCCGATAGAACCTGCCTCATGAATTTTAACTTTTAGCTATTTTTGAGAAATGTTTTTTTTTCTCCAAAAATAACACATTCTTACTTTCAGTTTTCAGTGTAGAAAATTTGGAAGAGCAAAACATCATTAGTAATCTCATAAATCAAAGACACCACTAATTCCAATGCACATATATTTTTCTTATTAAAAATGATATCTTTTCCCATGATCAAAAATCATCTGCTATTAGGGGAGACCCAAAACCCCAGAATTTACTTATAAAAAATGGTGTATTTGTTCTTACCTGCTAAAACTTCAGTCCCCTTCAAAGTACTCTCCATCTGATGCAATACACCTCTGAGACGTCTTTCCCACTGCTCAAAACAGTTTTTGAACTCATGGATTTTGATGCCTTTCAGTGTTTCTGCTGCTTTTTGTCTCACCTCTTCCACACCAGCAAAACACTTTCCTGTGAGGACTTTTCCATTCGGGAAACCACAAAAAGTCACTCAGGGCAAGATTGGGTGAATAAGGAGGATGGGGCATGGAAGTCAATGCTTTTGGTCAAAAACTGCTGAGCACTCAGCAAAGTGTGGGCAGGTGCACTTGTAAACTATCCATCATGAAATGGGCAACACACTGAAAAGGTCTTAAAAAAATTCACTGAAGCTGAATATAGTTTCTCACAACAGCACCAGTTGGTACACTGGTACAGATGGGTTCCTACAACACTCACCTAGTGGGGGAAGCCTGTACTAAAAGGGGCCCACCCTCCAGAAGATAATTCTGTTTTTTGGGGGGGTCCCCCTGGTATGTCAATATTTATAAATATTTTACAGCAATATCTAAAAAATTTTTTATAAGTAGTATATGTACATGGTAACAAAATTTAAAACTATATAGGAGAATTTAAAATGAAAAATAAATTTTTTTCCCCTGGAAAATATGACATATATTCTATGTCCCTAAATATGAACTTTCCTAATAAAATATTACTAAATTAAGAGTGGAAAAAAGAGAGATAAAAAAGTAAAATCATGCCCTAATAAGAGAGAAAGAGAATGATTTAAATATCTCTATTGACTTTATTTTGTGATGACATTTTTAATTTCTAAGAACTGTTCAGTATTCTTTGATTGCATACTTTTCTTAGCATTGTGTTGTTTTTTACATACAGCTTGTTCTCTAATATTTTCAAAGCTGAAACTTATTTTCTGTTTCCTTAATTAGCACTGTTTATTTTGTCATCAGTTATTTCACTCCTTCGTCGTGTTATGAACAAAGGACAAGATGACAAACTTGCGTAGCAGAGGTAACTGATCTGAGTTTCCCTGGTGTCTGGATCTGTTGAACCAACAAGTTTCTGCCATTTGTGGATAAATGAGTGTGAATATGAGCAGAGAGCGATTATCGAAAAGCTTTATTTAGGTTATGAGATCAGAAAGCAGGCAGGCCAGTAGACCGACCCCATCCTGTCCACGCCACGTGAGGAAGGCTGTGCTCTGGAGCACCTCCATTCCTCACTGGCCCTGCCCCCTTCAAGCCTATTGGTCATTCTCTTTAGACATCAGTTCTTTGGTTTTGTCCTGGGGGTGAGCATTGTGACTCTCCTAGGGAAGGTGGAATGGGGTTGAAGAGGGGCCAAATTGTAGAGTTGCTGTGTAAATAATCCTTGAATTAATCATTTTGATATTTGTCCTTCTTCCTAGTTTAAAGGCTCTGAGCATGGAGCTTCTTTTTGACTTTGTTGTTGAGGAAAATGACTCTGCCTCAGGCAGCCTTTTCAGTGTCCATTTGTTTTTTTCCAGAGATTTCAAAAGCTCTGGTTGCCTGATGTTTCCTTCACTCCTTCATACCACTGTTTGCACGTACTCCTTTTTGTCTCTCTTTACTGTCCTTACTTTGGGATAGGCTGTCTGCCATACTGAAATGGGAGATGACTATGTATTAGTGATTACTTGGTATTCCACAATATAGATGGACTGTAGTTTGTTTAAATAAGCTCCTATGTCTGAGTAGCTATATTGTCTCCACTGTTTGGTTGTTACTCATATATATGTCAAGGAAGAAAAAATGTTATTTTAAGGGATAGTAGTTAAGTTTTTCTGTGTGTAGCTGGAGTAGGCTGGATGAGTCAATGAAATAGCTGAACTGTCACAAGAAGTAAGAGTCAATGAAATAGCTGAACTTCATCACAAGAAGTAAGATTTTGTGGGGAGGAGAGAGTAAATGAGCTGAGGGACAGAGAAGTTTGAAAGACTGAGGAGGTCCAGCAGCAGGGCAGAGAACTGAAGCCCACATAAAACAGGCAGCCAGAAAGAAGAGAGCCTTTGCAGGAGGGTGGTGTCTGAGGCTGGCTGTGCTCTGCTGTCGTGACACGCCTTCTGCGGTCTCCCACCCGCGGCAGGGTCTGCTGCTGCAAACTTCCGGAGGGAGGAAATGGGCAGTGCCTCGCAGTGAAGGATGGCACGATTTCAAAAAGAAACATTGGGAATGAAGAGTGCAGCAAAAATACCTACTTGAAACCACAAGGTTATAGAAAAAATCTAAGCACTGCACCACCCCACCCCCACCAGCACACACCTATGATTCTCTAGGGACTTTGGAGGAGAAGTTGAGTTTCCCACAGTGTACGAAATAGGGATTCAGGGAAAATTTTACTTGCAGTGCCAATTCCCTGTGATACATTTCTTCTAATCCACCTCAATCTCGGGTACACTGAGTTAGAAGAAGTTCCCTTCCTTCTAATCAGAAGAAATTCCCAGGAGGCCTTTGGTGAGTGGGGATAAACTTCTGGCCTTCCCTAATTTCTCTGCCTAAGGGCTTAGCCTTGGCCAAGAGGGCGGCCTGAAGGACCAGCTTCAGGTCCTCTGTATCACTTATGAGGCCTAGCATGTTGTGAGATAAGGTTCACCTCACGGAAGTTATAAAAAAGAGGGAGAAGTGATTAGCTGATTTAGATTAAAGACCTAGAGGTTCATAGGCTTTAAGTTATGTCTCTCCCTCTGATTGTCATTGGTATTCCAGGGTTTAGAACACAGCTGCAGGTGTTCCTGGCCCAGCATGCATACAAAACACCACCCAGAGCAGGAAGTCAGGACATCCTCCAGACATCCCTTCTCTTGAGTGGAAATGTTTCTCGGAGGCCCTTGGAAAACCTCCCTTAACATCCCACTGTTTACGTGTTCATTCTTAACCCAGTCCCTGTTCTCAATGGCTTAGGTGGATCCTGAACCAAGAAGAGATGCAGGATCACCAGGATTGAATAGAGCTGGGAGAGGGGAGAAAGGCTGTTAGGGAGACAGTCTCAGTACCCAGTGTGTTCTCTTCTTCATAGTCAGGGCTGCTCTCTTCCATCTCTGAAGCCACAGAGCAGGATCTCACCAATTAACTATGACTCCCTTCACATCCTCTCTCTGATTCGGGGCCTCCGTGAAGAAGGGGTGACAATTAAGCTTGGTTTCTTCTTCCTCTCCAAGCACACTATCTTCTGATCCCAACAAGTGTTAGCTTCTCTATCTTCTTAGATTCCCAGCATCAAAGTGGTTGTCAAGAAATCCCATCATTTCTACAACCTACCAAATGTTTTACCCCTTATACACCACCCTCCACTCTTTGTGCAAATATTGGTGTTCCCACTGTCTCTGGGATGTTGTCATGGCAATCCTATGTGTCCTCCTCCATGCACACTAGAGATTGCTAGCTACCAGAGATATAGGCACTTCAAATGTTGCTAGATATTTGCCATCACCTTTAAAAGGAATTGAACCAATTCACACTCCTATACGTAAGGAAAAAAGTGTCTGTTTCCTAACACATCCTTGTCAAAACTGTATACCATCAAGCTTTTTGATCATTGTGAATGTTACAGGCTAAAAACTGGAATTATTAATTTTGTTACTCCCTTGGTCAGCTACAATATATCTTTAAGTAATTTGTGTGGGTGTAAAGAGTGCCTGCATAAAATATTTTCTAAGCCCTTATATATATATCTGGGACTATCTATTGTTTTTATGCATGAATGACAAGCCTAAAAGTCCTAGGTTCACAATACAATTGCATCTTGGTTGTTGAAGAGAACTGTGAGATTTTTGTAAATCTCTTTTGTAGATAACTTGATATTGTTATATATCTTTGAAAATTATTGTTTTTTTCTTGTCATCTAGATTTTTTTCCAGAATTTATTTAGGTATAAACGTGTGTGTGTGTGTGTGTACACTAGTTTCCCACTAGCCTTAGGAATATATTCTCATATTTGAGTTTTACTATTGCCAGTCTATTAGTTCTAGTTTCTTCTTCAGGAAATCCAGTTTTTGTAAATTGTATCTTGGTTCCCTATTTTCTTGGCCACTTGTCATTTTATATCTGGTCCACTTTTTCATTATTAATTCTCCTTGAATAATACATACCATTCTTATATATCCTAAAACTTATCAATACAACACCAGAGCATTTTGGTTATTTATTTACACATTTCATTACAAAGGCACTTAAAAGTTATATTCTTTAGAGTCGTGCACTTAATAAATACAAAGACAAGATGCATACAAGGGCACTCAGTTGTCCATAACTAAATACAAGTTTTAAGTCATATAAGCAGATTTTTCCCAGAACCCTTCTTTCTGATAGTCTGGGTTGCTTGCATAATTCTTATGTAAATATATCTAAGTGAGGAATTAAAGGGTGACATGTGTTTAACATTATACATTGTACCAGTTATGAACTTTATTTCAAGATTAGTAGTAATTAAATGTTAGATAGCCACACAATTCTTGCAAATAATCATTCCCTGCTTCTTACATGCCCTTGTCAACATTTATGAATAAAAGACTGGCCTTCATGAATCACTAAAATAGATCACTGTGGCTGAATTGGCTGAAGCAATTATGTGGAAACCAAACCCTGCTGAACCCTAATGTATTCACAGCTAGAACATAGAAGATGGTCTGAAACAGTTCTTCATCTTGTTGCCCATTGGAACCCTCAGTAGATGCACTGGATGAGCCCAAACACACTGACCTCTAAGACCAATGCCCACTTCAAGCACATTCAACAGTCTGGATGTAGTGGTCATCTTAATTATTTACCAAAATGCCCTATGCATATGTCCTTTGTTATATAGCAGTTACATTTCCAGGAATCTGTTGTATAAAAATACTTGCATATATGCACAGATATTTAGCTTCAAGATTTTTGTTCATCCAACAATATTCATAGAGCCCACATTCAGGGCCAGCACTGTTCTGAACACAAGATATAGTGAACTGCTGATCCTCAGAAAGATTACAGTTGGTGGGAAGATATGGATAACTATCACACAAACAGATAAACTGGAAAAGTAACAGATAGTTGTAATTGTTATGCAGAATTTTTTTTATATTTTATTTTAATTGTTGTTCATGTACAGTTTTCTGTCTTTTACTCCCATCCCAGCCCACCCCCAGCCCTCGCTACGTCCCTCCCATTTCCAACACCACCTAGTTTTTGTCCATGTGTCCTTTATATTTGTTCCTGTAAACCCTTCCCCTTTCCCCTGAAATTCCCTCCCTTCTCCCCTCTGGTCACTGTCAGCCTGTTCTCTATTTCAGTGTCTTTGGCTATATTTTGCTCATTTGTTTGTTTTGTTGTTTAGGTTCCTGTTAAAGGTGAGATCATATGGTATTTGTCTTTCACCGCCTGGCTTATTTTGCTTAATATAATGCTCTCCAGTTCCATCCATGCTGTCGCAAAGGGTAGGAGCTCCTTCTTTCTTTCTGCTGCATAGAATTCCATTGTATAAATATACCATAGTTTTTTTTATCGATTCATTTACTGTTATGCAGAAAATTTAAACAGCGAGGTACTTGGAAAGTTCTACTTCTCACACAGGATGAGGGAAAACACAATGTTAGGCTTCTGTCCACTTTGACTTTCCATGGTAATTCCACTCTGTGGTGGAAGCCCAGGCTGGGGAGGAACCTCTGAGAGGTGTCCTCACCTCAAACTCCAGGTCAGGAGGACTGCATCCTGGGAGACAAGGAAAGCTTTTCTGTTTCTGGATGCTTCCAACCTTATCTATGGGTTCTTTCTTTTTCTAAAAAATGTATTTATTTTTATTCTGGCAAAATATACATAACAAAATGTATGACTGTAATCATTTTAAAGCATACAATTCTGTGATATTGAGTACATCCACACAGATGTACAGCCATTACAATCCATCTACAGATATTACTTATCCCCCAAATTAAAAACCCATACCTCTTATAACACTAACTTACCACTGTCCTTGACCCCGGCCCCTGGCAATTGTGGGGGGGGCTCTGCTGGCAGGGCCACCCAGCCCCCGCGGATGAGAATAAGTCTACCAAGACCTGATCTGCTTGGGGAGGAAAGGTAGCCAATCTCTCAAAGGAGAATGGCCAGGAGACTGTTCCTCAATGGGTTTTTTATTGGGTTCGTTTTCACAGGATTACAGATAAAGCTCATTAATCATTGTCAGGCAGTGAGGATCAAACAATAGATAACAAAGAACTCTGAGGGCCTATTTGGAGTCAGGGTCAGATAGCTAAAGAGCTGTAAAGCTTTGAGGAACAACTCACTTCTTGCTTGGATCCTTATCATTTAATTGAGAGCACTCTAAACAAAGCAGGTTTCACAGGATTTTACATATTCTTTCATAGGCCTGATTGCCCAGGGAACTGCCCTTTCCAGCACAGGGCTGCACCACCCTGTCATTGTTTCAGGCTTAGGTGGAGCAAGGGGAGTAAGGCAGCCAAGAGATTAGGAGACTTCTCCCAGACAGAACGAGGACTCAGGCTTTGTCAAAGCCAAGGGGTGAGGGTCCTTTTACCCCCTTTTGTTGTACCCCCCAAAGTCCTTCCTTGGGGGCCTCGCACGTGATCATGCCTGTCTTAGGTTGTTCCCCCCTTGGGGAATCTTACCCTTCATTGGCTAACTGACCAAGCACTGGGGGCCAGTTATGGAAAGAGGAGCAGAAACAGCGCTCCTGCCAGGGAGATAAGCTTTTGTCTCCTTGGTGGCTTACGTTCCAAGGTCAATCCCTCAGCCTTAGCCTTGGTGGGGGTTACAGCTTCTGAAACCAAGAAGGGCGGTTCCCAACAGGCAATTACTGTTCTGCTTCCCATTTCCATGAATTTAACTATCCTAGTACCTCATAAAAGTGGAACATGCAATATCCATTCTTTTGTTTCTGGTTTATTTCACTTAGCATAATGTCCTCAAGGTTTATCCATGGTGTACTATATGTCAGAATTTTCTTCCTTTTTAGGCCTGAATAGTATTCTATTGTATGGATATACCACATTTGCTTACCCATCTATTCTCTGATAGACATTTGAGTTGCTTCTTTCTCTGGGTTGTTGTTAATGGTGTTGTCCTTCTGTTATGAACATGAGAGTACACGTATGTCTGTGAGATCCTCCTTGCAATTATTTTGGAAGTATACCTAGAAGTGGAATTCCTAGATTGTATAATAATTTTATTTTTAATATTTTTGATGAACAGTCATATCATTTTCCTTAGCAGCTATATCATTTTACATTCCTACCAACACTGAACAGAATTTCAATTTCTCAACATCCTCATCAACAATTATTATTTTTTGTTTTTTTTTGAATAGTAGTCATCCTGATAAGTGTGAAGTGATATCTTGTGGCTTTAATTTGCATTTCCCTAATTTGCATTTTTCTAATGATGACTTTTTATGGGCTTGTTTGTCTTATATATATCTTCTTTGGAGAAATAGCCTTTGTCAATTTTAAAGATTGGGCTTTTTGATTTTTGTTGTTGAGTTGTATGAGTTCTTTATATAGCTTGGATATTAACCCCTTATCTGATGGACAATCTGCAAAGTTTCTTTCATGCTGTAGGTTGTCTTTTCATTCTGCTGTGTCCTTTGATGCACAATCTGCTGATATTTTGATTTGTGAAGGAGGTAGACTAGAGTCTCTGATTATGATCAAATATTTATCAATTTCTCCTCATAGGTCTCATATTTTGTATTACTATATAGTTAAAGTTTTATTGCTTGTTGTGTGAAGTTTCTTGATTGATTGCATTTTTTATCAATAGAAAATATAACTTTACTTTCTTATTCTAAAAATGGGTTCTTAATAGAATTCTATTTTATCTGATAGTGTCTGGTATTGATAATTCTACAGTTGCTTTTTAAATGTATTTTAGACTCAAAATATTTTTTTTATCTCAGAAGTTTGATAAACCTCTCCATTTTGTTCTCACACTTGGTATTGACATAAGAAATTTGTTACCAATCTGATTGTCTATTTTATATGATTTTTTTTCCTTTTGGAAACTTTGAGGATTTTCTCTGTGGCTCTGAAATTATCACCATCACATTTCCAGGTGTTCCATTTCTGTAATTCTTCTGCTTCACTCTCAGCGATCCCTTAAACCAGAGAAACCAAATCTTTCTTCAGCTAAAATTGTATTTGATTATTTTATTGATTACATACATCTTCTCTGTTCTTTTTCTGAATTTTCTGTTAGATAGATGTTCAACTTTGGAGTCTATCCTTGTCTCTCACAAGGCCCTCATACTCCCCACAGCTTTGTTCTTTAAGCTGCACTGTGACAGACTCTTTGGGTTGATCTTCTATATTAATGAGTTATTCTTTGGTTGTGAATATTCACCTATTCAAGTCGGTTGTATTTTTAATATAATCAATGAAATATTTAATTCATGGATATATTCTCTTTTTTTTCCTTTTTCAAAGGATGCATTGTTCTCTCAAATCTCCTGGACACTAATTTTACTTATTTCAAAGTCTTCTGCTTGCTATATTAACTCCCTTTTCTTGAGGGTAATGCCTTTGTAGTGGAGTTTAAGGCTTTTTGTTCATGACATTCATTGGCTTTCATCAAATATTTAGGGGATCCTGCTCACCTCTTGTATTTACAGATCCCCGCTTACTGCCTTGTGAATATTGGCTCTGGTATTGTGCATCACCACTGATCGCTGTAGACCAGGGACAGAAGATGCTGACACAAAGGTATGCCGATGGCTTGTCTTCTTAGTAGGAGTAGCAAGTTATAGACACTTAAAAAAATGTGCATCAGGAACAAAAAGAGTCCAGGAATATGGTATTTCTATAACTGAAGGAAAGATAATACTAGAAAAAGTACACACACATTTATCTATTTATTTGGATCTAGCCTCAGAGATGAGAATGTCGGAATAGACAACAAGGAAGAAGGAATGAGGAGATTGACAGGGGCAGGGAATTAACTGGTGAGGAATTTCAAAATAAGTGGCATGAAAGAAATATTTACAGCAACTTTTTGAAATTATGATGTATACACTTGTTATCACCTTTAGAATTTGAAAGAAATAAAAGTATTATAAAGGCAAAGCTATCTTGTTTTAAAGGACAATTCTGAAAAAGCATTAAAGAATGAACATTTCCATATCTAGAAAATATATTGGAAAGCATTACAAAAATTATTTTTAAATTCGCAGGAAAAAAAGATGTGGATAAATCACCATCAAAGCTTTGGCAAGACAAACTTTAAGTGGGCTAATCTGACATATTTCTTTTGACAGACACCGATCAAGGTGATACATGGAATACATTAAAGAATTGTTATTAATAGTTCATTGTCCACTTGGAGGGTAATAAAAATGATTTAAACTTTGAAAACCATCTACTTATGTGTCTCATAGATGAAATACTGTGGGGCAGTTAGTGGTCCTCAGGGAACTGCAGGAATATTGGATAAATGCTTTTGGGAAACTCGTCTCTGTACTACATGATTTGATAGGAGAGAATAAACTTCATCTGCTGCAGAAGGGATTTAGACTAAAGTTTAGAAAAACCCTTTTATCTAGATGTGAAACATTGAAATATGTACCGTCAGAAATCATTGAGGCTCCTCCACTGGGACATTGTGAGAATATGGGGAATTATCCTTCCTGAATAATTTAAATGCATAGGAAATGATGACCAGAAACACAGTACTGCTGAGGGTGAAGTTCGAGACTGGTGCTTCACTTTAATTAATAATCTAGATCACAAAATAGAATGGAAAGCGGAGATTGCACTGCCAGGCCTCTTTACCATCACAGTGGTTCTCAGAGGCAGGTTGTCCAAGTGATGCGCAACCTAATTTCAGGTTTAATAGAGAGAATGAGAATGCCAGGATGCTGAAAACTGAATGGAGTGAGGTTACCAATGAAAACATTTTTGCCTGGACACTCAAGTTTCAAAATTGCTTTAATGAAGTTCAACACTAGTCAAAAAGCAATAGAACACAACTGAACAGAAATAAATGGAAAGCAATAATAACAATAGCTAAACACTCTGTATCACTCACCAGATACCAGTCAGTGTTCTGAACCCTTTCCAATATTAACACTAGTGGGAAATAAAAAGCACACATATAAGTAACATGATACATTCTCAGCTTACATGGGGGGGAGTTGAGATTCTCACTTTTAAGCAAACATCAAAAGTTTTTATTTTTATGGCATTCTGCTGAGTGACTAGAAGTTGGTAATATATTTTTCTATTTTTAAAGACAGAATGAAGCCAACAAAGTGACAGGTATGAAAACTACATATAGGAAAAAGAAAACATTTCTAGAAATCTGCCACTAAGCATCATGTCACTTATAATAACGTGACATGCTATTTAATCCTCATGATAATCCCTATAGGTAATTGTTATTATCACCATATTGCAGATGAAGAAATTAAGGCTGGAGCAAATGAGTACTTGTCTGTCAGTTGTCTGAAATGTCCAGATATTCAGGTTAAAATATGGACTCTTTCCTTAGTATTTAACTTACTCTTTCAATAACAGGTGTATTGGTGATCAATAAAAGCCTGAGTGGAAAAAAGTAAATGTTATAAAGTTATACATCTCCTACAGATTATTAATAAGAGAAAACACATATGCTGAAGAACAAATCTCTTAAAGGAATAAAACAACAGTCAGTTTAATATGCCCAGATTCTCCTGGCCAGGAATTAGGCAGGGCAAGTAGAGATGGTGTGTCTTTTTTCCACAGTGCCTGGGTTCTTAACTTGGAACCTTGAATGACTGGATCAGCCGGGCCTGGAATCATCTGAAAGCTTCTCTCAGATTCCTGGCACCCAGGCAGGGAGGACTCAAAGGGTGGGCTCAACAGGGACTATGGACTACAGGTTCTTTGCATGGTCTTACCATGTAGCTTGGGCTTTGCCCAGGATAGTGACTGGGTTGTAAGGGGGGGCATCCTCTGAGGCAGCATCTGGAGGGTGAGCATTCCAAAGGAAGCAGATAGATACCGCATGATCTTTTCTGGTCCAGCCATAGAAGTGACATGGCACCACTTCTGCCCCATTCCATTGACGAGCAGTGAGTAACCAAGGCCAGTCCAGATTCAAGAGAGGGCAATGATATTCTAGCTCTTGATGTGGGAGTGGCAAGGACACATACAGAAGATCAGGTAGAATGTAAGAAAAATATCGTTGCAACTACTTTCACATAAAACAATCTATTACACATATGACCAGTGTCGGATGAAAACACAAGAAAGTGAAAACCATTTATCTGGAAGGACTGTAGAGTCTGTGTGCATGTGTTTTTATAAAAAATTTCTTTTGTAAAAAAATTTATTTTTTGAAGAAACATTTTAAAATGGTAAGCATGTCCCTTGGGAGTGTGAACAGTTATAGTCCGACCAGAGATGTTGGCTCCAATTTCTGGTCCACTTAGCAATGCTCTCCTGATAGAAGTGGAAACAGTAGGAATTATTTCCTACACTAAATTGAATTTAAGAGAAAAAAGCAAATAAGAAGTGGCCTAAGGTACGTGCAGCTTATATGTCTTCAGGGTTATTACTGTGACTTACTAGGAATGGAGTAAACTGTTGCTTAAAAGATTTAGTTCAGATTTAAAGAAGAATCCCTGGTATAGTAGAGTGTGTTAGAAACTCCATTGACTTTTCTAGAGGAAGATTATGAGCTCCCCCTTCAACTGTCAGCTTCACTTGAAAGTCTGCATAAAGAAATATAATTTACACAGGAAGAATAGGACAATTGAGAGCCCATTAGTAGTCAAGTAGATGTTCCACCTTAACCTTGCACGGCTGAGCTGTCTTGGCGAGTGCTGCTGGACTAAATTTATTATTCTGGAGGAGGAAAGTGGAAGGGAAGTGTTATGAACTCAGAGGTAGATTGTTTTTCTACATGCTTTGGGTCTAGAATTTCACTGAATTTTGTCATAAAGATGGTTGAGTCTGTGGTGTTGGTGAAAGGATTCCCATTGCCTGTGTTTAGAAAAGCATGGCCTAGATTTTGCCCAAATATTAGTTTATGAGCTGAAGGTTTTTTCCAAGTCTTGGTCAATTTTTGGTGGATTCTGCTGCTTACTTATTGTGAGCCAATGTAAATGTGAAATTAAATCCATAGGACTAAATGTGCATGATGAATAGAACTTGGGTCTGTGTTGAGTAGCTGCACTTAGTATGTTACTGAGCTCGAAGAAACGTGGAAGCCATCAATGAAAACTCTGTGCTCTGCAGAAATCAGCCTGTGTAAATATTTTACTTAGCTGAGATAAGAACATATTCTTAGAATAACTTTTTTGCTGTTGCAAGCAAATATGATTTGATCCATAAAATCCTAACTATAAATTTACCTGCAGTGACGTTAAGCACTTAGACACATCAAAAATTAATCTTGCCTCTTAGAAGAGTACATGGAATCTAGTCAGGTGGGATCCATAGCTCTCTTTAATTGGAAGTGACCATTTTCCCTGTTATGGTGAATATATTTTGCAAGTCATTTTTCAAAAAGAGTCCTGTTAAAGCTCACACATATAAAGTTATTGATTTTAAAAATAATTCTTAAGAAGCCAAGAGAATTATATTTTGGAAAAAGCACTATGATTCAAGAATTTCTAAGAGTATAAAATATTAAAGATGAACTGTTATCATGATATGCTACCCCCATTGTCCTTCATGCCCACCCATATTTCTGCCCTTCATCTCTACTTGAAGAAAGAACAAGGAAAGCAGTTTAATTCCCAAGAAGAGAGATTATAGTTAATTACAAGGCAGAAGAGCCTGTCCTTAAGAACTGCTAAGCAGCAAGTGCTGGTGCCTGTGAATATCCTTTTCATATTTTAAAGTTGGATCAGGTCCCAGGTCCAGGCTAAGAAGATGGACTGCAAATCTTTCACTCTACTCCCAAATGAATTGCTCAGTGTTGGAGGACTTATCAGTCAATGTTGTCCTCCCCACTCCTGGTCAGCAGAGACCAGGGAATCTTAGCTGAACTGAAATGACCATAAAAAGAGGCATTGTCCCTCACTGAAGAGACAGAATTGGCTTGTTCTCTGAAGTTCCAGCCCACCTCAGGATTCTTGTTCTGCCTTCCTGAAGGTGGTGGCGCAGACACAGATCATCATCAACAAGACCGACACCACAGCGGCAGCAACCACAACCACAACAAAGGCTGCTGCACCCACTTATGGAAGTGGCATCTCTCTGAGAACCATACAGAGTGGCATTTTTACAATTTATTCAGACACTGTTGTAAAATAAATTTTCTATTTTGATGAGTCATGGGAAACTACTGAAGTCTTTAGTTTGAGGACTAATATTTAGAACCACACTTCTTTTTTTTGATAAGACTAGCCATGTAACATCACTAGTATTATTTTTTTCAATAGCTCTTTCACTTGGGTGGATAAAACAATATGAATGAAATTGTTGAAAAAATAATAACTTTAGTAATAGCCAACATTTTTGGACTACTGTCTATGTTTAAGGTGCTGTGTATATTAATAGTCACCTGAAGCCTATAAAGCGGACAATCTTATTATCATCCCACTTTACAGATGAGTACCCTGAGGCTTACAGAGATTAAGTAAATTTCTTGAAAGCACAAACCAATAAGTGGCATAGCCAGAATTAGACGTGAGCTCTGCCTGACTCCCCGACCCAGCCTGATAACTGCCTTCCTGCTCACAGGGGTATGAAGAATGACAACTGAATATAGTGTCATGCTGATGTGGCAAATTCAGAAATTGCTTGGTTCCAGTGATTGACAAAAACAGTTTGCTCAAGAAAATTCTTATCCATCCAAAACTCAAATTTAAGTCACAGTGAAGTGATGCGAGAAGGCCAGGGACATTAATTTGACAAATGAGGAGTGCACATGGTCCCCCCTGAACAAGGAAGCCTGCTTTCAGAATGGAGTTGCCTACCTCTCCACTAGTTTGTAAATCTCAAGATTTCTGTATCCTCAGGTTGAAACAGAAGTCCAGCTGGACATTGCAGAATGAGAGCTAGATTGGAGAAATGAGTCACCACCAATTCAAATATTTTGCTAATTCAGCAAGGGATATACTTCCAGGGTTTACAACACCCATTAGAATCTACAACTTGCTGGAAACCTTTCATGTTCAGAAGGTAATCTGTAGCAAATATTAATTTCTACCAATGTTAATGATAATAAGATGTTAGTGATTATTGAGCATTTACTATGCACCAGGTAATTGATGAGCTTTGCATGTGGACTCACTATATTCTCACATCAATTTTATGAATGAAAGACTATTATTATTTTCTTTTCTAGTCTAAAAGGTTTGGCTTAAAAAGTTTAAAGAGCTCATCCAAAGTCACATGGTAAGCAGAGTAGCTAGACCTGTATGACTCCAAAGCCAGCGCTCATTGTGTTCTTGTTCTTATGATTCTGCTGCACAAGGAGAACATGTAAAAACAAAGAGCAAGCTAAAGTCAGAAAAAGAGAGTTTTCCCTTTCCCTTTCCCTTTGCCTTTCCCTTTATTTTTGCTTATGGAGATAAATCTTTTAAGAACAGCCTTTGGTTGTTAACGATTCTTTAGTCACCAGTTTCTTCCAGTTTACTAGTGTCTTCTTAGCCCCTCTTTCTATTTCTGCAGCCTGAGCTCAATATTCTCCTTCTTCACCCATCCTCTCCCAGCACTGTCAGTTCTCTTTCCCCCTGATTTTACCACAAAACCTAGCACACAAACCGCTAGCCTGGGTGGGTCCAGCCCTTGCCACTTTCTGAACTAAGCCAAGCTGACTCTAGGGAACCAGTAGAAAAAACTCTCCCAGCCAGTGGTGGTGTAACTCCTCAGTGATTGAGTAGTCCTTCAACAGACTAGTGCACAACCCTGGGCAGCTGCTTTTCTAATTATCCTCATCTCAACTTCACATTTGTACCCCTCCCTTCTTTACTCCACATCTACCACATTCGGTTTCATGAGAAAAACCCCTCTCTTCCTCATTAAAGAGCAGAGCCACCAGGCAAACTCCTAAGTCTCCACCTTAAAAACTTACCATTATCTAAGCTGGACCTTTCAAATCTCATCCCCCTCACCCTTGAGTGAACTCATATTCCATGGGAAGAAATGCAGCATCCCAAGGGAAATTTGGGATGCCCCAGGCAGGTGTCATTGTCCTTCCTCTGTGCTCTCATAGAGCCATGTGCATGCACCAAACACTGTCATATATCAAACACTGTCACAGTTGTGGGTTTGCTGACTGTTGTTTCTATTTAACTGTGCATCTTGGGACTAGGAACTGACTGAAACTCGTTAATTTTTAAATTCTCAAAACTCAGCACAGTCCCTGGCATAAGGCAGCTACTCAATATGAATGATAAATTGGATCTATTTCTTTGGCAGTTATCTAAGAATAGAAATGATATATAAAATTTTGCTGGAATTTCCCAAATTCTAGCAATGAAATACATTGGAGATTTTTAATTAAAAGTCTGGGTAATCAGGAATTATATACACCTCATACACCTGAGTTGTAATTGCATCATATCATAACCTGTCTGAGAACCTGTTTCAGTACCTTATCATAACCTGATGTATTTAATTTGTTATTATTCCTTCCCAAGCCAAGAGACTTTACATCACTGATAAAGATAATGAGGTTTCAGAAGACAATGTGTCGCTGCTGGTTGTGATCCTCTCCTTTCTATCAACCAAACCCTACTTTTGTCCAGGTGGCAATGAGTCTAGGGGAAAAAATTTCCAGTGTCCCTTTCAGCGAGGGTCAGTCATATGATCAAGTTCTGGCTGATGAAAATAAGCAGAAGCGGTACATGCCTTGTGACATTTGTGCTTATTCATCCCTGGAGGGAGGGCTCAGTGTTGGAGTAAGTTCACCATCTTCAGAGCACAGGTAACAACTGTGGGAAAGAAAGTCTCCTTCTTCTGTCCTGAAGGAAAGACACATTATTATGTCAGCAAATAAGATTCTACTCATTTAAGCACCTATTTGAGGAGTTTCTCATGCTCCCTCTCCAACCTAATTCCTAACTGATAGAATAATATATATTAGAGGTAGGTGACAAACATGGAACAAAGTGAAAACAAGGCCAAGAACATATAAGAGAACCAGAAATCTATTTAACACAAAAACATACATGCTATGAAATGTTATCTGCATTCTATGGGCAGGCCATATATTTGTTTCTAAGATGTCTAGAAGACAACAGAAGATAGAGTCTGCCTGTAAAAGAAAAAGCAAAGTTACTCGGAAAAAAATGAAGCTTGACAGCAAGACAAGACAGGTGTTTCTTTGCAAGCCTCTTTCCATAAAAAGGACAGCATAACACAGTGAACAATGTTCTTGTCAGCACCCTTATAGCAGCACCCATGTCTGGATTATTCTAGTAACTAATGGTCTCATCTGAAGTTCATTGAAGGAAAAGAATAAGAGTATTTAGACAAATAATGGGTCGTACATTATTCAGGTAATCCTCCTTAGATAGGTTTCCTGTAATTGTTTTTAGGTGAACCCCATTAAAAATCTGATGTAAAACTGTGGGCCTTCCAACAGAAAAATGCACATTCACACCAAATTTTGACTATAACTTCAAGGAGTTACAGAATTTTAGAGATTTGGAAGTTCTAGGCTAAGTGCCCAGTCCAATCTGGATTTTTTATATCTAGAAGCAGTGAGGTCTTATTTTACCACATGTCCCTCTTGTCGTGCAAGTAGCGAGACAAACTGTCCCAGTTTGCCTGGGACTGAGGGGTTTTTCTGAGATGCAGGATGTTCAGTGCTAAACCCAGGACAGTCCTAGACAAACTATATATTAAGTGCAGAACCATATGCCTTAACAGTCAGCCAGGTTTCTATGTGTTTATATGTAGGTGTTGTAGAAAAAAAGCAGACTTTTTTCCTATGAAACTTAAGGGTTTCACAGGGATACATGCTTGAACTCATTGTCACCTATGATACCAAGGGACTCTTACAAGCAGAACCAAGATACTTTATCAAATCAATTTTGAGTCAGGCCCAATGGACAAACATGTTTCTAAAATAGAATCCTTTTTTTGTAAAGCTACAATAATTTGTCTCCAATACTTATTGTGACTTTTTTATATTCTCAGAAATACAGTTATGCCTTCTTAGTATATCTTCTGAAATAAATCTTTTGTGAAACATATTCCACAGTAACTAAATGGAGAGATTTGCTATGTAGAAATAAGTAACCATAAGCCAGTTACAAGTTGGGGAGGATCATAAAAATCTATACCTATAACTCTGTTTGCAGCATGGTTGATTTTAGATTTTAGAGTCATCGAGGTCCTTTGTGGTCGTGTTTGCATAGCAGAGCCAACTTTTTTTTTAAGTCACCACTAAACTCTCATATTAAAATCATACTAGGTATAAGGAAATTGCTGATTATATGTCTCAATCATGAGGTTGACCCACAAAAGCTGGATAAACCACAAAAAATGGTTTTATCATATTGGTAGATAAGCCAAACTCTGTTTTTGACTTTTTGGCAATTGTTAAATGCCCAGTCAGGAGAGATTTCCTACCATCTTTTCCTCATAGTGTAGTTTTCTTGTAAAATTTTGAAGAGGTATCAAAGGTCAATGTTCTCAATTTAAGTAGTCTGGCCCATCCTCAAATACAAACATTTGCAAAAGTTGGGAAGAACTTCAAGCAATCTTATTATTCCTCTACATTTCTTCATAAGGGAAGTATAAGGGGACTAAATGGTTATGGAAAGAAATACAATAAAGATTAAATTTAAAAAATAAAAAAGAAAAAAGAGCCATCACTCGCAGAAACCAATAGAGGATGCTAGGAGATCTTGGCTGTGTTCGAGGTGAAAGAGGAGGCCAGGTAACAATCTGGAAGCATTTGCATCAACATTTCTGGAAAGAGATCTTAGAAATCATCTCCAAGACTTCCCAAATTTCTTGTGATTGCTTCTTTCATTCTAAAGTGTCCCTAATTTGTACATAATTTTGTGTTTGTAATGTTATACTCTTTTTCTTAAAAGTGGCCCTCCAAATTGTGTCAGCTCTAAGTCCCGCAGAACATGAAACTGCCCCTGTCTGAAATCCAGTAGATCTTTATTTTCCTGGGAAACTTACTCCTTGCCAACAAGAGACGGGCATGTTTCCTCTAGAACAGCTAATAAATTAACTAAAGACAAGGTCTAGCTTCCAGTAACCTGTTATTATATCATATGGTTCAAATCTAAAGAACAAAGGTGCTAGAGGGCCATGCTCAGAAGGTTGATGTGCTCAGCAGGTTTCTCTGAGCATGAGAAATGGCTATGAAAATAAGATCTATCATGTCCTGGACAAGCTCCAGTCTTCAATAAAAATTAGGTTTGGGCAAACTAGGAGCTATGGGCATAATCTTTGCTGAGGAGGAGAGAAAACTCATGAAGATATGGCCATATTATTGTGCATTATGCAAATACAAAGTACACTAGTGTGCTTGACTAAAATAAAAGTATAATTCTTTCATAAAATTTTTCCTCTGTGTGTGTGTGTATCCTCATTCCCTGCCCTTATCCCAAAATAGAGTTCTCTTTATAAAAGATGAAAAGCATTCTGGGGGTTTACTTGAAAAAAAATTTGTGAGATTCCATACGTGATTGACTTGTTTCCTTTTAACCACTGTTGCTAAATTATGTAAGTAGATATTAGGCCAAAAAGAAGTGGTCACTTAGTTTGGCCGGTGTATCCTGATTCGTTATATTCCCAAAACCAAAGTAAATGACTTTCTATAGAGCTGATAGATCTGGGATTCAAGTGTCAAAGGATCATTGGGACAAGAATAAGAACATTAAGAAAAATAATCATTACATTTAATTATATGGATAAAAGATATTGATTTAGTGGAGCAGCAATTACAGCAAGATAGAATTTCCACCCCGGCCATTGTGGCTTAGTTGGTTGAAGGGCTGCAGGATCAGTTCTGGTCAGGGCACCTACCTGGGTTAAGATATGATCCTCCATCCAGTTCAGAAGCAAATGATCCCCTTAAAATAAAAAGCAGTCACTGCATATATAGAACACACTTTGGCTTTTAAAAGTTTTCTAAGATTAGAGAGGGTGGATGAAAAGAATTTGTAAGCAAAGTTAATCTTAGCACCAGTGACATATTGAAAAAACAGTCTGTGTTTGCCAAATTCCAGGTTATACCCAAGAGAGTTTTTAAAAATGGGTTAAGGCTTATTAAGTGGTCAAGCACGTTATCAACATGAATGCTGAAATTCGTTATTGTTCATTTCTTATCACGAGTCTCTCCTTGAATATTTCTGGGTTACAGATGCTTCCTTTCAAAGGAATAAAGCACTGAGTGAAGAAAGGTGTGCACATACTACTTTCAGGCACTGGGTATGGATTGTAAGGTCAAGGAATTCTGACGTTTTAGGTATCCAAGCAGAGAAAGGAAAACAGGAGCAGGGAAGAGGTCGGGAAAAAAAAAGCATTTAAGCTAAATATAAAGTGCTTGATGACTTTGGGGACTAATTTCTTAGTTCTTCCAACAGAACTAGTGTTTCTATTTCTGAATTTCTGCTATATGCTACAACTTTGGATTTTTAAACAGTTTTATTTTTAAATAAAGACTATCTTTTATTGCCTTTCCAAATAGCTTCTTCCTCTTTGTGAAGAGTTCTCCATTTTCCCTTTGGTTATGGGATACATGAATTGGTCTTCATAATATAACAACTCATCTCAAGCCAAATTTGAAACAACCTTATCAATACAAACCAAATCTCTTCTATGTGTCTCCATTTGACAAGGGCATGTACTGAAATATGATAAGAAAAGCTATCCTTGAAGTATTCCTAGACAAATTAAAAGCAGGAAATGCCAGAGATTTCATGTGCTGAACTCTCATGAGATTTACTGCCCAATTTAGCAGTTTTAGCCTGCGTCTGGAGTATGCCTCTGTACATTTTGACACAAATTCCAAGTGGACTGAACTTGTAAAGCTTTAGAATTTCATCCATCATTTAGCATTTCTTTGATTTGGGGTTATATGTCACCATTAATCATAAAAATACAAGATCCCTTGAAGTACGGCCACTCGGGCTCCTCTGTGGAGTTAACAGAGTTTGTATGAACAAACCAGTGAACAAATCAAGTTGACCTATGAGTATAATGATTCATATTTAAGGTTAAAAATTATTTAAAATTTTATATTTTCAAGTAATTTTTAGAAAGACTTAGGTATAGCATTGTCTGCGGGGAGCTGATGTGACTTCCTGAACTTCCTTACTCTGCCTCAACGTGGAAATTTAGCAGCAAGTGTGGAACCTGAAGCCACATACGATCTCCCTGGGGTTTGCTGCCCTCAATAAAGCTATCACTACATGCTTAATGCCCCTTTGACATTCTGCTTCCCATGTTGCTAAAACAATGAAGCAGGCGATAATATGAACTAGGAAAATGTTGAACACATGGCTAATGGTCCAAATGGCATGCGAGTTATTTTTATTTAGGAAAAAGAAGTTTGTATAATTCTCTTATTTGAAAATTTTCATTAATTTCTCTTGGCTACATCTACAGGTCTAAGACCCAAGATCATGAAATAAGCACCAGTCTGTGGCAAAAGTTTTAATGTATCAAAGTTGAAGGAAAAACAACAAAAATTATTGAAATTTTTAAAGATATACATTCACTCATTTAACAAACTTTTTCTGGGATTATGTTCTTTCTACTTTTTGGGCATTTAAAAAAAGTTCTTTCCTTTATGAAATGCTGGTAATTTCAAATGTCAGTTTTATAAAATGACTCAATTAAATAAAATAAAAACTTGGTCATTTAAAGATATCTTTGAAATTTACTGGTCTGTAAAATCCAAAAGTCTAGAAATCACTGTCCTGTGAGATGATGATTAACTTCTTATGATGGCATTTAAGACCCTTCTGAGTCTGGCTGTTTATTTTCCAGCTTCATTCTTCACTACTTTAGCCACAGGAATTTTGGAATGGAGACACGCTTAATGAGTTGTATCACATACTTTTATACCATGCAATTCTCTTCATTCCTGTCCTCCCAGAAAAGTCCTAATTATCCAACAGAATTAAGGGGAAAAAATGTTACCTCCTCTGTGAAGCCTTCCTGACAACCCCAGCTGGTCTTCCCAAAAAGAGACTGACACTCCTTGTTTTCCATTCCCCTGCTTTCAGGTATGACACGAGTCACATGCCATCATAGTGATGTGCTTGCTTGACTGCGTGCTTCATGTAGCATGAGATCCTTGGGAGAAGGATTTTTCTTTTTTGGTTTATTTCTTTACCTCCTGTGTCTAAACCAATAGTTGACACAAAGTAGCTGCTCAATACATGTATAATTAGATTTTGTATAAATGAGTGATTAATTATCTTGCAATAGTCTTGATTTTATTCACTTACTTGATAATTTGTAAAGAAATAACTAAATGCCTATTATGAAATAACTTTATTAGGTACTCTGATAATTGCACAGTGTAAAATATAGCCTTTATTTGTAATTTGGTTATAACCCAATTGGGAAAGACAAAGAATGTTTTATAGGAAATGTTATATAGGGAATGTTATATAAAATGATCAAAGACCAGGGCAGCATATGTTACATGTGAATCAATGGAGTCTAAGGTCAGTGTTTTCTACTGTTACTAGGAAACTTTGTTATAGCTGGCACTGGCCAGAGATTTCAAGTAGAATGTGGAAATTGGTGAGGATATTATAAGCCCTCTGCACATGAAGCCAGGGCCACACAAAAATCAAGACTCTTGTTCTCTCTCCTGAAGCTGTTCCCTCCCACCATTTCATGACCCTTTGACTTGTCTGCCTGTTTATAGCCTTGACTCATCCCTCATACTTGACACGTAGGACTGCTTTTCTGTCTCTGATCCTTCGGTTTTCCTTCCTCAACTGTAACTGATACTTGCTGGTTGATTTTGCAGCTTTCCATAGAGACCTAGGATGAATAACACACCTGGCATTTTTTTAGTTCAATCCTTTTATTGAGAAGAAATCTGAGACTCGAGATGGTCACAACTCACCTGAGATCCTCCAATTATCATTAAGGTCCTTCCCACTCTTCTACTTTGTATTCACATGGAGCATCTTTATGATATTGAAAGCAAATTAAAATATGGGTCTCTCTGAATTGAGTTTTGTTGCTTCCATAAAAGCCTGGTTGCTGACATGTTCCCTTGAAGGTAAAGTATCTATAACTTACTGCAGCAAATATGCATTAGATTTTCTTTCATATGGATTCTATTTGGTTTTGATTTTATGCTTTTCTTTTTATTACAAATGTTTAATATTATAGCACATGACCAGGAAAAGACAAATTACACTGCTTACACTGCTTCTGGGACTGATCTATTACTATTATTTCCTCCATCTTGTTCTAGGAGACTATATATTAAGGGCAGATCAACGCAAAACTTTACCAATACGGACAATTTGTAGATAAAACTGGAAAAAAAGGGATAGGGAGAAAAAAAGAAAAAAATCATAAGAATATTCCACAAAACAGTTAAATGTTAAGTAGAATTTTTTTTTAAGAAAAGGAGGCCACGCGGAACCTGAATCATGAAGGCTGCATCATGACGTGGAACCTGAGTCCCACACTGCCCATGCCTGAGGCCCAGTGGCCTTTTCTGAATCTCAGGGGGTTAATGGGGGGAAGAAGAGAAAATCCCTAAGGTCTCTTTCAGCTTCTAAACTCTAAAATGGTTTGCAGACCTGTTATACTATAGGTTTTTTTTGCTTATGTGGTGGTGTGTATTTAATTTAAAATGTTCTTACTATACAGAACTATAAAAAATAAATACTAAAAGCTTTTTGTTATTTATATACAACTACCCTCCCCCAAAATGCATACACTTACACATGCCCACACTCGCACTCACATTCAGAAGTGTAAGACACTGAACCCCTCTTATCCAAACTCACTCATGGGGTATGTTTCAGACTGGTTTTCCTAAGTATATGCACACATGCACACACACAGAAGTAACTTTCATTCTTTCTAATTTAGGCTATGATAAGTACTATATGAATGTTAATAATTAGCAGAATTAAACTCCATAGAATCTTAGCAATTATTTACAAGAAAATAACTCATTTACATTCATAATTATAATACAGTGGAAAAAAGTCAAAGGTCATTTTCATCCATATTCAAGTTGTTAGATTTACTTTATATTTTTAAACAGTCTTTCCTGCATCATTTAAATATCATTTTGTTTAATTAAAGCCAATTCGAACCTTATTTGTATTTACTGAGATGTGACAGTAGTCCTAGCTTTCCACTGTTTTGTTTTTGTTCTTGGATGAATTCTTAGTTGTTTAATGAACTTCAATATTTATATTTAGTTAAAGTTCTGCTATCTTTTATAACCAGATGAGACAACCATAGAAGATAAATTGATAATTTATTCCTCTTGCATTAGGGAAACAGTTCTTGTATTTACAATATGCTTAGCATAGCAATTCCCTTCCTAGCCTCCTAATACTTGTGTACATTTTATAGCAGAATGTGACTTTCAAATTAAAAATGATTTGTTGCAAGAATATTGACTAGAAATGCATTCTGAAAGAAGATAGCAGAGAAGATGTAATGAGATTTTTCACTACCGTTAGCTCCAGGCTATTCAATAATTTTTCTTCTTTCAAGCTAAGAGGAAGAAAGGGAATCTCAAACTGAGTGGCAGATGTTAAGTCAGGAAATGGGAAACTCCGCCTTCCCCAGAGCTTCAAGTCATCTCCATGACCTCTGTGGCCTTGTTGAAAGGCTTTCTCTGAATTGAATGACAACACAGAGGCAGTGGGTAATATTGCAAATCAGAGAATGCGGGTGTGACTTGGAAACCGTGACCCTTGCCCTGAGTGGTAGTTCAGACCCAGGTTAGGGGCGATGTGTGGAGGGTTTTGCAGTGCTGGGTGGTCTGGCAGGGTCTGAGGTCCTCCCAGCAAGAGGGGAGCTGAGACTACTCAGCACGCTCCTCCACTGGCTCCTGCTCAGCATCTCTGGTCTACCCTCCAACCCAACTTCAGTGTGTCAAAATGGACATCCAGGCGTCAGGAGTTGGGGACTCTTCAACCTAGACATTTTCTAGAGTCAGTGTAGGCAGGCAAACATAGGCCACTGCCTATGATAGAACACCATCCTACCTCCCACTTAGGCATCTGCATGGTTGGGTGGCTCAGACTTGAGCTAACATTTTACAAAAAGAAGGCACCAATTGGTACAGGCATAAATGAAAAAAAAAAAAACATTCCGAGGACATTCTGGTCCTCCCTCCCCAGCTTTACTGAGATAATGTTAACATAGAATATTGTGACAGTTTAAGGTGTAGAGTGGTCCTCCTTGTCCATGAAGGATACATTCCAAGACACCCCAGTGGATACTTGAAACCATAGATAGTACTGAATCTTATATATACTATGTTTTCTTATGCATACATAACTGTGATAAAGTTAAATTTATAAATTAGGCACAGTAAGAAATTAACAATAACTAATAATAAAAATAGAATAATTACAACAATACTGATATAAAAGTTATGTGAATGTTGTCCTACTCTCTCTCTAGTAATTTTTATATTTTTGAGTCCAAATTTATTCCTGAACCTGTGTAAACCACCCCCTAGCTTGCAGTAAATGACTTGGTGTCACTATTTTCAGGGGATCCCTTGCTGATGTCTTCATACAGGCTTGATGCTTTCTGGCACAACATGTTGCCGTCAACAGGAATGTGTTTTCTGACATGCCTTCCACCCACAAATTTAATGCCTGTTCTGTCTGAACTTATCATACACTGTAGCTGTAGCTTTTGCAGTCTGAAGTGCGACAGCAAAACTAGCATGAATGTCTTTTTTTCTTTTTCACAATTTTACAGATAAATGATTTGGAACATCAGTATATGATATTTTTCTTTTCTTTTGAAGTTAGGAACTTTTACCTTTTCACTAGAAAGCCTGTATGACTTCTCTTTGGCATACCCAAATTGCCAGCATCACTACCCTTGAGTTCTGGGGCCACTATGAAGTTAAATAAAGGTGACTTGAACACAAGCACTGTGATACCTGACAGTCATTCTCATAACTGAGAAGGCTCCAAACTGGCTAGGAGTGTATAAAGCATGGATATGCTGGGCATTCCAGGTGGACAGGGAGGAATGATGCATATCATGTTTATTACTGGAATTTCCCATTTAATATTTTTGTATTGCAATTGGCTGCAGGTAACTGAAACCACAGAGAGGGAAATCATGGATAATAGGGGCTACTATTCAATAGGAGGATTTGATATACATATATATTGAGAAATAATTACTACGAGATTAGGTAACACATCCTTTACCTTATGTATGTGTGTGTGTGGTGAAAACTTTGCAAACCTATCATCCTAGAACTTTCAAGTATATAATACAATTTGTTAAGTATACTCATCATGCTGTACATTAGATGCCCAGAATTTATTCATGTCATAACCGGAAGTTTGCTTTGTACTCTTTGATCACCTTTACCTATTCCCTGCCCACTCTGCAAACCTCACCACACATAAGTGATTTTACAATATTTGTCTGTCTTTGTTTGATGTATTTTAAGGTAGGACTTTTTATGCTGATTATTTAAGTAGAGATCAATGAAATAATAGTGTTATGATTTAAGCTTTTTAGTAGGAAGTTCAAGAAATGTTTTTGTTTTTATATAGTTTTAACAGATACCAGTTACTAAGTTTAAGCAATTATTATCTTCATTTAAATTGGTCCATTTTTTACAAACCTGTAGCTTTCCCAGTTTACCACACATCCAGCCTCTTCTCTCTCTCTCCCTGAATGCATTTATCCAATTTGAATTACCTTTTGTTCTTTCATCATTGCCTGCTAAACCAGTAAACCATGGAATGTGTGTCTTTTAGCAGCTTTCCCTGCACTTCCCTGTGTGCTTCTACCCTGGCTCCTGCTTAGCATCTCTGGTCTACCCTCCAAGCCTACCTTTGTTGTGTTGAAATGGACATCCAGGAGTCAGGAGCCCACTGCCAAGCATATGGAAATGCTATCTATCACATCAGGGCAGGTTTTTATTGCTGGTATCAGCTTTCCAGAGAGCAGGCACGGGAAAGTCATATGAGCAGTTTCTATGACAAGAAGAAAACATGGAGAAATAAGAACTACTAAAAGAATGTTTTACCCAGAGGGGCCAGCATGCATTGCCAATGAGGATGAAGAAGAGGTGGGGGAACTCCACAAAAGAAAGGGGTTAACCAGGAAGGATGAGGGAGAAAAGGAGACAGAGTTAGCAGAAATAAAATGCTTTAGGTCTCTGAACATGGCATCATGATTTTATTTGATTTGATGAGGCAAGACCATCTGCTACTAGTGGGTATCTGAAGGCATAACTCTTTATTTCACTTAATCTGTTTCAGGTGATTTTGGAGAGAGGGTGAAGTACATTCACTGCACAAGGGGATGGGATTTACTCCAGGAAGCCCACCTTAGTCGCTGACTGGCACACCTTTATTAGAATATTTGTTGTATTTGTCTCTTTCTTTGTCTGTTTGTCATTAGGAAAATAATAACTAGCATCATTTCTTGGTGTGTGTGGTTGCAGGAGAGGCACTGATGGGCTGGAAAAATAAGGGATTAGAGGCCACGGAGATGGAAGTACCAGTGGAGTAAGTATTGGTCATGAATACTTACTGGAATAAAGGCACTTCAGATTTCAAAGAGTACAATTGCTTGTGATGACAAATTCTGGGGTGTGATCAAAGCAATGTGAAGCAAGAGTGGAGCAGAGGTAAAAAAATCAGCAGGTAGAAAATCTTGAAGCCAAGGTTTTGAGATTTGTCCATGCAGAGTCATGAAAAAAATAAAGGCAAAAATTCAAACATAGAAAGATGTAAAATGAAATGTCAAAATTTTTCATACCAAATCCTCACCCCACTTTATACTGTGTTCATTTTTATACTATGTGTTAATTTTTAAAAATACTCTCATGTTGGTGATTCTGGAAGTCAGTACAGTGCTTATCATGTGCAAGGGGCTAGGGCACTGGGGTACTGGTGGTGTTATCCTTCTTGATCCAGGTGATGGTTGCAGTGAACTTGTGAAAATTCATCAAACTTTATACTAATTCTTTTTGCTCTATACTATACTTCAGTTAAAAAGCTGACTTACTGAGACTATATTTTCTTTAAAATATTTTAGACTTATGATGAAAAATATTAAGAACGATGCAACACACACGACCATATATATCCACTATCCAATTTAAAAAATAAAATATCACAAAAGCCTTGTGGTTCCTTACTTGAGTACATTTACTCCTTGCATCTTCAGGTGACTACTACCCTCATTTTGTAGTTTTTCTTTTCTATATATTTATGCTTTTATCAAATATATGTGTATCCTTAAGTGATTCATATTCTGTTTGAGTGTTCAATGGTTTCATTACATATGTAATTCTCTGCAACTTCTCTCATTGTGTTTTAATTGAGGTAAAATTCACATAACATATAATGAACCATTTTACAGAACAATTCAGTGGTATTTAGTGTTTTGACAATGTTGTGCAACAACCAGCTTCTCTAGTTTCAGACTTTTTCATCATCCCATGGAACGCCCCACACTCATTAAGGAATCACTCCCCATTTCTTCTTCCTCCTAACCCCCGGTAAAATGTGGCTACTTTTGTCTCTATGAATTTGTTTATTTTGAACATATCACATGAAAAGAATTATGCAATATATCATACAAAAAGGCCTTTGCTGACTGTCTTCTCTTACTGAGCATAAAGTTTTTAAAGTTCATCCAAGTTGCAGCATGTTCCGTACTCCATTCATTTTTTATTAAAGCCATCATAGTAGGCATGAAATTGTATCTCATTCTGGTTTTAATTTGTACTTCCTAATAGCCAGTGATGTCGAACATACTTTCATGTGCTAATTGGGCCATTTGTATATCTTTTTTGGAGAAATGTCTATTCAAGTCCTTTGCTCAATTTTTAATTGGCTTATTTTTCATTTTATTATTGAGTTGTAAATGTTCTTTATATATTCTGGATAGTAGGCTACTTATCAGATATATTATTTGCAATTATTTTCTACCATTCTATGGGTTATTTCACTTTATTGATAGTGTCCTTTCATGCACAACTGTTTTTAATTTCGATAAAGTCTGATTTTATTTCTGTGGTTTTTTTCGTGTGTGTTTTATGTCACATCTAAGAAGACTTTGTCTAACTCACAGTCATGACACTTTACTCCCATATTTTTCTTAGACATTTTATGGTTTTAGCTCTAACATTTAGGTGTATGGTCCATTTTGAATTAATTTTTATACGTGATGTGAAGAAGGAGTTCAAATTTATTTACTTGTATGTGGCTACCTGGTTATTCCAGGATCATTGTTGAAAAGGCTATTCTTCCACAGTTGAATTGTCTTGGTACCATTGTAGGCTTCAAGTGATTATCATTTTGCTATAGCTGTAGTCTTGATTACTGTAGATTTACATTAAAATTCAAAAATTTGAAATCTGGGTTATCCAACTTTTTCATCCTTTTCTAGATTGTTTTGGCTGTTCCAGGTCCCTTGGTCCCCATATGAATTTTAAGATTGGCTTGTCAATCTGAAATTTTGATATGAATTGCAAAGAAGCTATAGAACTATATGGGAAGTATTGACATCTTAACACTATTTAGTCTTCCAATACATGAACTTGAGATTTCCTTCTATTTACTTAGATCTTTGATATCTCTCAACAGTATTTTGTACTTTTTACAGTATAAGTTTTATAATTCCTTGTTAAATTTATTCCTAAGTATTTCATTCTATTTGATTCCATTATAAATGTAATTGTTCACTTAATTTCATTTTTGAATTTTTTATTGCCAGTGCATAAAAATACAGTTGACTTTTATATATTGATTTTGTGTCCACATCAGCCTCACAGTTGCCTGCAATTTTGATGAACATGTATTAGTTCTAATGCAGGGGTGTCAAGCTCATTTTCACCGGGGGCCACATCAGCCTCAGAGTTGCCTTCAAAGGGCCAAATGTAATTTAAACTCCTTAACTGTTAAGGAGTAGTTACATTTATACAATCCTAAAATGATTTTGGCCCTTTGAAGGCAATCGCGGGGTGGATGTGGCCCTTGGTGGAAATGAGTTTGACACCTCTGTTCTAATGATATTTTTAGTAGATTACTTAAGATTTTGTTTATACAATATCATGACATCTACTAATAAATATAATTTTATTTTCCTTTCCACTCCAAATGGCGTTTGTTCTATTTCCTTGTTCAATTGCCCTATTTCTACCTCTGATACAAAATTGAGTAGAAGTGGCAAGAATAAACATCCTTGACTTATTCCTGAGCTTAGGAACATTCATTGATTTATACTGTGATATTTACTATAGTCTTCCTTCTGTTTGCTTCAGTTTTAATTTGCTCTTCTTTCTACTTTCTTAAGTTGAAAACTTAGGTTAGTTATTTTAGATTTTTTGCTTTCCAATATATGCATTTAATGCTACAGATTTTCCTCTAATCACTGCTTGGCTTCATCCAACAAATTTTGATATTTGTATTTCCACTTAGTTTAAATTTTTAAAAATATTCCCTTGAAGTTTCTCTTTGACCTATGTGTTATTTAAAAATTTGTAGCTGGGGCACCAATACTTATGTCCAACAAAATAGACTTTAAAACCAAGGCTATAATAAGAGACCAAGAAGGACACTATGTAATGATAAAGGAAACAATCCAACATGAGGATATAGTCCTAGTAAACATTTATGCACCCAACATAGGAGCACCTCTATATATAAAGCAAGTCTTGATGGACATAAAGGGAAAGATCAATAGAAATACAGTCATAGTCAGGGGTTTCAACACCCCTTTAACTTCAGTAGATGGATCTTCCAGACAGAAAGTCAACAAGGAGACAGTGGCCTTAAATTACACACTAGATCAAATGGATTTAATTGATATCTTCAGAGCGTTTCAGCCCAAAGCAGCAGAACATATATCCTTTCAAGTACACATACAACATTTTCTAAGATAGACCACATGTTAGGACACAAAACAAGTCTCAATAAATTTAAGAATATTGAAATCATATCAAGCATCTTCTCTGACCACAATGCTATGAAACTAGAAATCAATCACAAGAACACTGAAAAATATGCAAAGACAGAGAAGCTAAATAACATGTTATTAAACAATGATTGGGTCAACAATGGAATCAAGGAAGAAATCAAAAGATACCTTGAAAAAATGAAAATGAGGACACAACAATCCAAAATCTGTGGGACATTGGGAAGACAATTCAAAGAGGGAAATACATAGCATTATAGGCCTACCTCAAAAAATAAGAAAAATCTAAAATAAACAATCTAACTTTACACTAAATAATTTGAAAAAACCAATAACAAAGCCCAAAGAGAGTAGAAGGAAGAAAATAGTAAAGATCAGAGAAGAAGTAAGTGAAATGGAGTCTAACAAAAGCAATATAAAAAAATCAATAAACCCAAATGTTGGTTCTTTGAAAAGATAAACAAGACTGAAAAAACTTTAATCAGCTTACCAAGAAAAAAAGAGAGAGGACCCAAATAAATAAAATCAGAGAAGTGAAGGAGGAGAAATAACAACTGACACCAAAGAAATACAAAGGATTGTAAAAAAAAATATTATGAACAACTGTATGTCAACAAACTGGACAACCTGGATGAAATGAATACATTCCTAAAAACATACAATATTCCAAAACTAAATTAGAAAGAATCAGAGAATCTGAATAGACAGATTACACCTAGTAAAATTGAAGTAGTGGTCAAAAAACTCCCCAAAAATGGAAGTCCTGGACAGGATCGTTTCACAGGCAAATTTTACCAAGCATTCTGAGAAGAACTAACACCTTTCTTTCTCAAAGTATTTTATAGGATTCAAGAGGAAGGAAGGTTCCTGAGCTCATTTTATGAGGCCAGCATTATCCTAATTCCAAAATGAGATAAAGAGACTACAAAGAAAGAAAAGTATAGGCCAATATCCCTGTTGAACATAGATGCTAAAATCCTCAACACAATTGTAGCAAACCAAATATAGCAATGCACCAAAAAAGATCATGCAATATGATCAAGTGGGATTTTTTCCAGGAATTCAAGGTTGGTATAACATTTGCAAATCAATAAATGTGACTGACCACATAAACAAGATGAAGGATTAAAAACCACATGATCATATTAAGAGATGCAGAAAAAGCATTTGATAAAATCAAGCACCCATTTATGATAAAGACTCTCAGCAAAGTGGGTTAGGAGGAACATACCTAAACATAACAAAGGCCATATATGACAAACCCACTGCCAGCATCATACTCAATGGAAAGAAATGATAAATGTTCCCTTTAAGATTGGGAACAAGACAGGGATGTCACCTTTCACCTCTCTTATTCAACATATTACTGGAAACCCTAGCCACCAATTAGACAAGAAAAAGAAAAGGCCTCCAAATTGGAAAGGAAGAAGTAAAACTGTCAATATTTGCAGATGACATGATACTGTACATAAAGAATGCCAAAGATTCCACCAAGAAGCTACTAGAACTGGTAAATGAGTTCAGCAAATAGCAGGATACAAAATTAATATCCAGAGATCAGTTGCATTTTTATGTGCCAATAATGAACTTACAGAAAGAAAAACTAATAAAACAATCTCATTTACAATTGATTCAAAAAGAGTAAAATACCTAGGAATAAATCTAACCAAGAATGTAAAAGTCCTATAATTGGAATATTATAAGACACTGAAGAAAGAAATTGAAGAAGATACAAATAAGTGGAAGCACATACTGTGTTCATGGTTAGGAAGAATTAACATTATGAAAATGTCCATGCTACCCAAAGCAATCTATAGATTCAAAGTTATTCCTATCAAGATCCAATGACATATTTCAATGAACTAGGACAAATATTTCAAAAATTCATATGGAACCACAAAAGTTCCCACATAGCAACAGTGATCCTGAGAAAGAAGAACAAAGTTAGAAGAATCATGTTACCTAATATCAAACTATACTATAAGGCCATAGTAATCAAAACAGCATGGTACTGGCATAAAAATATGTTCTTTAATTTCCAAATATTTAATTTTCTAGGTGTCTTCCTAATACTAGTGCTGTTTTCCTGTTAAATTTTATTGGGGTCTAAGAACATACTTTGTATAATTTTTATTATTTTAAATGTATTAAGATTTAGTTATAGTCTACCCAGAATATGGTGTACCTTAGTGAATATTTCATGTTCACTTGAGAAACACAGATATATGGCTGTTGTCAGGTGGAATGTTCTATAAATATCAGTTACATCAAGTTTGTTGATTGTGCTACGCAGGTTATGTATATTCTTACTGATTTTGTGCCTACTTGTTATCAATTTCAAAGAAAGGAATGTTAAAGCCTCCAGTTATAATTGTGGATTTGTCTATTTTTTCTTTCAAATACATTAGGCCTTTGCTTCACGTATCGTAAATGTCTGTTGTTAGGTATTGATACATTAAAGATTTTCCTGTTTTTTGGAATAATTGGTTCCTTTATCATTATGTAATACCTATGTTCATCCCTAATAGTCTTCCTTGTTCTGAAATCTACTTTGACAGAAATAAATGTACTATTTCAGTTTTCTTTAGATTAGTATTCACATGGTATATATTTCTCCATCTTTTTATGTTTTACTACTTTTTTAACCGAAGTCTTGTATTTAAAGTAGGTTTATTATGACACCATATAATCCACGTTTTCAATGTATCTATATGACTATATGTAGTATCAATATATTTATAGTTTTCTATGTAAACCAATACAACTGATTTATTTTTCTGACATTTTCCCCAATGATGTCAAAGTTACTTCTTCCTGAAATACATGTAATTATTCAATTATATTTAATGTAACAGAACATTTTTGTAAACACTTTCCTTGTGTCTTCTCAGATTCACAATTTTCATATCTTAAAGTCACTTACTTCAGACACATTTATTTAGCGTTGGACATTATGGGTTGAGACTCAATTATGTGGCAAAGGGACAGAAGTACCCAGGAGAATAAAACTATTGAACAGAAGAATCCTGAATTTCACAAACATTTTGTAAATCCAGACAGGATTACTTCATCATATGTGGTGATTATGTCCTAATACAGCAATTATTTGGACTGAATACAAGAGTAGAGTTTATGTGAGATCAGGTTCAACACTCTCAATTCCCAGATGAGGACTCTGAGATCAAGAGCCACATGGCTCAATTTCCAACCATCAGATCCTGCTTTCCTTGTCCTTTTGGCAGAACAAAGTAAGTTTCATCATTATATTGTTTCTGTGATTCTGTGATCCATCCCAGCAGCTACTTAGATTAATGCTTGTAAGTGGCCATGAGCAGGGAAGAGAAACTGCTTTTCGTGCTAGGGCCTGGGGGGGTGGATGTTATAGTAAGTAAGGTGTCTCAACCTTGGGATGTGCTCCATCTGTCTAAGCTCTTTTTAAGTTCTCAACATCCTTGTGTTAGGCTTCAGATCTCATCATTTTTACTCTTGAATTAAAATTTCCAAATTGTATTTGCCAATTCCTAGGTAGATCACATTTTGTAAAACTAGCATTCCCTTTATTTGTGGGTACCTTACCTTCCAGCTAAGAGATTTACCATAAAATGACTACAACTTAGCGATGAACAACAGACATTTCAGACTGCCTTCTCTAGGCGAAGTTATTAACAAATGCCTCAGAACTTCAGCGTTAGTTTGATTTGGTTTAAAAAATCCAAAATGTGAAAAAGTGAAGATTGGATTGTACAAAGCTCAAATGTCTTCCTAACTATATTTTAAGCTTCAAAATAAGAACTCTTCTAAGACTATACCTTCAGGGATCATTTTTATATTTCGTTAAAATAAGAACTATTCTTTGGATATTTTAAATTTCTTATTCTAATCACACACAATGCCTATAAATAAAAATGTCTTAATTTAGAGAAGACAATCACCAAATATTTGTAGCATTTTTCTTTTCCAATGTTTGAATTGTCAGTTTTATTTCAAGGTGGTTCTTAGTTTACCTAGACAGACTTGTCAGCTGTGCTATTACAGTGACTCCTCACAGTGCACGTAGAATGACAGTGTTAGTATGTCTTTCCATTATTGCAGAAACTCTATTTTTTAAAGTGCCTTTAGTAGGATTCTGGGAATTCACTGTAGGTTAACAGTGGAGCTCCCACCATTTAGAATTCTTTTTTCCTAATGAAAGGAGGCTGAACCCTTGAACTCTGTCAGAGACTTAGGCATGTTCCCTGGGCTTGATTTTTATCCTCAGAAAATGGAGGTCAGATACATGTCAAGAATAAAGGTAGGGTCAGATTAGAGCACTTAAAGACTTTGCACATGTCCAGATGACATTAATACGTTGACCATAGTGTCTGGAACCTGCTAGGCACTTAGTGAGTGACTGAATGAACAAACAAATGAATGAGTGAGTAAATAGTGAGTAAAAATGACAGCAAATATGCAAGGAAGCAATTAATTATACTCATGGTAAAATGTCTTCCTTTTAATGTGTTTGCCTGGGCTAAATAGAGAGTGTTATTTAAAAAAAATGTAACATTTTCCCAATGTGCTTCCTTTCCAAAGGACTAAGGCCATATAATTTGCTAATGCATTTTCATTAAAAAGTTATTATTGGAGATGCTATTTAGGATTATAAGGATTTCATCATCTTATAAATATTGGCTTTGGTTTTGACCACTCTACCTGATGATATACCTATGTACCTTATAGTCACTTTGTACCCTCATTTATATAGTTTTGATAAACATGTAAAACAACGGAAGGGGAAAATCATGTCTGTGTTCTATGTTTGTAATTACAACTGTAGTGAGTTTACCAGCTCAGGAGTGCCTAACATAACATTTTCTTTATATACTTGATTTCTGGCTCTGAGCTGCTTTTCTATGAGATTGGCAGAAAAGAGAAGGCAATGCCAGGTCTGTGCTGGGATCCCTCCCACACAGTCACTTTCTGAGGTCATACTGAGTTTCTGGGGACTTACACAGTCCTCTAATTTGCTGGTGAGGGTGCAACTTCTTTTATTTCAGTCACTTGGAACGCCCAGGATGCTGCCGAGATGTCTCTTATCTGCTCCTATTGTCTCATCAGGTCCAGATAGCACCCTGGCTTATGCTTGGAGCACAGAAATTGTTTGGTAAGGTTGCTTACAGTTCCACTTTCCAAAGTGTGCACCCTGCTCCCTTCCCCTCAGTGGTCTTCTGTGGGATTTAGCCACCACCCTGGTGACCTTGTTGGGGTGTATTTCTCTCTCTCATCCCAGCTTTCTATATATTATCCTTCACTTCTCCTGCTACTCCTCCACCTCCAGAAAGATGTCTTTCTAGCAGAGGTTAAGATCCTTCTTTAGATTTTCCCCCAGGACACTTGGTCTGTGGCTTTTAGTGAAAGAGATGTGAGAAATATTTACAGGGAGAGTTAATGTTCTGTTCTGCTTACTGATCTGCCTTACAAACAATGCAATACTTGAAAGAGAGAAGGAAAAGAGACACTGATAAAGAAGGGAAAAACCTTCAAATAAACAAAAAAAAAACAAAATTGAAAAATCCATAGATAAGTATCTCAAAATAACAACCCAATCAGATAGACTGAGCACATAGATGTGAATGGAAGCTAATGTTATGGAGTATTTCCTACATTCCAGGCACTCTGCTTGATTCCTTCAAATAAGTACCTCATTTCATCACTACAAGACTTAATGGATGTGCTTATCTCCTTTTTACAAGCAAGAAACAGGGTTACAGAGATTAAATAACCTGTTCAATATTAAATTTGAAGTCAGGTTGTTAAATTGCTAAATTCCATACTTTATTTACTTTGTCTCACTTCACAACCCTACGAAAATAATGATCATTGAAAGCTAGTTAAAAAATCAGAAATATGGAAAGCAGCTATTTAAAATTATATTAGATCAGCTAAAATCTATATGGGAACATTTGGACTGAGAACTAGGATCTGAAAATTATGGTATAGACATCAGGGGCCTCACCTCTCTCAGAACACACAGCAAAGTTGCTCCACCCAAATATCCCTCAACTGGAAAACTGAGAAACAAGCACTTTTGCATTACAGTGGGACACTATACTCAGTAATAAAAGGAAATGAATTACTGATACACTCAACAACATGGATGAAATGTAAATACCCAATGATAAATGAAGAGAACCATACTTAAAAACCATAGTATGTGATTCCATTTATATGAGACTCCGGAAAAGACTAATCATAGGGTCTGTTTGACATTTTGGCTGAGGTGGTGGTCACATGACTGTGTGTGCTTGCAGAACTGTATGCTAAATGTGCAAATCATACTGTATGTAAATTATACCTTAATTTTTTTAATGAGGGAAAGCACAAAGTTGTTTAGAATTATGTGCTTCATTAACCTAATTAGAAATGCACTAACTTATGATTTTTAGACAAAAATGTAAAAAAAAAGTTAGCTCAGTTCCTTAATACCCAACTTCCTTTTGTACACTATATATAACCCCCGAGGCCATTGGGGTTGTCAGATACCATTTTTCCTTCACTAAGTGACCATTCCAAAATTAAGATGCTTCTTACAACCAATGATAGAGAAAATTGCCAGCTGCGTGGAGATCAATATGTTTTGATGTAGTTATTATCTGAAAATGTATAAAATATATAAAATTAACCATTGAGTAATTAATGTTGAACTTCAATTAAACTTACATGTGTTGATCATTGCTTCAAAAGCTCTCAGGTTATTTTTCACACAGAGGTTTGATTGACCCCTGGCAAGCAATTCAATTTAAGGTAGAAAAAATCATCAAATCCTGCATAAACAAGATGTTTCAAAGTCAGGAGATTTAGGAAATCGTCAGCTTAAGGATTTGAATAATCATTACTCAAGCATTGAATATCTACCCTTGAGAAGACAGTATAAGCCCTTGACTCTTCCTGCCACTGAGAAGTCTCTGGACTCCCTTGGTTTCTGGGGTTTTTCTAGAGGCAATTGGGTCATGGGTGAGAAGAAAACAGCCAGCTTGGTTTATTTACACTGGGAAAGGCAGAGGGTTTCTTATGGAAAAGAGAAAGAGAATCAGTGTGCAGGAAGGAAAATAAGAGAGGAGAACAGCCAATAGAAGATGGGCTCTCCACAGAGTTTTAGGGAGCTGTTTTGTTTTTCTTCTGTTCGGTGGAGAGCAGGCTGGGTGGAATGACTGAGAAAGATGGAGAAATAGTATTTAAATGTGTTTTTCTATGTGATATAAATAAACTCTTTTTCTGGCATTTTCAAAAGATTGCACTAAAGATATAAATTGCTTTTTGATTATTCCTGGACATTAAGATTGGTTTTTCCCTTGAAGGTGACACCATGCCAAGATGGGCCTTGAACAAACTCAACTCTTATGGCTAACATATCTGTCAAAAGCTTCAGGCTGACTTTCAAGAAAAGCTGTTTAACTTTCAGTGATATGTAATTTAATGAAGGAAAAATATGAAACTATTAATTTAACCAAATAAGGAATGCAGAAGAAATGCTATTTTTCAATATTCCTCAGAATTATACTGTCTATCTTCAAGAGTTAAAAAAAACCAAAATGCTGAGCATGGGTATAAGAAACAGCTTGTCACTGATGCCAGGCATATCTGTCAAGAGAGAGAAAGAATCCAAAGATTCTCTAAGAACAAATCTTGGATGCAAACTTTGCTCATTACACTGAAAAAGAAAGTTAGTCTATAATTATATGGATACATGAATGCTTTTGTCGGTTATTAAAGGTGTATACTTGTACAATTAATTCGTGGGCCTTTTTTCTCCTGAAAAGCTACTATTAAATTTATGATGTATTATACACTTATGGCATCTTAGAATTGTATCTAAATATTCCGAAAATAATTTTCCAATTACCAAATTCTTCTTCCAAAAGATTCACCAAGATATTTGACTGGTGTATTTCTTTTGGTCCCACTGCTATTTTCCAATAATGTTCTCATGATCTCCAAACATCCTGAACTCTTCCAATTTTATATTTGACACAGAACCCCTATATGATGCAATACACACACAATTCCTTTCAACTGTTTACCTCAGTTTTACATGCTTTACTGGATGTGTGGATGGGGGAGGAGCGCTGGTAAGGGAGCAGATAGTGGAGAAAGAGATGGAGGAAAAAGAGGAAGAACCAAAAAATTCTGACCGGTGTGCTCTGCTTTCCCCAGAGTATGGTCCTGAACACCGGCCCTCAAGCAGGGCATGTGTGAGACAGGAAGTTTCACAATAAAGTAACTACACCTGTTGGTTCTTCCTTTTTTGTCCACACCAGCAGGGTCGGAAGGCCTTGTGGCCTGCAGCTTCAGGTCTTGCTTTCTTCTCTACCTCTAAGGTTTTTGAAGGATCCATAACTGGTCACAGAGAAAGACCTCCTCCAAAATTTGGACATGTCTGTCTCCTGCCTCAGTGTCTGCTGACATTTCAATTTTCAGTTATGGGTGTGGGCTTTTTTGAACGTGCTCAACTGCCTTGCGGAATTCTCTTTCGCAGGAAGAATGTCACTAAGTTGTGAGTATACTTGGTTTATAGATGCCTTTGACTTGTTCCTTGCACTGTTGCTGATCAGACTCATTCATATCTGAAGGAAGCAATCATGATTAAAATAGCTCAATAATTTAAACCATGTATCACTTTTCCTGAACTCTTGTCTCTGTTTCCTTGAATATTAACAATTCAGCAGCATTTAATTACTTGTAAATAAACAGAGTTTCATTATTTCAATGCAGGAAAATCAAAACCAAAGCAAGAATTCAAAACCTGACTTCTAGGTAAGTCAAGTGTGGATGCTGGAATGGGAAGATTCCAGCGTTTGTTTATCGTTTACTGTGGCCAGGCATTGTTTTGGGCGGTGGGTTTACAACTGGTGCAGAGCAATGGAGTCTTGGTTTAAATGCCACGCATGTTCTGGTGTAGGAATAATGCATGGCCACAGTCAGACAGTGCTTTATTCAGAGCATGCTTCCCTCAAAACTTCTCTGAGCTCATTTCCTGAGGAATTTCATTCATTACCTCCCATCAGTTGCTCATTATTTTACTTTATAAATGAATTGGCTAAGTGACATACATTATAGCTACATAATATTTTTAAACCTCCTGAACCTTAGCTCTGGTAAACATAAGCATTTGCCTTGAGCAGAGGAAGTCGCAACAGTAAGCTGAAGTCGTTACAGCAACAGTGAGAACACTTTGATATTCAGGAAGTATGTTTTTTCAAGAGTAAATGATACAATTAATGCTTGATACTGTATTGTTTACAGATTTCCTTGTGACTCATAGCTCTTCACATCTCAGTCCCAAACAGATGGAAGGGTGATTCTATAAGGCTTAAACAATAATTCAAAACGGAGCTGCTTTTAAAAATCTTGACAGGCTTTAACACATGATAGATTTATACATCTTATTTATTGTAGCAAAACTTCAAAATTTGCATATAAAAAATAAAACTTTTCCCATTTCTTCAGAGGACAGATAAACTATGTCCATCTAGTTGCTTTCGCACACACCCAGGAAAGCTGCAGAATAGTAGATGAACATAGCCCGCGTGGATAATGGAGCCAAGAGGGCTGGATTCAGAGCCGGGCTGGATTTGAGTCCTGGCTCTGCTGGTTATAGATGGGTGACCTTGGGCAAGTACTTCTCTTCACACTTCCTTAGTATTCCCATCTGTAAAATGGAGATAGTGAAATACCTACTTGGTGGAGTTGTGAGGACTAAAGTAGTTTATATACATTACATAAAGGGTTTTGCCCAGAGAACACATTACATAAATGCTTGTTTTTTTATGTCTGGTTCAGGTATTTGCATTTGAGAAACATTTAGTTTCAGGAAGATAAGGACATTATTTTCTTAAAATTCTCTACAGAACAAAGAAACTGAATATATAGAATACCTATTTTTATCTAGATTTTCTTCCCAGAGCATGGTCAAAATTATTTATAGTGCCTCCAGTGCTCCTATTAGTTCTGGCTCGAAGCATGGCATTGTGGGAGGAACAAGGCCTTCCGAGTTAAGCAAACAGTTCATTCACATCTAAGCTCTGCCACAGTCAGTGGCTGAGCTACTTCTATCACCTGAAAATGGTGGCAATGACCTTATGGCAACAGCCATACTTACCTTTTATGGCTGTTGTGAGACTAAATGGGCTGTATGCACTAAGCACATTCTAAAGATCAACAAATGTTGGTTCCCATCTGCGTGAATAGCTTTACACCATTCCTTGAGTAACAGAAGGCAGACTTCTGACCCCAATAGGCCTGCCCTGCTCCTCACAATCCCACCTCACCCCCTGAAAACCTCACAAATTGCTCTAAACACATGGCCAATTCAAGCAGATGTCATACAGTTGATTGATATGGAAAGCTTTCTTCAAGTAGAAACAATGAGTTGAGTTTGGCCAATCAGCACCTGTTTCAATAAGAAAAATGAGATGAGATTTACAGAGGGAATGAGCAGGAGCTAAAGAGCCACAGTTTGAGGTGGTCAGTCCCACAAATATTTGTCATCACGAAGAAGCAGAATCTATAAGTTGGCACAAACTGCAAGACAGCAAGAGAATTAAGCAAAGGGAGGGTGAGACGTGTGGGTGCCACATGAGGACCCAGAAAAACGAAGCCCAAAGAGCCAAGTCATCCTGACCGCAGAGACCCCATCAACTCCTGATGCTGCGGGGTCCCTAGAGCTGCCATCGATATGAATTCCCAACTAGTTCATCTTCCCGAGGCTGATCGTCCACACTTCCTGTTCTTCCCATGAGGCTAGGCATTTTATCTTTCTATGGGTTTCCAAGGAGGCCCGGCCTGATGGTGGAGGTTCTTATTCTACCCATTTCTACTTCCTCTCTTAGGATGAACTCCTATTTTACTTGGGCTCTTTTAAGTAAGTCCCTGTTCCTCTCTCCTCCCAAATTAATACTATCTTCAACATTCTTATCTCTTCATGCCTCAGTTTTATTATTATTATTATGTGCCTGATACCAAGGGCAAATGTGGAGTCCCATATTTGCTGTGGAAATGGCCTGTTTAATTCCAGTTTGCAGCTTGGATAGGCTTTTTGGTATAGAGGCTGGTAGAAATTGGCTTTCTAAGCTTGAGTTTTAGGTGTCAGACACCTGTAGTCACTAACTCGCTGTCCTCACATCCTTCAATTTTTGTGTCCTTAGGGGGCAGTGGATAGAGAGGTTAATAGCATGGCTCCGATGTCAGATTACTTGGCTTTAATTTCTGCCTCTACTGCTTACCAAATTGAGCAACATTCTTATCTCTTCATGCCTCAGTTTTATTATTATCATTATTATTATTAATGCTTGCAGATTATTGCTAGATATTATATCAATCTGCTACCAAAACACCCATTTATTTTATTGTTCATTTCCTATATTCCTCTTATTCGACTCACAGGTCCTTGAGACCAAATGGGAAATATTTTTCATTTCTATTACTTAACATATAATAGATGCTCAATAAATTTTATTTCTTTTTCTAAAGCAAACCTTTTATAAAACTTTCATCCTGCTAAGTTTTGTTTTCTGAATCCTATAGAGATTTCTAAATCTTTCTTTAATTCTTCTTCCACATATGGACTTAAAATTGTAGTACACATTCTGCTTGCTCTAATTATGCATTTATTTTATTAATTGATCTGTTATTTAATTAGCTTCAGCTGAAATACTTTCAGGATCTTTAAAGCACACCTTTGTTTAACAGGTTTGCCCCTTTCTTTTGACATACTTTTTTGCCCTATTTTTGCTCTAAAGTATTTATTGTGCTTATAATTCTGAGTGTCCTTCTGTCTAAGTCTATCTGCTTCTACAATTTAGCAAGGTCATTTTGAATTCTAATCCCACTCTTTCTCCAGGTGACTACATCAGCTAAATCAATGAGTCTCCTATTTCTTCAAACAAGCCATTAATGACATTTAAAACATAGAGTTTCTACCTGCTTTACAGATCTAGGGTGTTATTCTCCAAAGCTCTAAGACCATGAGGGTACAATTGTTTGGTAGAAGATATTTTTATGTAGCAAAACTTCTGGCTGTGAGAACAAATGGTTCAATAAATCTTTGTTTAATTGCGCAGTACCCTATAACCCAACATTTCAGTTTATTAAATCAAGAGTTAACCTCATGAATTTGTTTTAGTTTTTTAAAAGTCCACCTGAGCCTGCCCCACATCTGAGTTTATCCTGTAGATACAGAGTGTCCTATATGTTGGTGTAAAAAAATTGGCAAACTGGCAATTAGGCATATATCCCAAGTTTAGTGCAATGTGAATGAGTAATTCTTATAGGCTGGATAAGAAAAGTTTATATAGATTTTCAGCAATAATTGGTAGAATCTTGATTTTGATTAGGCAGAACTCTCATGGTAAGGTACGCTACTCTAAAGAAAAAGATGAACCAACAGATCAAAATCTTTGTTTCATTTAATGGAAGTAATAAATTTAAACAATGTGTTTGTAGATGAAAGGAAATCATTCTTGTTTTTTGTCTTGGAAAATTTACATTCTTATTATGAAATTGGGATAGCTTCTTGAATAAAGTTGTGCTCCAAAACACTTTGCCATGTTTAAAGATGTGCTCACTTTTCTTGGTGTTTACCCAGGCAGTTCATGCCACTTCTTAGGTCACAGAAAGTGACCTGAGCTCTTTCCCAATGGCGGACAAAGGTTCCTATCAAGTCCTCAGGAGAATGCCATTTCAGCAAACAGACCTACAGCACTTAGTTTACGTGATTATCTCCTAGAACCTTAGAATCATGACACAGGTAAAGATTTACAGTCATAGTTACAATTTAGGCTCAATTTTTGTGGACTAATTTGCTTCATTGAAAACAAGTATTTTATGGAGATACGAAGGCTTTTGTAAGCAAAGAAAGAAAGGTCTCCAGGGGGCTTTCAGCCTGATGTTTTGTTTTGCCCAACTGGGGCTTTTCCTTAGGCTGTAAATTCCCGCCTTCTAATGTCAGATCCGCCTTTGCAGAGCTTTAGGCAGTTCTGGAATTACTCAGCAAAGGGGCTCCGACAATTCCCTGCTCTGTTCTTAGGTCATAGAGCTGATTTATGGCTGGAGGAGGTTCTCTAAACAGTAGACGAAATTGGTGAAATGTTATCCATTTATTAAAGTGTGTTTGGAAGTTCCTCCTGCTGATCAGTGGGAGTTGTCTTAAAACAGAAAGAAATCAGCCCTGGATGCATTGACTTACTGTCATTTTGTGAATTTTGTTGCAGGAAAATCAAAGTCACCCATATAGAGATTGTTTAAAGCAGTCTCTGAAGAGAAGACTGAAGGTATTATGGCAAACTTGAAATCTGCTATTGCAGGTTGATAGCATAAAAGCAGTTTCAGAAATGGCTGCTCTTATTAATGCAAACTCACAAATTCAGTATTTCTTCAAACAACATTTATTGAATGTCCTTTCTGTTCAGGTACATCTCTGGGTATTATGGATACAGCAGAGGATAAAGCAAACTCTGCCTTTTGTAACTTACTGAGGACAGACATTAAATAATGACAAATAAATATATAGCAAAGTGTTGTTACTGCACAGGGTCCTGGCCCTGAGCGGGTCTACCTAGGGCCAGCTGTAGTATGTGGGTTCTTGACTTTGTGTAGGAAAGATTTCACAACACGAGTCAGATGACTATGAAGATACATTTATTAAAGCTGATAGACAGTGAAACAAGGAAGGGCTTAGCATAGAAGAAGCAACAGGAGAGCCTGGGCGGGGCTGCCTTCGCTCTCTGGGAAGTCAGGGAAAAGGGGCTTTGGGGACAGGTTCAGGGGATTCACCTGGGACTAGCTGCCTCTGCCCCCTGCCTTAGAGTTCAGGAGACAGAGATGTGTGCCCCTGGGAAAGAAGAGGGGGAAGGAGAGATGAAAGGGAATGGCAGGGGCTGCTCCCCAGAGGGAGGGTGCAAGCTCTGGGCTCTTTGTCTTGAGGCTTTTCTTTCTCTCTTGCGGGGGTGGGGGGAGGGCTTAGGGGAGGTCTCAGGGGATGATTTTAGTAGAATATTCATCAGGTCTCACTGATTGGTCGATGACAGGGAAGTGGATCTTTAGTCATTGCAGTTGGTCCTGGCTTCGCCCACCTGGTTTTGCTGCTTTTCTGGGCCTGGAGCTGAAACACAACTGAGAACTAGATGTTATCTCCAGGGAGGAAAGGCCAGGGGAGGAGCGGTTACCCTGGGGTCTGGGAGCAGGTCCTTGTTTTCCCATTTTTGCCCCCTGCCAGGCACCTGGGGCTTTCCTTTCTGTGACCATCAGCACCTGGCTGTAAACATTGTATTCAGCTATCTGTCTGTTTCCCTATCTCACTTGCCAAGGAGTTTTCCTAGCTTCTTATTATGCTATCTCAATATTGGGGTCTATAAAGAAAAATGCAGCATAGAAGGAGTATAGAGCATTGGGAATTGTAGTCATTTTAGGTATTGTAACCAAAAGCAGGTCCAGCTGCCTGCCACTACAAAAGCCAACACTCAAGATGCACGTGCTGATGTAAAGAAAGTGGTTGGCATCTGAAAGATGGGGGACTTATGTCACAAAGCCCATCTTCTGGGAAGATGGAGGAGTCATGTCTCAAAGTCCATCTCCACATCTCAGTGGAGGGAGAGGTTTTTATAAGGAGGGAGAGGCGAACAGAACAGAAATATGAAGGAAAGGCGTTGAAAAGTTCTCTACGTGCAGATGAGCTCATTCCATTCCGATAAGGACAGTGATGGTCAGTGTGCACCGTCCTGGCTTCACGTCATCCTGACTCCACGGTTAAAGGTCAGGAAGTTTCCTGGAACTGGGATGCCTGAAGGTTGGAGTCTGTATCTTTTGAGGTTAGTTCCTAGAATTCTTATACAAACACGCTGTTTATCTACAAGCTACATATCTACAAGTTTCAGAGTCAGCTCTTACAGAAACAATGTCAAAAGAATGGTGGGGTGGATTACAATTTCCCATAGTCACAATTTTCCATGGCCACAGTATGTGTAAGTTTTCTACTTCTGCTTTAACAAATTACCACAACTTTAGTGGTTTAAAATAACATGTTTATTATCTCACAGCTCTGTAGATTAGAGGTCATATTGTCTTTAAATCAAAGCATCACAGACTCTAGGGGAGAATTCTTTTCATTGCCGTTTCCAGATTCCAGAAGCTTATTATGCTCCTTGGCTTAGAGTTCTCCTTCATCCATCTTCAAAGCCAGCAACAGCACATCTCTCTGGCCCTTCCTTTGTTGTCACATCTCTTTCTGACCACAATCAGGAAAGGTTTTCCTGTTTTAAGAGCTCACATGATTAGATTGAAGACACCCAGATAGTTCAGGACAATTTCTTCATTTTAAGGTCAGTTAATTAGCAACTCTAATTCTAAAATCCATCTGCAACATTAATTGCCACAGTAGAAAAATACATTCACATCTATTTAGATGCTCTCAGATTTGGTTAGTGGGAACCTGTTCAAGCCAGGTCCTGTGTCCTTCTGGCATGTCCCCACCATAACTTGAACACATTCTTACTTCTGGCAGAATAAGATGCTCCAGGCCCATTCTCTACTTTCCTGGCCTCAGCCCAAGGATCTACCAGCCATTTCCTCAAGAATTCCTGGTTCCCTTTAGTGAAAAATTGGTAAGTAGCTGCTGGCTGTGCTGATTGTTTCTGAGATCTGTATAGATTTTGAAGGTACAGCCTGAAGGTAAAAGTGAAAAACGGGAATCAAGGATGACCTGGAGGTTTCTGACCTGAGCTGATGGGAGGATGGAGTTACCAAAAACTGAGATGGGGAAGCCTGAGGTGGAGTAGGTTTGGAGGGAAGATCCAGTATTCAGTTTGGCCATGCTAAGCTGAGATGCCTACTAGATATTCTACTGGAGATAGCAAGTAGGCAGTTAGATATCTGGGCCTATAGTTCTGGGAGAACCCTGAAATGGGTATAACATTTTGGAGTCATCAGTGTATAGATGATATTTAAGTTCATGAGAAGGGATGAAATCATCAAAGGAATAAATGTAAACAGTAAAGAGAAGACACCCAAGGTCTGCCCCCGGAGTACACCAGCCAGCCTAAGAGGTCAGGGAGAAGAGGGAAAAACAACAAAGGAGGCTCAGAAGGCGTGACCCCCAAGGAAAGGGGAAAAGCCGATGAACATGTATTTCAGAAGGCAAGTGAAAAAATGTATCAAGGAGGAGAGAGGTGAGCTACATGTCAAATGCTGCTGCTAAGTCAAGACAGGTGAGGACTGAGAATTGGCCATTACTGGGCAGGTGGGGACAGTTAGCCTCATTGGAGTGAGTTTAAATGAGAACAGGTAATGTGAAATTAAACAGTACAAGCACAGACAAATTATTGTACGGGGCCTACTGCAAAACAGAGCTAAGGGATGGGGTCAGGACTTCTGGAGAACTGAGGTCACAGGGAGGGTTTTTTTGTTTGTTTTTAATAAAATGGAAGAAATGCTAGCCTGTTTGTGTGCTAGTAGAAGTGATGAATTGAGTAGGGAGTGGAAAAATTGATAAATGGCAGCAGGTAAGATGGGTAGGATCTGTTTCTTTGACATTTCCAGCTTCGAGAAGCTATACATGTTCTGGATCCTTTCTTCCATTTTCAAAACCAGTAAGAGGTGAGTGAGTCTTCTTCACATCTCTCTGACAGTTCTTCCCATCATATTCTCTCTCTCATTGCAGCAGAAAAGATTCTCCAATTTTAAAGGTTCATATGATTGGACTGAACCCATCCAGATAATTTAGAACAATTTCCTCAACCCAAGGTATTTAACCTTGATCACATATGCAAAATCCTTTTTGTTGTAGAAAGTAACATACAGGTTCTGAAGATTAGAACTTGGATATTTTGCAAGGGTCATTATTCTACTAACCACAACATCCAAGACGTACCAAAATACTTAAAATACATGGGGTTTTTTTTTAGCTAATTTTGTTTATTCTTTTAACCTCCTTAACTCATTCTTTAATTATGGAGACTGGGGTAACTTTTGTGAGTTCTCATTAGTTCTAGATGAGTAGGGCTTAATTCTTTGTGCCCCTGTACGGCGGCTTCATGGATCTGTTATTTACTGATGTTAATTAGCTCTGCATTCACTCACCTCTCAGTGGAAGAGGAGAGGGATACTAGTAACCTGTTTTCCAGGTTTCTTTGCATCTAGCTTGTAGTTAAGTCCCACAGTAGAAGCCAGTGAGAGATTAGACAGCAGGAAGATGGAAGCAGCCATGGTAGTTCTCCCTTTCTGTTTCTGCACCGTGGGATGGTTTCCCAAAGTCTATAGTTTCAGCAGCCCTGGGCAGCCCCCACCATGGTTCTAGCTTCACCTGAATGCCTGGCTTCTGGATTTTAGTACAACAACTTCTTCTCTTGGGGTGCTTGTGGCTTCCAGCTATTGCTAATCTCAGGGTTGCCTCCATTCCCTATTTGGTTTCTTAGTTTTCCATCACTGAATAATCCATTCACTGTATTAAATCTCCTATATTTAAAATATCTATGGTAGATAATGTTTTCCAGACTCAACTTTCACTGGTAGAATGGAAAATAAAATGATGCTAATTTCAATTTTGCATTCACACATATAATCTTCCTTACCAATCTGAAAGGGACTCTTACTTGAAAAAATAAAAATTTTGACAAAGTACATGCTATCTTTATAGAGGTATATTTAAGAAAATTAGTACCCACAAGGAATTTCTGACATAAAATATGTGGCTTGATGTTTACTTACAGAGACTGATGTCATAGGGTAAATTCTACTGGTACCTGAGAAGGAACTTCCAGGAAACTAATCTGAACTTCTAGGGATGACACTGCTGAATGGTGAGCTGGGCTGTGTTCATGCAGCAGAGGACAGGACCATGTCTCACTGCCTGTGCCAGTCAAAGACACTCAATTTTGGCTTCTTTGAGGCTCAAAGGACAGGATAAAGAGAATTCAATATGTCTAAGAAGTGCCTTCCTCTAATGAAGGAGAGGGAAAACTAGGTCAAGAATGCATTTTGGGCTGGTGTGTGGCTGGGTACCACTCATTTCTTCTTTGAAAAAATATACTCAGTAGAAAACGGATGAAGGGAAGCCTGCTCTCCTTTGAATAGTAAGGCTATTAACAAGAAAAAAGATTAAAACATAATTTGCATACATGATTATTAGGATGGAAAAGGATGACTCTAACTGCAGTTCTTGACACAACTTTGTGGCTTTCTGTGGTTGAGATAATGTACATAAAGCAGAGACCCCACCATCTGACTAATTAACTCGGCAGCAGGGAGGGAATGGATGAAAGGATAATTAATAGGTCAGAGACCCAATGCTGTGTTATGATTATTTGAATAATATTATGATAATTTGAGTAACATACAAGAGTTTGTGAAAATTGGTTGCTGGCTAGGACTCCAGCTGACAAAACATTTGAATCATGCTCATTTTGTACCTCCTGGGTAGCCTTCCTTCCTTCCTGAAAGCACTAAGCATATGTTTGAGTATAGGGGGTATGGTTGGGGGGCAGAAAGAAATGGGTGGGAAATGACTGTTAAAAATACAGTTTTAAATGTCCATGGTGGAATTATACAGTTTTAAATGTCCACAGCAGAGTTCCTCCATTTTGATTCACATTGAAGTGACCTTAACTGGTGAGCCCAGTTGCAGGCAGAGATAATAGACACCAAAGTGTTTAAGTTTGCAGCCACTATTCAGTGAAATGAAAAACCCACTGATTATTTCCTGTTTAAAACAATGAATTACTTAATTAGATAAGGTCTATGGTTGATGGATTTCCAATGTTATTTAGAAAAACAAAGCTAAAAGATCATTTTTATTTTAAACAAGTAGGGGTTTTAAACCAAGACATTTATTTAGAATGTTTTTTAAAACCCTGAATGTTGATGAGTCCTACACAAAAATTTGTTTTGAAAGTCTTGTAGATTATTAACTGATGTAGCAGTATTTATAATATTCTTACACTTGACATCCGTGTGGCCCCAAATCATTTATCATTTCAGTGGCTTATTTTCCCCTTTAGTTCCTTTTACTGAGAAGATGGACTTTACTGTCAACATCCAAGCAGCGATCTACAACATGGTCTGAGGGTGTTTAGGGCAACTAATAAAAAGGCCAACCTGTTTCTGCTGCGTGAGTTTATTTCCTGCAGGAGTTCTGTGAGTTTTATTACTTGTATGAAAAGAGTAGCTTCCTTCGACCTTCCCATTAACCCTGGGAACAATTTTGTCCCCCTAGGGAACACTTTGCAGTATCTGGGGACAGTTTTGATTGTCAGGACTTGGGGAGCTACTAGTATCTAGAGGGCAGAGACTAGGGGTTATGTTAAACATCCTACAATGCACAGGACAGCCCCCACTGCAAAGAACTATTTAAGCACAAATGCCAATAGTGGTGAGGTTGATAAATTACCTTAATCCAAGTGTGGTCTATGGTGAATGCAAGAATGCAAATGATGCTGCCTTGTTAAATTGAAGATGCTCCTTAAATTTACTGTAAGCCTTTGTTCTCAGCTTCTAAGATTATGTATCTGAAGATAGGGGAAATCAGGCACTCCATTGCATATGACTAAATGACTAATTGTTTATGCTATCCTTTTAGGTATAAATGTTATATAGCTTCATTTTGGTTATTAAGCATTTACATTAATGAATGAATAAGTGCAAGTAATCCTCAGTTCCAAGAAGTATATATGAACCTAGGTCAAAGATGAAACTAGGAGATAGAAAGAGTATATTTTTCTGAAGAGCTGTTCAGATAAGCAGTGGTCTTAGGGAAGCTGTAAGGCTGTTGACAAAGGTGTCCCGCTGCACCCTGATGTAACAGAGCTATGAGTACAAGGAGGCTGGGCGTGACTTCGGAACAAAGCTGGGCACAGTGTCTCTAAGGATACAGTCTAAATGTCTACCTTCTCAGGGTTGCAACTTCATTTATTCTCACCAGCTATTTTAAAGAGTTTTCATTAAAGATTTAGTTGAGAGTGTGCCACATATGAATTATTATGACTGGTAGGTGAATTAAAGGGACACTTTTACTCCTGAAATAGAACAATGAACAAGGACTCCAGGTTCTGGGGGGTTAGTATTGATAATAAAGAATATGCTAGTTGGTATTTAAGAATGCTTATCATAAAATCTGATTAAGAATTTGATTTGTATTTTGGAAGTAGTGATAAAGCTTTCAACTAGTTTAGAATTTCAGTTTTCTAGCTTAAGTATTCTTTCCTTTATTTCACTTCCTAAAGAAAACTTTATTAATATTTAGTTTGCCAAGCAGCCCATAAAAGCACCTGTATCCACCCCCCAATTTCTGTAAATAAATAGAAAATACAGAAAGTGGAAGAATTGTCATTGTTATGTAGATAATGACTATATAGATTAAGAAATTACACATATTTTATAATCAGAATGTAATTCTCAAAATACAAACCTATTTACTTATATATTACTATGTAACACTTGAACTACAAATGTATGTAGTTAGGTGGGTACCTTTGAGAAACCACAGGAGTTGGTCAGATGCAGAAACTTCCATCAATTATATGTAGTGAGAATGTGGTGAAAAGATACATGTGTCCCTTGGTTCATTGCAGATTTATTTACAAGAGCCAAGATATGGAAGCAACACAATATGCATCAGTAGACGACTGGATAAAGAAGATGTGATGCATATATACAATGGAATTTTACTTCAGCCAAAAAAAAAGAAGAAAGAAAGAAATGAAATCTTACCATTCACAACAGCATAGATAGACCTAAAAAGTATTGTGCTAGGTGAAATAAGTCAAACAGAGAAAGACAAATAACATATGATTTCACTTCCATTTGGAACTTAAAGAACAAAGTAAATGAGCAAAGAAAAGAGAAACAGACTCATAGCTACAGAGAATAAACTATGGGTTGCCAGATGGAAGGGGGTTTGGGAGGCAGGGTGAGAAAGGTGAGGAGTTTAAGAAGTACAAATTCATAGTTGTGAAATAGTCACAGATACAGCATAGGGGAAAATAGTCAATAATACTGCAATAACTATACACATGTATGGTATCAATGAGTACTAGAATCATCAGGGGAATCACTTTGTAAACCATATAATTGTCTAACTACCATGCTGTATCCCTGAAACTGATATAATATTGGATATCAACTGTAATTGAAAAATAAAATTTAAAAAGATTGTGAAATAATACAGCCGCCCCTCTTTCTTTTAGTTATTAAGTCTTGTATTTTAAATGCATGTTTCTTAATTTTGCATACTTAAAGTTTAATAAAATTTTTCTGTAATACAAAAACACATAGATTTTTAAACTGTTGGCTTTTGCCAACAGAGGGTTTGGAAATTAGTAATAAAAAGTACATCCACTGACATTAATGAACATAGTAGGAGATGATGTGGTATTGCACTTTAAATTTTGATTAAATAATAAAGCCACATTTAAATAATAGGCATGTACATACATTGTGATGTTAAAATATGAGGAAATTATTGTGATGCTTAGTTCATAAGTTTTTGGTAGATATATTTAGCAGAATGTTGTTATATAAAAACACAGTATTTCAAACAGAATTATGTTGAGTTGATAAACAGGACTCATTTGTAACTTGAGGATTGTCAAAATATGCCACTAGACCATTAAAAGGCATAATTTGGGATTGATGGCTCAACACTGCAAATGATAAGAAAAGAAAGAATGAGTAAACATTATAGGCCTATCTCAAAATAAGGAAAAGCTCAAATCATCTAACTTTGCACTTAAAGAAACTTAAAAAAGAACAACAAACAAAGCCCAAAGTGAGTAGAAGGAAGGAAATAAAAAGATCAGAGCAGGAATAAATGAAATAGAGTCTAAAAAAGAAGATACAAAAAAGTCAATGAATCCAAGAGCTGGTTCTTTGAAAAGATATACAAGATTGACAAAACTTTAACCAGACTCATCAAGAAAAAAAGAGAGAGAGAACCCAAATAAAATCAGAAATGAAAACGGAGAAATAACAACCAAGACCAAAAAAACCCCACAAAGGCTTATTAAAAATATTATAAACAATTATATGCCAAAAAACTGGATAACCTGGATGAAATGGCTAAATTCCTAAAAAACATATAATATTCCTAAACTAAATCAAGAAGAATCAGAGAGTCTGAATAGACAGATTACACCTAGTGAAATTGAAGGAGTAATAATAAAAAAACTCCCAACAAACAAAAGCCCTGGATTGGATAGATCCACAGGTGAATTTTACCAAACATCTCGAGAAGAACTAACACCTCTCCTTCTCAAACTATTTCAAAAAAATTTAAGAAGAAAATCTCCAAGCTCACTTTACATGACCAGCATTATTCTAATTTCAAAACCAGATAAATAAATTACAAAGAAAGAAAACTATAGGCCAATATTGCTGATGAACATAGATTGTAAAATCCTCAACAAAATATTAGCAAACTGATTACAGCAATGGATCAAAAAGATCATACAGCATGATCAAGTGGGATTTATTCTGGGAAAGCAAGGTTGGTACAACATTCCTAAAACAGTAAGTGTTTTAAACACATCACATAAACAAAATGAAGGATAAAAACCACATGATCATATCAAGAGATGCAGAAAAAGCATTTGATAAAATCTAGCACCCATTTATGATAAAAAAAACCTCTCAGCAAAGTGGGAAGAGAGGGAACATACCTAAACATAATAAAGGCTATATGTGATGAACCCACTGCCAGCATAATATTAAATGGGAAGAAATTTCAAGCGTCCTCCTTAAGATCAGGAACAAGACAGGGATGTCCACTTTTACCTCTTTTATTCAATATCATCCTGGAAGTCCTAGCCACAGTACTCAGACAAGAAGAAGAGATAAAAGGCATCCAAACTGGAAAGAAAAAAGGAAAAAGGAAAACAGTCTTTATTTTCAGATGACGTGATACTGAACATAGGAACCCTAAAGATTCCACCGAGAAGCTACTAGAAGTGACTATTAAAACCAGCAAAGTAACAGGATGCAAAATTAATATTCAGAAATCAGTTACTTTTAATATGCTAATAATGAGCTATCATAAAGGGAAATTAAGGAAACAATCCCGTTCACAATTGCTTCAAAACAAAATATCTAGGAATAAATCTAACCAAGAATGTAAAAGTCCTGTAGTTGGAATATTATAAGATGCTGAAGAAAGAAATTGAAGAAGATACAAATAAGTGGAAGCACATACCATGTTCATGGATAGGAAGAGTTAACATCATTAAAAGGTCCATACTACTCAAAGCAATCTATAGATTCAAAGTTATTCCTATCAAGATATCAATGATGTATTTCACAGAACTAGACTATATATTTCAAAAATGTATATACAACCACAAAAGGCCCCAAATAGCAACAGCAATCTTGAGAAAGATGAATAAAGTTGGAGGAATCATGCTACCTAGTTTTAAACGGTACTATAAGGCCATAGTAATCAAAACAGCATGTTACTAGCATAAAAAAAGACACAAAGATTGATGGAACAGAACAGAACCCAGAAATAAACCCACACCTTTATAGTTAATTAATATTTGACAGAAAAAGCAAGTACATACAGTGGGCAAAAGACAGTCTTTCAATAAATGGTGTTGGGAAAATTGGACAGATACATGCAGGAAAATGAAACGAGACCACACCTTCTTATGCCACACACAAGAATAAATTCAAAATGGATTAAAAACATAAATGTTAGACAGGAGTGTAAAAATCCTAGAGAAAACATAGGCAGTAAAATCTTAGACATTGCTTGTAGCAATATTTTATCTTGATATATCTCCTTAGGCAAGTGAAACAAAAGAAAAATAAACAAATGGGACTGCATCAAACTAAAAAGTTTTTGCATGGCAAAGGAAACCATCAACAAAATAAAAAGACAACCCACTGAAGAACATATTTGCTGATATATCTGATAAGGGGTTAATATCCAAAATTTATAAAGAACTTATAAAACTCAATATCAAAGAAATATATAATCTAATTAAAACAATGGGCAAAGGACCTGAATAGACACTTCTCCAAAGAGGACATACTGATGGTTAATGGACATATAAAAAGATGCCCAATGTCACTAATCATCAGAGAAATGCAAGTTAAAACCATGAGATATCACCTCACACTTGTCAGAATGGCTATCATCAATAAATCAACAAGCAAGGGCTGACAAGGATGTGGAGAAAGGGGAACACTTTTGCACCATTGGTGGGAATGCAGGTTGGTGCAGCCACTGTGGAGAGCAGTAGGGAGATACCTCAAAAATTTAAAAATGGAACTGCCTTATGACCCAGAAATTCCACTTCTGGGAATTTATCCAAAGAAATCTGAAACCCTAATTTGAAAGAATATGAACACCCCTGTGTTCATTGCAGCATTATTTACAATCACCAAGGTTTGGAAGCAGTCCAAGTGTCCATCAGTAGATGAGTGGATAAAACAACTGTGGGACATTTACACAATGGAATTCCACTCAGCCATAAATAAGAAGAAAATTATACCCTTTGCTACAGCATGGATGGTCCTGGAGAACTGTATGCTAAGTAAAATAAGCCAGTCAGAGAAAGAAAAATACCATATGATTTCACTCACATGTGGAATCTAATAAATAAATTGAACTAATAAGCAAAACAGAGACAAACATAGATATGGAGCAGGCTGAGAGCCCTGGTGGCTGGGGGTTACAGGGTGGGGGGTCGAGCGAAAAGGAGAAAGGTCATATGGAGATGGACAATCATGTGGTGATTGTGTGGGGGAGGGGAGTATAAGGGGGACAATTGGTAATGAAAAAGACAATAAAATTACTTTTTCAAAAAAAAAGGAAGCACCACTAAAGCCAGAGGTCTAGAAGATTCCTACATTAAAGAGGAGATGAGCTCAATCACAGACACAAGGAAGCTGTGGAGTCTTTTCTTAATTCAACAAAGGTCTGATAGACTTATGAGAAGTGGCTACATGTGGGGTCCCTCTGTGACATCCCTGAGTACCAAGACAGGAGGAATCAAGCAGAGCTAGTGCGTTTCAGCAGAGAGGAGGGTGCCCTCAAGCCATCTTGTCCTAGCCAGTTCTTGATAGCTCTCAGTAGGGCAACTCCATGGACTTCTTAACATCAGTTAACATCAGCTAACAGTAAAGTAATGGCATCCTACAACTTACTTCATGACACACTCTTATAAAAGCATGTCAACCAGAAGTGTGTTTCTTACCTTCAATTACCCTAATATCCAGGAACCCCTGACTGAGTGGAACTTTGAATAGGGATCCCAGCTCTCTCACCAAGCATTTTTCATATTTGCCAACAGTGTGTGAATTTCTGATTTGCAATAACATTTTCTTTGCAGCCTCTTGCTTCATGCCCTAGCCTCTATGTTACTCACCCAAATCCACTGAGGGTTCTGGTGTCCAACCCCTGAAGTTTCTCTTTAGTTCAACTCCCAAGATGACTTGGGGAAACATAGCAGATGCTGGCAGTACCACAGCTCTATCCTGTGGCATTAACTGCTCTAATATCCACTGGTACTGCTTACTGCCAGCACCTGTGACTGTCATCTAGAGCCAGAAGTATGAGGAACTTGCTGCTGCCAGGAACATCCTTCAGTCATCCACAAAAGGAAGTTCGGGAAAGAAATACCTTAGCTTGCTTTCCACTAGAAGGAGTGTGGATTACTGCGACAGCTACCCAGCGGGATTCAGCCCCAGTAGTTCATAGTAGCAATGGTCACAGTAGTAATGATAACCTGTAAAGAAAGAGGCCTTTCAACGTGAAAGGCAAAAATAAAAAAAAGCATCTATTTGAGATCACTAAGATTAACTATTCAGAAATGCACTGGTTCAGACAGAAGCCCAGATAGTGTTCTGATTAGGAGACAAAGGCAATGAGTATTTATGAGAAGGGGAAGCAGAACCATTACATCAGGGGTATCAAACTCATTTTCACTGGGGCCTCAGCAGCCTCAGAGTTGCCTTCAAAGGGCCAAATGTAATTTCAACTCCTTAACAGTTAAGGAGTAGTTACATTTATACAGTCCTAAAATTATTTTGGCCCTTTGAAGGCAACTGTGAGGCTGCTGTGGCCCCTAGTGAAAATGAGTTTGACACCCCTGCATTACATCAATAGTAGAAAGACATTTTTATTAATGCACATAATATAATGTAGTAACACTAACTCTAAGCGATTAAACATTTTAGTTCAGTAGTCATCAACCCGGTAGTCATTATAACTGCTTTCTTATTTTGCAAATAGTTCTTTGGGACACAATGTTGCCTGAGGCCCAGTCCAAAGGTTATTTTGCCTTGTTTTAACATTCTGAAGATTTGAGGCATAAGGTATGCAAGGCAGTTCTCCTGGAATGGCAGCCCGGCTTTATTTTAAAGTAGCTCTATTTTTTGACAGTAGCATGCTCAATCAACTTGATATTGGCTTCCTTCCTTTTCCTCTGCCACTTGCCCCTTCTCCTACCACTGCTTCTTGAGTTCACCTCCCAAATAAACTTCTTACACTCAAATCCTTGTCTCAGGATCTGCTTTAAGAAAAACCCAATTAGAGAGAGTAATTTCAAAGTCCATGTGGGCAACTGCTCTAATGCCCTTGGCTCATGTGAGAGTTCTTTTAACTAACTAGTTAAGTTATTCTGGTGTTTAAAGTCATGGGCTAGCTCTTATCTCCTGGTACAGCTCCAAATTTGAGGTCCTAAACTTTGGCATTCCATTCTTTGAAGAAACCTATAGAACCACTTCTTCCCCACTTAATAATCTCAAATCTACTCTTGGAACTTATCAACACCTGCAGCTTTGAGACTCCCCCAATTTAATATTACTTTTCCCCAGGTCCATTCCCTCTATTGGTCAATTAATTATGCTCACCTGTATATTCATCTATTTTCTTAACCCAAGACCACTTTCTACTTTGACCATCTTATTTAGATTCAACTTCCCACCTCCAGTCTTACCCATGTGCTCAATACATAAACCTTCTACATAATCTAGCTACATAAACCTTCTTATTATTCATTGAGAATGCTGCAGTCTTCTTTTAAAAGATTTTATTTATTTATTTATCTTTAGGGTGAGGGGAAGGGAGGGAGAAAGAGAGGGAGAGAAACATCAATGTGCAGTTGCCTCTTGAGTGCTTCCTACTGGGGGTCTGGCCCGAAACCCAGGCATGTGCCCTGACTGGGAATTGAACCAGTGACCCATTGGTTCGCAGGCTGACACTCAATCCACTGAGCCACACCAGCAGGGGTGTATGTTCTTTCATACCACGGTATTCATGTTTCTGGTGTGTCATTCTGTTCTTTGGAATTTCTCTCTTCCCTTGCTTAAAAGTCTTCCCCTCAGTGGTACCTTCCCTGATGCTCTCAGGCAGAATTAATTTCTGTCTGCTGTGGTTTTCATACCATTTTATATATACCCATTAGAAAAGCCATCACATGGAATTGTAATTATTTATATGCCTGCCTTCTCAGTCAGAGTATGAACTTGAGGACAGGGTTAGTCTTTAATCATCAATATCCTGAGCTCCTAAGGCTAGATTGGCTAGAAGATAGCAGGTAGTCATTTAATGTGTGATGAATGAATAAAAGTTTTTCATTAAAGTCACAGCCCTTTTTCCCAATACTCCATCCAATTTTCACAGAAAACGAATTTGTTGCTTGTGATTTCTGTGGGACTTAGTTGCTGCAAAGTCCTTTATAATAGCTTATCTTAACCAGGTGGTATGTGTCATCCCCAACTCTGACATGATCTGCCCGCTGGTTTTTCTGCCCACACATCTTCCGCTTCAGCTAGGTGTTTTCAATTACTAACTCAGCCCAGACTGACAGCAATCAGATTGGTTTCTGCCACCACAGAAACCATAAAACAACTTTGGGTCTAATTTGATTTGCTGTGTCCCAGGCACAGTCCTACCTCCAGAATTCTGCTTAGTTAAATAGTAGAAACCCTTATGGTTTAAGTCACTGTTATTTTGGCTTTTAAATAATTGCAGCTAAAAGAAATCCTAGACAATGAACATATGAAATAATAATTTTAAACTGCATTAAGGAAAGAACACATATTTTGAGAGGCAGACAGAGAGGAAGGGTAGTGGAAGGAAGTACTGGAGTGAGGACAAGTGAATAGTGAGGAAGAATTAACCTATAGAGGCTTTATGTCATTGACAAGCCTTAAACTGAGCATTAAATAAGAAAGAGGCATTGTTTGGTAAAAAGACAAACCAGCTTTTTTGAGTGAGAATGGTCAATGAATGACTTCTGATAAGAGAAAGGAGGGAAACTCATTTTTCTATAAAAAACAGCAAGCTGCGTAAAAACAAATATTTGAAACACGAATGCACACGACTTAGCACTCTGACTTGTGGAGGACACTAGATATATGAACAGCAGAACATTGTTTCTACACGACTGAGGGGCAGTTGTCCCAGGTACCGTGATGGTGGTGCTAGGGAACGGAGTCCCAGAGCAGTTATGGGCAGTGACTCAGGAGCGCCTGCAGCATCACCGAGCCCATGCGTGAAGCACATCTATACCGTACTGGGTGTACTAACTAATAACAGAATGATGCAGAGCTGGTCACTTGATACTGCTCAGTTTCTTCATTTTTTGGAAAAAGGAGAATGAGACTGAAGATTAACGGTTATCTCTATTCCACATTCATGGTTCAATGGTCCCAAAGTTGAAAGATTTTTTTCTTTCAAGTTCTTTTAATGCTCTTAAATTTTATGAATCTTTGTTTAAAATATGCTAAAGTTCTTAAAAATTACAAAACAAAAGTGTTTACAAGTAAGGAATTGAAGAAAGTTATCAATAAAAATAATTTTAATGAACCAAATTGCTTCTGAGTGGGAATTTTCAAGTTTTACTACTTTTTAATGTTTGTTGCTTTTAGCCCATTAGATAAGTGATTAATGCTCTGAGCTGTATTTCAAGCACTAAGTTTTATCAATACTAAATAAGTAATGACAGTATTTCCTCTCTGCTTCTGGAATTATGGACATGATAATAAAATTTTTTAATTTTCAGAAGAGTGAAAACATTTCCCTTCCTCAAAGAGCAGACAATTTCAGGGATAACATGTACAATATGCATTACACCCCCATTAAAGAAATAGCTTCTTTATGGTAGAGGGAAAAAAAACAAAAACGGTGGGTTAGGACTGCTGGACAAGATTCTGGTTCCCGTGGAAACCAATGTTCACAGATTCTGCAAGCACGTGGCCACCTGATGATCTTGAATCAAACAGCTGCACACAGCATCTCAGCTTACACTGTCAAATGAAAAATAACCCCAAACTCACAACTGAAAATTCATGAGGCACTTTGACAGATGTTGTCAATGGCCTTGGACACACTCGAGTGGATGTGACTGAGAACCATCCATGAACATTAGAAGATCTTGAGATATTAAATCTGCCTGCCTCCAGAATCGTATTTGTGAAAATAAATACTTTCTCTTTTAAATTATATCGGTTAGAATTTATTAGACTAGAGTGTCTAATTGACTCCATTTAGAGTGTCCTCTTAACAACATGCGTGTCTTTCTAAATGCAGGTGATTCCTAACAATGGTCCTGTAAACTCTTTGGTGGTATTTAGCCTTGTAATGTATAGGAACTACAAATATTTCTTAGGCTACACAATAATATGAATGATTAATTCCAACATGACTTAAAAGCTTTTGTTTTTAACCTTGGGGAACATACTTGTATTGAGGGTCATGTTTTGTTGTTATTGTTTTGTTTTGTTCTCTTTTGGTCTGAACTTCATCTCATTTTGTTGCCCTTCAGGCTATGGTGTGAGGGATAATTAAATTTGTATTGAGTTTTTGAATCCTGTGGAGAAAAGATTTATATCTACCTAGGAAATCTTGGAAACATGAAGTTTTGTGCACAAATTCTAGGATTTCCGTTGTTATCTTATTAGAAATCTTGAGAGTTAGCCAAGAAGAGGAAATGTAGAGCATATCTAGAGAATTGGGAGGAAATTGCAAAGACTGAGACTGAGAAATGTGAAATGGTTAGCTATTTTCAGAACTTATCCTGAGGTAACTGAAGTGAATTATCTAGATAAGATTGGATCCAGAAAAGAAGCATAGTAAAAACTGATTTTTGAAATGATATGTAAATACTCTTATGGTATCCAATTATAAATGATAGGGTTTATACATAATTATTTAAATATTTAATCAATGAAAAGCATTCTTATCAATCATGTTTACCATCAGTGAATTTTAAGGGAGACATATAATGAGATCCATGGATTAGGAAAAAACTATAAACTTAAATTAAAATAAATTCCTTAATGTTTTTCTTGTGTGTGAAATGGGGTTGCATATTCCAGATGACATTCGGTGGTTAAACGATATACTGAGAACTGAATATACACAGAGAACACATTTCCAGAACATTTGAAGAAGAGTAAAACTGTGTGTAAACTTAATTGTTTTATAGAAGCTAATTTTCTTAGTCAGTGAAGCATTTTTTAAAGAGTGAAATGATTCATAAGAAACATTATTGTTAATTATTAATAAAGAGTATCCACTCATTTACTGATGGGCACTTAAGCTGTTTCCAGCAGTTGGCTATTATAATTAATGCTGCTATGAGCATTACGGTGCATAGGTTCTTTTGGATTGGTGATTCAGGATTCTTAGGGTATAATCCCAGCAGTGGGATCGCTGGATCGAAAGGCAGTTCCTTGTTTAGTTTTCTGAGGATATTCCATACTGTTTTCCACAGTGGCTACACCAGTCTGCATTCTCATCAACAGTGCACTAGAGTTTCCTTTTCTCCACGACCTCACCAGAAACTTGTTGTTTATTGATTTGTTAATCACAGCCATTCTGACCATCATGAGGTGGTATCTCATTATGGTTGTAATTTGCATCTCTCTGGTGGCTAGTGATGTTGAGCAACCTTTCATATATCTCTTGGTCATCTGTATGTCCTCCTTGGAGAAGTGTTTGTTCAGGTCCTTTGTCCATTTTTTAATTGGATTGTTTGTCTTCCTGGTGTGTGTGGGGACATGTGAGTTCTTTATATATTTTGGAGATCAAACCCTTGTGTGAAGTATTACTAGCAAATATGTTTTCCCATACAGTTGGTTCACTTTTCATTTTCATGATGTTTTCTTCAGCCATGCAAAAGCTTTTTAGTTTGATGTAGTCCCATTTGCTTATTCTTTATGTCCCTTGCTCTAGAGGATGTATCAGCAAAAATATTGCTGCATGGCATATCTGAAATTTTCCTGCCTATATTTTTCTCTAGGATTTTTATGGTGTTGAGACTTATATTTAAATCTTTTATGCATCTTGAGTTTATTTTGGTGTATGGTACAAGTTAGTGATCTAGTTTCATTTTTTTCAGTAAATGAGTGGATCAAAAAACTGTCGTACATTTACACAATGGAATACTGCACAGCAGAAAGAAAGAAAGAACTCCTGCCCTTTGCTACAACATGGATGGAACTGGAGAGCATTAGGTAAGTGAAGTAAGCCAGGCAGTGAAAGACTAATACCATGTGATCTCACCTGTAAGTGGAACTTAATCAACAAAACAAATAAATGAGCAAAATAGAACCAGAGACTTCAAATAAAAAACAAACTGACAGTGACCAGAGGGGAGTTGGAGGGGGATAACAGGGGAAGAAGGGGAAGGTGCAAGCCAAGCAACACAAATAGAGGACTCATGGGCACCGACAAGGGGTCGGGGGGATTGGCTGTGGGAGTCAGGGGGTGGGGTAGGGGAGAGCAATGGGGGAAAATGTGGGACAACTGTAACTGAACAACAAAACAAGAACATACAATTTTTTTATAAATAAATTCCATTTTCAAGGGAAATCAAGAAGTATCATCTGGAAAAACAGAAGGCTTTCAATGGAACCCTGAATGTATGGTCATAATGGCGGGGAAGAGCCGAGCAGCACCACCATGAGTTCAGTTGGAAGGCAGGAAGGAGCATCCAGGCCAAAAAGCAAAATTTCTTCTCATCTGAAAATGGCCACATGCAAATTCCTGCTGGCTGGTTAGTGCCGTAACAAACAGCTACAGATTGGTCCCTCCGATTTGTATTTTGGTGAAATCCTCCAACTTGTGATTGGCTTATTAAAAGCCCTCCCTTTGTGTGTTACCTTGGTTGATATCTTTGCAAGAGCACAATTCTGGAGATAGTTAAATCTTGGGAAACTCCTTTCCACTTCAAACCAAATGAAACCCAAACCAAAAGATCAGAGTCAGCAGGTACATTTTCTTACAAAGGATGCCCTTGACTGAAATCTTTATCAATTATAAAAGTATTATCATATTATTATTCTATGTTCATGGATTTGAAAATTTTGTGTTAGTTTTTTCCCAAACTGATCGCAATGCAATCACAGGAATGAACAGGTGTATGCAGTGTATGTGCGTGTATGTAAATGACAATCTGACTCCGAAATATTTTTGAGATACAAAGAGTCAAGAATTTTCAAAACATTCTTGAGAAAGAGCAAAGCTGGAAGCCTTTATGACAGATAACAAGACTTGTTATTGTAAAGCTACCAAAATCAAGACATTGTGGTATTGCAGTAAAAATAAACAAATAATCCACAGAACAGAATAGAGTTTCCAGAAGCAGAACGATACACCTGTATCACCTGAGGTGTGATTGCTTGATTCATGACAAAGTGGCACTGCAGCGCAGAAGGTAAAGGATGGTCTTTTTAATAAATGCCATTAGGTCAATTGGCTATCCACAAAGGAAAAAAGTTCATCCTGACTCCTACATCACATTATACCCAAACATAAACACACAAAAATTAACTCAACATGAAGTAAAGACTTATATAAACATAAGGCCTGAAACGGTAAAACTCCTGAAGAAAACATAGAAAAAATATCTTTTGAATAAGATAAAGGAAGTACTGACAATAAAGGAGCAATTTGGAAAATGCTGGAGTACATTAAAATTGCAAACTTTTCTTTTCACCAAAAGACATTATTAAGATAGTGAAAAAGCAAGGAGCAGAGTGGGAGAAAATTTTTTTAACACATTAAGCTACAGAGAGCTCATACACAAGATAACCCTAATAAATCAATAAGAAAAAATAACAAACCAACCCAATAGAAAAGTGACCAAGAAATTTGCACAGGCACTTCTTAAAAAAGAATACACGAACGGCCAATAAATACACTGAAGATATTTAGCTTCATCTGTCATCAGGGAAAATGCAAAACAACAACAAAACCCAACCACAGTGAGAAACAGCCTCACAGCTACTAGAATAGCTGAAATTTAAAAGACAATATCAAGTGATAACAAAGATATGGGTGTCTGGAACTCTCATAAATTGTTCATGAACACCTAACTTAGAAGTGTCTAATAAATTTGGAGTTAAGCATACCTTATTAGCAGCAATTTTTTAACCCCTGGATATATATGCCAAAAAGAAATTTGGATATGTGTTCACTAAAATAGATGTATAAGAATATTTTTAATAGCATTCTTTGTTATAGCGTAAATCTGAAAGCAATGCATTGTTCATCAACATTTGAGTGGACTAATAAATTGAGTCACATACAGACCATAAAATAAATTATCACTATGTGCAACAATATAGAGACTGTCACAATCACAATGTTTAACAAGAGCAGCCACAAAAAGAGTTATACACTGTATGATTTCATTTACATAAAACTCATAAAGTGGGAAAGGTAGTTATGGTGTTAGAAGTCAAGCTAGTGGTCACCTTGATGGGGTGGTGACTGAGAGAGGGCACGAGGGCTTCTGAAGAGTCAGTAATCCCGTTTCTTCACCTGGGTGCTGGATACATGGGAATGTTGCCTTTGTGAAAATTCAGTACTGTACATTTACACATTATTTACTTTCCTGTATTATTCTATACTTTAATAAAAAGTTCATTAAGAAAGTCATTGTCTTACCTGCACATAATTCAAGTTTTATGGAGGAAAGCTTGGCAATATGTATTAAAATTTTACTACATTTATACTCTTCAATCAAACAACTTCATATTTAGGGAATTACCCTACTAAAAGATTTGAACGAAGGCACAAAAATATGTTCATTGCCCTACTGGTTATTTTTTTCCATCGGCCCATTGTTGTTTTCCAGCTTTCAAGGCACCACATTCCTCTGGCTTCCCCCTACCTCTCCAGCATTGCTTCTTGGTCTTCTTTGCTGGTGCCACCTCCTCTTGCGCCCCTCTAGTGTCACTTCCATCTGAGCTCTTTCCCCACAGGTCCTCTGTCTGTCTAATGGCTTTGAGTGCCATCTAGATCCTCTCCAATTTTGTTTCTCTAGTCCCTATCTCTCCTCTAAGCTCTAGGTCCACTTATCCAAGTTCCAACTTGCCATTCCTACTTGGCTGTCTAATAGGGGTAGCAGATTTAATATATTCAAAATCGAATTCCTCATACCTAGTGAACGGTCAAATTCATTTTTGGCCAGTGTTCCCCATCTCAGCAAATGGTACCATCATTCTCCCACAGGTTTGGGACCCAGATCTAGGAGTAATCCATTACATGTCCCCTTTTCTTTACTGTCCATTCAATGCATCACCAAAATGATTATTTGAATCTGTTCACTTCTCTTCATCTCCACTGCCATTATTAGAGTCATTAAATCCCAATTAGGTGATTTTAAAAGGCTCTTAGATGTTTTCTCTAATTTAATTCGTCCTTTTGGGTGTTTCATTTCCTTGCCAGAGGATTCTTTTAAATCATAAACCAGATCGTGCCTCTCCCTTCCTTGAGACTTTAAATGTTTTCCCACTGCTTTTACGTTGAAACCTAAACTCTTCCCCACAATGGCCCATTACCCTGCCTTTCCCAGTTCCTTCCTTATGTAATACACTGCTTATCACCCAGTTTCCCCCTTGCTCTCTGTACTCCATTCTCGCTGTCCTCCCTTCTGTTCCTCGAGCATCCCAATCCCTTTTCTCTCTCTGGGTCTTTCTATTTGGGTGTTCCTTTGCTAAGAGTGGCCTTGCTCTACAGAGAGCTGGCTCATTCTCATCCTTTACCCCTCTACTCAAATGTTCTGTGCCCAGGGAAATCTTTCCTGACCTCTGTATCTAAACTGGCCTCAGCAGTTACTCATTGTCTCATCCCTTTATTTTCTTCATGGCATTTATCATTAGCTGAATCATTTTAAAGATGTATCTACTTACAATCTGTAATCACTTTATTTACCAATTTACATATTTTCTTCCTTTTACTAAAATTTCAAACTGAATGAGGGCAAGGTTCATGTTTGTTTGCCTTATTCACCAGCACCTAATACAGTTGCTACACATGGTAGACATTAAAAACTTTTTGTTGAATTAAGGAATATGTAAATTGCAACATTATTTGTAATTATGAAATGTTGGGAATAATAATATACTGGTTAAATAAACTGATATATTAATATAGTAGGGTACTGTGAAAGCATTAAAAGTGGTCTCTGGATATACTAAAGTGAAAGAATATGTCTATGGGTTATTGTGCATCATTCAGCTGAGAAATTCAGATTTAGTTAAAGACATTCAGTGATAGAGGGTGTGTACATAGGTGGATTCTAGGGCTTCAGGTGGTGAGTTCAAAGTTTCGTCCTAGACTTGTTTCTCATCTGCAGGTGATTCCACCCCCACCCAAAGATATTTCACAGAGACTAGAGACGTTTTTTACTTTCACAACACGGAGGAGGGAGGAGGTGCTGCTGGCATCTAGCGGGGAGGGACCAGGAACGCTGCTAAGCAGCCTGCAGTGCACAGGACGGCTCCCACCACAAAAGATTTATTCGGCTGCCAATAGTGCTGAGGTAGAGACCTCCGGGTGGGGGATGCAGGGTGTCTGCCCGTAACTCTCTGATGTCTGCCTGGACACCCAAGTGACACGGAGCAGTGGGTCCTTACTTTTTTAAAACTGCCCACATCCAGCAGTCATCATTTGTGATAGTAACTGGCATGTTTGCCGCCCACTATTAGAATAGCCAGGATTTTCCTAAGTTACCCAGCCTGAGTAATTTCCTAGTTTTTAGTAGTTTTCTCCATATTGAGAATTGAGACATGTTTCTAAAATATTTTAGGAGATATTCTTTGTGACTGCCCTTCTGCCTCTCTTCCCTGGTGGATAATTAGAAGGATTTATTTTCTGGAGATGTCAAGTGGACACCTCTCTCATTACCTAAATTCACTCAGAGAAAAATAAATCAGTATCCACATGAAAGTGCAGGAAGTCCAAGGGAGCTGTTTCAATCCAGAAAAAATAATTTCTGCTATGTATAATCAGAAAGCTGCTGAAGAGTTCTTCACCTCCTCTCTTTGTAATAACCTTCCTACCTCCCCAAAACTGTGTTGAAGCAGAATTTATAACTTGTTTAATTCACAGTACAAAGAGGAGCCTCTGCTTGCTAGTTCTTTTTTTTTTCTCAATCAGTGCAGGTCAAGTTCCAGGGTCATGTGAGGCGGGAGGGGATCGTTTGTTTCCCAGGATAGGATAAAGATAGCAGTTTGAGTAGAAATAATGTTCTCGTCTAGCTTTAGAAGGGCACAATGAGAGACAATCAAGTAAATGCCAGGGAATAGCATGTTCTGGAAGTTACTGCATAAAGAGAAGAAAAATACTGCAAGAAGGTGGGGACTAAGCCTGGAATGGCATTTCTCAAAAATCATGGCTCTTGAGTTGAGAGGAGACATTTCACAGAAAGACTCTTGCTAGGTGTGAGTGTCATACTCCTCGTTTTCTTAAGCACGTCCAGGGAGGAGAGAGGACAAGAAGTTCTTTCAGCTGAGATTACATTCAGGGTCCCTGTCTTAGTCATTTCAGGATATTATAATGAAGTACCATAGACTGTGTGGCTTATAAACAACAGACATTTATTTCTCACAGCTGTGGAGGCTGGAAGTTCAGGATCAGGTGACAGTGTGGTCAGGTCTGGTGAGGGCCCACATCTGGGTCGCAGACCCAACTGTAGACTGCTGACTTTTTGTTGTATTCTCATGTGGCAGAAAAAGAGGGTCAGAGAACTCCTGTGGTCTCTTTTATGAAAGCACTGCTCCCACTCATGAGGGCTGCACCCCCATGACCTAATTATCTCTTAAGGGCCCTACCTCCTAATACCATCACATAGGGGATTAAGATTTCACAGTGGAATTTCAAGTTTATTCAGCACTAGCCCAAAGTTTTGGGTCGTGAGTGGAGAGAGAGGCTCTTAAAATTTGCTAAAACAAGGCAAAAGGGTAGAACTATTTCTCTATGTTAATCTTCATAAGGATTTCTTTTTCCCTTTTGCAATGGTTGAAAAACCTGGGAAGTGGTGAGTACAGGGAGAGGAGTTTCGGGGTTCAAAGTCTCTGGGGATCAACCTGAGCCCTGTGCTCCTCTCAGAAGATGTGGAAGAATTGGACAGAACTCCTTCCTACACATCCTCATTTAAACATGCCTGATCTCCACCATCTCCAGATAGTGTGGGAAAATCGGGAGGCCTGGGCTAAATGGCTCTAATATCTTTGAATGAGTTCAAGCTGTAGCCCCAGGCTCCTGTGTTCAGATCCCAGCTCCAACACCCATGGCTGTGCAATCTGGGGAAGTTACTGCCTCAGCTTCCTTAACGGCAACGATCATATCTACCTCTCTGGGTTTAAGAAAGGGTTAAATGAGTGAATGCATGTAAAGCACCTGGCACTTAGTAAATACCCAATAAATGTTATTTGTTGCTGTTATCACTGTTAATGATGCCAGTGGAAACAAGATGGTCGCTCCCCCATGGTGAATATGGTGAATAGAAAGTCAAGTAGGGGAAGATACCAATTCTCCCACAATCTAAGTGGGTCCTGGAGCTTAAGAACAAAGGAAGATAAGAATAATAAAGAATAGCATGTCCTCTGTCTTGAGAGCTACTGAGCACATTCATACTGAGCCCACCTTGGAGACATCTTGGGCCACACCCACCTCCCTGCTGTGTCACTTTAAGGTCTTCCAAAGGCATCCTGCTCTCTGGAGCCTACGAGTCTTCACTGGCTACCAGCCTAGACCAGTCATCCTCTCTTCCTTCTCTGACTCCACCACTTCTGTGCCTAAACCCTACTCTTTTTCTTTAGAATTCCACTCAAAACTGTCTCTGTCCCTTCTCCCTAATTCCTCCCTAATTTCTCCCAGTTAGCTGGCTCCTCCTGTCACACTGAGCTCTTCTCCTCTCACCTCAGACCCCATACAGGCAGAGAATTTTATACCTTTATCCACAGCAATTATCCCAGTTTCCAGCATATGGACAGCTCTCAACAGCAGTTGGTGGGACATGGTGCCCATGTATCTTACTCTTGAAAACATTGCCTCAAATAATCTGGTATTGTATAATTTAACTCTTTAGGTATATATGCTGTGTCCTTCTAGCCAGAGAAGGAAACTATATTTATTTATCTTTGTCTAATGATATTGTGCAGGCACCACCAGTGCCCCACTCCTACTTCCTCAGTCATTACCACCGTGTACACACAGATCTGGCTTCCAGGCCCCCATATCTCATCCCTTTGCCTAAAGGCTTTCTCTGACAGCTGGCACCCACTCTGCAAGATCCCACCACATCTGTGCACATAGCAGGCCAGAAATGTTGGAGGATTGACACTCACCACCTGGAGCAGCCCTCAACCAATCACTGATGGAACTGGTGCAGAAATACCTCACTCCTTGGTGAAATAACTAAAGTGGATGTACTGCCAGTTGCTAGAATCCCAGCAAGATTAAGCTCCAGTTACTGGGGATAACTTGATATGGCACATCTTACTGGCTGCTGTCTTAGTCTGTTTCGGCTGCTATGACAAAATATCACAGATTGAGTAGCTTATAAAAAATAGACATTTATATCTCAGTTGTGAAGGATGGGGCTGAGATTAAGATGCCCAGCACAGTCAAGTTCTGGTGAGGGCTCTCTTCCTCTTTCATAACCGGTGCCTTCTCTCTGTGCCCTCACATGTCTGAACAGGTGAGTGATCTCTGTGAGGTCTCCTTTATAAGTACATCAATCCCATTCATGACCTAAGGCCCCACCTCTTAATACCATCATGTTTGGGGGTTAGAATTTCAACATATGAAATGGGGGCAGGAGACACAAACCTTTAGGTCATATGAGCTCCCTACCCTTTCCTGTCTCCCCTTACTAGTGTTTTCTAAGTTCACTCTCCAAATAAAGGACCAGCTCCAAATCCTTCAAAATAAAATCTGCTTGTGGGAGGGCCCAGACTAAAACAAATATAGAAAAAGTTGTACAAGATTCCTGTTTTCCAGGCTAGTGGGTTAATAGCACCAAGGATGGAGAAAAGTAGTTGAAGTTGCTCTTTCATGAGAAAAGAAAATAAAAAGAGAGTGAGTAACCCAAAGCTATGTGCTGGGACAATGGAAGGAGAAACCCAGGACAGGTGGAAGGCCTGGTGGTGGATTGGGGAGGGGGTGTGGAAGAAACCCTGTCAAACAGGGTTTATATAAAGCCAATGGCTGTATTGGGTGCAATATAAACACTTTCTCTGCCTCCCTGATGGGATCTTTAGTAAACTTGACATTGCTCATTAAGGAGCTCCATGAAAGTAGATTCTGTTTGTAGAAGGTCAGAGGTACTGAGTCTTATCTAATGGTGAATGTGACATAACAGAGAAATCACCTGTGGAGATAGCCTCACCTCTGACTCATATTTGTATCTTTCCCAACATCTAGCTCAGAGCTAAGATACACATTAATTGCCCACTGAATTTTTAATGAATGATTGCATAAATAAGCATCTTTTGATTAATTAAGTTTATTACCTATTTATATGCATTTGTTTTCTATTCATTCTATCCCTAGGTCAGTGTGCACGCATGCACTATAACACCGCTTTTCTAATATAGTCAGACACTCACAGAGTTTACTATTGATGTTGCTCAGAAAAACCTAGGAAAATAAAACTCATGTAATTATTCAGCAAATATTTATAAGTTATTGGAGACACAGAGATGGAAAAATAGGGTTCTTGTTTTCCAAAAGGTCACAGTCTGAATTTTGGTCCTTATTCTCTCTCCAACACTCTTCCTTCAGTGTGAACCACCAGTGAGTCACTGCACGGAAATACCTCTGTCTCATGCAGTTTTCCTTGTTGAGGACAGACTTGCTGCGCCATTTGTGTATGTCTGGTCTCTTTTCTAAAGAAAAAGCTCTGGAATATACTTCTCTTTATCCTGAGAGAGTAGGCGTATGGACCACAGTGTAAGCACATTTATTACCACCTTTCTCATCCCCAGGCTTCCTTTCAACAACACACCTCCCCTGATATTCTGCTCAAAAGGCAAAGCAGAGTTTCTGGACGTTTCGTAACAAAAAGTTGGGAAACATTGAGGTCCCTTTATTTGAAAAGCACAGCCAGTGTGTGCTGATGGCTATGACAGTGTAAGGCAGTCACAGGTCAAAATTGAGCCAAGAACTCGATGCAGGGGGAAGAAAGTGGAATGTCGAGAAAAAGGGGATAAAGACAGTCTTGAAGTACAATGTGAGGGTTTTAGGAAAAGCTATAAGCTTTCTGTAAAGAAAGGTAATTTTGCAATTTAATTTATTACTGACTTTGGGGATATGAGTGTCACTCTGTGGAAATTACCTATTTGACATTGCTCATGAAGGAGCTCAGTGGGAGTGCTGGTTTTTGTTTTTTGTTTTTTGTTTTTGGTAGATGGTCAGAATCTTATCTAATGGTGGGTGTGACATATCACAGAAATCACCTGTGGGGACAGCTGGACATCTGACATATCTGCGTCACTTAGAACATCTAGCTCAGAGCTAACACACAGATTAACAGTGCATTAAATTCTTACTGAATTTTCAGAAAATCTGATGGATAAAATGAAGAGAAGAGGAGGGAAAATAGTAAAGAGGCTTCCATTGTAAACTACAAATCTACTGATTCTGACTTTAACCTTCAAAGAGAAAGAAAAACAGTTTCTGGCTTGAAAAGAACAATTATGTACTCCTGTCTGTTTTCAGGCTCAGTTCTTCTATAAGCTCTTAAAAGACAAATCCAAATATAAATCACCTTGGAAAATGGACTTGGAATCTGAGTGGAGCTGCATTGTTTGCTTTTCGCTCCTTTCCACACTTGATTTGTGTTTAACCAAGCATTATTTGACCCTAACAAATTCATCTAATGGATTTCAAAGTATATTTTTCTAATGTACAATGATTTTTAACCAGTATATTTAACAGGTGTTGACTTTTTAGTAGCAAATATATGAAATATGTATTTTTACAAATATAGTATATAATATTTTATGACATAAATATCAATGTACCTATATCTATAAAGGAAGCCAATGACTATAAAAGCCGATATTAGGTTCTTTACCACATTGAATGAGATGCCTCTCTCATTTGATTCTTTTGAATGCCATTTTAAAAGACACATACAATATTGTCCCTGACCTTGAAGGACTTTACAGCCTTATTTAAATAATAATATTTTATTTACACATAAGAAATGGAAAACAATCAGGACCCTATGTTTGCCTTATTTTCTAAAATTAAGAACTATAGGAATTTAAAGAATGGCAAGATTATTCTAGGTTACAGATATTTATCAAAGATTAATTAATTCATTCAGTATTAATTTATGAAATAACTACAGAGGACAGTGAGGTGGGAGATGGGCTTCGGCAATGCTGGTCAGAGAGGCACTATGTGCTGACTACCGCGTGTGTGGGTGGGGGTGGCGGGTGGGCCAGACTGGCCGAGCAGAGCAAGTCTAAAGAATGAAATACGGTCAGAGACGGAAGGTGGAGCCTGGTGACAAAGGGACTTGAACTAGTGACATCACGGGGTAACTTTCCTTACTGCATCTGCAGCAAGTGGTAACTTGTGTCTTCAAAGAAATGATTCCAGTTTCTGTTTATATAAATGATTAAATGAGTACAATTTCTAATCTTCAATTTAAAACAATCTGCCTTTCTCCAATTAAAAGAACATGATTTTCCCGAGGTTTAGGTCAACACCAAAGTGAGAAATCCAGTCACTTTTTACAGCCTATGACCAGGTGATGAGTTATTCTCTTCAAACATCATAATATATATTAAATAGTATAACATAATTTTCAGGCATCTTAGATACATAAAGAGCCAGTATTAACCAGCCTTTCCATAGGAAACTACAAGATGAATGGAAAGAGAATTAAAAAAAACAAACAGGCCCAGACAAATGCTTTCTTCCTCTGCTTTCTAAGCTAATATCAAATTAATGCAGCTTAGGCAAGGGACGGGAAATGTGCTATACACAAGAGGTTAATTAGGTGTATTGCAGATCAGATGAGTGACTTGAACATTCATGTTACCCAAACCGGCTTTTCTTGATGATGGAGAGTCTTAAGGCTGGAAAATTCAACTAAATAAACACTCAGAGATATTTTAGAATTTCTCAGTATTTATTTTTACTTCAAGTTTCCCCTCTGTACAAACCTAACACCATTAAACTTAGTTAATTATTATCTTTATAACTATGTACAATTTGTGACTTCATTTCAAAAATATATTGCTAATTTGCTAAGAAGAAATAACAAGAAACATCATTATTTAAGCCAGAGGTTGACAAACTTTTTCTTAAAGGGTTAGATAAATGTTTTAGACTTGCAGCTGCTCAACTCCACTGTTGTAGAGTCAAAGCAGCCACCAAAAAGGAAAAAAAGAAAGAAAAATGAAAAAGGACATGTCTGTGCTCTAATAAAACTTTATGACAACAGGTAGTTGTCCCTGGGTTGTAGTTTGCCTATCCCTCATCTAAATGATACAGCAATTCGGGTAATTGCTAAGCCTCTTCCAAGTTGAACACCAATATAAGATCTCTCATCTCTACTTAAAACTACTGCTGGGGTAGGGAGTTAGTACATGAAAATGGAGGTAATGAGACTATTGTAATAAACAATTATTATTTTATCAACAAATATTATGTACTCCTTTTTAATTTTTTATATTTTAATTCTGAAATATGTTAAATGTGTAGACAAATAAGAACATAATATAACATACGCCATTTTACATACCACCCAGATTTAATGATAGTTAATGTTTTTATATTTACTCTAGATAATTTTTAAAGGAATAAAATGTTATAGGTATAACTGCTTGTTTCCAATTACACTCTCCTTTCTGTATACAAGAGGTTAACTTTTCCTTTGTAGACATCTGTCTTTTCTCTCTGGTTGCTTCTAAGATTTTCTTACTGCCTTTGAGGTTCTGAAATCTGCGCATTCATATCTTTCATCAACTCTGAAAAAGTCTTAGGGAATATCTTTTTGAATGTGATTTCTTCCTCACTCTCTATTTTCTATCCTTCTGGAACTCCTATTTCAACATAAATTGCACCTTCTACCTTCCACATTCTAACCTTTGCTTTGGAATTTTTCTTTCTCTCTCTGTGCTGTAGTTGGGGTAATTTTGTTATGTCAGTTTATCAATTTGTTAATTCCTTTCAAATAGTCTAATATTAATTTATGTCAATTGAAATTTTAATTTCAGTGATTCTTTTCCATTTCTAAAGATATATTTTTCTTTTTAAAATATGCCATATATTTTTATAATGTCATATTCTTTGAGATTTATTTCTATGCCTTCATTTTTACTGTAGTTATTTTGTTTTATAGATCATTTTAGATTTTGCTTATAGCATATTTGACTGGCTGTGAAGAGTTTACACAGTCCCCATGTATGTTGTGCACACGTCCTTTCCCTCATGGCTTGTTATTTATTTGCATGTGAGAGCTCATTATTTTAACAGAAGAATGTTCTCTTCTTTTTTTTTAAGATTTTATTTATTTATTTAGATAGAGGGGAAGGGAAGGAGAAAGAGAGGGAGAGAAACATCAATGTGTGGTTGCTCCTCACATGTCCCCAACTGGGGACCTGGCCCGCAACCCAGGCATGTTCCCTGACTGGGAATTGAACCGGTGACCCTTTGGTTCACAGGCCGGCACTCAATCCACTGAGCCACACCGGACAGGACAGAAGAATGTTCTCTTCTTTCTGTTTTGTTTTGTTTTCTTGTTGGAGTCCTTGCACTTATAAAAGTGCTCTCTGGAATGGTTTTGTGTTTGATTTTGCTGGATGCTCCAGGGACTTCACCAAACACTCCTGTTCATTTCTCAGATTAGACATGTCCACACCCATGGATAACAGAAATCTGGACAGGCTTGGGATTTATTTTTCATAGATGAATTTGATTTTCTTCTTTAGAATTTCAAAGTTTCCTCCTTGCTTTCTTGTGCCATTAGGCAGTCTTGTTCCAATTCCTTTTAATTGAGAAGACATCTCTTCCATTTTCCCAGCTTTGTGTGTTATGCTTTAGCTTCCCACCTTCCTGAGCCCAAAGGCATGTCTTCTGTACCTGTGTGGGCATTAAGACACTTTTAGGTACACCTGAAGACTTAAATCTTGGGCAATTTCCTCTGTGTGGCTGGAGCACCAGGTCCTGAATTTACCCGTTATATCTGTCATATTCTTGCTTTTCGACCCAGGTACATAATTAAACACTATATTATGTCTGTACACGTCATTTCTATGTGTTTGCAATTGAGCAATAATGCTCTGAATTACCTTAATGTGACATGTTACTGGAACTGCTCTTTAAGTTGGTGTTGCATGATTCCGAAGATTTGTGTATTTAAATTATAAAGCTATTTGGGGGTCTTTTCAAAACTTTTGAATAGATGCTTTTATTCTTGAATTCAAATTATAACTTTTCTCATAGAATTTGTCCATTTGGGTTGGGTCTGAAAAAGGTCTATTTCTAATTATTTAGCAATAGAGGCATCATTTCAAAAATTCTTGAGTTTAGATACTATTTCCCCTGAACATGTATAATGTATAGCATCAAAGGTACTATATATTCAACTCTATAAAAATTTCATATAATTTACAATTTTCTTTTGTTATATAATTGAAAATGTTGTTTACCATTATGCCAAGAGAAAGCCAGTACACTCCATAATCAGAATTCTTTTGTAAGTATATTTGGAGATTACTTTTTAAATTTTAGGAAAACGCATGACATCACACATTCTCAAATTGTACCGACATTGCCAGGACTCCAAGTATTTAATGTCACTTGGAAACAGATTTTGCATATTTTATCTGCAATTTTGCTAATTCCATTCCAAATAAAGATCAGCATTACAGCTGAATTTCTGTGTAAATATATGTTAAGGCACTTCTTTTCCGTAACTGGACGGTACACCCTAGCCCTCTGATATTGTGAGCACATGTGAGCATTGCAGGCTGGTAGTCCTTAATAGCCTCTCCTCCTCCTCACCCTACAGGATGGGAGTTTTAGAAAGTGCTTCTGAATTCAGTTGTCCTCACAGGGCTGGGCCTGTGCTTAGGGAAGCGCCAGGTGCTGAAATGCTAAGCCTAAATGACTGTTGACACCAGTGTCTTCCTGGATGATGTAACAGAAAAATATCTTTTCCTCCCACTCCCTGAAAAGAGTCTACAGCCTCTAATAAATATCACAAATGTAAGCATTTTCAAACTAGAAATTAAAACATCATGCAACAGCTAGAGTCAGTTTGTTGATACATTTAGGCAGCCATGTTTGTCTGACTACTGCATTGGTAAAGCAGACGATCAATCTTAGTCATTCGAACCAACACCCAGCTTTTGTGGTGAACAGATTGGCCTAATCCTCACTTGTTAATATTTGTTCCCAACCTGAGCTGATTAGCTTCTACTTTTCTCCTGACCTCATCCTTTTGTGTTTTGTTGGTCATTGGAATGCCTCCCTCGGATATCCAGACTTCAGTCTGTTCTACTCAGAGCTACAGAAAAAGTGGTAGCTCTTTTATCATGTTTTCTTTAGTCACTGGGCGAGGCCCAACCTTTCCCTTCCTCTTGATCTAATTAGTATTGTTTTCTCCAAGAGTCATTTTAAGAGTGACCTTTCTCCTTTATTTCTCATAAAACTCACTCTGACTTGGGTATGTGTTGGGAGGAGGGGAATGGGGGCAACACATCTCTGCAATCTGGCTTAGGGAAAAATACTTCTTCCCTCTGCTTTTTCTCAAGTGATCTTTTGTTCCTTCCACTGAAATGTATCTTATCTGATACCATAAAGGTTTTCAATCTCTAACAATGCTAGAAGGTTACAGAGGTGAGTGATCATCAATTTAAAATGCATTAGAGTTATCTCTAAGTTGTGTCCTTTGTGCTTTAGGAGTGCTTCACATTTCCTGAAAGCAAACTTTTCTAGTTCTCTTTACAACCCCCAAACTCACACCATAGCTCTATCTCTATAAAAGATGGCACTGGCCTACTTCCCTTTTTGGCATACGGAAAGGTTTGAGCTTCACTTTAACACGAAGTGTAGGCAATAAACTGTGCTACAAACTGGCTATAATAAAGTAGTCTACAAAGTAGATTTTTACATAAACAAATAGTAATGAATAACTTCAGAATGACCTTACCAAGCCATCAGCGTCTATATTTGGATGTAGTTATCTAGTAATTTCTAATTCCTGAGACATGCATAGTAAAATACAAGGAAGTACAACCTCTCTTAAACTTATAAAGATCGGTAGGTACACACAAATGTTTATATCGCTTTTCTTATATGATGCAATTTCAATTCACAGATCAAAGGGTTGCTTCCTGTAGTCAGATTTCTTCTAGTAATCTTCCTTTCAAGATTGGGAAAGTCACCCATATTAGTGGTTGTATCTTTTTAAATTTGACTTGCAAACCAAAGAAAACAAATTGTGTCATAAATATTTGAAGACAGTGAAAACTGCACAGCAAGAAAAGCGACTTGAAACTTAAGTATAAAAATGATATGTGTGGACCTGGGCACTCTGGGCACTTGAGTTTATACTTTTTCAAGCACAAGAAGAGAACGTGTCAGACGAGAATCACATTTAGTACTCAACTATGGGGGAACAAAGCATGAGGAAATGAAAATGCCTTCACTGTCACCTGCAGTTCTGGAGGAAGTTAGGATTAGAACGGTCCTCAGAGGGATGGGCCATTAACAAGCGCTATCAGTGGTGGATATCTGAGGAACAGGGCATTATATCTTCGATAAGGGAATTCCATTAAATAGGAAAATCTCAACTCTTGAAAATATAATTTAGGGCTTTCAAAAAACTATTAAGCCCACTTGTAACTCTTATGTTGGATTGTAGGTAGAACACATTTCTCTGAACCTCATCAAAACCCAGTTTTTATTTTTATTTTTAACTAATCATGTGTCAGAGTATCAATACAATATTTCCTGTACATTTCAAATGAATTTTGAGATAGTGCCTATGTTTTTTGATCCATGTGGGTGTGAGTATATCTTATACTTTTATAACTTGTCACTTTCGGGACACTATGGGAGACACAGACACAATAGATATACCTAATAAATACGATCATTTGGGGATCAATCATTCACTGTCACAAAACAAATTAATGTTAGAGCTGGGCATTCCATGCCCCAGTCACTATTTTTGTTAGACTATGAGGTCACCAATAAAAATAATTCAATTGTAAAAAAGCAAATTGTATTAATCTAAAGAGTTTATTTGAGAACTTGGTGTCTTAACATTTAGTAAACCTTTATAAAATCTAAAAATCAATGATCTTTCCACTAGGAATAAATGTAGTTCTAAATAATCTCGGAGAGTTATCATTCAAATGATGAATTTTTACACTGACTTTTTTCATGACTTACTCTAATGAGTGAATCTTCAGAGGCTGGGAGTGCTGGGACATTCTGACATCCATTAGTTGCTATTGCTGCTATCTCAGTGACCTCTGAAATATGAGTATTATATTTGGTGAGAGTAGAACACAAGGGGTTGGGATTTTAGTCAAAGACTGTGACTTATTGTAATTGGGCATAAAACAAAATTAAGGAATATTTTCCAGCATTAGCTACTGTAACTGCATTGAAACCTTCAGGAATACTTGACATGCATGAGTCAATGGATCACTGTATGCCCACAGTATCATTGAAAACAAAAATAAAATCATATCACTCCCCTGCATAATTGTTTTCCCGAAGATTAGAATGAATTCCCAACTCCTTACATGTCCATGCAGACTCTGAGTGATCTAGTCTTTGCCTATATCTCTTACCATCCTCCTCTGCTCTCAGGAGGCCTCAGCCATTTGCCCCTCCTACTCATGCTCTTCCTCTGCATCCCGCCTTCTCCCTATTCCTTAGGTATCAGCTCAAATGCCACCTCCCCAGAGAGTCCTTCTCAAACTACACAATCTAAACTTCCATCCCTAAGTACATGTGTACACACGCTTATTCATTCTAACCCACTGCACAGCTTTTATCATGGTACTTACATCTTTCAGAAACTATCTGTGCTTACTCTAATATTTCCTCCCATGGTAGCTGCCTCTGGGGTCACATGTCACATCCCCTTAGCCCACCCTGATTCCAACTGCAGCTGCAATTAATAATTCCCTGCAAGCTCAGACTTACCTAATTAGCAACCTTTCTCAGCATCCTCCACTTGTCTTTCCACTTTCTGCTCCAGGGCTTTCTTGGGCCCCACAGGTGCCTGTTTCACCCAAGCACAAGCAGAGCCGGTCGGCAATGGGAGTCAATTAATAAATGCTGCAGTCTCCCAGTCTTCAAATGGACCAGGCTGACAGGTCTTTTGCAGTTTCTCAGGAGATTCCAGCAGAAATTAGGCCCTTATTCCCACAGCAGCAACATTAATATAGGCTGTTTCTCTTTTCCCTTATCATGCTCTCCTCCCCTCCCCATTCCTGTTTCTTGGGATCACCTCCAAATTTGGCATCAGTAATAAGTACTCAAGACTTTGTGTCTTGCTCTGCTTTCAGGAGAACCCTAATTAAGACATCTCCTAAAGGATATAAGATCCATCAGAGCCAAGTACTTTATTGATTGATTGATTGATTGATTGATTTTGCTTTATTTACAATGCCTAGCCCAGAACTTGGCATATATAACCTGACAGAACTATAGGCAAGAGTAGATGTTTTGCATAACTTTGGGGAGGAAATGATATTTAGAAAAGGGGATGATCAGAGGAAGAAATGTAGGAAGTATAAGATAGTTTGAGAATGAATAATGCAAACTGAACATAGAGATGAAAAGCATGCATCAAAAAGCTGGAAAACTCTAAGACATTCAATCAGATATGAGGATTTAGGACTGGAAAACCCTGATAATCTTCCATTACATGTTGATCATCTTATCACAGAAGTCAAGTGGTGTTATTGTTTTACATTTAATTGTTTGAGCACCAAAAATTTCATTTTCTTGGAATTTTAAAGTTTTATTCTTGTGCTAAAAGGATAATGTTAAATCAAAATTTTCAATTTGCCAACTAGTACTTTTCTAAAATCAGGGGTGCTGGGACTTCTGCTTACAGCTTTGCCAGAATCACTGGTACAAGACTTGTTCTGCCATAAACAGCAGGATGCTATACATGAGGCAAGTGTTCTCAGGAATTAGACACAGGGAGCACAGGATTATGAACTTATTTTTCACCCTCACCTGAGGATATTTTTTTTTTTTGCTAGAGAGAGGAAGAGAGATGAAGGGAGGGAGAGTGAAATATTGTGGCAGAGAGAAGCATCAACTAACTGGTTGCCTCCTGTACGTGCTGGACTGGGGGTTGTACACTCCCAGACTTGGGGATCAAACCAGTGACCTAGGTATATGTCCTGACCCAGGATGGAACCAGCAACCATCTGGTTATGGACAACACTCCAACCAACTGAGCAACATGTGCTAGGGTCTGATTATGAACTTTGAGAGAAGGAAAACATATAAGTTGGGCCCCATATTTGCCCTAGCTTTCTGCCTGGAGACACTTTCAGCTAGCACAGCCTGCTGGAGGCAAAGCATAGAGGGCAGTTTTGCTGAATGGAAAAAACTGAGGTCAGAGTTAGGAGTGGCTGAAGTGACTGGAACTGGCAGGAAAGGTACTCGATAGGAAGTAGCTGCACAGAGAGGAGGGACCTCCAGGAGAAGCTCCTGCATGGCTGACAGCTAAAAGAAGACATGCAGTGCTAGACAGTGTTGGAGTTCTACTATGGTTACAGTGGAGAGAGCTAACTGAATAACTCGGATACAAAGTTTAAACCCTCGAAAAGCCAAACCTTACAGGTATGCTCCATACTCTAAAGTAAGAAGCACATCTTAGAACTGAGGCAAAACCAAAGTAGGTCTGCACCAACAAAGAATAATATTAACCTTGACAGGATCAAAAAGATCCACAGGTAACAATTAGCTACTAGAATAAAACTCAACACACTTGCAGGGGTGTCCAACCTTTTGGCATCTTTAGGCCACAGTGGAAGAAGAGTTGTCTTGGGTCACACATTAAATACTCAAACACTGATGAGAACTGGTAAGCACAAAAAAGGTTTTAAGTAATTTTACGACTTTGTGTTGGGCCACATTCGTAGACGTTCTTGCAGCCCAAGGGCCGCGGGTTGGGTGCCCCTGCTTTAAAGGAAAACAACATAATGCGGGTTCCCTACCATGTGTCATATATAATATTCAGCATCAAAATAAATAGTGTTTTGAAAATAATAATTACACTGAAAAAACTCTAACTAGACAGATAAAGAAAAAGAGAAACATCCAAGTAACCAATAGCAGAAAAAAACAGGAGGTATATGTATCCTAACATGAAAGATAGTCTAGGGATTTTATAAACAACATTATGCTAATACATTTGACACCGTAAATAAATGAAGATTCCTTATATAACACAACTTACAGAGATGGACACAAGAAGAAACAGATGATCCAAAATGACAGGGACCTGAAAAGTCAAAATTATTTTATAACAATACTAGGAACATGTATTTTCTGTTTTCAGTCTCTCACAAGTGGAGTTTTCCATAAGCCACCTGATGTGTGATATTGTAATAGCTTGAACACAGAAGCAAATGTGAGAACCAGCTGTCTTCTATTAAGCTAGATATTAAAGACACAGATAAAAATGTAAAATGACACTTCTTTTTTCACAAAAAATTTTTTTGGGAAGTATACTAATCTTTCAAAAAATGTTATTACAATTTACTACTTTTTGGAATAAGTTGATAAATATTTAAAATTTCTATTTTAATTTTAATACAGTTTATAGATAAATATAACTTACATAAACAAAGCTTTTTGGAGTTTCTGCAATTCTTGAAAATTTAAGTGGATCTTGAAGACAAAATATTTGCAAACCACCTGTTTAATAGATCTGACATAAGCTTTTTCAGAAAATAGAGGTGGAGGAAAACTTCCTAATTTATTCTATGAGGTCAACATAACACTGATATCAAGCCTAATAAGTTATTACAAGAATCTACAGTCCAATATTCTTATGAGTATATAAGCAGTAATCTTTTAAAAATATCAGCAAATTAAATAAAACAATAAATAAAAAAGATAATACATCTTGTTATTATCTTGTTATGATCAAGTGGGTTTTATTCCAGGATTGTAAGATCAGTATAATAGCTGAAAAGCAATCAATATAATTCACCACATTAATAGAAAAACATGGCTGTAAAACATATGATCATCTCAATAAATGCAGAAAAAGACATTTTACAGAATTCAACATCCATCCCTAATGAAAGCTCTCAGGAAACTAGAAATCAAAGGGAACTTCATCAGTCTGATAAAAAGCATCTACAGAAAAGCTACACTTAACATTACATTCAATGGTAAAATACTGAACACTTTCTCTTAATATTAGGTACAATGCAAGGACATCTTCTCTCACCATTTCTATTCAACATTAAACTGGAATTTTTAGCATGTTCAATAGGCTAAAACAAACCAAAAAAAAATGAAACAAACAAATAAAAAACAAAAAGAGAAGTAAAGCTACTAAATTGCAGAGGAAGTAATGAGACTGTCTTTATTCTTATACAACATGATTTTTATATGGCAAATCCTCAAGAACTTACAAAACAGTAATAGAACTAATAAATGAATTAATCAAAGTCACAGACTGCAAGGTCAATGCACAAAATTTAATTGTATTTCTATATTTTAGAAGCCAAATTTCAAGGAAAAAGAAATTTTCAAAATGCCATTTATAATAACATATAAATTATGGAATACCCAAATAAAATGTCTATACTGGCAGCTACAAAATATTGCTGAACTTTAAAAACAGCTAATAATGGATACACCATGTCCATGGATCAAAATGCCCAGTGTTGTTAAGATATAAATTCCCCTTCCTAGTTTAACTATAAATTACATGCAAACATTAACAAAATCTCAGCAGACTTTATTCATGTATGTATGTATTTTTTTAAGAAATTGACAAGTTGATTCTAAAATTTATATGTTAAAAAAATAAAATTTATATGGTAATGTGAATGTTCCAAATTGCCAAAACAATCTTGAAAACAAAAAAGAAAACAGAAAACTTTAGAAGGCTCACATCATCTGATTTCAAGACTTAGATTAAAGCTAGTGTCATTAAGACAATAGTACTGGGGTAAATTATTTTTGGAAAAAATTTCATGGATCGGGATAGACAGACCAGGAACTGTCCCACACATGTAATGTCAGTGGATTTCCAGAAGAGCACCAAGGCAATTCTTGAGGACAAAAACTTACTGGAACAACTGGACAAATAAATGTATGGAATATGATTAAATTTGACTGCTATGTCAAAGCACACGTATAGCAGACACTGTGGTCCACAGCTCACATTCTCCTCCAGGGCTGAAGTACTCATTTTTACTAAGATGCTGGGATTGAATTTTGCTCCCCTCAAATTTATATACGAATACTAAAGTCCTAACCCCCTGTACCTCAGAATGTGACTTTAATTTGGAAATAAAGAGTTTTTAGGAGCTCCACCCTCCCCACCACTCTCTTCACCTGTAGCCCAGAGTGGGGCACAGAGGCTCCCCAGCGCCCACAGTGCACTGCCCAGGCTGCACCACCTAGTCTGACATCTCTTGGCTGACATGGAGTGCGTGGAACAGCTGGAGCCGGGATGCCGGCCCCAAAGGCTCCGTGGGCACCAGGGGCCCCACAGACATGAGGGTAGCTGTGGACCCCCCCACCCCATGGCAACCCGCAGCCTGGATACAGATTCCAGTAAGCAAAGTGAGGGCGAGCCCATGAATGCTGCACGTCCCAATGTTTTTAGCTCAAAGAACCTTGCCATTTAAGCCCAGAAAAAGATTCTGAGCAAAATGGCCAGCAAAACCATGGCCAACATGTTGATTGATGGCACCAGCAGTGAGATCTTTGATGAGTTCTACGAAGTCACCAAAAGGCACACCCACAATGAGAAGGAAGCTCACAAGATCAGCAGAGACTTAATCAGTGTGGCAATCAAAACTGGGATCCTCTACAGGAATAGACAGTTCAGCCAGGAGGAGGTTGTGGTTGTTATGGTGGAAGTCAGGAAGAAGCTGAACCAGACTGCCATTACCATCATCAGCTTCTTGGAGGTGGAATACACATTTGATGCGCACATGCTCTCCAAGCTCCCACTGGAGTGCAAGTACCTGGAGAGTGAACTGGTACAGTGATAACCTGACACCCAGGACCCACAGGCACATCAACCACATCTTCAACCACTTTGCTGATGTGGAGTTCCTCTACCCTTTATATGTAGTCTGGATGGAGACTATAGACCCAAGCTCAAAAAGACTTGTGAAGGAATTCATAAACTGCTAGATGAAAAAGTTCTTTGAATATCTTCTGTCCTCCTGGGCTTTATTGTGTTCATGTAACAGCACTCAGTGTGGTCTGGGTGAGAATCAAAAAAACAGGAAGAAGCCCTTGTCAAAAACACCCATGTTCTATCCTTTTCATCCTTGTGATGTTGATGCTGAATTGAGCTAAGGCGTGTTTATTCCCTGAGCTTGCTGATGAGGTCTGCACTTCAAATCACCTTTGTTTGTAAGCCCAAAGCACATTTCATCTACTCTAAGCAGAAAGGCTTCCTGCTCTTCAAGGAGAGCTCAGTTCCTATTGTGGATTGGAAAGAGCCCTGGACCAGGAGTCAGACAACATGGGTTTGGTTTTCAGCTCCACCAGTTATGACTCCTCTGTCCTCCGGATCCTGCAACCAGGATGCCTGCCTGCCTACCTACCTGCCTACCTCCCAGAGCTGCTGTGAGGATCAAATGAAATAGTGTCATGTTCATGCTTCTGAAACACACTAATGTAGGGTCTTACTTCCTCTTCAGAGTATGAGAGGGTTCAACTAGGATCTAAACTACTAAGCAGCAAAGAACAGAACAATAGTCTCTGGTGGCCTGGGTTTGCAATCTGTCTCTATATGTACTGTTTCTAATCAATTAAAAATGAATCTGAGGGTGTGAAAAAATACAGCTGCAAACTGGGAAAATGTTATTCAAGAGCTGTCTTTTAGATCTTAGGTGTGCAGATTTATGATTCTCCAGCAGACAGGTAGAGTTTCCCACCCATCATGCAGAACTGGAGGAGAACTGTGCTCCCCCTGCAGGACTTGCCTTCCCTCATGCAAGGGCCACAGTCCCTGAGGTATAGGGAGGGTGTATTCCAGCATGCACAGTCAGGCAAAATGAATTCTTATCTGTCTTTCTTGGCTTGTATTTCATAGTCATTTTGTGCTGTTTTCTCTGTTTTATTAGTAAATCTAAAGTACTCTTCCAAAAAAAGAAAAAGAAAAAAGTCTTTGAAGAGGTAATTAGGTTAAATGAGGTCATTGGTGTGGACACTAAGCCAATATGATTGATATTCTTATAAGATGAGAAAAAGAAGACACAAACATACACTGAAAGAAGACCATGTGAAGATACAAGGATGGTCATCTACAAACCAAGGACAGAGGCTTCAGAAGAAACTAACTCTGCTGACCTCTTGATCTCAGACTTCTGGCCACCAGAATTGTGAGAAAATAAATTACTGTTGCTTAAGCCACCCAAACTGTGGTACTTTGTTATTAGTTGCCTATCGATGGCTTATATCTGAATTCCTCCCCAAGAACTGAATTCAGTTTAGGAGAGCTTTCCCACACAAGTTTATGCCGCTGCTCAGAGAGCAGCTGCTTCCAATGACTGGATGCTCTGAGAGTACAAGTCCTGGTCTCATATTTCCAGTTGGGACACCTTTTTGAATACAGTTCTTTATCTTAGACCAGTTTCAATTCTATTAGTTATAAGCAAATCCTAAAATGGGATTTTGAAGCTGGCTCACTAGCTGACTGATCATTAACATCCCATTACTAACTGTAGGTGAAGTATGGAGGTACCTGTGCAGTTGTACTTCCACTAGTTGTGGATTTCAATGTGATATTACTGGAAAGGAATGCACTGGGGAGGGGTCAAGGATACAATGTTTCAGGCATTTGAGAGGTTGGAAGAAGTACTAATTATAAGGACAATAATATTTTGGTAGATGCTGCTGAGTGCTATTCAAAGAATGAATAATTAAGTGTAAGTCACTAATTTCAAAGGCAGAAGGCCTACTTAGAAACATATAAAGAGACTATTATTTCCTGCACCAGGGGTCACAAATACTGAGGAGAAGGCTCCCAAATGAACTATTGACTTAGCCTAGATAGGACTGTTTGCTAAGTTCGTGGAACTACCGTCAAGGAGTGGAATCTTGAGACTTGGAATACAACATTAGGTCAGTACTCTCAAGCACCTGGAAATCTTAGATTCCCTGAGCCCTCTGGGCCTACAGATGGGCTTGCCCTCCTTCCTATGAAAGGTTAGTGCTCTGTACTTGCTGCCAGGCATTGCAGAAGCCTCTCTTTTGCAAGACAAGATGCACTGCCTCCTTTTCCTTTCAATTATTTTCTGTCTTCCTTCCTGGCTGAAAGATTAATAACAAGGGTTCTTTACAACAAAAGTCAGCTGAGAAAGGGCTGAGTCAACTAAGAGTAGAAGGAAACAATACTCTGATGCCAGTGCAACATTTAGCCCACATGTACCAGCAATAACTGAGAGAGTATGTATGGAGTTGGGTCCTGAATGTGCCGGATCAAGGGAAACAGCATATAAAGTTGAAAGGGGACAGTTTAATGATATGGGAGCATTCTTTCATGATAGAGTATTTGACATTCTGGAAAGATTCCTGGGAGACCATGCTATTTCACCTCATCTCTTAGAGGTTTAAAAAAAGTAATGTTACACATTAAGTAATGTATAAATGCCAGAAGTATCTTGGCAAATGGTGGGGAGGGGATCAAAAGGCTTGGAGAAGTAGGCATACTGGAGTGAGTATACTATTTCAGGCCATGGAGCCACCAGCTAACTTCTAGGTCAGAGACCTGGAAGATGATCTATTTACAGAAAGAGTCAGTGGTAGCTGCTCTTTGTTGGTCAGGGATAATGGTAGGAGATGATGTTACGTAACTAGGATTCTTGATATCAGTACAACAGATAGGATTCAGGAATAATAAAAGCAAAGTAGTGCCATTTAAACTTCAGAAATAAGATAAACATAATTATTGTGATTAGAAAGTCATGGAGATGACGAGTAGAATATAGCACCACAGAGACTGAGATAGTCAGGCAGCAAGGATACTGCTTAAATCTATACTATAGTATACTATAGTATATTCTATGTTCTATACTATATTCCTATACTATCCAATACATAGTCAGTAGCCAGATGTGACTATTTGAATTTAAATCAGTTAACATACATGAAATAAAAAAAACATTTAGTTCCTCAATTTTGCTAGCCACAGTTCAAATATTCAATGGCCAAATGTGGCTAAAAGACTATATTGGATTGTGTAGATATAAGACATTTTTATCACTACAGGAAGTTCTAATGGATAACTTTAGATGATCAGGAGGCTAAGCACAAGTGTTGCATTTTTTAAAATTATAATTCCTTGCTTGATCTTAGCAAGTTTTAGACCTAGAATCTATTGAATTAAGGAGGCTCTATATCTCCAGATGATGTCTCAGTTGACAATGATACACAGAACTCAAAATATTATCTTTGTCCTTCTCTTAGAAGGACAGGACTTAGAAGTACCTAGAGGGCAGGAATAGATGGTTGGGACCCAGGTGTGGGTCACAGTGGACCTACCAGTTCTGCAGGTCTCAGTCCCCAACTATATAACTGAAATTAAAATATTTGGTAGTAGACTGAAACCCCATATTCAATCATTGATTTGTTAAGTAGGAGCTATTACACTGTATGAGAACAGTGGAACTGTCACTGGACCAAAATAGGGGACAAAAAATAATATTATATCACAGGTAGTAGTGGCAGACACCAGTGTTACCTCAAAGCCTTAAGGAATTCAGGAGCAGGCAATAAATAATTCCAATATACTTCGACTTAGCTCAGTAATCTGGCCCCTAACCAAATCAGATGAATCCTGGAGGACGATAGTGAACTAAACAAACTTGACCAAGTAATAGCTGCAGTTGTAGCTGCTATACCAAGTAAAGGCATTTTCTAGAGAAGATTAATATGGACTCATTTACGTTTATGGGGCCATGGATCTGACTAATGCATACTTTTCCATTCCTATAAGAAGAAATGGAAAAGAAAGAACAGAAAACATTGGCGGTCATGTCAGACGGACAACAGTATTCTTTGCAGTCTTTCTCCAGGGCTGTATTTACTCTCCTGCCATCTGTCATATTATAGTACTAAAGGATTTGGACCATCTGGACTCTCTGAAGAATATTACATTAATCTACTATATGGATGACATCACACCAATCAGGCCAGATGAACAACAAAAGGCAAGTATATTAAAGGCCATGATAATTCTCATGTGTTGCAAAGTATTGGTTATAAACTCCACATGAATTCAAGTGACCACCACATCAATGACATTTTTAAGGCTCCTGTGGTCTGTGGCACACCATGTTCTTTCCAAAGTAGAGAACAAATTACTGCATCTTGTCCCTATTACAACTAAGAAGAAAGCATGATACCTAGTAGTCCTCTCTGGAGGCAGAATATTCCATACTTGGGACAACTCCAGCTCATATTCTAAATGGTTTGGAAGACTAGCATCTTTGAAGGAGGCTCACAACAAAAAAAAAAGTTTCCTGCAGCATATCCAGGCTGCAGTGCAAGTAAATCATATATAGTATCAGAGTTATCAGTGATGGGAAAAATACCATGGGAATTTATGACAAGCCCCTAAATGAAAATCACAACGTAGACACCTATGCATCTAGAGCAGTCATTTATCTATAGCAGGTAACTTTATGCTATTACAAAAATAGTTTCTTGCATTCTATTGGGGTTTAGTAGAGATGGAATACCTGGTTGTGAGATACCAAGTAATTCTGAGGTCACAACTGCCAACCTTGAGCTGGGTTCTATTAGAAACTCAAAGTCATTAGATCAGGCAGGTCAAAGGCAGTGCATTGTATAGGTAAATTGTGCATTGACATTGGATACAAATAAGAACAGGCAGTACATGTTATCTGCACAGGAATGTGGAACAGATTGTGATGTCATATTGTTATTTCTCTTTTTGCTTACATCGTAGCCTTTTTTGAGGTTCTTTATGACCACCCAACAGAAGAAAAATGCCAGGCTTGGGTCACCGATACACCAGCTTGGTGTGTAGATGTAAGCCAAAGCTGAAAAACAGCTGAACTGTAGCCCCATTTAAGGTGAAGGGAAAGTAGCATTGAAGGGAAATCTTCCTAATGAGTAAGGCTTATGTAGAGAAACTGCTCAAGTACTTTGTGAAGAAGAAATGCCCCAAAATAAGAATATATATGAACTCATGGGTCATAATGAATGGTTTTATTGGTCAGTCTCTTGAATTAAGAAATACTGGAAGATTGGGAATAAAGTCTGGGTAAGAAGCATGTAGATAGATTTGTGAAGATCTTTATATTAAATGCATGAGCCTTTACTTACCAAGGACAATGTAGCTACTGCTACTATAGAATATCATTTGCAGCAATAGAAACCAATATTGAACCCTTAATATGACACTATCCCTTGAGAAGACCAAACAGCCACTTGGCAACAAGCTGATATTCCTGAGTTTACCTCTTCTGCATGCAGGCCCTCAACCAGTACAGTATCTGAAGAGTTACTACTGTTACCCTTATTATATTAAGTAAGTGAATCAAGCTATAAAAGGGGTAAGCTCTACAGGGTGCTGAAATACACACACTCCAGCGAGCTTCGTGCATGGAAATCTCCATATCAGAGCCAGTTTCCTAAGAAACATCATAAAATATCTGCAAATTAATTTATAAGGTGATAATAAACCTAAATATAAGAGCTAAAACTATAAAGTTTCTAGAAAAAAAACATAAAATATGTCCATGACTGTGGGGTAGATATAGATATATTAGGACATAACAAGCATAAAAAATATTTGAGAAACTGGACTTCATCAAAATTAAAAACTTCTGCTCATCAAAAGACCCATTAAGACAGTGAACAAGCAAGCCAAAGACTGGGAGAATATTTTTGCAATATAAATATCTAACAAAGGACTTATATGTAGAGTATAAAAGCCTGGAATGAATAAAGAACTCTTAGCAAGTCAATATATAAAAAGAAAAACACCCCCACTAATAAAATAGACGAAACTCTTTAAAATACATTTCCTGAAAGAAGATATACAAATGGCATCTAAAAAGATGCTCAACATCTTTAATATCAGGAAAATAGAAATTAAAATGACAATGATATACCATTTCACATTCTCCAGAATGGTTAGATGTAAAAAACTGAGAATAAGTGTGGAGCAACTGAAACTTTCATACACTGCTGACGAGACTGTAAGTTGGAACGATCATGTTGAAAAACTGATAACTTTTAAAAAGCTTTCATGTACCCATGAATCCCACTCCTTGGTTTTGTATATGAGAAATGAAAACATGTGTACCCCCAAAAGGATCTTTATTTATAATAGCCCAAATATGGACACGTCTTACACATATATCAGCATGAGAATAAATAAGTAAATTATGTGTATTCATAAAATGGAAAACTACTTGCAGTAAAAATGAAAAAATACATTTCTGATACACAAGAGAATATGGATAAATCTCAAAATCATCCTGGTGAACAAAAGGAGCCAATCATAAAAGAAAACGTACTTGACTTTGCTTATATGAAATTCTAGAAGAGTCGCAATGAGTATATAATGGTAAAAATAAAGACATTGATTATCTTTGGAGGGTGAGTGTTGACAGGAAGGGAGCATAAGGGAAGTTTTTATGGAGATAACAATGTTCTATATATTTATTGGCATGATGTTTATATGGATATAAACATTTGTCAAAGTCATTGAAGCATACCCTTAAAATCTGCATGTCACCTGAATGTACCTCAGTTTTAACAACAACACAAAAAAACCCTAAAATACAATCAAACACTTTTTCACCAATTTTGCGTAAAATATTGGTCTAGATGTTGTGTGTGACATTAATAAAAAAAAAAAAAAGCATGGACCATGCCTTTAAGTAGTTGCCAGTTAAAAACGATAAGATTAATTTGCTATAAAAGTCAGCCATAAGGAAAACCTCATGATACAAGTAAGTTAATCATCACCCTTTAATGTAGCACGACTCTCCTAAAAATATTTTAAAGTGTACTTGAAAAAGTTAATTGAGTAATGTATAAATTTAGACACCAGTTCACCAAATCTTTGGTATGTTCTTAGCTCAGACTAGTTTATTGTGTAAAAAATTCTACAACAGTAGTTAATAACTCTATATAATTTAATTTGTAGTTTGTTAAAAACATCTTCATGCTCTATACAAATATTTGAAAAGCCCCCTTTTCACATTTCGTTGATACACATAAACTCTCAGTGACCCTGATTAATAGCAGGTTTAGCAGTATATTTTTTTAATATGATTATAATGTTTTTATTAGCTGGATAGAATCAGTATCAAGTCAGTAGCAGTATAGTTTTTAAGTGACAAGGGCTAATCAAAAAATATTCTTGTATGTTTATATAATAAATTATGTGACTTTCAAGAATGGGAGAGCAAATCCTCACGTATTTATATTTTAATATTATTATTTAAATGTATTTATATTTTTAAAATTAAAGGCAAGAGAAGATGATCTGAAAATGCCCTGGAAAGTGACATCTAAACATATGATCTGAAAAATATTTGTATAAATAAAGGTTAACTGTACTAAGTATCACCTTTATAGGTGGTAGGCAAAGATTCTGATTGTTTACTTAGGCCACATTATTGCAACAAATTTTCTGTGCTTTGAAGTTTCTATAACTTATTAAATGGTTTGATGATGCTATCAGTTAAATCTCATGCTTTGAACAGCACTGTTACATTTAGAAATAGCAGAAAAATGATGTTAAATGTGAGTGGCAGACCTGAATCTCAAAGCGGTACAGGCAAGGGGAGAGCATTGCATTTAAGGATGAGATCAAGAAAAGGTTGAAGGATAGAAGTCTTTCATAATTAGGATGATTTTTCTATATGATAAGTAAAAACCCAATGATACATGTAAGTTGTGAAAAAAAATTTTTATTTATGTACAAACTTCTATAAATACTAGCAGATAAGATTCAAGAAAAGTAGGACTATACACATTTTACTATATTTTATTATATTTACATAATAGCTACAGGAATGTAAGGGGAGGTTTAGCAGAAATGATCCAATTTTTATTACCATAAGAAAGAGATAGCAGATAATTTCTTTGTAAGTAGAATTAAATTTATAATTTTAAAAATATAGTCTATGTTTAATTCCCAATAGCTGGCATTACAGAATAGGCACATGCTGTTATTGCTGAATTTTAGGTTTTCTTAAATAAATGTTTCTTTATCTGCTGTATTCTTGGAACCATTTCCAAAAACTTCAAAGCGTGCCCTAGCTGGTGTGGCTCAGTTGGCTGGGGCATGGAGTTTAATATCTGGGTGTGGACAGGGAAAGAGGCAGACCAGAGACCTTAGTCTGTGAGGCTGGGCGAGGTATCTGTTTTACCTGTTAGGCAGACACCAGCACAGAGAGTCAAGGAAACTGAAGAAACAGGGTGATATGTTTTAATTACAAGGGAAGATTAATCTCCAGAGACCAACCATCATGCAATAGAGGTATGTAGTTTTACCTGACAAAGAATTCAAAATAAATCTCAGAAAACTGCTCATTGATCAGGACAGCAATGTGTAAACAAAGTGAGAATTTCAATAAAGATGTAGAAAGTTTCAAAAACTGCCAAACAGAAATCATAGAGCTGAAGAATACAATCTTCAAACTAAGAAACTCAATACAAAGACTCAACAACAGACCAGATCAATCAGAAGAAAAAATAGCAAACTTGAAGATGGGTTACTGAAAGTTGTCTAGTCAGATGAATGACAACAACAACAAAATAATTTAAAAAGAGTTAAGACAACTTAAGAAACTTTTGACATATGATCAAGTGAACCAATATCCATTTTATGGGTAGCCTAAAGGTGAAGAGAGACTGAAAGAACAGAAAGCTTATTCAAAGAAATCATGGCTGAAAAGTCCCAAATCTGGAAGAAGAAGTAGACAGACAGAATTTTGGGAAGAAGCTCCCAAAATTCTTAAATAGGAGGAATCTGAAGAAATCTTCACTGAGACACATTAATCATCAAATTTTCAAAAGTCAAAGACAAAGACAATTTTGATAGCACAAGAGAAAGCAATTTGTCACCTACAAGAACACCTCATAATATCAGTGGATTTTTTTAGCAGTAACCTTGCAGGCCAGAAAGGAGTGGGATGATATATTCAACATGTTGAAAGAAAAATCTCTACCCACCAAGAATAATATACCCAGCAAAATAGATTTTCAAAAATAAAGGTGATAAAAACTTTCACAGACTAACAAAAGTCAAGGGCATTCACCATTAGACCTGCCTTACAGGTAATGCAAAAGGGAGTCTTAGAGTTGAACAAAAGGGCATGAAACAGCAACACAATAACATAAGGAGGTATGAAACTCTTTGGTAAAGGTAAATATATAGACAAATGCAGAATACTGAATTATTGTAAAGGTGGTAGGTAAGTCACTTTTAATTCTGATTTAAAGTTAGAAGATAAAAGTATTTTTTAAAGGAAAAACATACTCCCTCTACTTTATTATTGCCTCTACTCACATGCAATAATTCTGACACCAGATGTGTGTAGGTGTTCTACACATCAAGCAATTCTCTGTGGCGCCACCAGGGTATGCTACAATTTAACTCAGTTACAACATTATCTATCTGGAGATAGTGTCAGATCTACAGGTTTAAGGCCCAGTCCCACAAAACCACCTCCCCTCAACTTCAGATTCCAATTGCACATCCCAGGAATTGTCACCTGTACTTCTGAGTGACCAGCTATAAATCAGTTTCTATGACCTCCTCCTTAAATTCAATAATTTGCTAAAACCACTCACAAAACTCAAGGAAACACTATTTATGTTTCCTGGTTTGTTGTAAAGGATATAGTAAAAGCTGGGAATAAACAGATAAATGAAGAGATACATAGGGGCAAAGTCCAGCAGTGTTCTGAGTGCAGGAGCTTCTGTCCTGGTGGAGTTAAGATGCACCATTTTCTGAGCACGTGGGTGTGTTTACCAACCCCAGAACTTCCCCAAACCCATATATTAGGATTTTTTATAAAGGCTTCATTATGTAGGCATGATCAATTATTAACTCTATTTCCAACTTCTCTCTCTTCTCTAGTGAGTGCTGGGGAGAGGGACCTGGAATTCTAAGCTTCTAATTATGGCTAGGCCATTCTGGTAACCAGCATCCAAAATTTAGGAGCCCATCAAAGTCACCTTATTAGAACAAAAAACCATTTTTATCACCTGGGAAATTACAAGTGTTTGGGAGCTCTACATCAGGAACTGACTGAATGTTAGAACAGAAGATTCTCCTGACACTCTGTTTACAAGAGTTTCAGGAGATCTATGTTAGGAACCTGCTGCAGATATCTACAGGGTGGGTCAAAAGTAAGTTTACAGTTATTCATGTGGAAAATAATACAACAATAAATAAATAATACAAGAATAAACTCTGTGTTTTACATACTCACAAATGTAAACCTACTTTTGCCCCACCCTGTGTATTCACAGTATTAAAAATATGCTACGACATGGATGAACGTTCAAAACATTATGCTAAGTGAAAAAGTCTCATAAGACTACATAAAATATGATTCCATTTATATGAAATGTGCAGAATAGGCAAATCCTAGAGACAGAAAGTAAATTAGTTGTGGCTTAGGGGTGGGGGATGGGAGGATAGGTGGCAATAGCTTAAAGGGAGGGGTTCTTTTTGAGGTGATAAAAATGTTTTAAAGTTGACCATGGTAATAGCTGCATATATCTGTGCAAGAAGGAAACTGGACTTGGAGAGAAACTCTAAGACCAGGGACATTTTACATGAAGACTCTAAGACACAGGCAGGAAAATGCCTAACACCACAGTAAATGTATGGCATACTTGACTATAGAACTTATATTTTTAATTCCCTGTCCCAGTCAAATAACGAGTGAGGATGGGGAAAAATGTATACCAGCGAAGCAAAGGCAGGTGTAACTGAATTTCACGCAGCCTCTAATAGTAGGAAATGGAGACTCTCGGCTTCACCCAAAGACAGCAGCATAATTCAGCTCTTACTGACAGTGTTAACGTAGGTCTGACTGCAGGCTCATTGTTGCTTCACCTTCAGAATTGCTAAAGACACTAGAAATGCAGATTTCTGTATGAAATCTCCTGATTTTTAAATTTAAATGAACTTGAAGACATACATGTGTTGGTTTTGATCTAGAGTCTAGCAGTTTTTAAAAAATTTATTTTTTGATTATATTTGACATACAGTTTTGTATTAGTTTTAGGTGTACAACACAGAAATTAGACATTTATATACCTTGCAAAGTTATCACCTCAATAAGTCTAGAACCACCTGACACCATACTTAGTTAACACAATCTTATTGACTATATTCCCTAGGCTGTACTTTATATCCCTGTGACTATTTTTATAACTGGCAACTTGTACTTCTTAATTCCTTTTGCCTTTACCACCCATCCCCTCAGCCCCCCTCCTGTTGGGCAACCATCAGGTTGTTCTCTCTATCTGAGTTTGTGTCTGTTTTGTTTGTTTGGTTTTTTTTCAGATTTCATATAAAGCTGAAATCATATAGTATTTGTCTTTCTCTGTCTATAAAGCCCAACAGGTTCTGACCTCTAGAAGTTTCTGTTCCTTAGACTTTTCCTAGTTTCCTTTTCTCTGCTTTGAGTTACCCCAGCAAGCTAAGAAGATTCCATTTGCATCTCTGTGTTGTCATGGGAAGGATAAGAAATATAGAGGACACACCCAAAGGGAGTTTATCAGTGATTCATTATTAGTTAAAAGAGAAGACTCCATTCCTTAGGTTTTTATTACTCAGGATTCCATAAAAGTCAACTTTTCTGTTTCTTCCCCAATGGTATATACTTATGAAATGAGTAGACTCAAGGAGTTATTTGGAAAGAAGCAAATTATTTTTCTCAACCAATTTAATCCTTGGAGTCAACATGCCAACTTACTTCTGGAAAAGTCTCTTGTTGACATCGGACATTTTTAAAATTGAAACAACTGTATGCGGATGAGTTGCTACAATCAACGTTTGCACAGGATGTGGACCGGCGCCACCATGCACACCATTCAGCTTCAGCCACTGCCAAGGCAGATTATTAGGAGGAATGAAATTGCTAATATTTCAGAAAACATTTTAAACAGATCTCATAAAATTAGAGAAATGACTTTCTGATATGTGAGTGAATGAGTTATTAAGGGAACTTCTAGGAGCTAAAATCAGGAAAGGAGATACAAGAAGGAGAAATAGAACTTTCATTCTACACTAGACAAGGTGTTTTCAGATTGGTAGTGTGTGAAAGTCCTCTGCATTTATCCCAGAAGACCAGCCCCTGTGTGATAGGGTAGTTGGGGACCTGGAGAGTGCCAAGTGATGAAGCAGAAACAGATAAAACTGCCATAATCCTTTATTTCATGAAATTCATTGTATTAGAGTGTGCTGTCCACCAAACAAAAGTGGATTTTCTTGTATAAACTCATCTTATTAAAGCCAAAATCCCATTTGGGACAGGAAAATGTTCCTTTGTTCTATCTATTTGGGCAAAAGAAATGCTTCCAGCTTATGATAAAGTCTCATGTTGCACAGTGCTTTATAAAGTCAGCCAATTTCTAGCCTCTAAAGGGTTTCTCCAATAACTTCTTGAGTCCATTCCCTTGAATACGCAGATTTGCCTGACTCAGTCAAAAATGTCATCAATCAGGATTATGCAGTAAATAATAGTGTGGAGATTGCCCCCTGAGCAAGAGTGAATGATTGTCCTAAAACACAGCATTCAGGATTATTAGATTAAAAGTAAAGAGTCATGGCAGGATGAATTTGGCTTACAGAAGCATGCAGGTAATTCTGGCCCCCTACTGGCAGGAAGCATGTCATGGGGAAAGGGCTAAAATAATATGAATATGAAGTTCACATTGATTTTATTCAACAGGCATAGGTGAAGATGACTATCACAGGTCTTTGCCTTTGAAAAGGCTCAACTTTTCACATATATAAGAGCCATAGCTCTTAAGAGATAATGAAGTATTTTCTCTTAAAATTTTCCCCAACTTTGAAGTTGCTTTTTTATACCATATAAAAATTTTATCAACATGTTTATATATCACTTGAGAAGTCCCTTTGAGTAATCAGGTCTGTAAAGTTCTAGTTATAACAGCATCTACCCTGTTCCTAAATAAGATCTTGTTCATTTGACAACTTCTAATCAACCTTTAAGACTTTCCCTGATTTTGTTTCTTTTCCTCCATCAAGAAGGATGAATTATGCCCCTAACTTTATATCTGTAATGATAGTAATAGCAATAATAGTTTGCAGTTATTAAGCACTTCCTATGTGCCAAGGTCTATTCCAAGAAATATTAAGTCATTTAATTCTCACAAAACTGTAGGAAATAGGTATGGCTATTTTGTTTATTTTACACATGAGGAAAATGAGACACAGAGAGGTTATACATGTTGCCCAGCAAGAAAGTGGCAGAGCTGCAAATATGGACCTAGGTGGCTGTATCCTTTACCACTATGCAACGCTCCCTCTCCTTAGGACTCATATACATTCATCACATAGTATTAAGTTAGTGTTGGGGAAGACTATTCTCACTATACATTGTGTTTTCTGTAAGAGTTCTGTGTGCCTTATTGGTATTTGGTGCCCAAGGCCCCGCAATCCATAGATAGATAGTTGTTTGGGACAAAGTATAGGTTTGTCACTTGTCATCCTTGGCTATGTTTTAGCTCATGCATTCTTTTCAAAGCAGTTAGTTTACTGAAGCAAGGTTCTCGTTTAAAAAGCAGCATCTTGACTTAAACACTGAGAACTTATCTAGAAGTAGCCTAGGTACAGAGAAAAATGCTGAAACAGAAATATGGTTCTAAGCCTTTTATGCACTTCAGATGATGAACATAATTTTCTCTGTAATTTTCACATTCACAGACACCTTGTAAGGACAGTTAAACCCATCTGGCAATGAAAATTGAGTAACATCTGTTGTTCATGTTCTTACATATTCACAAGTCACTGTTTACCAAATTTATCTGACGACCCTCCCTTGTCCGACCAGACAAAAGCACTCTGTCCATGCTAAAGACATGATCCAAGCCAACATTTAAAAAACAGTACACCATTTTTACTCCAGAGAGATTACAGGTTAGGTTTTAATGACAAAGGAAGCACTTTGTGCAAATATTTGAACAGTACCACCTGTTGAAACTTGTAATGTTACTGCTCAAGATGAGTCAGAATTCAAGATTTAAACTTTCCTCTAGTCACATGAGAGCTGATGTGAGCACTGCCAAGAAAATAATGATGATTATTTGTGTCCCTGAAACTCAGAAATTTCCCAGCCCAGCTTCAGGGAGAAGCAGCTCTCCACACCAGCAGCTGAGGCATGTGGTGTCAACAGGATGGAATGTGCCTGATTTCACTTCACAGTGGACGCTGGAACCCCAACCACAGTGGGATGGTGGTTTGACGTGTGCAGTTACTTGGGAGTAATGGTGGCACCCTTGCAATGTGCTTGGATGGGAAACAGCTGTTGGATTTGAAGCCACTGTTAGATGTGGCTGTTCTAGATGAGTTCTCTGACTGCTGTTGCTCAGTTCCTGATGTTAAGTACAGCAAGGGTTGAAATTGTTTTTTCTAAAAAACAAGAACGAAAAGAAAAAATGTTTTCCCCTTAAAAAATGCTTATGTGGGTGGGAAAAGTTCAAGGGAAAAGAACATCAACTGTAACTCCCTGTTATTCAGTAGTTTGGTCCAGAAAGTGGTATTTATCATAACTCTCCTGGATAGTGGTATGGGGATTATCTTTGGAATTCTGACTCTTTTGACCTAGGCAGGGACACAGGCTGGGGTTTGTTCTTTATTCAACCTGTCTATCCCACTCCCACCCATTGGTTCAAAGAACAGAGATATTATTAATTTTAAGGAAAATGACTTTTATTTCTTTACTCCATAATTGACAATTCCTTGGGAAATAGGGAGGAGATAATGGAAAATGATGGACCCAATCACAGTGATAAAAATGCCAAGGGTAAAAAGTCATTTATCTTAAATAAATGAGACAATTAATAGAAAAAAAGAGATGTCATTAATTCTTCTTTCAGATACCTTATGGTAATAGAAATAAGAGAGAGGTAAAACTCAAAACATAAAATTGTGTATCTATCTATCTATCATCGATCATCTTTGGTCCTGTTCCATGATTCACTTTGTCAGATTCCAAGGACTCCCTTGCCTTTGGATTTAGACAAGAACAAGTTTTCATTTATGTCCCCATGCTTTTGAGCATTTTTAAATGATAGCTGAGTTATGAGTCATTGCCAAGCTCTTCGGCATCATTGTACCAAAAGCACATAACATGTTTTCTACCTGTCGATGTAAATTATTGCCTGCGTGCAGGACTCCAGGAACGATTTGGCTTCCTGCCCACACAAATGACTTCTCATCGTTCAGGTTTCAATTTAATGCCAGTATGTACTGTAAGATGTATGTTCAATCCTACAAATGAGTTGCATGTGCATTTCAATTTCAGAAAACCTGGACTGAATTTTAAAAGAAAGTGTTTAGGATCTATTGTATTAGAAGTGCTTCTGAGCTAAGTGCATTCTAAATATACTGCAGGATCAAAAATAGCGCTAGACTTTGGGCACTACATTAAATTTTGCAAAAGAAAAAAAAAGACAAATGATGCCTTCAGCTTTTGAACTTGTTTTTCCAAAGAACTAAAAGATACATTGTGAGTTTTCTTTTTTCAGTTACCTTTGCTTTTTTTCCTTTCAATTTGCCTTCTCCTGTCTTCTGACCAACTAGCTCAGTAAGTCAAGTCCATTTTAAAAAATCTTAAATAGAAAGCTAATGATTCAGAACACATTTGTTGTAGAGACAGAATCTACTTCAAGCACGAATTAGAAAGATGCTTTTAGACTTCCTTGCTTCCTGTTAGTGTTGATGGATGAAGTTCTCTATGAAGTATCAGAATGCACTTCAAATTTAACAAATTAAAAATACTGTCAAGTAAAATGCCTTTTTAAAGTGTGACAAGAAACATTTATTTCTGCACACACATGCTAGTAAAAAGGTCAAAGGACATAGTAAAAATAGTGACTGCTCACCAAAAAATGTATCAAAATATAGGACAAATTGAAAAAATAAATGTTATAAAGGGACAAAAACCAAGAAATGTTTCATGTTGTTTTACAGTAGCAAAAATAGATATAGCATTCTATGGATGAAAAGTACTCCAGTAATGAAAATTAGACATTCTTCTTCACTAGAATTTGTGCACCTTCTGTAAAAACCATCATCTACTTTTGCGATGTAATCCCACAGGTAATAAATATTACATGTTATGCCAAATATGTTTTAATGGCTTCTCTCACTCAACCATAGAACTGAATCAACAAAATAAAATAGTATTTGTCAGTCACCATTTTTAATGTATGAAACTTAAATTGAGAAAAAAAGAAAATATCAGCATTATATAATATAATCCTTCCTTGGTTTCTATTACTTTTCTTGTTAGAAGACTAGTTTAACACTGTGTTGCAATGTTTTCTACTCACCACAATTTTATTTGGTTCTGAGAATTTGGGTTCCACTTTACACCAAAGTCTTATAGACAAAGGGAGAGACACTGCGGACATGATGGCATCATTAGTTGTAACAGTTAGTCATCAGTCACAATCTGAGTGCACTCTTCTAACCCTTAGACTCAAGGTGATGTTTATTCTTATATTTCATTATATATTGACATTTATTTTTATTTTCTTATGTTTGTCTTACGGTCCAATCTAGGTGGTAAGTTTCCAAAGATAAGGGTTATTTTCCTAGTTGCTTTTATAGTGCGAAGTCAGACTCTGCCACATCACCAAGGCAAAGTGTGGGCTCCAACTTCATGTGTTCACGCTGAGTTCTGAGTCAGGTTCTGTGTGAGTGGTATCAATATTTCCTCCTTTTTTTCTAGCAATCATACATCCAATGAATTGTAGAACTAAAATTTACATCTCAAATAACCAAATTTTTCACTTCGCAGGCAAGAAGACAAAGACTCAGAGCCATTAAATATTAATATTTGGCCCAAAGTCAAATGAAGGATTCATAGCTTTCAAATATAGAGATGGGGTTCATCTTATATTGGAGTAAACTCTGGCCCAGACACTTGGTGTTTCTTGGCAGCCTGCCTTAACAAGGATCGTAACTGATGAATGGTCATTTATGGTTTATTCAAATTAAGATAAATCTCACTCATCAGTTGGCATAAGGTAAATTAATTGCTAAGCATAATTTTTAGAAACCAAATGCTTTGGTGCAAATAGGGAAGCAAGATCAGTAGCCTGGGTGAAGGTGCCAAGTTTTCTAACACAGTCCCTCTGTAAGGGTTGAACAAACTACCTAAGGATCATTTAATTACTTTATTCACTCATGCATGGACATATGTGAACACAGCAATACATCTGGCAGCCTCCTTTCAAAAGAGCTTAAAAAGAGTCATCAAATTTTCTAAAACATAGCTGTCAGGATTTTCCAGGTTAGAGGAATTTGATTGAAATGGCATTGAATGTGTTTCAGAAATAATTGCTTTTCCTTGGTGCTGGGTAAAAATGTTTGCTGAGTTAATTGATGCATGGATCATTAAAGAGATTTTGGACAAAAGCCCCCTGAAGTTAAATAAAAATAAATAAATGAATGAATGAATGAACAAATAAATAAATAAATAACTTAGAATAGGTGTAAAGGCTGAGGAGGGGATTTGTGATGGGAATCCTGCTTTCTTTCTCTCGACTGTGCAGATTGCCCTGTGGCAAACCAAGAATTTTCTTAACATTCTACTTGGTAAGGGTAGAAACAGAATTGAGTTTAGAATTCCTCTGTTAATAGATTTTCCAAGAGAAATCAAAGGGGTAAGAAGTTAGAAGAAATTAGGCTGAAAATGAATAACACTTTCATGAAATAATGCTTTCTGTTTTTATTTCTGTAATATGTATAAAGAATATTTACACTCCAACTTTTTTGAAAATTCAAAGTTATATCTTGATGTGAATTGGGACCAAATTCTTAAATCAATTTCTTTCAACTCTCTATTTTCACAATCACAACTCAATATCAAGATCAACAAACACCCTCTGAACGCTGCGCCTATCAGATAATTTGCTCCATTTTTCTCGCTGTAGGGAAAGATAGTACTTAAGAATGAATTAGGCTTTTTGTCAAACTATCAGGATAATGGAGGGCTGCATTATATCTGTTTTCCTCACACATACCCTTTTTTTTAATTGAAATATGACTTACATATAATAAAATCACAGCTTTTCAGTGTATAATTAAATGATGTTTGAAATAATCACATCTGTGTAATTGACAATCCAGGAACTTCCTTCATACTCTTTTCTATGTCAATTTCTTTTCCAAGAGGAAGACATTGTTCTGATCATAAATTTGCTTGAGTTTCTCATGCTGAAGAATAATGTTACCCATATGTTTTATGTAAACATTCTTTAATAAGTTGATGAAGTTTTGTTTTAATCTTAGTTTGTCAGAAATTTTATCATTAACAGGTGTTGGATTTTGTTAAATACTTTTTATACATATATTGATGTTATTGTGTGATTTTTCTTCTTTGGCCTGCTGATATGATGGATTATATTAATTAATTTTCAAATGCTGAACCAACCTTGCATACCTAAGATAAAATCCCCTTTATCATGCCGTGTAATTGGTTTTCTACACTGTTGGATTCTATCTGATAATATTTTGTTAATGATTTTTGCATATATGGTCCTAACAGATACTGCTCTATAGTTTTCTTTCCTTGTAATGTCTTTATCTGGTTTTCGTATCAAGTTAATGCTGACTTCATAAATAGTATTACCTCTGTTTCTACCCATTGAAAGAAATTGTACAAATTAGTATAATTTCTTCTTTAAATGCTTGGTAATATTGACAAGTGAATCTGTCAGGGCCTGGTTCTTTCTATTTTGGAAGATTATTAATTGTTGATTCCATTTTTTAAATAAAAGTAGGCCTATTTAGGTTGTAAATATTATCATGTACGAGTTATTTTAAACTTTTATTTATTTATTTCAATTATAGTTTACATTCAAAATTATTTTGTATTAGTTTCAGGTATACCACATAGTGGTTAGCCAATCATATACTTTATAAAATATTCTCCCCAGTATTTCCATTACTCACCAGGCACTATACATGGTCATCACAATATTATTGACTATATTTCCTATGCTGTATTTTACATCCCCATGACTATTTCATAACTACCAATCTGTACTTCTCAATCCCTCCACCTTTTTCATCCAGTCCCCCAAAGTCCCGTCCCTTTGGCAACCATCATTCTGTTCTCTGTATCTATGAGTTTGTTTCTGGTTTTTTGTTCTTTATGTTCTACATATAAGTGAAATCATACAGTGTTTGTCTTTCTCTTACTGCCTTATTTCACTTAGAATAATACCCTCTAGTTCCATCCATGCTGTTACAATGGTAAAATTTTATTCTTTTTTATGACTGAGTAATGTTCCATTGTATATATGTACTTCCAGTTTTTTATCTACTCATCTATTGATGGGCACTTGGGTTGCTTCCATATCTTGGCTATTGTAAATAATACCACAGTGGACATAGGAGTATATATATTCTTTTGAATTACTGTTTGGGTTTCTTCAGATATCTACTCAGAAGTAGAATTGCTGGGTCATAAGGTGGTTCCTATTTTAAATTTTTTAGGAATCTCCACACTGTTCTACAAGTGGCTGCACCAATGTGCAGTCCCACTGACAGTGCACTAGGGTTCCCTTTTCCCTACATCCTTGCCACCACTTGTTGTTTGTTGATTCATTGGTAATAGCCATTCTGACAGGCCTGAGGTGGTATCTCATTGTGGTTTTAATTTGCATTTCTTTGATGACTAGTGATGTTGAACATCTTTTCATACATCTATTGGCCATCTCTATGTCCTCTTTGGAGAAGTGTCTATTCAGTCCTTTGCCCATTTTTAAAATTGTATTGTTTTGTTGGTGTTGAGTTATATGAGTTCTTTGTAAATTTTGGATATTGACCCCTTAGCAAATGTATAATTGATGAATATCTTCTCCCATTCAGTGAGGTGACTTTTTATTTTATTGATGCTTTCCTTAGCTGTGAAAAACCTTTTTAGTTCCATGTAGTCCCATTTTTTTATTTTTGTTTGTTTTCCTTGCCCAAGAAAATATATCAGAAAAAAATATTGCTAAAAAAAGGTTTAAGATTTTCTGCCTATGTTTTCTTCTGGAGTTTAATGGTTTCAAGTTTTACATTTAAGTCCTTGATCCATTTTAATTTTATTCTTGTTTATAGTGTAAGAAGGTGGTCTAGTTTCTTTTTTTGCACATATCTGTCCAACTTTTCCCAACACAATTTATTGAGTAGACTGTCCTTACTCCATTGTATGTTCTTGCCTCCTTTGTCAAATATTAATTGAACATATAGATATGGGTTTATTTCTGGGCTCTCTATTCTGTTCCATTGATCAATGTCTACTTTTATGCCAGTACCATGTTGTTTTGATAACAGCCATGTAATACAGTTTGATATCGGGTAATGTGATACCTCCAACTTTGTTCTTCTTTCTCAAGATTGCTGTGGATATTCAGGGTTTTCTGTGGTTTCATATAAATGTTTAGATTATTTGTTCTAGTTTTGTGAAATACATTATTGGTATTTTGATAAGAATTGCTTTGAGGCTATAAGTTGCTTTGGGTAGTACTTTTTGTATGAGTTTTGATAGATTGTGCCTTTCAAAGAATTTGTCCATTTCATCTTGGTGACTGAATCTGCGAGCCAAGAATTCTTCATGGTATTTCCTTATTATTCTTTTGTGTCTATGGGCTTGTGGTAGTGTCCCCTTCATTCACATGTGATATTAATGATTTGTTTCTTCTCTTTCTTAAACAATTAACTTAGCCATAGGATTATTAATTTTATTGGCATTTCCAAAGAATAAGCTTTTAGTTTTATTTCTTTTTCTTTTGATTTTCTATGTTTAATTCCATTAATTTCTACTTTTGATTTTTTAATTTTTTTCACAGTTTACTTTGGTTTTAATTTGTTCTCTTTTTTCTTTTCTTAAAGTGGATGTTAACAGTATTGATTTTACATAATTTTTCTTTGCTAATATAAACATCCAATACTGTAAATTTCTCTCTAAGCATTGATTTTACTGCATTACACAAATTTTGGCAAGTTGTATATTTATTCTCATTTAAAGTATTGTTATTTCTCTTAAGAATTCTTTTTTAACCCATGTGTTATTTAGACATGTATATTAACCTCTAAGTATTCAGGGAGTTTGCAACTGTCATTTTATTATTGACTTCTAGTTTAATTCCATAGTGATCAGAAGGCATACGATGTATGATTCTTATTTTTTAAAATTTGATAAGATGTGTTTTTGTGCATATTTTCATGAGACTGATTATTTTGGGAAAAGTGTATTGCAAAATATTTGAAAATTCATTAGGCAAT
>CM052541.1:55557072-55665206 GCA_028533065.1 Trachops cirrhosus | reverse complement strand
TCCCCCAATCCCTGTTATCCCCCCTCCCCCCTCCTCTCTGGTCACTGTCAGATGGTTGTTTATTTCCATGTCTCTGGTTCGAGTTTGTTTGCTTGTGTGTTTTGTTGATTAGGTTCCACCTAGAGGTGAGATCATATGATACTTGTCTTCACGTCTGGGCTTATTTCACTTAGCATAATGCTCTCCAGTTCTATCCTTGCTATCATAAAGGGTAGGAGCTCCTTCTTTCTTTCTGCTGCATAGTGTTCCATTGTGTAAATGTACCATAGTTCATTGAGCCACTCATTTACTGATGGGCACTTAGGTTGCTTCCAGCACTTGGCTATTGTAAATTGTGCTACTATGAACATTGGGGTACATAGGCTCTTTTGAATTGGTATTTCACAATTCTTAGGGTATAATCCCAGGAGTGGAATCACTGAGTCAAAAGGCAGTTTCATTTTTAGTTTTTTGAGGAAATTCCATACTGTTTTCCACAGTGGCTGCACCAGTCTGCATTCCCACCAACAGTGTACTAGGGTTCCCTTTTCTCCACAACCTTGCCAGCACTTATTGTTTATTGATTTGTTAATGACGGCTATTCTGACTGGTGTGAAATGGTATCTCATTGTGGTTTTAGTTTGCATCTCTCTGATGACTAGTGATGTTGAGCATCCTTTCATATGTCTTTGGGCCCTCTGTATGTCCTCCTTGGAGAAGTATCTGTTCAGGTCCTTTGCCCATTTTTTAATTGAGTTCTTTGTTTTCCTGGTGTGGAGTTGTGTGAGTTCTTCATATATTTTGGAGATCAAACCCTTGTCTGAGGTATCATTGACAAACATATTTTTCCATATGTTTGGTTCCCTTGTCATTTTGCCTATGTTTTCTTTAGCTGTGCATATTTAATGTTCAGTTTTAGATTTTGTTCTGCAACACCACTTGTACCTGTGGAGCAACATGATGCTATGTTATGGCAGTTTGTCCCAGCATCAATATTGATGAAGAGCTTCCTGAGATAGTATCTCACTATTTTGGTTCAGGAAGCAGTAGAGGACACACACACTTTCTCTGGGTACAGGTAACTCTGAAACAGTTCTCCTGCTCCAGCATTGTAACAAAGCAATGTGTCTTTTAAAGAAAAGATTCCCTCTTTACCATCCTTGTGTAGGACAGGTCAGATCTGACATGCTAAAGGATCCACCTGAGGGCTTTCCTGCACTCTGGTTGCTTGCTTTACGGAATTTTATCTGTAATTAAATCGATTCTAATTTAAGAACAGATTTTGATAAAGATATGGCTTTAGTGTAAAATAATGTTTTTTAGTTGTAGATACTTCAGAACTGTATTAATCTTTTACTCTCACTTTATTAAGGTTTTCCAACTTGACTTTGGACACTTGCTTAATCTCTTTGTGTCTTAATATTTAATTTTCCAAGGAGGCAGTACATTTCAAAAGCCTTTGAAAGAATATATATATATATATATATATATATATATAATCTTTTCTAGAGCATTTAAAATTTGCCTGAATTGTAATGAGATAAATTGGCTTAATATCAGTGCCATAAAAGTCAGTTAACCTCAAAATCGTTAAATCTGACTTATAAAAAGAGCATAGTTCTACATAAAATGCTATTTTATACTTTATTACATTTGACTGATCTCAATCTTAGTTATATATATTCTGCAGATTAGCTTAAATAGGATTTGGACTTTTAGGTGGTTCCTGCTTTATATTCCTCACATTCTAGAATATCTTCATAATTACTTGCTCCCTGATACGTTAAAAATCATTGTACATTGAAGAGATTAAATATTACTGTGCTTTTGAAGAAAGTAAGTCCTCTCTGAGAGAGAAAAAATGGAGCTATTGAAAAATGAAAACTTATCATGATGCCTGAAATGTAATCCTATCTCTATGCATAGGACAGTGAGGCAGGCAGAGCTGTTGACGAATGTTCCCCTGAGAGTATTTTTTTTTTGCACTCTATTATGTTGGAAAATAGAACTCACATTCATTTTCTGAACACTCATATCTAGTTTTAGTGAATTTGAGTCTGATGTCAAGGGACCCTTAGAACTTACTTCCACACCAGATGTTGCTACTTAGAACTCAAGGCAAAGAAAAACCCCATGGAGTAACTTGAGGTATCCAGAGTGGCCTCCTTTCATAGGCCACTCCAGTAGCAATGACTTCTACCATTTGCTTTCATGGACCAGGGTCTTAATAAAACCCTATATTCCTCTGGTTTGCTCTCTTCTTATGATTGGTGAGCACCTCCAAAAGCATATTTATAAAATTGATATATTCTCTGGTGCCAATTCTTCTCAAATCCAGACTTTTAGCACTCTTTACAAAACCCAATAAAATAGCATTATGTGGTTAAAAAAGTTTTAGAAGAAAAAGGAGAGACTATCAAGTTAGAAATCTGGTAATCACAGTATTTTTTATTCCTATATCCTCCTTTGAAGACTTTATTCCTTCCATTATTGTTCCCTTCCTCCCAATTTATAAAATAAACAACAAACCTCCAAATTGGTAGGAGTTCCAGAAAAAAAATAAATATTCTAAAGCAAAGAACAGTGTAGCAAAGGAGGTTAATGATCCACCAATACAAATTTTCTTCTTTATCCATGGTAGTAGAAGCTCTGATTTTCATCTGGGAAGGTGGCTACTCAGCACAAAGATTACCTTCCCCATCCTTAATTTTGTCTAAATGTGGCTGTGTGGTTACGTTCTGGCCTGCAAGGGGTATGTGGAAATGTCATGTGGCACCTCTGAGAATCTTCCTTTTAAGAATCTTCCTTTTGTTCTTTCTTCTTTATCCCGTAATAGCATCTGGATGGAATGCAGATGTGATAGCAGAACCAGGCACAGCTAAAAACAGCCTTGGTAATGACACCCACTTCCCTGAGCATCCCTTCTTTGAACTTCCTGCTTCTAAAATTCTACATGAAGAAAAGACAACTTTTGGGGTGTTTTGGGGTGCTTGTTACTTGCTGCTAAACCTACCCCCAACTTGTTTATTTAGTATTTCTCATCTTATTGGAAAGATTTCTCCTAATGGTATTAATTACAATAATTACATACTTCAATTGCTGTAATTTACAAGTAAAAAAGTCAGCAAATATTTGAAGAGTCAGTCTTTTTTATTTTCATACACCAAAAAGAAAATTTGTGTTTTCTATGTACAAAATGTATTTATATAAGAACCTCCATTTTTAAATAATCTTGAAATAATCAATTCTTCTATCTTCTGAAATATCACTATTGATTTAAGGATGACCACACTGATACAAATGATCATTGTAGATCTATTAATACCTTGCCCCAACTTTGTAGTCTATTTCTTCCCTACCTATATTATTATTTTTGAAACATCTCCTAAAAATGATGGTGTGGATTCTGGCTCTACATGTGAGGAGCTTGGAATTTACCACTGCATCTTAACAACAAATAAAAAGCTAAGAAGACTGAAAAGTCAACAACTCTTCTTGGATCCATAAGAGATGTGAAGACACAAGACAAACCACTGCTGCTGATATTGAAGAGAAAGACAGGTAAATATGGGAGTCACGGCTTTCCAGGGCAGAGACACCAGAAGCCATGTGGGAACCAGTAATAGGGAAGAAAAACCTAAACTGTAATTAGTAAGTTGCTAGAGACTCAGTGTGGACAACTCTGAGAGTTAAAAACTCCAGGGGAATCTCGTTATCAAAGGGGAAGAATATTGTGAGATTTGCCTCCAGGAGTTTGACTGGGTTCTCACAGTAAATATCAGACAAAAATCCCCTGAGCACCTGGCAGGGGGGAGAGAAAGAAATAATTTTGAAATATGCCATAGCATGCTGTTTTCTTAGAAAGTCTGTCCTCATGGGAAACTAGTTAAGCACAGTCTAAACTGCTGGGTATTATTGGAGCCAAGCAGATAGAGGAAAAAGAAATACCCTACTGTAGTGTACTCTTTCCCACCTTAGCCATCCCTCTCACAACTAAGGGGGGAGAAAAAACTGAGAACCACTTATGAAGTTCACAGTCCAGAGGCATAGACTCCATAAAAGACTAAGAGTTAATTATAGGACACTTCCTTCTCTTCATATCTCAACACCACATTACTAAAGGCCTATTTATAGCAGCTCCTTTTATGTGATACATCATGGCTGGCTATCAAGAAAATATTACAAGGCCTATGAAAAGAGAAAGAACACAATTTGAAGAGACAGAGCAAGTAGCAGAAACTGACATTACAGGAATGTTGGAATTATCAGTCTGGGAATTCAAAACAATTGTGAATAATATGGGAAGTACTCTAATGGATAATGTAACCAGCATGCAAGCACAGATGGGCAAGAGAAGACAAATAAAAATCCTAAGCAAGAACCAAAATAGATGTGCTAGAGATCAAATACACTGTAACAGAAATGTAGAATGCCATTGATGGGCTTATTAGTAGACAGGATATAGCTGAGAAAAGAATCTCTGACTTTGAAAATACCTAAATACAAACCTCTGAAACAAAGAAACAAAGAGAACAAAGGCTGAAAGAAACAAAACAACCCTCCTTTTCAAACTATTTCAAAAAAATTCAAGAGGAGGGAAGGATCCCAACTCATTTTATGAGGCCAGCATTATCCTAATTCCAAAACCAGATAAAGACACTACAAAAAATAAAATTATAGGCCAGTATCCCTGATGCTAACATAGATGCTAAAACCCTCAACAAAATATTAGCAAACCAAATGCAGCAATGAATCAAAGATCATACACCATGATCAAGTGGGATTTATTCCAGGAATGCAAGGTTGGTACAATATTCCCAGATCAATAAATCTGATTCAACACATAAACAAAAATGAAGAATAAAAACCACATGCTCATATCAATGGATGCAGAAAAGGCATTTGATAAAATCCAGTACCTACTTATGATAAAAACTTTCAGCAAAGTGGAAAGAGAGAGAACATACCTAAACATAATAAAGGCCATATATGACAAACCCACTGCCAGCATCATATTCAACTGTCAAAAACTAAAAGCGTTCTCCTTAAGATTGGCAACAAGACAGGCATATCCACTTTCACTTCTCTTATTTCATATAGTACTGGAAGTCCTAGCCACAGCAATCAAACAAGAAAAAGAAAGAAAAAGCCTCCAAATTGGAAAGGAAGAAATAAAACTATTTTTATTTGTAGATGACATGATACTGTATGTATAGAATCTCAAAGATTCCACCAAGAAGTTACTAGAACTGATAAATGAATTTAGCAAAGTATCATGATACAAAATTAATATCCAGAAATCAGTTTCATTTTTATATGCCAACATATAAAGTAACAGAGAGGTAAATTAAGAAAATCCCATTCACAATTGCTTCAAAAAGAATAAAATACCCAAGAATAAACATAACCAAGGATGTAAAAGACCTGTTCTTGGAAAGTTATAAGACACTGAAGAAAGAAATAGAAGATACAAATAAATGAAAACATGTGACATGTTCATGGATAGGAAGAATTAACATAATAAAATGTCCATATTACCCAATGTAATCTACAGATTTGTGCAATTCCTATCAAGATTCCAATGACATATTTCACAGAGCCTTGTTTCATTTTTTAATTGAACTGTTGAGGGTTTTTTTATCATGTTATGTGAGTTCTTTACGTATTTTATATTAACTCAATAGCAGATATATGATTTGACAAGATATTAAATTTTATCTAATACTTTTTCACATCTGGGTGATCATATGATATTCATCCTTCATTCTGTTAATGTGATATATCCTATTGATTGATTTTTAGTTATTGAATCATCAGACAAGAAATATTATTCAACACTAAAGTGAAAAGAGTCTTGCTTCATGAAAAGGTATGGGAAATTTTTATTGTATATTGTTAAGTGAAAGAAGTCAATCTGAGATGGGCACATACTCTATGATGCCAATTACATGACATTTCAGAAAAGGCAACACTGTAGAGATAGGAAAAGATCAGTGGTTGCCCGGGGATGGAGAGAGTGGGGAGGAATAATTAATTAGGCAGAACACAGTTTTCTAGGGGAGTGAAAATACTCTGTGTGATACTATAGTGGTGGATACATATCATTACATATTTGTTTAAACGTATTTCTATATGTTCAACTCCAAGAATGAGTCCTATGTTAAACTATAGACTTTGAGTGACTGTGATTTTCAATGTAGGTTCACCAATTGTGATAATTTATTCTTTGGTGGGGAATGTTGATAACAGTGGTGACTATGCATGTATTGAGATAGGGAGTACACGGAAAATCTTTGTACCTACTGCTCAATTTTGCTGTGAATCTAAAACCACTGTCAACCAAAATCTTGAAAAATAATGGTGAGAATAAAAATAGTATGGAGTGAATAGAAGGTTCTGAAGCAAGTCATTCTGTCTGGGTGTCTCTGCCTAGAGTAACATTTTACCCAGATGGTGTCTGGTTAAAAGTTATGAATCAAGACTAAACACAGAGCTTAAAACCTCGAATAGTTAAGTATTGGTGATATTGGGAAACATTATAGTTAAGGGCAATAAACTGTTGGAGGAGATAAGATTGAGATGAGTGTTGGAAGGTATATACAGGCTGGCAACAACAACCAAGTCTAACTCTTCCAGCTATTGCAGAACTGCCTGTCCCTTTCAAAACAAGACTGTGATGGTTGTCCCAACCTACTAATTCCTACTGGTGTCCTGCAACAATAAAAGTGACTCCCCTTAAAGTCCAGATTCTTAACCTGTCATGCCTAGTTCTTTATGATGTGGTTTCTGCATATTTTCCCTCTGGGCAACTACATGCAAGCTGTTCTATAAATATAACAAGCTCTTTTGCATCTTGGGTCCTTGTGCATATTGTTCCCTCAGCCCTAGATATTCTGCTGCTCCTATTTTTCTAGATGGATGCCCTCAGATCAGAGCTCAAGCATCACCTTGTAGATGAATGCTTCCTTCGGTATTTCTCCCATGTCCAGACGGAGGAAAAAATATCTTCTCTGTGTGCCCACAATAACTGCTGTATATATCTATTACTGCATTTATCACATTTTATTGTTGTAAAGTGTGCATTTTGCTTTCTCCCCCATTATACTGTGAATCCTTTGGAAGCTGAAATGGTTTTTATTCAATTCCCACTGGGTTTTCTGGGATTATCTCTGTGGGCCCCCTTGCTGCAGAACATGAACCATAACCCATTGGTGGAAACACAGCACAACAACCACATAATTTAATATTGCATTCCTTACATGATCTGAAAACTAGGCTAGAATTTCTGAAAATGCTCTCTCGGAAGTATGCTAGCTTTTCTTAGGGTACAACATCACAAGTCAGGGGTCCTGGTGAAGTTGGCTATGACCAGATTCCTACCTTGTGTAACTTGTTACATATACAAATGCATGTGGGGGAAGTGCATGTGTGTATATCCTCAAGTCCTTCAATTTCAGCAGTCATATTTGTCTTTAATGTTCAAGTAAAGTGTCTCAAACTTTCCTCTTTCTCCCCCATCTCTAAGAATTCTTGGGTGCTTGATGTTTTTCCTGCTTTCCTCTGATTCTGATTTCTCATATTTCAATTTGGTCTCTGATCTGAAATTCACTCTTGGTATCCCTTGTCCTTCCTCCTCTACCTGCACACACTCCTCCTCCTGTTGGTATGGTCCAGTGTCTTTACTTCCTTAGTGAACCATCAGCATAGACTTGTGTTTGAATCAGGTTTTAAGAAAGTTTGAGGGAAATATCATAGTGTATTTTAAGCAATGACTTCAAAGTTAATATTAAGCATCACTATTGTGAAATGTCAGTATCCTTTCCTTGCCAAGGGAATTCCTTACTAGCTACAGTTCCTTAGCCCAGAGCTTGCCATCTCTCCTGGTTTTCATTTCTCTTGTCAAGATATTCCAACTGACAGCTCACAGTTTTCCAATATACTTATATTTTGCATAGAGAGATTTAACTGTCTCTGCACTAACTCAATGACCTATATATCTTCAGTCTACTTTTGCATCTTCAAAAACTATTAGGAAACTGCAAGACAAAGGAAAGAGTGATTCTCTCCAGCCTTCAGCAATACAAAGGATCAGGAGAAAAACTGAAATTCCAGCTTCTATTCTAATATAATTAAAGTCTTAGACAGGATTCTTTCCCTTCCAGTATGAAAAAAAAAAGAATATTTTCCTCCTGTACAAAGAAGTCCCCAGAGATTATGACTCTCACACACACACATTACACACTGTAGGTGCTGATATATGTATGGTTGGGTTCCTGCATACATGTCATTCAAATGCTTGATGAAGTGATTCATAACCCAAATCCTATCACATTTAATAAACAAATAGTCTCAGACTGCAAGGAGTGTTTACTTAGGAATCAGATGAGAATTTCTTTTTGCTTTCCAGGAAAGGTGTATAAACCAAGTCATTCATGAAGGTATACAAGATTCATCTGAGTGGGTTTTTCAACAGCTTTCAGAATATTTTGTACATTCCCAAAAGCTTCGACCCAGAGCAGCCTAGAATTGAGCACAAAGGAAATAATGGGCCCTGCTATCCTGTGCTAACATGGTAGATTTGCCTAAGCACTGAGTTATGGCAGGTATGCCTGCTTCTTTAGGCTGCTCCTGTTGGAGAAACATGATGATTACTATCTGACTCCTTGTTATCATTGTCATTTGCTACATAGTACAAGGAAAATGCAATCAAAGAGGAAAAAATGTTTTTGTAAACCTCAGCATCTTAATAACACAGCTGCTTTGACTGGTATACTAGTGGGAATGTAGCTAGGCTAACACAGAGCACTAATGAAGATGAGCCTGAGGCCTCTCTCTCAATGGGCTCTGAATCTTACACATAAATATCAGTGATTGATTTAACACATGTGTGCCAGTGTTCTAAAGAGGACTAAGTACAACTGTACTGAAACAAAACTCATTATTAATAAGTAGAAAAACAAACCAATGAGCAAACTAATAAGGGTAGGGAATGAGCTTATTCTTATAGGCTGTTGCAAAACTGTCTTATCAACTCTGTAAGTTAATAAGTTACACCGGAGCAGGAAGTGAGGCGAAAGTGAGGGAAATGGCAACATATATTAATCCAGCTATCGTTTCACATTTATGTAGTACAATGAAACTTAAAACTTAATCATGTAATATCAATCATTTCATTTATTCCATGCTCTCTCCAATCCAAAGTTGAGGAAAGTATGACTTAGAGAAGATAGGTAATGTGATCAAGTCCAAAGCTGCCAAGAGATGGAGTGTGGACTCACACAGGTGCTATGCCCCTGTCTAGATTTTCTTCCATGTGCCTTTTTGCCTCTTCTGAAACCAGGTTTACCCTGCACATAGCACAGAAAATTCTGTTGTTGTCATCTCATCTAATGCCAGTAGTTTCTGGAAACCTCTGTGCTGAATCATATGTTCAGCTTCTTCCAATTCTTTTTTTATCCCCTTATATTTTTGCAGAAGTTGACAAATTATTACTGGGTATTAGAGGATCTTGAATAGATAAAGAAGATTATGATTTTTTCCATTTATTTTACTTTATTGTTTTTCAAATACAGTTGTCTGCCTTTTCCCCCCGACCACTCTCCCCCAACCCCAATCATCCCCACCTGCCTTCCCTGATTCCACCCTCCTTTGGTTTTGTCCATGTGTCCTTTATAGTTGTTCCTGAAAACACTTCCCCTTTTCCCGCCATTATTCCTCCCACCTCCCACCTAGTTACTATCCATTTGTTCTTAATTTCAATGACTCGGGTTATATTTTCCTTGCTTGTTTGTTTTGTTGATTAGGATCCACTTACAGGTGAGATCATATGGTACTTGTCTTCCACCTGGACATTTCACTTAGGATAATGCTCTCCAGTTCCATCCATGTTATTGCAAAGGGTAGGAGCTCCTTCTTTTTTTCTGCTGTGTAGTATTCCACTGTGTAAATACACTATCGATTTTTGATCTATTAATTTATTGATAGGCACTTAGGTTGCTTCCAGCACTTGACTATTGTAAATTGTGCTGCTATGAACATTGGGGTGAATAGGTTCTTTTGGATTGGTGTTTCAGGAAAAAAAGCTTCTGCATGGCTAAAGAAAACAGCATTAAAATGAAAAGAGAACCAGCCATATGGGAAAACATATTTGCCAGTGATAGCTCAGACAAGGGTTTGATCTCCAAAATACATAAAGAACTCACATGACTCCACTCTAGGAAGACAAACAACCCAATTAAGAAGTGGGCAAAGGACTTGAACAGACAATTCTCCAAGGAGGACATACAAAGGGTCCAGACACATATGAAAAAATGCTCAGCATCACTAGCCATGAGAGAGATGCAAATTAAAACCACAGTGAGATACCACTTCACACCAGTGAGAATGGCCATCATAAACAAATCAACAAACAACAAGTGTTGGAGAGGATGTGGAGAAAACGGAACCCTAGTGCACTGTTGGTGGGAAAGCAGACTGGTGCAACCACTATGGAAAGCAGTATGGAATTTCCTAAGGAGATTATGATTTTAAAGAAGGTAAATATTTGTTGATTCAGACCCATAATTGAAACATAAGGCCATTGTAGGAAACAGTCATCTTCTTGATTGTGAGGCTTCCAAAGCAGCAAAAGATATACTAGTGGGAGGAGGTACAGCCCTTATCTGAGCCCAGGTTCTCTGCCTTGTGAATAAACAGAAAAGAAATTGTCCTCTTTTGCACTTGAATCTACAAACACTTGAAGCTCGTCTATATGTAGATGATGTGGGAGGAGTAAAAGAATTTAGCTGTCTTTCTAAATCTCATCTTTTAAATTAATTTTTTGCAAAAGTAATCATTTCATACATGATGTTCCTTGAATTTTGCATATATTCAGGATGGGGAGTACCTTTATTTTATTGCATAATTCCAGTTATTTTAAATATAGTTTTCTGAGGGAAAATAGTTCTCTGAAACCCAAAGTCAACATGGCAAAAAATTTGTCTTCATTATTCTCTTCCAAGCACATTTATTTTAAGATAAGTTAAATGTGGCACAGTGGGACTTCCTGACTATTCTCTTTTAGTTTGAGAGTAAGAGCCCACAGCATGCACTAGAAATGATGCAGTAGAAATGGGTAGAGTGCTGGGGGAGGGAGAGAGAGGAAGAGAGAGAAGGAGAGACAGAAGTGAGGAAGAAAGGAGAGATTAAGGCAAAGGGGGATTTGCTGAGTTGAACACAAGTCACAGGAACAGATTAAAGCTGAATATCCCCTCAGAGGGGAGTTGAAAGAGGGCAGCAGAGGGATTTTCTGGTATTAGTGCAATGAAAAGACTACTTGAGGCTAGCAGGGAAGAACTGTTCTCAATTATCCCGTGGACTTAGAATATATTCATGATCAGCTAATGAAGGTGTAGTTCCTTCTGGTGATGAACTGATTTCATGCATTTTCCAAGTCTGAATAAAGGTTCAGTGTGACAGTGGGATTTTGAATAAAATTTTTGCATCGTTTTTACTTTGTTAAGCATTTATCTGCAAGGTGGCACTTGAACTCAATTGATTGGTCATCCTAATGAAATGGGAAGTACCTGGGTTATGGGGGTAAAGTACCTACCATATGGCAATGTGTCAGTTTCCGTTCCTCCTCTAGAAATAAAGCCAGTATACATGGTCTCCATAGACCATTAAATATGTGCTTAGGGTGCACAGTAGCAGGATCAAAATTCTTGGCCAAACTCAGGTATTTGACATGTTTTTAAAGCATTACATGCCAATAGGCACATGAAAAAATGCTTAGCATTACTAATTACTAAAGATATGAATATCAAAAGCACAATGACACAACAGATTCCATAGACACAAAAAGGTAATAAAAGAATGAACAAATCTATGACCTCAAATTTGATAACCCAAATGAAGTGGACAAATTCCTTGAAAGACACAATGTACCTAACCTTACACAAGGGGAAATAAACAATATAAATAGGCCTATATCTATTAAGAAAATTGAACCAATAATTGATAGCCTTCCAAAGCAGAAATCACCAGGCATAGATGGGTTCATTAGTGAATTCTACAAAGCATTTAATGGATAAATTCTATTGATTGTGCAATCTTTTTCCAATGATAGTGGAAGAGGTAATACCTCCTAAATCATTCTATGAGGCTGGCATTTCCTTAACACCAAACCCAGATAACTATTACAAGAAAACCAGGGACCTATGTCTCTCATGAACATAAATGCAAAAATCCTCAAAAAATAATGAAAATCCAACAATGTATAAAGAATCCAACAATACAAATACCACAACCAAACAGGATTTATCCTAAATATGTAAGGTTGGTTCAACTTTCAAAAATCAATTAAAAAATTAATTCATCACACCGATAGGCTAACAAGGAAAACATAACAATTATATTAATAGATGCAGAAAAGCATTTGACAAAATGCAACACCTGTTGATGAAAAAATTTTCAGTAAACTAGAAATAAAATGGAACCTCATCAATTTGACAAAGAATATTGACAAAAATCCCATAGCTAACACAATTCTTAATGGCAAAAAATTTGAGCTTTTCCATTAAGATCAGTATGAGGTAAGGATGCCTTACCTCATCAATCCTTTTCAACCTTGTACTGGAAGTCCTTGCTAATTCAAAAAGACAAGATATGGAAGTGAAATGTACATAGATTTGGAAGGAAGAAATAAAATAATCTTTGTTCACAGATAACATGATTGTCTATATAAAAAATCTGAAAAAGTCAATAAAAAAAAACCCTCCTGGAACTAACAAAAGATTGTAGCAAGGTTGCAGGTTACAGGCTTAAATTCAAAATTCAATTTCTTTCCTATAATCAGCAATGAACAAGTGGAATTTGAAATTAAAAACATGATACCATTTACATTTAGCCCTCAAAAGTTAAATACTTAGGTATAAATCTAACAAAATATGTATAAGATCTGCATAAGGAAAACTGCAAAACTCTGATGTATGATATCAAAGAACAACTAAAAGATGAGATATTTCATGTTTATGGATAGGAAGACTCAATATTGTCAAACTGTCAATCTTTCCCAAATTAATCTAAAAATTCAACACAATCCCAATCAAAATACTAAGAAGTTATTTTTTTGGTATTTACAAATTGAATCTAAAGTTTATATGGAGAAGCAAAAAACCCACAATACCCAAGACAATATTGGAGCAAAGAACAAAGTTGAAGGACTGGCACTATCTAACTTCAAAACTGTAAAACTATAGTGATCAATACAGTGTTGTACTAGTGAAAAAATAGACAAGTAGATGAATGGATCAGAATGGAAAGCCAGGAATTAGGTGTACACAAATAGAGTTAACTGATCTTTGACAAAGAAGCAAAATCAACTTAATGGAGAAAATGTAGTCTTTTCAATGAATGGTGCTGAAATGACTGGATTTTCACGTGCAGGAAAATATGAAATCTAAATGCAGACTTTATACTCTTCACAAAAGCCAACTCAAAATGGGTCAGCAATCTAAATATTAAATGCAAAATAATACAATTCCTAGAAGATAACAGAGGAGAAAATCTAGGTGACTTGGGTATAATGATGATTTGTTAGATATAACACCAAAAGAATGAGCCATAAATAATTGATAAGCTGGGCACATTAAAATTAAAAACATCTGCTCTGTAAAAGGCTGTCAGAGAATTAGAAGACAAGGAAACTGGGAGAATATATTTGAAAAAGATATATTCAATAAAGCACTGTTATCTAAAATATATAAGAACATTTAAAACTCAACAATAAGAAAACTAACAACCCAATTTAAAGAAGAGAGAAGTACCTCAACAAATACCTCACCAAAGAAGTTATATATCAAAAAAGCATGTGAGAACATGCTCAACATTATATATCATTAGAGGATTGCAACTTAAAACAATGAAGTACCACTACACACCCATTCTAAAGGCAAAAATGTGAGACACTGGCAACACAAATTACTGATGAGAATGCAGAGCTACAGGAACTCTCATTCATTTCTGGTGGAAATGCAAAATGGTACAGCCACTCCAGAAGACAGTTTGGCAGTTTCTTACAAAATTAAACATACTTATACCATACAATCTAGCAATTATGCCCCTTGGTATTCGCTCAAAAGAGTTGAAAACTTAAGTCCATATAAAAGCTGTGCATGGATGTTTATACCAACTTTATTCATAATTGTGAAAATTTGGAGGCAATCAAGATATTCTTTAGTAAGTGAATTGATAAACTGTAGCACATTCAGATGATGGAATATTATTCAGCACTAAAAAGAAATGAGCTATTGAGCCATGAAAAGGCATGAAAACTTAAAATCATATTACTTAGCAGAAGAAGCCAATCTGAAAAGATTACACGTTGTATAATTCCAATTATATGACATTCTGGAAAAGGCAAAACTATGGACACAGTAAAATGATCAGGGGTTACCAGGTGTTCGTGAGGAGGAATGGATAAATAGGCAGAGCACAGAGGATTTTTAGGGTAGTAAAACTGTTTTGTATTTCATGCTATATACTTTCTGTATATTATACACTATATACTATGGTTTGAATATATGTCATACAATTGTCAAAATCATAGAATATACAACTCCAAAAGTGAAACCTAAAATTAATTATGGACTTGGGTAATACTGACACGTCAGTGTAGGCTGATCAATAGTAAAAAAAGTACCCTTTAGTAAGGGATGCTAATGGTGAAAGAGACCATGCATGTGTGGGATCAGAAGATAGATATATGGGATTCTGTGCTCACTGCCCAATTTTGTTCTGACTCAAAAAATGCTGTAAAAATAAAATTTATTAAACACACACACTCATGCAAGATACCATGTCACAACCATTAGTATGGCTATTAAAAAAACAGAAAATAAGAAATGTTAGTGAGGCTGTGGAGAAATTTGAATTCTTGTATACTGCCTATGAGAATGTAAAATGGTGCAGCTGCTGTAGGAAGCTATATACTGGTTTCTCAGAAAAAAAAGGAACATAGAATTATCATAACATCCAGTAATTTCAGCTCTGGGTTTATACCCAAAAGTATTGGAAGCAGAGACTGAAACTGATATTTGTATACCTCTATTCATAGAAGCATTATTATTCATAATATTCCAAAGTTGGAAATAACCCAAATGTCTATCAAACCCAATGGGTGTGTGTATATATATATACACATATACATATACATATAATTATTATATAAAATTATATATTATTGTTATTCAGCCTTAAAAAGGAAGGTAATTCTGATACACACTACAATATGAATAAAACTTTAAGACATTATGCTAATTGAAATAAGCCAGTCAGAAAAAGACAAATACTATATGATTCTATTTATATGAAATACCTAGAGCAGTCAATCAATCATACAAACAAAAAGCAAAACAATGGTTACCATGGGCTGGAGAGAAGGGAGAACAGGGAATGTTTCATGGGTAGAGAATTTCAGTTGGGAAAATAAAAAAGTTCTGAAGACAGGTGGTGGTGATGGTTGCACACCAACGGGAATACACTTAATGTCACAGAACTGCATGCTTAAAAGTGCTTAAAAGGGTAAATTGTATGTGATGTGTATTTTACCACAATTAAAAAACAGAAAATACTATTAAAAGTTGTGATAAAAAAATTAGAAATTCATTGCACTTGTTTAGAGTGTGTTATTTTTATTTTTATTTAAATATGAGTGGATGGGATACCAAATATTTTCTGGATTTAGAGCTCCAAAGATTTTCACTTGGACCTACGCAAGTCATAGTTTTCCAAGTGTACATAAGAACACTGGCAAGTCATCCAGGATCACTAGCCCTGGGTAATACAGAGGCTCACATTGTTTCACTTCAGGACTTATAGCAAAGTGAGGGCAGAATCTAGATATACTTGAAAGTTTCTCACAAACTCTGGTAATTTGAGAACATTGCCACATTGCTATAAGGACACTTCCTTTACCGTTTTCTCAGCTTACAGAAACAGCATAAGAGAGATGCTTGGTGCCGAAGCACAGAGGGAACACACCTGGTGGGGAGAAGTTCAGGAAAACAGACTGAAGCTATGCCCAATGAAGTGTTTCATATAGAAATGCAAGTAGTATTCAATTGGCTTTATAACTCACTTGTGCCTTGAACTGGTATTTATTGAGCTGCCAGTCACCTGGAATAAAACAGTGAACCAGATGCAGTCCCAGTTCTTAAAAAGTGCACACTTCAGCAGGGCAGAGTGTCCTTGGACAGTATCTGTGTCTCCAAGTAAGAGCAGGAGCCTCCTCTCCTAATCCCAGCATGACTATTAAGGGATGACCTCCTGCCAAGTCCAGGTGGATCTTCACGGCTTTGTGTTTGCGTCTACTATCATTCAAAAGAAAGTTATTATTTTCAACTGCAAGTGTATTCGGAATAATAGGAATACTGTCCCTTTCCATTAGAGCTTAGGGTCCATTTGTTTGCTATGGAGGGAGCCCCAAGCAGTCTATCCAGATGGGCCTCTGCCCTCTGGTGTGCAGCCAAAAGACTGAAACAAGGGCTCAGAAACTTTCCCCCCATCTCCCACTTCTTCACCTGACTGACACATACTTATCATCAGGTCTCAGGTTAGCTGCCACTTTCTTCAGAAAAGTGTCTCTGATCTTAAAGTGTGTCACATTCCTTATTCATTACTTTAATTAATTTATTTATTTTTAGAGAGAGGGGAAATGAGGGAGAAAGAGAGGGAGAGAAACATCAATGTGTGAGGAAAACATCTATCACCTGCACCCAGTATGCCCCCAACCAGGACCCACAACCCAGGCATGTGCCTTAGCCGGGAATTGAACTACTGACCCTTCGGTTTGCAGAACAGCACCCAACCCACTGAACCATACCAGTCAGGATACATTCCTCTTTTAAGAGCTCCCATCATACTTTGCACTTTACCTAATGCACAAACTTCCCTGGTGATGAGACTTACCCAAGACATTTATTAAACATTCTGGCTCCCTAGAGATTCAGGTTCAGTGAGTCTAAGATGGGACTTAGGAATTTATGTCTAACATGTGATTCTTATCACCAGGGAAACAAAATTGCACTGCATTAAAATTCCTGGTCTATGAGGGCAGGCATGGACTGTTCTGGTTTTGTTTACAATCCTTTTCCCAGCACCTGGCACATGGTAGACAAAATATGTTAATATGCATTTGTTGAATGAATGACATGGCCGTGGCGTGCAGCCATTAGCTGAGATGAGCATGTGATTCTATCACCAGCACAAGAGGAGGTGGTGAAGTCACCCGCAGCAACATTAGTTGGAGATCACTAGAGCACAGTAAGATAGGGATATGCCTAAAACATATGGTGACTAATGATCTGAAGTTGTAGGGCCAGTGTAGCAAAAATCATTAGTTGTATAAAAGGTGTGTTTGAATCCAGAAGAAAGGAAATTACAGGCTGGGAGCTCATTAGAGTTAGTCACTTCTTCCCTGGAGCTTTGCAACAGCCTTCTAACTGGATGCCTCCCCATTATCCCTATTGCTGCCAAAGTGTTTGCTCAACAACAAATTGAATCATGCAATTTCTATATTAAAAATAAATGACAATAATGTCTTTTTTAATCTGTTGTTTAACCCTAAAATGATTATCTTAAAAACTACTCCACAACTTGTTGGGAATATTTAGAAAGGACATGTGTAGAAGTAAGTGGTAAACAGTGTTCAAATGAGAGCATCTTCACCCTGGCTCAGCACCATCTTGGTCTCCACTATGTGGACAACACTGACTTCCTAGTAGCATCTGGCATCTTATTCCTTGTTGTAGCTGTATCGTCATCCCTTTTCCCTTACTCCCTGTTATTTATAAAGGCAGGTCAAGAGTTAGGTCTAAGTTTGAGTATGAAAGGGAGACTATAAGGCAAAGAACAAGGTGAGCAGCCCACGTGGAGTGTGGCAGCTGGGTCATGAGATGCAAAGTGGTTCAGAAACAAGCCAAGTTCATGACATGCTGGTTGCCCATTTTCACCAGTCTGCCATCATACACTGTTTGGGGGAACTGGCAAAATGCATCAGTCAAGGTTTTTAACTGTAAACAGCGGAATTCACTCTAGCTAGCTTAAATGGAAAATAATTTATTAAAACTCACTGAAACTCCAGGTGTGCCACACTCAGGCTTGAAGAATACAACCAGGAATGGTGGCCAAACCACGGTGAAAGATTGCTCTAGCCAAGGCCCCACTGCATCTGCCATTGGAGGATCACACTGTTGTACTGTGGATGCTGGATTTTGGAAGCCAAAAATTATTCCCCGAAGTCACCAAAACCGGATGCCTCCACTACCACTAAAATGCATCTGCGTAGTGTCTGCAGATTCACACTGTTCAACAAATTGAGGACTTAGCTCATGCATCTATATAGCAGTGCCTGCACTCTAGCTGGAAGGGAGAATGAAAATGTGAATTCTGGCTTCAGACCTGGGGACTGGATCATAATATGTACATTCAAAAACATATAAGGGTGCTGGGTGGATATAAATGTGATAGAATTCTCCTCTGTAGATACTATAGCAGAAGGCCTGGGTTCAAATCCCAGCTTGGTCATTTATGAGCTATGTAAGCTAAAGCAAGCTATCTTCTCTGAACTTTATTATCTCATCTGAAAAATAATAATAAAACCAACTCTACCACAATGCATTGTCTACTATGTGCTGAACATATATAGGTATACTTTGGTCATCTCCAAATAACCCTTTTATTAAAAATATTTCTGTTCACTCACAGAAATAACCCCAGAGTATTGTTATATTCCAGTGTCCAGACTTCAGTTTCTAAACAGCACTTCCTACAAAAGGTAACCAAGGCCTTGGAGAAAGAAGTCAGAGGCAAGATAGGTGGTACCTTGACAAGTGCCAAGACCAACAGTACTGAGCAAGTGAGAGGGGATGAAGCATTTCCTCTTGCCAGACGGCGCTGTGACACATACAAGTTTTAGCAAGCGTGATGAGTCCCTAGCTAGTGCTGAGTGCTGAAACATTTTTTTTCTTGTCAAAAATATAATGAGTACAAGGCTTGATGAGTTCCGAACCCAACAAATATCAAGTTATGATTGTATAAAAAGATCCTGGGATATCTTTTGTTAGGAAATAAAGGGAATCTAACATACTAGTGGGGACAGGACAATATGACAATAGAAGAAACTTTCACTGGCCAAATTTTGATCACTGGGGAGTCATAGGTTGTTACTTACATAAGAAACAATAATGAATGTAAATACTAACAACTTCCCAGTAAAACTGGAAGAAAGGGGGGAAAAGGAGGAAAAAGAGGAGGGATGGAGGGAAGGAAGAAAGGAAAAGGAAATTTACCTTTTTTTTAAACTGCTTGGCCATTTTCGTGTAATCTTACATCAACTCATTACTCTGAAAAATTTGTAATAATGAAAATGAATTAAGTATTTGTCATGCTCTTTTTAAAGGAATAACAGTAATTTACCCCTCTTCCTCATAAAAGAATCCCATCAAGCATATGTAAAAGGAATGAAAGAGAACTAGAAAAATCACCATTTTGCAACTTGGAATAAAATAATTGACTCAGACAACCAACATCAGTGAATGTTAAAATTGTTAGATGTCAGTTTGTTGAGAAACAGGATATGTACTTAGTTCCAAAGCAGTGCCCCACAGATTACGTGCTAGTAACACAGAAAAACATTGCATCTTTACACTGGAGAGAGCTGGAGGTCACCACTTTAACCCAGTCATCAAACTACCTCACTCACAGGGGAACAGCCTGACATGAGCCTCCTTATGAGGCGACACAAGAGACACGGCATCATCTATGAAGTATTTTCACCAAAATGGTTTTATTTGAATCTGCTCAAGACTTTGAACTCAAATTCCTTCATAGAAAATACAGTGAAGAAAGGAAAAAAATCAAATAACATGAAGAGGAAATAATCAGGCAATTTCAGAATGTGAGGCATTTCACAAAAAGTCAGTATCATGAAAAAAATGTCTGGGGAATGTTCCAGATGAAAAGAGATTATAAAGATAAAACCAAATGCACTGAGCTATCTTGATTGAATCCTGACTGGGGATCTGTAAAAGACATTTGGAGACACGTACAAAAATTAGGCAATGGACTGTTGATATAATGGTGTTGTGTATATGTAGAAGAATGTCCTTATTCGTAGGACATATGTACTCTAATACTGAGAGATGAAGTGCACAAGACACAAAAATTACTTTCAAGTGGCTATATATGTGAAGCAAATATGATGAAATATTGATCATTGAATCCAGTTGTGGGTATAGAGTACTCATTGTACCAATTTTTAAGTCTATCTTTGATATTTTTCATAATAAAACATTGGTAACTATAGGAAACTGAGTTCTAATCCTGAATCCAACATGGATGCATCCTGTCCTGGGGCTCAATGTCCTCATCTATAAAGTTGGTCTTGAGTGCACATTCTATGCAAGAGGAGAAGTTGGTTTGTTTTATGGTATATTTTATTTCCAACAATTGTTTTCTAAATCAAAAATGTCACTCCAGGATATCAAGGGGTGATTTGTCAATTTGGGTGACTAAGTGTGAGACCACTTCCTCCCTCAAAACTCCTCGGGTGTTTCACCCAAAACAGGAGTCAAAGAAGGAGAACTTTCAACACATAGGACTGTACTATTGGCCATAAGCAATTCTACTTCCCAAGACAGATATTTCCCAAGGACCTAAAGAAGTTATCTCAAAACTCAGTTCATTCTGTTTCTTTACATTTCCTCCCACTGTTCTTTAAATAGTTTTAGATGATCAGAAAAGTAGATAATACTGAAAGTTACCATGTACCTCACACCTAATTTCTCCCATCATTAGTAAATACATTCACTATAATACATGAACCAATATTGATACATTATTGTTAACTAAAATCCATATTTTATTCACATTTCCTTCATTTTTACCCAATATGCTTTTGTGTTCAAAGATCCCATCCAGAATATCACATAACATTTAGTCATCATGTTTTCTTAGGCTCTTCTTGATTATGAGTTTTTTAGACATTTTAAAAAAATTAATTAAATTTATTGGAGTGATATTCATGAATAAGATTCTATGAGTTGCACCTATACAATTCTTTAACATGCGATCTACAATATATAGTGCATTGTGTTCTCACCAGCCAAGGTCTAATCTCCTTCTGTCACCAAGTACTCAACCTCTTTACCCTGTTCAACCTTCCCCCTCCCTCCTTCCCTCTGGTAATTAGGGGTCAATAGGGGTTTTTTTGTTTGTTTGTTTGTGTTGTTCATTTGTAGCTTTCTGTTTTATGTCCAACATATAAGTTAAATCATATAGTTCTTGTACTTTTCTGTCTCAGGCATTCTTTGTATTTGATGACTTTGACAGTTTTGAAAAGTACTGATCAGCTATTTTTTAGGTGTCTCTCAACTTGGGTCTGCCCAGTGCTTTTCTCATGATTAGACTGGGGTTATGGGTTTTGGAGAGGAAGAGCCCAGAGGAAAAGTGCCCTTCTCATGACACCATACCAAGGACACATACTACCAACATGACTTATGTGTTTATTTTTCCCTGGGTCTATTTCAAATTGATTATATTTACCCAATCCCTACCCAAAACATAAAAGAATTTTTCTTCAGTTTTCACAGGGAGTACCTAGAGAGGTTCCTGAAGATAAAACCATGAAAATGTGGCTCCCCTCAATCCCTAAAGTTGGGCTTCTAGGAGTTTTTAAATCTCAGATGGTCTGCATCCAGCCTGCAGCCATTTGAGAAAGTTACTATTAAGGATTCCTACTGGTTTATGGCTAAAACGACTTCCATTCCAGGTAAGCAATGTCTTTCTGGATGCACCTCTTTGGATTTTGGGCTGACTTTTTGCTCTACAACCTTAGTTCTCTGATGGGCTCCAGAAAAGTCATTGATTTTCTGTTTGTCCAACATTTATCTTTTTATAAGACTAGGAGTGATGTCATCCAAACTCTTTACATGTTGAAGCTGAACAGTTCACTTTGTTTTAATACAAGTTTATTCAGCACTGCTCCTAAAGGAAGTATAATTGTGATCTAAAACATTTATTTTAATAGGCAGGTGATCTTTGAGTTGAATTATCTTCTAAGCTGGTTTTACAGTATGAAATTTAAAGTGCTTTGGAAACCAGCCTTCAACAAAAATATGTTTCTTGACTAATTTGATCTCATTCTGTTTAGAGGCACACAGTAAAAGGATAAAAGCATCAGACTTTGGGTCCAAAGATATAGATTTTGGGGCTCTAGAGTAAAAACTTACTAGAACATTTCTGTCTCTCTGAGAGTCATTTTCCTCATTTGTTAAACTTCTTGGCTGCAGGGAAGCCATCTAATTTATCTTTATCTTACGTGTCTAGAAACCTGTCCCAGAGTAGAACTCAGTGAAAATGGAACTAAAATGCTTGCTTGATCAATCTCGTAGTGTTTCTATGAGAATTAAACAAAATAATGTACACGGAAGCTCTTTGCAAACTTCAAAAAGCCTTAAAAATTTGCTTCTTTATTTATTTATCAGTCATCATTCTTGAATGTCTTCCCGTGGAGGGCTTTGTTTTTGTTGTTGTTGTTTGACATTGTGCAAATAAGGAGGAAGGCACTCTGAAGAGTTAATTTTTACTCAAACCCTGGGTTGATTTCAGTTATAGCAACAATATACATTCCTCAACTTGTCTGATTTAAAAACCTGGCAAGTGTTTTGATATTTGACAGCTCTGCTGTCAAGTAATTCTGTTCTACAATTAATCATGCCATAGCCATTTCTTCCACTACTGCCACAATATAATGGCATCATTGTATATGCATACATAGTACACTTGTATCCTGTTTAAAAGGAGGCAAAGCAAATGAACTTGAAAAATTTACTACTCCACAGATCACAGTTATATTGCCAAGATTTATTATTAAATCCATTCTATTTTAGTGCTATTACAGCTTCAATCTAAGCTTAGATGAAACCATTCAGTCACTGCAGTTTTCTATTTCCTTGCTTGGGAAATTGAGATTCTGCTTTCTTTGAGATGTTTTGAGTGTCAGGTAGGTGCACTGTACAAACGGCTGGGATCTTTAATGACTGAATGTCAGCTCCTAGCTTCTGATTGCTGTTTTGTCTGCATCAGCGCTAGACGCAAGTACAACATCAACTCTCTCTCCTCCCCCAGCTGTCAGCAACTTCTTGAAGCAAAGGAGTTTGCCACAAATCAAGATGCTTGCAACAAACATCTCTATGAACCTGTTCCATCTCTCCTGGGCAACTTGCCATTTCACCTCACTCTGTACATTGAAACCTCTGCTTTTATCAAACGTCCAGGCATCTTTAGTACATTAACCATTTTATAGGAATCCTAACCCTCTACCCGAATCATGTGTTTCTCATAAACATCTTACTTTGTAAGTAATCTCCGGCAGTTTTGAACAAATACATCATCACTGGTTTTTATAAAGATAATTTCCTGTTTACATGTCTAATTTGTCAAGAAATCAAATCACAAATTACATGAAAGTCAGTCTGGAAAGTACAGATATGTTGGCCAAAAATTCATGTAAAATGGGTTGGATCTTTTGCCTTCAAAGGTTGTTGCAATTACTTACACTGATGATACTTTGTGACTTTCAAACTTTCACCTTTATGTACTTCCACATGGAACTGTCATGACCAATACTTTCATACAACTGTACGCCTCTGTGATAAGAATGCTCTGGATTACTATTGCATTGCTCAATAAGAACGAGATACAAATATAATCACAACTTCAGTTTAAGGGTTAAAAAACCCATCAACTAAAAAGTTCACTTTATATATACATGCTGATAAATACCATAAATCCTTAGGGAAGGAAGTGAATGTAATTATTGAATAGACATAATCCAGATCACCTTGACTACCTTTGTGAGAAGGAGAGAGTGGCGGTGCCTGAGACTGTATATGTACTGTCAGGATTTTAAAGCTCTCCCTTCATCTCCACCCCCTGACCTGATGTATACGCTGATCTTAAATCTGTTATGAGGTTTTTAAAGTATTTTTTATTTTTTTAACATTGTGGGTTTTTTAAATTTATTTTTAGAGAGGTGAAGGGACAAAAAGAGGGAGAGAAACATCAACGTGTGGTTGCCTCTTGCACGCCCCCTACTGGGAACCTTGCCCACAACCACGCATGTGCCCTGACTGGTAATCCAACCCAACAGCTCTTTGGTTCACAGGTCTGCATTCAATTCACTGAGCCACACCAGCCAAGGCTGTTATGAGTTTTTTTATTTAAAAAAAAACAAGATATTTATTGTTGAAGAAACACCAGAAATATAATACGTAACTTCACACTTAGAGATTGTCAGCCCTACGCTGTTAGGAGAAAGTGAGCTCAATATCGTGCACTAGTCCAGCCTGATCAGAGAGGCTGTGCTGCATAGTAGCCTCGTGAGATAATAATAATGCTGGGTAAGGTTGTTCTTCTTCTTGTCCCCAGTCTTGATGTCTAGTCTCTTCACACCTGTGTGCATAATAGCTCCAAAACCAATGCTCCTAAAACCAGTGCTTCTCTGGATCCACTACTGAGGGGGAAATCTTTCCTATTTTCATTTTTGTTTTCCAGTAGTCAAGATTAATTTTCATTGTTGCACTCTCTCATTCAGTCCCTCTTGTCACCAACCGCACTTAGGTGAGTGATTAGATGACTACACTCTGTAGTCATGGAAGAAAGTAAAGTGAAAAGGATCCCTCAAGAATCAAATTTACACACAAAGCATCATCAGTACTGACGTTCATCTTTGTAAGGTAACTAACAACATAGTAAAATAAAATGTTGCAATGAATCAGCAGTGGAGTCATTCTTTGCATGTACCTTCTTAGCTACTCTTTCATCCAGAATGTGATAAAACATGGATTTGGAAATTTAAATCAGTCCTCAAGAAATGATTGCACCCAGAGTAGGTAATACTTAACTTTATCCTCATCACATAACTTCTGAGTTTGAATTTTTTCCCCAGTAAAATAAGATGCCTAATATCTACCCTTTGTGACAATAATAACTATAAGTTTTTGAACCTACGTTTTGTGCTGGACAGAGTGAGGCACTCTACATTCATTGTGCCTGTAATCCACTCTATTTTGTAGTTAAGGTTACCTCCATTTTACAGATGAAAAAACTCAGGTTAAATAACTTGTCCCAAGGTACAAAGCAAAACAGTAGAAGGACTAGGATTTGGACCAAGTTCTATCTGATATCAAACCATTATGCTATGACATGGGATTATTAAAATTTGAGGACATATTGAGAGGAAATTAATGTGCCATATATAGTGTCAGAAAGAGTCTATAAACCTGTCTCTGAAATTTTAGTCATTAGTCCTCTCCATTCATATTAAATACATGTGTTATGTATTTAATATTTTCTTTGTTGACTAACTTTTTTATTTGAAAATTTGTTTTAGTTTAAAGGAAACACTATACCTACAAATACAAAACCAGCATTGGTGCAATGAATAAAAGTAAATTCAAAAAATAAATACAGCAAGACCAAACAATATTATTAAAGTTGAACTCAATTCCATTGCTTGCCTGCTGAGGATTTTCAGCCTCAGTGAGGTCTGTTTGCTGTTGTTTGTCAGTAAAGGATATTAACAAGGGCTAGAAAAGTGTTAAAAAGTACTAACATAAGTCCAAAACTTTCTTGCAATACAATGAAGATCTAGAGATTATTGAAAAGGGAATACCTTTCTCAACATGGGTTCAGTGTGACATAATGTCCCAGCCTTGTGCCTCCTAAACCATCTTGAATGTCAGCAGAGGAAAGTCGTGCATGTTTGGGAAACATAGTCGTGAATGAGGGCAGGAGGAGAAAACATCCAGGGTAGTTTCAAATATTTCCATATTTATTAAATTTGACCACCTTATTTCCCATATCCACTCAAAAATTTAAAGCCGTTTTGTGTTTCTTCTCCATTGAAATTCAAGAACACCAGACAAGATGAGTGTTGATCATAATGGGCCTGATTTCCCCATGATATCATCTAGAGTGGATAGTTCCAAAGAGCAGACTTTGGCTGCGAGAGTGCTTTTGCTAAAATAGTTGCCTCTTTGACTGTCCTAGAGATTTCTGTTAGTGAGCTGACAGAAATATAATTTGTAATACATCTCTTTTTGCTTAAACCAGATGTAGTGGACTCTATTGTATGTAAGAATCTTACAGACACAAGTAAATAGAGTAGAATATCCATGTATTTATAGAGATTCCTTCTTGATACTTTGGAATGCCAAAAAGGCACCCTAATTCTTGAGACCAAATTTTATTTTCTCAATTGGATGAAATACAGATGACCCATAAAATCATTTAATAATTTTTTTCACAAGACCACTGTGCACAGCAGATCTTTAACCATCTGTGGAACAGTAAGCTCGTATTAAAAAAATAGTGGTGGGGGGATGTCTTTAAAAAATTCCTTTAGGTGGCCCTAATTCAAATCAGGAGTAGTAGAGAAAGAAAGGTAAATTTCTATGGATAAAATAATGCGTCTAACTATTAAGTGTTCTTTGGTAGTAAAATTATACCATGTGTAGGATTATATGTGGAGGGACAATAATGTGAAAAGGAAGTAGCTAAATTCACACACTGTGATGTATGTGGGTTGACTTCCCCACTAATATCTTTCAGATAAATGAAAATCAGATACATGGGGGTTTCTTCTACCTCTGTTTTACATAGTGTCTTTTAGGGGCAGAAACTTAAGGAAAGGGGGAAAGACCTGTTCTCTGACACACATCGGTGAGACACAGGCCCATCTTCTAGATCATTAAAATTTTAAAGGAATTAAAAAGTCTGAATTATTTCTTTTTTTCAATGTCAGGTCATAAATTCCTTCATCTAAGCCCGGCCTAAATGCACTGTGATGCATGGGGGAATGCAAAACCTGAAAAGAAATAGGAAGCCAAGGAGCCAGAAGAACCATGTGGCTATCTTGCGTTTTCCATAGCCCACCCTATCTGTTTAATTTACAACCATTGTTTACCCATACAAGTTACCCTAGAAATTTTCATCACTTATTTTATGATGCTTTCCTTGCAATTTCAAATCTTTCAAGGTGTTCCAGGAGCCCTTCTGAAATACCCCAAAGTTATTCCTACATATATTGATGTTTTAACCCCTAAAGTCTCAATGTTTAATGAAAACTAAGAAGTAATCAATTAGCATTATTTAGCTTGGGCATTTTATTACCTCCAGAGCCCTGGCTGGTGTGGCTTGGTTGGGCGTTGGCCTGCAAACTAAACAGTCTCAGGTTTGATTCCCTGGCAGGGCACATGGCTGGGCTGTGGACTCTGTGCGCTGCTCCCCTTGGGGTGCTTGCAGAAGGCAGAAGGTAACCTTTCAGTGTTTCCTTCTCACATCGATGTTTCTCTCCCTCTCTTTCTCCCTCCCTTCCCCTCTCTAAAATAAAATATATTTTTTAATTTACAACCTCTGGAAACATTTTTCATAGACATAAAAATTAATTATGAAGATGGATTTATTTTTGTAAAACACAGATAAAATAAAGATATGTCTGTTTTACTTACACCAAAACCTTAAGCTAGATTTTACTAAGTATTATCTTCTGATCACATGAATTTGAAAAACATTTCAGTTAGTTTCTATATTTCTAAGAAATTTAGAACACCTAATCCTTCTAAGCACTTGCCTTTACATTAATTTTAACCATATCATCCAGAGGTATAAAATTATTTAACATTTACACCATACATATATACAAGTCTAAATTAACAAGTCTGAATTTTTTGCTCCATTAAGACATGTTTCTTTCTAGCTAGTCTCTTTCTTTTCTTTCTTTCTTCTTTACTTAAAGCAATAATTCTTTTGGAAAACTTTGGTAAAATGAAATATTGATGGCTGAAAACTCAAGAGTCATCTCCTTCAAGTTATATCTTAACTTTTGTAAGGTAAATGATCAACACTCAGAGAGAAGATTAGAACCAGCAATTCTCACTTGCTTCTCCTTGCCTAAACTCCCTGCAACAAATCAATATTCTGGGTATACTGAAGTATTAATCTAAACCCTGTCTACTATAAAGGGATTCAGAGATTCCTTACTCCAATAGGCTTTTCTTTCTAGGACATTGTTTCTCTGTTAGTAAGTGTCTTAAGCTATAAAACACTTTCTACTTTTTAGGGTACTTTCTACTGTTTGACTCATTTGAGTCTCAGTCATGCTGGGAGGTCCAATAAATATATTACTCTTCCATTTCACAGATGAACAAGTTGGGGTGGCTTGCCTAGCTTCGCAGAGTAAACTGGTGATTGGACCAAGTCTAAATCCAGCTCCAGCTCTAGGTCCATTTTTTTTCTACCACATTATATTACGTTGTCTAAAGGATTTTTCCTTTTCTTTACACTTATACTGCTTTTTTCCCTTCAAAGCTTTTTAACAAGGCTCTTTCTGTCCTAACCATGAAAAAGTCAAGGCCACAGTACTGCACACATTGCATATGTCTTCTTGACAGTGCTAAGTCTTTGGGACAGAAAATGTTATTGCTTAGTGCTTTGACCAGTGAACAAATCCTTATTTCTATGAATTTAAATAGCTTGGGATTCTCAGAATGCCAAAGGAGTCAAGTTGATATTACAGTTGACTAGTTATTCCTCTCAAGAAAATGTAGTCATTAGTAAAGAGCATACTGGAGAACTGAAAGAGTTAATGTTGCTTCCAAAGGTGAATTATAACCTAGGCTAATTTAGGCAGTAAGAGAAAATGCCTCACTTCAAAGATGGGAATGCTGCACCATGCATACAAATGTGACTGCTAACTCATGTGTGACTCAAAATCGGCAACTGTGGATTCCAGGGGCTAAAAGCACCTTAAGAAGCCATCTGGTCCACCCCCACTTTGGCATACTTGTAGTCTTTTCTTAGTTTAAAAATGTGGCACCTGAAACCAAGGAAGTAAGTGACCTGGTAGCAGAAAGACTGGTGTCAGAGAAGAGATGCCTAGAACCCAGGGCTTCAGTTCCCCAGTTGCAATGCATTTCTTTGTTATGTACTCTGCCTGTTTTTTTTTAATCCTAACCTGAAGGTATGCTCGTTAATTTTAGAGGGTGAGGAAGGCTGGAGGGGGTGGGGAGAGAGAAAGAGACAGAGACAGAGACAGAGAGAGAGAGAGAGAGAAACATTGATGCAAGAGAGAAATGTCAGTTGGTTGTCTCCTGTATGTGCCAGGATTGGGGATCAAACCCACAACCTTTTGGTGTACAGGATGACACTCCAACCAACTGAGCCACCAGGCCAGGGCTGCACTCTGCCTTTTCAGTCTAATTTGTTTGAAGAATGAGGGAGTGGACAACATAAAAAATGGATTAAATCATCAAGTAGGAAAAGGCCTCAAGGATCCATTATATTTAGCCACGTGGAGTCCCTTAATAACTTTAGTAAGCACAATTTTAATGACATGGTGGGAAACAGAAGCTAGAATAGACACTTCAATACCACTCTTTAAAGACATTGACTCTGAAGATAAAGGAAGAGAAAGGGCAGCCGTTGAAAGATGTGGGGTCTGAAGACTTTTGTGAGAGTTGATTTTTTTGTTTGTTTATTTAAGGAGATGAAAGGAGGAATATTTCCTTTAAGATAGAAGAGACTGCATTATTTTTAAATATGACTGGGAAAATATAATAAAGAGAAAAATTTAAGGATCAAAGATACATGTGGACACGGGGTGAATTAAGAGTTCCTGAGGAAGTGGCCATGTGTAAGCTCCAGAGAACACAAGGAAGGACTGAAGGAAGGCTGTTTTCTGCAGTGCAAGAGGAAGGAATAAAGTGGATGCAAAAACCTTAGAGGAGGAGCTTTCCATCTGGTGGATTCAGCAATTCAGTCTCTAAAGGCTTCTACTTTCTCTGAGATACAGGAAGCAAAGTCATATGCTGAAGAGTAAGAAGACACAAATTGTTGGATAGAGGTCCTGGGTTTGACAGTAGAATTACTTTGAAGTGGTTGTTAAAGACAGTGGTAGAGAAGTGTTCCCAGCAGTGTTAGGAACCCAGTTTAAGTTGGAAACCATGACTATAGAGTGATACCTGTGTCTTCAATTGCCTGGGCATACACATGAAGAGGATGTATGGTGGAGTTCTGCAAATTGTTTTTTTTCTTTAAAGGTGAGCATGATGGAAGAACAAGGCATGAGAAATTGTAGTACATAAAAAATGAGTGTTTGAAGTAGGACATGGAATCTGAGCTGAGAGAGAAGGAAGTGAAGACAAGAGGAGTTTGATAGATTAAGAGAGAGTACAGTTATCAATGTTTGAGCAATCTGATGAAGTGAAAGAACATTTGCAGAGAAGGTACTTTACCACACAAATGGGAAGTTTAGGAAGTTGTTGTAAATCGGAATGCTAAAATCAGTAATTTCAGAGGTGGAGTGGTAGTGATGACAAGTTCTGAAGTGTGATTTTGGAAGAAGTGGCTGGAATGAAATGGAGGAGACAAGCATTGGAGGTGAGGAGTCCCAGGAATTCAGAAGCAAGGAGGCTGAGTGGGTTGCCTATGTGAAGGAAGTCAGAGGAGAGGAAGACTGAACTGTGGGTGTCAAATGATCCGAGTTTCATGGGAATAGGAGTTTGTGAACAGAGGAGTAGAGATCCAGTCATGTGGTGCAGGAGGACTGGTGTAGTGAAGGGAATGAGGAAGAGAAGAGCATTGATATGGTGCAGCCACCTCAATCTGAGAGGAAGCTCTTAATGACAGAGTCAGTTTTGGAGAAAGTAGAAGATAAGTCAAAAAGAAAGTGAGGATATGGGAGAACTTTTGATCATGAGGGGTTACTTTAGAGGACACAGTGGAAAGGGTTCAAGTGAAGGGAAGGAGAGAAGACTCATCAAGGTCTAGTGCACACCTGGTTCTCTCATGGCTTTCTTCTTAGAGCAATTCACCAAGCTCTACTCTAGTGCTCTGCCCACATAGGACTCAGCCCTGTATCTCTGCTTTCTTCCCTGTTTATTTGCACTAACCACTTAATTCTCTCTTTGTGTCAAATTTACCCAGAGAGAGAACTTCCCAGTAAGTTTTCATCAGCCCTCATTGGCAGAACTTCCATGTCAAAAACCCGATTGGCCAGAGGCTTAACCTTGGTTCAGCCATCCAGAGTGGATTGTCGTGTGTATCAGCAAGGGGGTTGTTTGACTTGAATCTCATAGAAAGAAACTGAGAAACTGGAGTCATCATTTTTTGTTATTGGGAATGTAAGATGGAAGAGTCACTTTGAAATACACTTTGGTATTTTTTAAAAAGTAAATATATACTAAAAAAAGAAAAAAATTAAATATATACTTATCATGCAACCCAACAATTCTTTTTCTGGGTACCTACCCAAGAGAAATGAAAACATATGTTCACAAAAGACTCGTATATGAATGTTTACAGTAGTATTGTACATAGTTGTCAGAACTGGAAACAATCTATATGTTCAGCAACTGGAGACTAGATAAACAAAATGTGGTATATCCACATAATGGAATACCACTCAGCAATATAAAACTACTGGTACATGCAACAACATGGATGAACCTTGAAAACCTTATGATAAGCAAAAGAGGGCAGATACAAAAGACTATATGCTTTATTATTCCACTTATATTAAATTTCTAGAAAAGGCTAACCTATAGAAAGAGAAAACAGATCTATGACTGAGTGGGGATTAACTATAAATGTGTAGAGGAAGCTTTCTGATGTGATGGGAATGTTGTAAAAATGGATTGTAGCGATAATTGCACAACTGTATAAAGTTATTGGAGATCACTGATCTGCATATTTACAATGGGTGAAGTTTATAATATTTAAATTATAGCTCAGTCAAGCTATTTTTCAATTCTTTTGAGAATTTTTAAAAATTATATTTTATTGATAATGCTATTACGGTTGTTTTGATTTTTCCCCGTTTACCTCCGTCCACCCAGCCCCCCCACTCCCTCAGGTAATCCTTTCATCATTAATCATGTCCATGGGTCATACACATAAATTCTTTGGCTACTCCATTTCCTATACTGTACTTTACACCCTCATGACTATTCTGTAGCTACCTATTTGTAATTTTTAATCCCCTCACCTCTTTACTCTTTCCCTGACTTCCTCATCCCATCTGCCAACCATCAAAATGTCCTCTGTGTCCATAATTGTCTCTGTTCTTCTTGTTTGCTTAGTTTGTTTTTTAGATTTGATTGTTGATAGATTTGCAATTTTTTGCCATTTTATTGTTCATAGTTTTGATCTTTTTCTTAAATAAGTCCTTAACATTTCATACCATAATGGTTTGGTGATGATGAACTCCTTTAGTTTTTTCTTGTCTGGGAAGCTCTTTACCTGCCCTTTGATTCTAAATGATAACTTTGCTGGGTAGAGCAGTCTTGGTTGTAAGTCCCTGCTTTTCATGACTTTGAGTATGTCTTGCCAATCCCTCCTAGCATGCAAATCAGCTGGAAATCTTATGGGCACTCCCCTGTAGGTAACTAACTGCTTTTCTTTTGCAGCTTGTAAGATTCTCTCTATCTTTAAACTTGGGCATTTTAATTATGATTTGTCTTGGGAGTGGGCCTCTTTGCAATCACCTTGTTCAGGACTCTCTGTGCTTCCTGAATTTGCATGTCTATTTCCTTCACCAAATTAGGGAAGTTTTCTTTCATTATTTTTTTCAAATAGATTTCCAATTTCTTACTCTTTCTCTTCTCCTTCTGGTACCCCTATGTTGCAAATATTGGAACTCTTGAAGTTGTTCCAGAGGCTGCTTATACTACCCTCATTTTTTTTCTTGATTCTTTTTTCTTCTTGTTGTTCTGATTGGTTGTTTTTTCCTTTCTTATGTTCCATGTCATTGATTTGATTCTCGGCTTCACCCACTCTACTACTGTTTCCGCACAAATTGTTCTTTCTTTCAATTAGTGTATCCTTCATTTCTGACTGGATCTTTTTTAAGCTGCTAAGGTCCTCACTAAGTTTCTTGAGCATCTGTATAACCAGTGTTTTGAACTTTGCATATGATAGATTACTTATCTCCATTTTGTATAGCCCTTTATCTGAAATTTTGACTTGTTCTTTCATTTGGGCCATGTTTCTTTGTCTCCTCATTTTGGCAGCCTCCCTATGTTTGTTTCTACATATTAAGTAGAGCTCTTTTGACTCTGTCTTGGTAGTGTGGCCTAATGTAGTAGGTGTCTTGTAGGGTCCAGTGGCATAGCCTCTTTTATCACCCAATCTGGGTACTTGAAGTGCACCCTTTGTGTGGGCTGAGTACATCCTCCTCTTGTAGTTGAAACATGGTTGCTGTTGGCAGATGAATTTACCTCCCCTGGGAGGGATTTACCCAGGCCAGTCAGCTACAAGGTCTGGCTGTGACCACTGACTACCAACCTCCACCCTCCATGGAGGATCAGCAGTGTAGGGGCAGTGGTGGTGGTGCTCTGACATGGTCTGTAGGTGTCCACTGGGTGCGCTGGCCCTGGGGTTTCCCAGGTGGTGCAGACCAAGGTCAGCCCCCACCTGTGTTTTGTCTGGAGTCTATAAAACAATCTGAGATGGGTGCTACTTGTGCTGGAGTTGCAGATGAAGCCAACCTATGAATCTAGGCTGGTTGCTACTAGTGCTGGGCCTGGGGCTCATTGAAGCCAGCTGTTGTTTGTTGGATAGGATTTAGGAAGTTGTTAAACAGGAGCCAAGACAAACCATTCATATGGAAAAACAGCTTGGTGGACCCATAATTTGGGTGGGGCAGAGTCTCTGGGGATCTCCAAGGTGAATCAGAGTTAGCCAGGTTGATGGAGTCTCAGATATGGCACCAGATTTCTAGCTCTGTGTGGGGAGGGTTTAGAAAAGGGACAATGGCTTCTGCCTGCCTTGATGCCAGACACTTGAGTTTCTCCATGTATACCACTGTTGCCTTTCAAGATGCTACTTTATCCCTATGCTGGAGCTCAGAGGGAGTGAGTCAGAGTAGGTGAGTCCATGTGTGCATTCTTCAAGAGGAACTGCTCAGGGATCCTGAAGTTTCTTCCATGGACTTAATCCCCACTGATTTTTGCAGCCACAAGTTCTGGGAACTTATTTTCCTGGCACTGGACCCTGGGCTGTGGGGCTGGGACTCCTTACTCCCAAGATAACCCTCCCAAATTTTTATAGCCCACACGTGGGTGAGGAACCAGCCCATTCTGCATCTGTACCCCTCCTACTAGTCTGAATGGATGTGGTTTCTTTAATTCTGTAGTTATCAGACTTCCATTCAACTTGATTTCTGATGGTTCTGAGTGGTAGTTGTTCTGCATTTTAGTTGTAATTTTGATGTGTTTGTGCGAAGAGGTGAGACATGTCTGCCTACTCTGCCATGTTGACCAAAAGTCCAAGAGAATTTTCAATGGGTAAAAGCTTTGAACAATTGATCAAAGAAGATATGAGGATGACATATAAGCATAAAAATGCTCAGGATCATTAGTCATTAAGGAAATGCAAATTAAAACCAGACATACCCATTAGAATGATTTAGCTAAAAGTCAGACAATACCAAACACTGGTGTGGATGGGTAGCAACTAGAACTTTTATACATTGCTATTGGGAAGTAATGGTATAATTACTGAGGAAAATAGATTGGCCTACACATACACTAACACAAACATCTATACATGAATGTTCATGTGGCTCTATTTTTAATAGCCACAACTAAAAGCAATCCAAATATCCTCTAACAGGTAAAAGGATAAACAAATTGTGGTATACTCATACAATGGAATACTCTCAGCCATTTTAAATAACCTAGGATAAATCACAAAGACTGCTTAGTGAAAGAATCCTGACCTAACCTACAATAAATACATAATACAAGAGTACATACATATAGTTACAGCTCCATGTATATGAAAGCAGATCATCGTTTGCTGGGGGATGGGGGAGGAGGGTAAAACATGGATGAAAAAATTTCAAAGGGTTACTTGAAAACTTGAAAGTGATGGGTAAGTTCATTATTTTGAATTTGGTGATAGTTTCAAGGATATATCAATATATTGAAACTCATCAAATTATTCATTTAAATATATGCAGTTCAATGTACTGTAATAAATTTATTAAAAGTGCCCAGCCATTGCTACCTTTTCCTTCAGCAGCAGCATCAGGATGTCATAAGGGAAAGCTGAAGGGTCCCTGCTCAGAGTGTCCTCTGTCTAAGTGTTACGACATCTGAAATTTCACCAGTGACTTTTTCATTCCTTTTGAGACCATTATAGTAGGCCCCCTTCTCTGCTGGGGATATGTTCCAAGGCACCCAGTGGATGTCTAAAACCACACATACTGCCAAACCATATACATATATATATGGTTTATATTTATATTTTATAATATATTTATATTATATATAATGTTTGTTTTTCCTATACGTACATACCTATGATAATGTCTAATTTATAAGTTAGGCACAGTAGTAGATTCACAATAACTAATAATAAAGTGGGATAATTATAATAATATACTGCAGAGGTGGCAAGCACAAGGCCCGTGGGCTGAATCGGCCCTCCACCTTATTTTATCCAGCCCAGCACCTTGTTTCTACCCAGCAGTAGTGCCAAGCTCTTACTTAACTGTTAAGGAGTAGTTACATTCATACAGTCCTAAAATTACATTCAGCCCTTTGAAGGCAACCATGAGGCTGATGTGGCCCTCAGTGGAAATGAGTTTGACACCCCTGATATAATGTAATAAAAGTTAGTAAATCTGGTCTCTTTTTCAAAATATCTTATTGTACTGTACTCACCTTTGCTCTTAAAAAAGCACTTTATGGCCTTCTCTTTGGGCATATCTAAACAGCAGGCATCACTATTTTTCTACTTTTGGGCCTTTAGTAAGTAAAACAAGGGTTACTTGAACACAGGCACTGTGATACCATGACAGTGGATCAGATAACTGAAAGGCTACTAAGTGACTACCAGGGTGGGGAGTACATATAGCCTGGATATGCTGGACAAAGGGATGATTTACCTCCCAGGTGGGATGGAGCTAATGGCTTCAGAATTCATCACACTATTCAGAATCGTGTGCAACTTAAAACTTACGAATTGTTTATTTCTGGAATGTTCCATTTAATATTTCTGGACTGCAGTTGACTGAAGGTAACCAAAACAGAGGAGAGTAAAACCATGCATTAAGGGGGACTACTGTACTGTTTCTCTAGGCAGGACTCTTGACTGAATCTTCCAAACCTAATTTAAAACTTAATTTGAACCCTCTTAAATTAAAAGATGGATTTCATTGACCAAACCAAAGACAGAACAGACTTGGAAATGGCCTCAGGAGCACATCATATATTCAGTGCAGTCACTTACTGTCTCGTTCTCCTCTAACTCTTCCCATTGCTTTCGTTCTCATGGCTTCTCTTTCTCTCTCCCCTCTGTCACCTTCCTATGCAAATTTCTGGAATGTATTTGCTTTATTCACTCAAACTGGCTCTCTCCAAGAGGCCAGAGTAATGGCCCCCATCAGCTCTAGCTTACCTCCTTAAAGTTACACAACCAAAGATGAAAGGGGCCTCTCCCTATACCTCCAGCCCATGCCACCCCCCAAAAAAATCCCAGATTGGATCCCAGGCTTGTTCTAATGAATGGGCATGCCCATTGTGTATGGTAGAGTAATACTTCAAAATTCTGTACCATATACTCAAGGAGTTGGAAGTAAGGGGAGAATGAGTTAAAGTGAAGAACCATATACAACAAATTTTCTGTTATACTTCATGATATTGCCTAGCAGCAACCTCTATCTCAGACTCTGGCAATATACAAAAACTGTTTGTTGTTTGCCCATTTTGTCTTGTTTTTTTATTTTTACTGGCTGCGGCACCAGGCATGGCCTCCTTTCCCAGAATTGCCTTATCAAGTAGGTAGCAGTGCCAACAGGGCTCTTCAGATTACTTCCCTGCCTGTCTAAAACCGTCTTTTCCTATTCTCTTTTTCTCACCCCCACAACAGAACAGTAAGGTTTAACAGAAAACTAAACTCCTTTCCAGATTACTACAAAATAGTGATTCTTATTTTTCATCCTCCAAATAGAACCCTCATACTCTCCCTGCCAGAAGGAGTCAAAGATGATGTGTGCATGCAAAATGACTCAGGAAGGCAGAGAATCTTAGCAGAAAGCTGCCGGCCACAGAGGTTGGTCCAATGTACTCCTGTGGGTACAGAAGTGGTCAACAAATAGTTGAATGTATCCAGGCTGCATTGTCCAATAACAGTGAAAATGATGCAACCTAGTATTGTTTTATTAGCAACTGTTGAGTTAGGAATGAGGAACTATTTATAATTACGCAAAAATACAAAGACTTTTCATTTTACAAATGTCAAAACTTTTACATTTTAAGTTCTATTTGGTTTGGACAAAAGTCAAGTTGAAAGTCACTGCTTTAAAAAAAATCTTATTGTGTTCTCCATCACCATTAACAGCACAAAAACTTCAACAATAATCTTTTCAAATTTTATTTTAAAATACACTTATTTACCTCCCTAAGCAGTTATGAAAATGAAAGCCTTCCCTACCCTTGTCCAACCTCCCACTTTCAAAAGGACATTCTTTAATTATTTTGTGTAAATTATTTTTCAGTGTTTTGAACTCACTTTAAAGAGTCTGGCTAATATTTAAAAGGTTTTTTCCACAGTTTTAGACATAACCACATGAACAATTTTGATCTTCCCATAAGCATTACCACTGCAGGCCAACTGGGAATTCTATTGAAAAAATTCAAGTTTTTCTTATTCTGGACGATATCTATGAACATGTCTCAAAAACTCTCTCTCTCTCTCTCTCTCTCTCTCTCTCTCTTTCACCATGGCTATATAATTTCTAAACCATGCAGCATTGAAAATTTCATTGCACAATTTGGCTTTTAAATCTTTAAGGTTATCTAAACCACTATCCAAAAGGATATAAATGTATGTAATTCACAAATATAACAGAAAGATCTCTAGGACAGTCACACATCTTTTCATAGCAAATTAAGCCAGTATAAACGGGAGTGTTTATTTGGTCTTGCTGTAGTCATCGTTAGTATTATCAGAGAAAATTAAAGTTTAAAACATTTTAGATATTTTTATTTTCATCAAAGTTATATATCAGATAGTACCAAATGACTGCCATGTCTTTTGTAACTCCAGTGCCCATACTTCCTAACTTGCCAGTTCAACTTACCAGAGGCAGTCCCTTTGTACTCTCCTAGCTATTCCATTAGAATTATCTTCTTATTTCCAAATAATTGTGTACTGCTACTTCTCCTCAGTTTGTTGATTTTAGATGTTAACTTTCCTCTTTAGACATTATAAACAAGATTTAGCTGTTTTAACCTACTTTATAAATAGAATTATAGAGCTATTTTTAGTTTACATTTTATGACTTTGCAAATATTATTTTTTCCCAAAATGCCATAGTATCTTCCCACCACTTATCTTTTTTTGGTTCGTTTTGTTTTGTTTTTGCAAGTGACCCCTCTTATCTGATGGTCCTTTTCCTGGTGGCCTCCTCCTGGCACCCTGTGGCTGCATTCTGGACCAGTTGCTCCCTAGGCCTGCAGGTCAGTTGTCATCCTAAGACATCTTTTTCCTGTGCTCAAGTTTGACAGACTGCTTTCTGGATCCTTTGTCTCCCTCCTGCTTAGTTTAGCACTTCTTTTCATTGGAATCCACCCAGCTTTACAAGAAATCCTGGGAAGTAAATTTTCTGAGTCCCAACATGTCAGAAAATGTCCTTTGCTGCCCTCACACTTAATTAATAATTTGGCTGAATATTGCATTCCAAGTTGAAGATCATGTTCTCTCAGATTTTTTAAGTCATTCCTCTATTATTGGCTAACATCCAGTGGTAGTATCGAAGAATCTAACTTGAATTTATTCCACAAAAATATATTGATTTCTTGCAATGTAACAGGCACTGCTTGAAACACAGCAATAGAAAAAGAAACACACTTCCCCCTTTCACAGAGCTTACATTTCAGTGTTGAAAACTGACCAAAGAATAATAAATAAATGAGAAATTGCAGATGATGAAAAGTCTATGAAGAAAGTGAGACAGTGCAAAGGGGTGGGAGTGAAGATACTACTTTATGACAATGGTCATGTGGTGGTGTTCTAGAAAGGTTTCATTTATTCCAAAACCTGGATGAGGCCCTATAGGTCTAGGGGTGGATCTGGGGAAAGAGGAAACACAAGGAGTGAGAGTCAGAGGTGGAACCACCTTGTCTTGTTTGAAGTGGTCACGGTTGCTGGATCTTGGTGAAGAAGTGACAGGTGACCTCCCAGAGTAATGAGGATTACTTCTGGCCTCACTTCTGGAAGATTCTTGTAAAATGTGGATTTTATTCTTCGTTAAGATGGAAAGCCACTGGAAGTTTTTAAAAGAAGGTAATGAAGCAATTGATCTGATTTATGTTTTTAAAATATCATTGTGCTGTATGGAAAACTGACTAGGAGAAGAAAAATAGAAGCAAAGTAGAAGAGTAGAAGCAAAGAGACCAATTATGAGGCTATTTATTGCTACAATCTCTGTGACAGGTGTGAGTGACCTGGGATGTGGTAATAGCAATGTCAGTATGAGCAGTGACCAGATTCGAAATATGTTGCAAAGCAAATCCAACAAGAATGCCTAAAATTAGCATGTAGGATGTGAGGAAAACAGAAAACTATCAAAAGGGACTTCAACTGTAAGTGATATTTTATTTCCTTAAAAAATGTATCCAGCCCTGGCTGGTATGGCTCAGTTTTTGAAGCATGTAAACCATAAGGTCATAGGTTCAATTCCTGGTCAGGGCACATACCTATATTGCAGGTTTGATCCCCGGGTCAGAGCAGGTGCAGGAGGCAACTGATCAATTTTTCTCTCATATCTCTCTATCTCTCTCTCTCTCCCTCCCTCCCTTCCTGTCTCTCTGGAATCAATAGATATATCATCAGGTGAGGATTACAATAATAATAATAATAATAATATCCAAAGAGAACAGGGGAAATATTGAAATACTAACATATTTGTAAGTCAATTTATATAACAATTGCATGTGATCATAGAATTTTCTACATATTTTATACACATATGTTCTCTCTGACATATTTTACTTTTTTCTTTATCTTTAATCATGCTCTTTAAGAGCTAGAGCTCCACACTTGTGGATAAGGCCTGCGGACTTGCCACCTCCCTGCTGGGTGACAGCACAGAGGTCAGTGCAGGCAGATCTACAGACTTCCGGCTGATCCTCCGCTCGGGCCTGCATCTCCTTGTGAGCCCCAAGCCCGTCTGCTTTTGAATGCTTTAAGAGGAGACACACAGAGGTCTTCGTGGAGCCTGAACCTTTTACAATATAAGACTATCTTAAACAAAAAGAATGCCAAATCATGAATCCAATTTACTATGAAATTGACTATTCATAATGAAAAAAGTTAACCAAGAAATAACACATTTGAAAAAACTGACAGGTTCCATCAATGTCATAAAATCCAGGGAAGTGACAATTTTTATTAATTCATTCTGTGATAATTTTTTCTCCTACATGTTTTTTCTTGTAGACTCTTTGTCTCTTTATATAACAATTGTATAATATCATTTCTGTACAGAAACTAGGATAATAATTTCTCTAGTTGATCACATTTAAAAAATATTGACAGTTTAAAGATATTCTTTTCAGCTTCACAATTCATTGGTAATGTTGTAAATTAAGATCGCTGACAAATTTGGGGAGCCCTCTGTTACATTTCTTCCATTATAAGATGTGAGATTTCAGGGTATTTCAAGGTGCTTTGTACAATGACTAGTCTTAAAACATTTTTAAACTGTTGGCATTCATTAACCAACTTGTCATCAGTGTCTTCACCATGGTGTCATATTATGAATTTCATGTTATCTTTACATTGTCAATATTTCGTGTAAAACAGCCAGAAATTAAAATTGGTTCCAATGTGAGCATGTGATTCTCAGTTTTTAATTGAATTATCAAATTATCCAAAAGCCATCATTTCTATTTAAAATTTTTCTCTCTCTTTTAATGATTGCCTTAGTACAACCTGAAAATTGCCTGTTTCAAGTTGCTTCTTTATCTCAGAATAATTTCTACCAATTTCAGTTGGTAGAAGTTTTATTTCATACTCCTTTAAATGCTCATCTTAATTGTATTTCAGTTTTTAAATAAATACTCATGCTATATATTTTGTCTTATTCTTGAATTTATAGGAATTTAGACACTAAAGCCACCTGTTGTTTTAGGCCATTTTGCCTTGAAGGCAACCTGATCTTAAACTGGGATACCTAAACCATGTGACTTCGCTCATACACAGTTGCTGTATGTATGTGTGTGTGTACACACACAGGAATCCTGACTTACTCTATTTTGTTCAATCCCGTAAAAGTATATATGGTGCGTTTATAATTGTACACATTGCATCATCAAGTATGTTTCTGACAAAAGAGAATTTTCATTTGATCAAACACTAATGGGAACAAAATATTCTGCTTACTATTTGTAAGTCTAATGATTGGAAGAATTTTTCATGGACTAGCTTGTTTATTCTCTATTAGTTTCTTGTTCTTTGTGCTGGACACCAGAGGACATATTCATACCATTGTGTAACTTTTGTCCCTGAATCTTTGGGCCAAAATGCAGATTTAGTTAATAAATGGTAGTTGATACAAGGGGTGGTCCCTTCTATACTGGGATGGCTAACAACACTAATTATACACAGAGTACCTGCAAAACACATAAACATATCTCAGTAAATTAAAATTAAATGCATCTACAACTCATCTTTCCCACAGGCATGTCCCCAATATGTCCATAGCCACTTCAAAGTGTGGAAATTAGAAAGGGCGTGATGGAGAGGAACTTGAATTGGAAAGAGATAGTAGTCTTAAATGTGGTTAACATATTTTAATTTTGCAAAGTTTAAAAATATATATGACCCTTCCTAGGCCTTCTCTCTTAGAAGGGGCCTGTAAAGATGAGGGACTTTTGAAATTAAAGCTTTATTACCTTCCTAGTAAATCTGCCTCTGCTCTAGATAATAACACTTCTGTGTGGTGAGAATGGTAGTGTTAGAAGACAAGCATCGAACTTTGATCTGGTGGTCTGCATGGAGAGGCTGGTGTTGGGGATGACAGTCTTATACAATCTTTAATTCAGGTCCCCTTTGCTCCATCTGGGGCCTCATCTCCACCTCTGGTTCCTCCAAATTCTTCTGAGGTTTCTACTAGTTCTGCTGTGCTAATCTGTTTACTTTGGTTAGCTTTTCTCTCTGTAAGCATTATAAATCATGCCCCCTCCACCTGCTCGGTCTGTTACCGCACCCCTATTTGCTCCTTGACAGCTTTAAATCTCTCGTGCACCCTGGATGCCTCATCAGGCAATAGGTAGGCTGCTCTGATATGACTTATGCTCTCAGGCTGACCAAGCAGAATTGTTTATAGTCCTTGGAGTCAACATTGTTGTTCTATTGTGAATAGATATAATAGATTAGGTTAGTGTATGTGAACTAGAGAAAAAAAGACAAGGTTAGAACTTGGGAGATGTACTCTCCCAAATACTAAACCCATTCCCACAGCAAAGTAAATCAAAAATAAAAACCTCATATGCACCAATGTAATGTCTTCCTTTCTCTTACTCCTATGGGTTCATAATTTTCTTACTCTATGTTATCATTTTAGATAGACACTGAAGGGAAAGCATATTATCTTTACCTGGATCCTAAAAATCTTTACTGAAATAACATCTCCTGTGAGTGCAAATAAAAGTTTCAAGACTGGTCTTGATCTTAAAATGAAATCTGAATGGTCTTTGATTCTCAGAATTGGGAGCTTAAGCCTGGTGGAAAACCAGAGGTTTAATGCCTACTAAGCAATTAGTCATTTTTAGCTTTTGGTAGGCACAACACTGAGAAGAAAGGGGAAAGTCATTTAGAAGCTCAGAACCCATTGTGTATGGTCTCTGGATCTCTGGATTTATCACTGAAAACAGAATAGAAGCAATATTTATTCTTTGTATTTACTGTGCAGTGTTGGTACACTAGTTGTATTTCTTGGCCATTATGATAAATGTCAACCCCTAAACTTGCTTCTAAGAATCTGAGAGGGTCCACTCAATTATTTACTTGTTTGGAATTTATTCTCAAGTTAAGCCAAATTGCACAAAGATGCATCAGCCCAAGTATCATCGCCTTAGATCAGTTGCATGTGTAAAATGTATAATATTCACCCTGATGTGTTCATTTGGTTTTGGGGGAGCTGAAAAAAACTAATAATAAGAATTCCAATTTTCTATGAATTCCTCCTTATGCAGAAGTAGTGGTATAGAATTTACTTTGGTGTAAAATTTGGTCATGGTCTTACCATCTCCAGTTAATTTCATTATCACCATTTTCTGTGAAACTTTTACTCAAAGTGACACAAATAATGTCTATAACTATAAAACTGCCTTGATTTATTCATTTAACAAATGTTTTTAAAAACGTATTATGTGCCAGGGTGGGCTGTAGTCTCGACGAGATCAGGGATTTTATCTGTTTTATCCAGGACTGTATTTCCAGCACTGTGAGCAGGACCGAGCCCAGAGAAGATGCATACTGTTGTTGTGGAATAGGTAACTGAGTAAGCAATAGCTAATTGCGACACATAAATATCTATAGTAACCTGTAAGAGAAACCAGATAAAGGTATATCTAGTGTACTATCTTATTACTACTATTACAAATTACCAAAAATTGGTGGCTTAAAACAACAAATAAGGTGAATTTTTTGTCTTAGAGATCTGGAGTTCGGAAGTTCTAAAATCAAAGTGTGGGGAGAAATTCCTTCTGGAGGCTCTAGGGGAGAACCTGTTTTCTTGCCTTTTTCAGCTTCTAGAAGCCACCCACATTCGTTGGTTGGGATCCTGTCCTCCATCCCCAAAGCCAGCAGAGTAGCATCTGTTGTGCAAATCTCTTCTCTTTCCTCACCACCCCCTCCTCTGATTGTGCTATCACAGCTCCTGTCACTCTGACACTCCCTGCTTCCCTCTTGTAATGACCACTGTGTTTACACTGAGCATACCAGATAATTTAGGATAATCTTTCTATCTCAAAATTTTAACTGTACCACATCTGCAAAGTCCTTTTCTCTATGTTAAGTAACCTATTTCAAAGGTCCCAGAATTAGAGTGTGGACATTTGGGGAGCCATTTAATCTGCTTACCACACCTAGGGTATATTGGGCCACAAAATAAGCCAGCTTCATGCCAATCTGAAGAGACAGGAAAGGGTTCATAGAGAATGTTATTGTTGACCCAAGTCTAGGATAAAAAAGACTTTTCTGGCACAGGAAACAGCATGAGCATAAGTGAGAACACAGGAAACTGCAGGTCTTGCCTGATGACCTCAAAAGATTTGGTAGGATTTGTGTACAAAACGAGATGTATAATTAGGGAGCAAATGCTGAACAACAACCAAAAAAAAAAGCTGAAAAAGTCTGGTGACAATTTCATGGAGAGTCTTTCGAGACTTGATAAGGAGTTTGGATGTCCTATAGGCAAGTTTAACCAATGAAAGATTTTAAACAGCTTAAAATGTCTCAGTGGTTTCTCATTTACACTTGGGGTAAAATTTAATATCTTTAACATCTTAAAGATGTTAAAATTTTAATATATTTAACCATGTTGGTCCCATTTCAGAGTCTGTTAAAGCCTATGAACTCTTCCTCAGAAAATATATATTACCATACATACATAAAATAAAGTACATGAGGTTACAAAGAAAATCAATTTTGTTGAAATAAAAAGTTCTATGTATCAGCTCATTGGGAATCTATGAATCCCAAGTTATGAACCACTTAAAGATCTGGTCTGTCTCTCCCTCTACCTGCCCATCTCATCTTGAGCTCGAAACTCTGAGAACAATGACATTTTCTCTGCTCCATCAAACTGTGAATTTCCTCCTGCCTTGGGTCTTTGCCACATACTATTCCTTTTGTTTTTAGATTTTTTGCTTCTCCTTAGCCCTTTCCCCACCCATATCTGAATAATTCTTACTTTATTTGAATGTCACTTTGTTGGTAAAATTCACATGACCATCAGATTAGATTAAATCTTCTATTAGATTATTATATTACTCAGTAATTTTCTTTTACAAAATTAATAATATTTATATCCTGGCCATTATAGCTCAGTTGGTTGGAGCATTGTCATGTAGACCAAAAGGCTGCAAATTAAATTCCTGGTCAGGCATACAGTTAGGTTGTATGTTTGTCCCTGGTTGGGCATGTATGAGAGGCAACTGATGGATGTTTCTCTCTCACATTCATGTTCTCTTCCTCCTTCTCTCCCACCTTTCCTCTCTGCCTAAAATCAGTAAGCATGTCCTCAGATGAGGATAAAAAATTAATAATATTTATATAATTATTTATATGATTATTTACTAACATCTGTCTCACTGACCAGACAATAGTTTTTATGCTGAGAGTATCATCTGTATTCCCAGTGTTCAATGCCTGGCACATAGTAGACATTGTATTTGTTAAAAGGTTTTATTTATTTATTGAGACAGGGGAAGGGAGGGAGAAAGAGAGGTGAGAAACATCAGTGTGTGAGAGAAGCACCTCGGTTGCCTCCCACGCATGCCCTTACCTGGGACCGAACTCACCACTCAGGCAACGCTTCACTTTGAGGGATGATGCACAACTAACTGAGCCACACTGGTCAGGGCGACACTGAATTTTTTAAAGTGAGTGTTTGTTTTTAAAGTTTTAGGTAAACAGAAAAATTACAAATATAAAATGGAGAGTTACCATATATCCAACCGCCAATTTCTTCTATTTTTAATATATTATATTAGTATGGTCCATTTTTCATGATAAATGAATAATTATTGATACATTATTATTAACTAAAATCCTCATTTTATTCAGATTTTCCATTTTCATGGAATGTTGTTTTTCTATTGCAGGATTCTAACCACGATGTCATATTGCATTCAGTCACTGTGTCTCCCTTGGCTCCTCTTGGCTGTGGCTATTTCTCCGACTTTCCTTGTATTTAATAACCTTGAGGGTTTTGAGGAGTCCTGGTGAGGTATTCTGTAGAATGTCCGAACTGACATTTATCTGATTATTTTCTGGTGATTACACTGTGGTTATTTGTTTGGGAGAGGAACACCACAAAAGTAAAGTGTCATTTCATCACGTCATATGAAGGATGCATATTATCAACTTGACTTATCGCTCACCCTGTTCACTTATGTTCACCCTGATCACCTGGCTAAGCTAGATTTTGTCAGGTTTCTCCTCTTTAAAGTTATAGTTTTATTTGCCTTTTACATAATATGTTTTTGGAAAGAAATAACTGCACAGTCCACAAATAAGAAATAGGGATTTATGCTTTACCTCCCTGAAGTTGAAGTATCTGCATAAATTATATGGATTGTTTCTGCTTGAGATATTCTTACTAATTTACTTATTTATTCAATAATTTTTTATATCAGTATTAACTCATGGTTATATATTTTATACTTTGTGTTATAATCTAATACTATTTTATTTATCTTTTAGCCCAAATTGTTGCAGCTTTGGCCATTGGGAAATTTTGTAATTAGATCCTGTGTCCCTCTGACACACCCGTCATTATTGTGTGTAATGTGTGTCTCTGTGTGCCTTCTCCTCACATCCTTACTTTCTGGCATGAGAAGATGCTTAAAACTCATCATATTACATTTCCTTCCCCATTTGTAAAATTGGCTATTTTTAAGGGGCTCTGGTTCCTTTTAATGAAGAATCAGATTAGAAACCAAGATCTAGGCACTAGGTATGCTCCTTGCTACTGGTGGGTCATTGCTTCCAGGTCTCTCAGCTGAAAGAGGAAGGAAATACATCTGTCTACTAACCCATGTGTATCCACATTTCCATAAATATTTCTATACGTGACCATCTGTATCTATATCAAGCTTAACATGAGTTTACACCCATGTTTCCAACTCTAATCTGTAACCACAAAATCATGCTAGCCTCCTCCCCCTTGCTTATCTGAAACTTCCCACTGCAACAGCAAGAAATCTGTCTCCCACCATCTGCCACCCATTTACTTAGTGGTTCAATTCCATTATATATGTATAGTGGTTTCAGAATTAACCCCTACACCCATGGGAAACAATTTCATTAACTAGATTACAGTGCTTATGCACAGCTCCTTTTGCCTTAAATCTTACAGATTCCAATCATTTCTAAAACTACTTGTCGGCACCTTTTTTACTTCTTTAAGCAAGGTTGTTTCAGATATTTATAATAGAGTTGTAGTTTTTTGCCACAGACTAAATTCCATTCCTGGAACTTCCTGACCTCCTAAATTACTTTTAAAATTTGCATACATTAATATTCAGTCACTGTAATGTTTTATGGGTTTTGACAAATGCATAGTGTCATTTGTCCACCATTACATTATCATACGCAATGGTTTCATCATCCTAAAATGTTCCTTCTTCCCAAACCCTGAACCTCTGTCAAACACTATTTGTTTACCATCTCTTTAGTTTTGCTTTTTCCAGAATGTTATATAAAAGAGATCATATAATATGTAACCTTTTCTGAGTGGCTTTTTTCACTTAGCAAAATACCTTTAAAATTCATGTATGTCTTTGCAAGGTCTGGAAGCTCATTTTTTTTTTTATTTCCAAATAGTATTCCATTTTAATGGATGTACCACAGTTTGTTTACCCATTCTCCTGTTGAGGGACATCTTTGTTGCTACCAGTTGTTGGTAATTGTGAATAAAGCTTCCATAAACATTCCTGTGCAGGTGTTTATGTAGATGTAAGACTTGAAATCATCTGGGTAAATGTCAAAGAGCATAGTTGCTAGACAGTCTGCAATGACTATATTTAGCTTTGTTAGAAACTGCTAAACTGTCTTCTGAAGTGTCTGTACTTCATTATATTTTTTAATGAATTATGAAGAGGTCATTCTAGCAGTAGTATGCAGCTGTCAATAGGATTAAAAGGAGGAGATTAAATTTAGTTCAGAGATTGGTGCAACGGTTTTGGCCAGAGATAATGATTATTTGGGGGAAAAAAAGAGCAGCTGGGAGAATAAAGGGCAGTTTCATGGTCTTGAAGAGTTAAGGATATAGATACCACAGGATCTGGCCACTAACTATATATCGGATTATGATGATGTATTTGGTGGCTCTCAGATGTCTAGTTCAGGTAAAAATGGCAATAGAGAAGAGAGGCACTTTGAAAAGATTAGGGGTTTGGGGGACATTCCGATCACATAAGTCTGAAATGCCAATGGGACTTGGCAGGGGAAATGTCTAGGAGTCAGTTGTATGTGTATGTGAGTCAGAAATAAAACCTGTTTATCAGGATGGAAAGAAATAAAATTATTCACAGTTGAAAAGAGAGGTCTGTAGTAAATTCTGACTTAGTAAACTGTCAATTTCAGTTTAAGAACCACCGTTTCCTTTAAATGTAGATCTTTGCCATGCAATGTATTTGTCTGGTAAGTGACAGTGGGTTCCAAATGAAGATGGATATCTGCATCTCCATTCTTACATGCCTGGTTGCTAAATTATTCTCCCCGCCAGTCTGTATCATTCAACCTCCATTCACCCAGTCTACTCTGAATATTCTCTTAGATTAATGGTATTTTGTATTTTAAAACCAAGAAAGAGCTTGGAGACCATCTAGTTCAACCACTTATTCTTGAATATGAACTTAATTGTCTATGTAGTTGAACATAATCAATTTAATTACTATCTTATTATGCTTCCTTGCTTCTTCTTAAATCAAGAATCTCTTAAAGAAAAGGCAAGGTTTACATTGTGATTCACAGGGTAAGTTGTTCCAAACCTTGGGAGAAAGATAATATTGCCTTAAAAATGTTATAATTTTTGTATATCTAATCAAGTCTGACTTCAATTCTTTGCCCTCCAAAATCAGTCTAGTTTCGCTGTCAGTGGTTTTTGGGGACACCCCATGCTCTCTCAGGCATACACAGGTCCTAGAAAATGGGAGCAGGACTGTGTCTCAGGCTGTGGAAGTTTCTGCTTCCATTTTGCTTTGCAGAGGCCCCTGAGGGCTGAAAAAAAGATAACAGTTTTGTAGTGGCTCGAGTAGTCCTCTGTGGCAAGCTTACTTACTGAAGACTTTTAACGAGGCAGCCTGGCTCCCAGGGCTCCCAGGGTCCTGTCCCTTCTGCAGTCAGCCATCTCAGACAACCGCCTTCCCCAAAGCTCTTTACCACCCTCCCTCTCGTTCCTATTTCATCCCTGGGAGATGCGACTCTATTGGGTTTCAAGCTCTCCCTTCTTTACCCTCAAAGCATAAACCTCCATTTCCTTTGACCCTCCAGACAATTCACCTTAATTATCTAGGTAGCTGTAGACCAGAAATTGTAACTTTTTGACCACACCTTGAAAACAAATGAGTAAAGCTAGACAAGTATAAGACTGATGAGTTAGGAACGATGTACACTGTCTATAAGGTATAGCGCTACTCAATAATACTAAGTCTTTTGGCTCAACAAAAGAAGCCAAGAGCCTGGCTGGTGTAGCTTAGTGGGTTGAGCGCGGGCTGCAAACTCAAGGGTCACAGGTTTGATTCCCATTCAGGGTGCATGCCTGGGTTGCAGGTCAGGTCCCCAGTGGGGGCCACACCAGAGGCAACCACACACTGCTATTTCCCTCTGTTTCTCCCTCCCTTCCCCTCTCTAAAAAAAAATAATAAAATAAATAAATAAAACCTTTAAAAAAAAAAGAAGCCAAGAGTATATGTTTTTAGGGGAACTCTTCCAAATTTCAAAAGTTGGTGACTATTGAAAATATTTTAAAATGCCTTTCAAACCAAACAAAAAATGCCTGTATTCAATGGGCCACCATTTTAAAGACTTTTACGTATGTGCACATGTATATCAAGAAAAGCAAATTTTTTTCTGGAAAACTTGACTTTTCAATCTTTGAATTTTAAAAAAATTACTCCTAACTGAAATGGAGGAAAATTTGCCATACCTCAGGAATATAAACTGAGTCACGGATAGGAATATGCAGAAAATAAGTTGTATTGTTTTCTGAGTCCTCAGCAGCAGAATTCTTTTAAAAGTTAAATTTCAACCTTGTTGCACATACCTCACAATGTTTGACATACTTGACCTAATTTGGACACGTGAATTGTAAGTATCTGTGTTAGAACATAAGGCATTTTGGTTAGGGCTGAACACTTTGTTTCTCTTCTGTTGACTTTTCCCAGTGCTTTGCCCAGTGGATTCAATAACTATCTCAATCACTGATGGATTAGCAGAGAGAAGGAAGTGGGTGATCTAGTTACTATCTCATGATAATATGACAAGAAGATTTAATAACGCATCTCTCTTTGAGACCATATAACCTTTGATATTGGTGTGTGAGCAAGATTGTAGGGGGGGTGCATATATTCAATATATGAAAGAATTTGGTCATAACTATTTGCCTTAGTCCATTTGGGCTGCTGTAACAAATTACCATAAGCTGGGTTGCTTACAAACAACAGAAATGTATTGCTCATAGTTCTGGAGGCTGAGAAGTCCAAGACAAAGTTCTGACAAATTTGTTGTCTGGTGAAAACCTGTTTCCTGGTTCATAGCCAGCTGTCTTCTCTTTATGTCCTCACGTGGTGGAAGGGAGTGAGGGAGCCCTCTGGGGCCTCTTTTATAAGGGAACTAATACCATTCGTGAGGGCTCCAGTTTCATGACCTAATAACCTTCCAAAGATCCCCCCACGTCCTAATACTATCACATTGGGGGTTAGGATTTCAACTTACAAATTGACCCAGAGTGGGGGAGGCAGACTGGGGGAGGCACAAACATTTAGTCTGTAGCACTATTAAAATCTTTTGTAAAATCATTTGGAAGCACTGGCAGAAATTCCATCACAGGACTCATAGAGTAGAGAGGTCCCTGCAAAAATGAAGGTGCCTTTCTCCAAAGAGTAAGAAGGAATAATAGGGCCGTTCCAGTTTTGGTTTGGAAAGGCCTGGCTTTTCACTTACTGAAATAAATCAGTATCTCTCTGTTTGAATTTTTAGAAAAGAAAAACTTATTCAAATTTGCTCATTCACATGATTGTTAAAAACCTCACAGCAAATCACTATGTACCTTTGTCTCCACGAAATACAGAGCTCCATGCTTAGTATTTAATGCAGTATGATTCTGAATGACAGCTAATCCTTGGAAAACCAGCAGATGCCACACTTAGAGGCCTCCTTAACTCAGTGGTATGCACAATGTATTCATCTCCTCATCATCCAATCAACACTGTTAGCATTCTACCTACTTCACCTCTGTGGTGTTCTTCCCCAAGACCCATCATCTCATTCTAATCATGCAAAAAAATCAGAAAAACTCAAATTGAAGGACATTCTACAAAACACAAGACCAGCTCTCTTCACAGTTGTCAAGGTCACACACACAAAAAAAAAAAAAAAAAACAAGAGAAAATGAAGAAACTGCCTCAGATCAGAGAATATTAAGAAGCTATGACAACTAAAAGCAATGTGGTACCTTAGATGGAATCCTGGGACAAAGAAGAGACATTAGTGGGGAAAAAAATGTGAAACCCAAATTAAATCTACAGTTTAGGTAATAGCAACATGTCTCTGTTTTGACAAATGTGCCATGGTTATGTGAAATGTTAACAGTAGAGAAAACCAGGCAAAGAGTTTATGGGAACTCTCTGTAATGTCTTTGCATTTTTTTTGTAAATATATAATTACTCTAAAATAAAAAGTTTATTTAAAGCAATAAAAATTTAATTGTCCTAAAGTTGGCCTCCTTGGTACCGTAACTTGGTTTCTTTAGTCAAACAGCTTAGTAACAGGGCTGGGACATCAACATGAAGCTCCAGGTGAACGCTTTTGTTTCCCATTGCCTTGTAGCCCCTGGGAGGTTTGCTGAGTTGGTATCTCAGTCAGGAAGAAATATTTTTGCTTGCAAGTGACAGAAATTTCAACTCAATGCAACAAACCAAAATGGGAATTTCTCAGTCCACGTAGCTAAAAGTCCAGGGTTGTACTGACTCCAGTAAGGAGGAATGATGTTACCAGTTCTTCATTTCTTGGCCTTCCTTTCTGCTCTGTGGCTTCGTCTAGAAGCCCTTTATCAGGACCCTCTGTAACTCTCAGCTCACATCCTCTGGGTCAAAGTCACCAGAAAAGAGAGTATGCCCCTTGCTCCTATAATCACAGCAGAATGTAACTCTTCCTCATTGATTCTGATTGCATCAGGCATCCAGCTACAAACCACTGCGACTACAGAGCACAGTGCTTTGATTGCCAGGCTTGAGCCACAGGTCCACCCCTGAGCTGAGGGTAGAGTCAGCCCCACTGGAAGCTCATGAGCAGACAGCTTTTCCTTAAAGGGAAAAGCAAGCATTTTTACAAAGAGTCAAGTAAATGGATGTAGAATGTCAGAAAGAACAGATATCTACTCTCCCTACAGTATACTCCCCCCAAATTAGGCCACTCCTCCAGACTCGCATACCTGGCTCATAACAAGTGCTTTTGTAAAGAGAGAAGCCGGGTTCTGCTTCCTCTAGGCCTGTTCTATACCCACCTGTGACTCACTCACCACAGAATCAGGATATGCCATGGGTTTACCGCTTCTGGCGGGGTCCATGCTCGTATAGTATAGTTAAATCTACCTTGACTCCAGCTGCTTTTTCCCTTTCCTTTGTCTGCCCTTCAATCTGTTTATAATATTTGAAGCTGGTGTTATAAACAGTAGTAGCCATTCCTATGTAATGTGGCTTCATAGCCCCCTACACACCAACAACATGCTCCCTAACATGGGCACGGAAACTACTATTTTCTCATTCGTGGCTCCAGCCCTTCTCTAGAAACACTTGCACTATTTCTCAATTTCATTATGTATCTGAAACTTGATCAGAGAAGAAAAAGTCATAGACTTCCATTGTTATATGTCAGGAAGGCTTCAATGTTGATGGCTTTTCAGCTTAAAGTGTTTCTTCTTCCTAGAATTTTTGACTTTGGTTCACTTCAGCTCACTTGGATCACAGCAAAGCCTGATCATACATGACTCACAGATGCCCAGACCACCAGCTGGGGTTTGGGAGAGGCAGAGAGAATGGGCATTTCCGTCGCCTGGTGGGGCACGTGTAGAAGTCAGTATCTGGGCCTTGACCGCACTGTTTCAGCACTCACTGTTCCTTACTCTGATGACTCCCACTGAAAGCACCTGAGACTGTCTGCCAGGGGTTGTTTTCAACTACAGGAAGATGCATGACTCACATTTGGGCCAGGCCAAAGGTGCCAGGGAGTTAATGCTCTCTGGAATAGGCCTCGACAAATCACAGGAGTTGGTAGATAAATATCCATATCCTTTACTCCTTAGGACCCTTCTCTTTTATGAAGCCTCTGGAGAAAGACAGCAAACTGTCTCAGCCCCAAAGCCCAAGGAAAGCACCACTGCTTCTGGGGAATAACTGGAAACAAAACCTGTGTCCCTCTGGGTGTAGAACTCAGGCACAGATCCACTGCTGTTGTGGGAGGTAAGCCTCCTGCTGCTGAGGGTCCTGTCCCAATAAGCGGAAGTTGGTTACTACTAGGTTTCAGGAAAAATCTCTATCTCACCCAAGACCAACCATGGATAGAAGGCAGGGTTTGTACAAGCAACATGGGAGAGGGAAGGAATGCTAAAAAAAAGCGCCATCTCCAAAGACAAAGTAAACAAGTTCTGCTTAAGGTTCAGGCCAGGAAAAGAGATCCCCATCTGCCTCCACTGTGACACTGGCAGTGAGCAGCAGCAGTCAGTCAGCCACGTGGAGGGGGAGAGCACGCAGAGGCCCCGTGTTTGACACGGACAGAAAGAACTGAGAAATACCAGTGAACCTGAACACACATCCATAGAAATTATTCAAAGTAAAACACAAAGAGAAAAAAGAATATTTTTAAAGAAAAGAACAAGGTATCCAAAAGTTGAGCACAATTTCTTTTCTTTTAAATTTGTACTAAATTTATTGGGGTGACATGGTTAATAGGATCATATAAGTTTCAGGTGTACATTTCTACGATACTAGATGTGTTTATTGCACTGTGTGCCCACCACCCCAAGTCAGATCATCTTCTATCACCATTGTTAGCCCCCCTCCACCTCCCACCCGACCCCCGGCAAGCACCTGGCCAGAGCCACAATTTCTAATGTACCTAAAAATGGAGTCCCAAAAAGAGAAAAAAAATGGAACAGAAGAAATATTTGAGGAGAAAATGTCTTCAAATTTTCCTAAATTAGTAAAAGACAACATGTCACAGATCTAAAAGGCCCAGAGAACCTCAAAGAGGGCAAACACAAAGACACAAATATTCACACCACTAATCAAACTTACTACAAACCAAAGAGAGAGAGAGAGAAATTTGTAGGCAGCAAAAGCAAAAAGAAATGTCACATATAGAAGAACAAAGAATTACAGCTGATTACTCATCATAAATCTGATTTTAATTACTGACTGACTTTGCAAGTCAGAGGATGATGAACCAAGTGGAGAGAAAAAAGTGCTGACCCAGATCTACACACACTGAAAATACCTATGAACAGTGAAAGTGAGCGAGACATTTTTTTAAAAATAAAGACTGAGAAAATTCACTGCCATGCAATAACTGAACAGCAAGAAATGACACAGGAAATTCTTTACATAGAAGAAAAATAATACCAGATAGAAATTTGGAGCTACATTTAAAAATGAAGAGAATCATAAATGCTAAAAAAATAAGAGTACATGTAAAATATATTTTCCTGAATTTTATTATTTTTTCCAAAGGTAATTGATTAAGACAAGGGTGGACAAAGCTTTTCTGTAAGGGACCAAAATAATACTTAAGGTTTTGCAAGCCTATATACATTTCTTATTGCATATTCTTCTTTATTATTGTTGTTTACGCAGCCCATCACAAATATAAAAACTCCTCTCAGATCACAGGCTATGTAAAAACAAGCCATGGATAATATCTGGTCTGCAGATTACAATGTTTTGTCTCTGATATAAAGTAAAACAGTAACGATGTAGATAGAGCAGGTCACACGCAGAAGGGAAATGCACAGCAACAGTACCACGGGAGGAGGAAGCAGATGACAGCAACGAAAGGACACATAGTATTTCAGCTTCTTCCACCATAGGAGAAGCTGACGTTTGAAGGTGAATGATGATAAGTGAAAGATGTATAGTATAAAACCTAAAACAATCATTAGAAAAATTAAAAGGTGCTTATAAATGGAGTTATGAAAAATGGTTAAATAATGAAAAAGACCAGAAAATAGAAAAAAGGGACAAAGAACAGATAAGACAAATAAATAAAAAAGATGGTAGGTTTAAACCCAACCATATCAATAGTTACATTAAATATAAATTGTCTAAAAGCCCCTATTAGAGGCAGAGATTATTAGGTTACAATAAAAAGCAGTATTCAACAATATGCGATATGTTATAGAAGATACTCACTTAAAATATAAAAACATAGGTAGGTTAAAAGTCTTTTCAGAAAGTATCCACCCATGTAATATGAAAAATAGATATTTATTGAAGAAGATACAAGATACAGGAAACATTGAATATAGAACAATGATGCCTCAGTCCCCTTCAAAGTAGGCACCTTGGGTCCTCACACGGTTCTCCCAATTGCCAGCTGCCCTGTCATGTTTTCCTGAATCTCATTGGTAGTCTGAAATCTCTTCCCTTTCAAAGGCAATTTTAGTTTTAGGAAAAGCCAGAAGTCACAGAGCACCAAAACTGGGCTGTAGGCAGACTGAGTCACCTGGGTGATTTCATGTTTTGCCAAAAAACTGCACAAGATGTGATGCATGAGCAGGCATGTTGTCATGATGAAGCTGACAATCACTAGTTGCCCATAACTGCAGCATTCTGAATCATCTGAATAGTTCACAGAGAAATGTTTAAGCTTAACACAAAATTTCATGCAGACTCATTGCTCTGCTCACTCAGTCATTTTGAATGTGATGGTCACACAGCACCCATGCTCACTTAACAGTGTTTACCACCCCCACTGACTAGTACAATGGAGTCGTCGTTGTTCACTCATGTGCATTCCAGTCCACTCCCCTTGGCTGCCAGGTTAGCTTGATGTCACACAAACCATTCTCATTATATTAACAGTGACTGGATTTTTTCCAGGTAAACGTCATATGATGATATAAAAAGATATACCATTTCTTTTTTAAAAAACTGAAGCAGCTATAGCAATATAACACAAAGTTAATTTTAAAACAAGATATGTTTTCAAGGGTACAGAGGTTTATTACATTATGTGTAGAGACCAGCCAATTATCAAGAAGCCATAGTGCTACTAAATTTTTTTAATTTCATTTTTCAATTATGGTTTACATTCAACATTATTTTATATTCATTTCAGGTATACAGCATAGTGGTTGGGCAATCATATACTTTACAAACTGATCCCTCCAATATTTCCAGTACCCACCTAGCACTATATGTCATTATTATAATATTATTGACTATATGAGGGGGGACTCAAACAAATGGAATTTCTCTATATAAAATTGTGTATCTATTCTTACATGTTTAAACTTCAGTCACCTTCAAAGTATTCTCCATTTGATGCAATATACCTATAGAGACTTTTTTCCACTGCTCAAAACAGTTTTTGAATTTGTCGGGTTTGATGACTTTTAGTGCTTCTGCCATTATTTGTTTCACCTCTACTACATCAGCAAAACTTTTCCTCTTTGAGGAAATTTTTCACCTGGGTGGGGCACAGGGGTCATGCCATTTTTGGTAAAAAACTACTGAACACTCAGCACAGGGTGGGCAGGTGCACTTGTAAATCACCCATCATGAAAAGGGCAAACACACTGAAATAGTCTTCAAAAAATTCACTGAAGCCTAACACAGCCTCTTACAAGAACACCAGCTAGTACAGTGATGACGATGGGTTCCTAGACTACTCCCATAGTGGGGGAAGCCTGTACTGCAAGGGGCTTGCCCTCCAGAAGATAATTACAGATTTTTCTGGTCTGCCTGCCTCGTATTCCCTATGCTGTACTTTATATCCTGTGGCTATTTTTTAACTACAAATTTATACTTCTTAATCTTTTCAACTTTTTCATTGAGCCCCCAAACTTCCTGCCCTGTGGCAATCATCAGTTTATTCTCTGTATCTATAAGTCTGTTTCTGGGGGATTTTTGCTCATTTATTTTGTTCTTCAGATTCTGCATGTAAGCGAAATCATATGATATTTGTCTTTCTCTGTCTGACTATATTCATTGTAGAATTATTTACAATAACCAAGATATGAAAGCAACCCAAGTGCCCATCAATAGTTGAGTGGATACAAAAGTTGTGGTACTCACTCGGCCATAAAAAGGAAAGCAATCTTACCATTTGTGACAGCATGGATAGACCTAGAGGATATTATACTGCTAAATGTTTATGTATATATCAACAGAGTCAAAATACCTGAAGCAATAACTGTTAGATTTGAAAGAAAAAATAAACAAATAAGTCCACAATTATAATTGAAGACTTAACACTCCTCTCAGTAAGCAAGAGAACAACTAGGTAGAAGAGCCAGTGAGGATACAGAATAACGACAGTATCAGTAAGTTTAACATAATTGCCATTTAGGATCCTCTACCTATTAACAACAAAATACACATTCGTTTCAAATGCACATGGAATATTCACCAACAGAGACCTTAACCTGGGCCATAAAAAATTAATCTTAAAAAATTAAAAGAATTAAATCCATACCAAGTTTGTTCTCTGACTGCAGCAGAATTTAACTAGAAATCAATGAAAGAAAGATGTCTGGAAATCCCTAAATACTTAGATATTAAACTGCAAACTTCTACATACCTCATGAGTCAAAGAAGACAGCACTTGGCTTATAGTATTAACTCAAAAAATATTTTTTATATCAGCCTTCCACAAATTCTGATATGTTTTGGTTGTTTCATTTTCATTCAAGTCAAATGATTTTCCAATTTGCTTTGTGTCTTCTTTGAAAAAGATCTTTACCCTTGAGGTATTTATATTTTCATGTGGGGGGAATGACACTGCGATCAATGAACGTATTCAGTAAATAATAGAGTGTTAATGCATGATGCATGCTTTGTACAAGGAAGAAAAACGTGGAGCAGAGTAAAGGCAATTGGAAGAGCTGACAGGAAGAGAAGTTGCCGTTTAAACTGGATGGTAAGAGTTGGCCTCATTTTGAAGGGAACTTTTGAGCAAACACTTGAAGGAGTTGAAGGAATTAGCCAAATAGTTCTAAGAGGGAAGAGCATTCTTAGAGTAAGAACAGCTAGATCTAAGTTCCTAGAGGGAAGGCATGCCTGGTGTGTTTGTTGTAGGAACAGCAAACAAGTTGGTGTGGCTGGAGCAGAGTGAGAGAGGGGAAGAGAAGGAGGGAAGTTCCGCAGGAAATTGAGGTGGAACCTCATGCACAGCCTTGCAGACAATTGGCAGAATTTTAGCTTTTACTCTGAGTGATGCAGGATCCCCCACAGGGTTTTGGCCAGAGGAGTGGCATGCTCTGTTGTAAACTATAGGTGATAAAAGTAAAAGAAGAGAGACAGATAAAAAGCTTATTGCAATAAATAGGGGGAAGAAATGCTGGTGACTTGAGGCAGGGGGACAGGAGCAGAGACAGTGAGAATCGGTAGGAATTAATACAGGGCAGGGCAAAAGTAGGTTTGTAGTTGTGAGTATGAAAAACACGGAGTTTATTTCTGTATTAGTACTTATCAGTTATTATATTATTTTCCATACAAATAACTATAAACCTACCTTTGCTCCACCCTATATATTTAGAAGAAAAAGCCTACGAAACTTCCTAATGTATTAGATGAGATGTTTTAGGAAAATAAAGGAGTCAAGAATGACTCAAGATGTTTAGTCTGAGCTATTGGAAAGCTCAAGTGTCATCAATTAGATGGTGAAGGCTGCAGGTAGAATAGATTTAAAAGAAAATATGGAGTTTAGCTTTAAATATAATAAAAATGGGGAGGAGGCAGTTGGATGTAGGAGTCTGGTGTTCGAGAAAGTGACGTCTGAATTTGGAAGTGTCAGAATGTAGACCATAGTCAAGATCCTGGCAGAAAATAGAATGCATATTCAAGCTGAGAAGAAAAATACTTACAAGGTCGGGGGTAGAATTTAGGGAGCACAACAAGGGCTTGTAGAATCCTTGAAAGGTATTAACACCCCTGGTGTGAAAGGCAAGCGGAGGGAACACTCATCAGTTCTGAAGAGGGTGGCTGAGGGTGGCCTAGGGTGCCCTGACAAGAGATACGGCCTTCAACAGAGGAACGCAGCCAGTCTGTGGCCACCTGGCAGGGAATAATCACTCCAGCCCAGCCTTCCTTCCACTCTCTGATCTCCTGCCAGTGCCTCCCATGGGACAAACCCAAGTGAAAATGAAAGGTCAAGGAAAGATGCTGCTGTGCCTCCAGGAGATCAGGGTGGAGAGTGAATCTAGAAAGGCCAACAGAAAAATGAAGTATACATATTATTTAAGACTATGAGTCTGATGAGACCCACAAACATGCATATGTGGATGGGAAACCAGGAGGTGAAAAGACCAAGCCTGGGACATTCCAACGTGAACAGGAGAAGCTAGGGGAGTGGTGGGCAGGGAAATAGGGGGAGAATCAAGTGTAGTGTTGGGGAAAACAGTAATTCAAGGAGGAGGAAATAATTTTGTCAAAAGCTACTGATAGTGTCAGATAAGATGAGGACTGAAAATTGGCCAGTGGGTTTAGTAGAATGAGGGTCATAGGTGACTTGCACAGAAGCATTTTGGGCAGAGCAGTGGGGGCAAAGACCGATTTAAGAAGAAACAGGATGAGAAGCATTAGCTGAGCTATTTCAGGGTGTTTTTCTGCAAAAAGAAGTAAGAAATAGAATGGTAGCTAGAAAGGATAGTGGAGTCAGGAGAAGGCTTTGTTGTTGTTTTGTTTTGTCTTTAAAGGGAAGGACTGACTCCATGTTTGCTTTCTGATTGGCTTGATCTAAGAGACAGCTAATAATTGGTGTAGGAGAGAGAAGGGAGAAATGCTGGACAAATGTTTTACCACAGGAGAGAAGGGGAGGGATATGGTACAAAAACACACACATATTAAGGAAAATGTTAGTACCGAATTCACAGGCCCGCTGTGAGGAATGGAAGCAGGAATGCCTAAAAAATAGTTGTTTCCAGCATGGAGAGAGTATGCAACCAATGTTAGCCATTCCTAATTATTATTATCAACTTTTCTGGACCTCATTTTTCTCATCTGTAGAAAGAAGCTGATATGTATTTCCAGAGTGCTATCCAGCTCTAACAAGCTGTGAGATGAGATTACGCAAGAAGCTGCACACGACGCGTAAAGGGAGCTGATCTCCAAGCCCGACTCACGTGAGGTCACCTGGTAATATTTAAAATGAAACCTATACACAACATAAATGTGTACGACCGACCACATGTGCAAGCTTAACGGCGTGCACCAGGAGGGATTATAATGCCACTGGGCCTGTTACTACAGCAGGAAAACAGTTAAGAAAAAATTCTCCTAACACCTGAGTCTGTCAGACTCTCTAAAAGCAATTGAGTCGTGCAACTCCAATTGCGGATGGGTTGCTATGTAAGCTGTGCTCCGTAAGGCATTTAAAGACTTAGCACAAGTGGCTTGAGGTTTAATCTTTTAATTCCATTGCTCCATAAGTTCCTTGTAGGTTCAGTGAACAAGGAATTTAGACATAATATTAGAAACCCATTTTCAGGAAAAGGCTTAGGCACGGACAAAATATGCTGCATTTTAGTGCACAAAAGAGACTCCAGACTAATCTCTGGATTTACTCCGTCTAAGGGTAATTCTCATGCAGGGATCCGGCTGAAAAGATGCATGCTTACACAGTAAATTGTCTGAGGCGCCCTCCTCCACCATCACCCCTGCTCCCCCAGCACCTCCAAAGGCCTCTTTTATTAAAGGACTTGTGTAGATGAAACATGTCCACAAATATACCAATTTGAGTCATTTGCTCCCTAATAAAAGCCCCAATTCACTGTGAAACATTATGTGCCACTTAAGGACTTGGGGGCATTTGCTTTAGAACAGTGATTTTAAAGCTTTTTCATCTCATAGCACATACAAACTAGTAACTAAAATTCTGCAGCACACCAAAAAATATTATTTTTTGCCAGTCTGACAGGACAAATAGGTATAATTCCGATTCATTCACACCCTATGGCTATTGTTGTATTGACTATTGTCTTTTTTTTATTTGACAATCTAAGGGAAAAGAGGTCAGTGCCCCTGACTAAATAGTCAGGTATTGTGTGTTTTTAAAATTCTTACGGCATTCTGATTGAAAAGCGCTGCTTTGGAACAGTAGAAAGTCACAGGACCACGTTATCAAACACTGTGGATGTCCGAACCACTTGTTACCTAGTGAAGGAGAATGGAGGCTGCCACCTCCCCCAAGGCGCCCCTGCTACCCCAGACACACATGCTGTGCTGGGACTGTGACCCTGCTTCACAGGTGGCTAAAGCTTTACATGCAGAGTTGAAGCAAGTCTTTAATGAGCTCAGAGACTGATGGTATGAAGACTAGTTAGAGTCACATACCCACAAAGGCAAACAGGCATGTTTGAATGACATTTAGGAGCCACCTCACGTATTGAATATGTATATATCAGCAGCACTGTAGTAGATGGAGAAATACAGTGTCAGGAAAAACAAGTCACGATTTACTCAGTCTGAACAACCGGAGCTAGTTTACATATATCAGATTTAATTTTATTTTTCACGAGTCACTTGAGGGCAAGGCACATTTTACATCTGAGCTTTGAGGAAGTGCTGAATTTGCTCTTCTCACTCGTTCCCCCCTCCCCCTGGGAACTTGATGAGTTACTAAATAGTTGTGATATTCCTTGACACTTTTCTAAAATAACTTGCCAGAATTTTCTTCAGCTTTTCTTTTCCGGTTCCTTTAACTGTTTAGTAGCTCCAGGCAATCAGACCAGGACCCATAAAGCTGGAGGCATGAGTGAAGCTGCTGGGACTGGGGAGCTTGTAGTGAGGCTAACACACTTGTTTTGACAAAGAAGGTAATTATCTACACTCACATTTTTTTAATCTTGAAAATCCATAGTGTGATAATTTCTTGCAGGGAGTGTTGCAAGAATGAGTAAAGTGTTCTGAAATCTCTTGGCATTTCTGGACAACAAATTTCACTACTATTATTTTACATGATCATAAATATGATGTTTTGATTTGATAATGGCACTGTCAGGGACTTTTCTTCTTTACCCTCTCATTCCAGGTAAACTGTCTAGGTAATGTGGGCTTAAAAAAAAGACTCACCTGAGATTTCAGATGGATAGAAAAGCACGCGAAAAGTATTCTTGATATAGCAAAGCAATTTCGCTGTGAGTGCCATCAAGGTACACGGGAGAGAGGCGGACTGTGGCATGTTTTATCACTGCAAGATAATTAAGCCAATTTTCACTGATGCTTATAAAAGTTTGACACTGAAACAGGAAAACTCTTTCAAAGTAAAGTTTTCTATTAGAGTCTTTATTATATGTATTCTGCTATGATAAGTGTTTGGATATTTCATCTCCTTTTCCCACACTGATGTTTAGACTTGCCTAATTTTGGTGACTAAGCCTGCTAGGGTTGCCAGATAAGCACATAAATGCTTACAGGACATCCAGTTAAAGTGAGAATTTCCCATAAATAACAAATAATATTTAGTCTAAGTATGCCTATCCCATGCAATACTGGGACATACTTAAGCTAAAACATCACTCTGGTTCATGTGCAATTCAAATTTAACTAGGCACTTGTATTTTATCTGCAAACACTAAGCATGCTGGGATTTTTCTAATAGACTCATGGGAGAGAAGGTTAGCTGGATTTGTCAGAATTAAGAAGACTAGGGCTAGATGCCCGCCCTGAGAAACATGAATCACAGAGCCCAAGGGCTTCGTTACCCTTGTTGAGACCTGACTTGATACCAATGAATACAAGATATTAGAGCCAGGGTGGGTGGGGCAGAAGAGCAGTGAGGAAGATCAGGAAAGGTGGAGCTTCTGCCTGTCTCTGAGCTCTTGCTTGGGTTGGTGACCTCAGCCAGCATTCCAGGGAATTGTGTGGGATTGATGCTGAGGTCGAGAGAGTAGTGGCCCAGGGACTCACCTGGGAATTCTGGTCATAGACAGCAGAGCAATGTCCAACCTTACCTCCCATGCTGATTCTCCTAGAGGTAGAAGGTTTAGCTCTTGCAGCTCAATGGAGCTAAGGCAGATCAATGGGATGCCAGACCAATGTTCTCACATTTTAAACTTCAGCGAGGGATTATTATTAATCTCATGTCATGTTTGATATTTCACCAGTATAAAATTAAGATTAAAAGCACTGGCTTTCAAGTCAAACTAACTTTGGTTTGAGTCCTGGCTCCACCTTCTAGTGAGTGAGACTTTGAGCAATTTGTGTGAACTCCCTCAACTTAAGTTCCTTATCTGTAAAATAAAAGTAATAATGCTATTTCACAGGGATGCAGAGAGGACTAAATAAGTAATTTCTAAAATTCTTAATATAGTCCACCATTGAGTAAAGATCTCAGCAAAGAGTACCTATGTGTTATGATATACTTTTATAAGGTAAAATTTTTATCTGAACTGACTATATCACAAGAAGCCCTATTCTAGTTGTGGACTTAATGGTATTCATTGACAATCTCTGATGAAAAATATGTAACAGATGTTAGATTGTCCTTAATCATTATCATCCTATTAGGGCAAAGAAGCCATTAGCATCCAATGATTAAACTTTCTGTTACTTAAGGTATAACCCCTTAATTACTGACCAAAAAAAAAAAGCATCTCTGATTAACTGAATATTTCCAAATGAAGAAAATTCTTCAACTCAATATAGCTATTCATACTGATCAAAATGAGCTATTTTATTGATTCTTCCATAACATATGTCCCTACGTGAATACTGCCTCACTGTGCTATTTCTGTCATTTTTGGACACTTCTTGGGTTCTGAGAGTCAGCCCGTCTGGAGCAGCACTTCTCACTCTGGCTGTACAGAGCAACATCTGACTTTAAAAAACAAAAACAAGACAGGCTCCCTTCCCAGACCAGTTTAATTAGAAACTTGAGATAAGGCATGAACATTAGCATGTTTTAGAAGCTTTCCAGCTGATTGCATCAAGAAGCCAGTTTGAAAATATTGCGTTGAAAAAAGAAAATGAGCTTTTGAGTCACAAAAAGTTGGGTTCAAACCTAGGTCTCTGTATCTATTAGCTGTGTTGTCTTGTACAAGTTACTAATTTCTCACAGCATCACTTCCCTTTAATAGAAAAAAATGGAAATACTTAATTCCTTAAGGATTCATTGAGTTACTACAAAAATAAAAATTATTATTCCAGGGTAAGTATAAAAGCAGATGGTCTCTTTTAGACATCTTCAGCAATTCTTCCTTTCTAATAAAAAGGACTGGAAAGTCATAGCATAATGGCCGTAGTTTTTCAGTATTTGTTTTTCTTAACTTTCATTGTTGTATTGCATGCTTGGAATCTGGTTCTCTCTGTAAAAAAAATTCTTAATTGTATTTTATAAATATATATGCTTTGCTTTGTTATCTTGGCATTTTCCAGAGTCATTTCTGATACCTGGACCTTAAGATCTGAAGTATTTGGTAACAAAATTTTAAACAAACAAATTTAAATTGGTTTCACCACAATATCATTATTTCCTTATGCATCCTGCTTTTGATTTTGTAGCAGAAGAACTTCCCCTGCTTTGCCATGCTTACTGAAGGGCTTCCTTCTACTTTCTTCTCCTAATCCCAAATTCCCAAGATTTGGAGGTTGATCATCCTACTTAACTCTTTTATTTCATGATAATCTTCCTTGCTAAAATTGTTATCATATAGGTCTATTGTTAAATATTTAATCAGTTTCATTATCAGAATATTTTTGTAACTCACATCGTAGCCCTGAGCTTCTGGTGACAAACAAAAGTGTCACATATTTAGGCTTAGAAATCCTATTTTCCAACTGTTTTAAAGATAAGTGGACATAATGGCTGTAAACAGAGGTAATATTAAAAATACTTAGAAACCATTACTATCATATGTTATGAATAGTATAATCAAAAATATAGTACCTCTTTTTTCAAATGTAACTGTATTTATGGTAAATCTATTATTAATCAACTAACATGCGATATAGCATGAATTGCTTACCAAGTAACTCTGATAATTTCTGGATCACTTATTGATCTTCAGAAATTAGTATTATATTTTTTCTAAATTGTTTTTTGTTTTTTTGTTTGTTTCACATGGCTGTCACTAGCTAAATAACAACATCATCTGAACTGTGATTTAATATATAAAAAACTTTATCAAACTCCTCCACTGGTTTTACATTAAATAAATTACCATTAAGTCTCAAAAAAAGGTAGAGAATTTTTCTTAATATTCAGGATATTGTTCATGGAACTGAGCCTCACTGCCTCAATTTTTCCCATTTTAAGTATGTTTTTATACTTTTAAGAGAAACAGTTGATGTTTCATTGATTACAATTGTAATTTTAATTCCTTAATTTATAAGCTTTCCAAAAAGTTGTTTTGTAATTTTGGTAGATAAAGGTTTTGCAATAATTAGAAACATAATTCCATACTGTAAAGGTCCTCTCATACTGAGCTCACTTTTTAAAAATTCTATTAAATACCTGATGATTGCATTTGTTTAGTCTTTTTTAAATGAAGATTTTAGGTTGGAATAATTTTGTATCTATAAGATAGTTGCAAAGATAGTACAGAAAGTTTTCATATACCCTTTACCAATTTTCCCTGATGTTAATATCTTATGTAACCATGGTTTATTTGTCAAAAATAAGAAATTAACACTGGTAACAACTATTTACTAACCTGTAGGCTTTATTTGGATTTCTTTTTTTATTGTTGTTCAAGTATAGTTTTCTGCCTCCCCTCCACACCACCCCAGTCCTCACTGCCTCCCTCCCCCATTTCCACCCCCCCTTGTTGTTGTCCATATGTCCTTTATGGATTTCGTGTGCAAAACTGATCCTGATCAGTTCAATGAGGGCCAGTTGTCATCCTGCACATGCAATGCTATTGCACCCCAGGAGAGGGACCCTCAAAGTATGAAACTCAACCTTTATAGGTTGCTCACACATCTGTTCATCCTCCCTTTCAGAAAGAGAGAGAGGAGTGGGGCGGGTGGGGGGGAGAGAGAGAGAGACCTTTACCCTAAAATGTAAAGAAATCTTCTCTTGAGAGGAAAGAGAAAGGTCTCTGCCTTTCCTTCACTATCCTAGAATGTAAATAAGTGGTGCCAGTGGAGATAAGTGTTTAACTGGTCCAGAGCCATGCTCTCTCTAATTTCAAGGCATGTTTGCCTTTCAGACTTTAAATGCGATGGTCTTTTTTCATAATATCTTCAGAGTGATTATTAAGTACTAAGATTTCAATTTGTTTAGCAAAATAATCAACTGTGAGTGACAGAGAGCTTAATAAAAATCATAACTAAAGATAATTTTGTTGTTGTTGTTTTCCCACTGATGAGCAACAGATGTCAATGACCTTAGAGGTTCAGCTCCTTCTTTCTTCCGATAGCTTAGCTGAGAGCTAGCTTATCTGGGTGGGCTCAAGACTATGGGGGATAGCAAAGCCTCAGGTTGATGTCAGCATTTTTGGTGGGCAAGGATGTTCCTGCATTCAGGATGCATACTCCCTAGGGCTTTTCTTGTGCCTAGAGGTCCCTTGATATATTTATTGCAACTCAGAAAAATTAAATGTTCCCAACCTCTCCAAGGCTAACCTTCAAATAGGTCCTATGGGGTGGGGGTAAACTCATTTTTGTTCTTGAAGTGCTCTCTGACTGCTGGCCAAAGCAGGCCTCTTTCCAGTGGAACTTTGTCCATGGTGGCTACAGAATATTTATGCCAGGAATGTGCTGTGAAATAATTGAGAGGTCAGAGTATTGCATGCACTTTGCTACTTCTCATTTTTAAGTTTTTTTCTTGCCATCAACACAATTTTATATCTACACTGTGTATTGCTAGCAGTACATGACCACTCTGCATGACAGTACACAGTGCAGATCTGTATATTTTGAAAGCCAAAGATACATTTTTTTCTTTAATCATGTCCCTAGTTCCTTTTCCCAGGAGGCAGTTTCCTTGTGATCAGAAAGCTCATATTCATTCTCTTCAGGCTGAAACTGCCTCATTCCACTTACCCTAAATACAAATAATGAAATTACTGTTCTCTCTGATTGTCTCATCGAAATAGTTTGTCATTTACTTTTCATAAGTTTCTAGAAGGTTTTGTGAGTGAAATATCGGCCTTTTGATTGTCTACTTTTATGGGATATGATTTTTTCTAAGTATAAAGTTTTTCTTCTTCATGATTACAGTTATTGGCTATCTAAACAGGCTATAGATAACTGAAACACAAATCCCATATCATATCTCAAACTTAATGTCCTTCTACCACAGAAAATATACTTAAAATGCTAATGTACTGACCAAGCAGGTGGAATTTGATAGTGTTACAAACCAGTATCATGATAATCGTGGCTGCCCCATAGAAAAGAGGAAGGTCCATTTTTCATCTTATATCCCAAACTTGAGGCTATTTTTTCTGTGAAAAGAAGAGGATTTATATGAATTTTTTGCAGTGGCAGCCAGAGAAAAGGGACTGACATAGGTTTAGAGCACCAAGGCAACGTGCACAAGACCTCAGAAAGCCCAGAGCAGCAGAGTAGATAGATACCACCAGACACAAAGTCTCTCAAATGGAAAGAAAGTGTAGATGTTGGCACCAGGAGCACATATGTAGACACTTCTGCAGTATATATGAGGAGAGCATAGCTTTTTTAGCAATATGCTTCAATTTGGAGAAGTGCATGAACTAATATTCCTCTTGGGTCCCTAGAACTTGTACAGTGACTGGGACACATTAGGTAAGTACTTAATAAGTATCAACTGAAAAAAAAATGAATGAATATCCAAATCTGAACGTATGCCCCAAGGGTGGCCAGTCTCACTGCACTGCCTCCTCATGAGAGATTATTTTAGATTTCTTACCTCTCTTAGGCTACATGCTTGGTGGTCTCATTTCCAGTGATGTGGTAAACTTCACCATTCACCTACTCTTCCAGAAGGAACTAACTCATCATTAATTTCTCATTACTAGCCTAGGGCCAAGGGTAGAAGTATCCAGGATTTATAACATTGTTCTAGGAATGCTGCAAAGTACTAGAGGACCAACTGGTTGGGGTGAGTTAGCACAACTAAGTGATTCATAGGTAAGGCTGGAGGAGCAGTCTGGACTCCAGCTAAGCCTCTACTGCTGCAGTAAGGCCATTCTGAGATTAAAGTGATGGCCTTGGCAGCAGTAAGTAAGGTGTGCTACCAGAAGGGGGTAGGTATACCTGCTTGGTGACAGAATAAGCCACTGGGTGATCAGTGCCTGGCTAAAGTGATATCACAACCACCCTGGAGAGTCAGTTCTGCCCTCCATCACCAGCACCAGGGCTATGCGTGTATGTATATGTACTTAGAGCATATCATTTCCATTGTGTTGTAAGGCATACATGCTGAATACCTGATATTCTCCCTCACCTTCCTGAAGGCATTGGATTTTCCTAGTCTAAGATGCTTATTGAGTGCCAGATATGTTCCAGGCACTGTTCTAGACTGTTTCCAAGCAGTTTAAAATCTAGTGTAGTGGAATAAATATATAAAATAACATCAGTTAATAATAAATTCCATTAAAGATGAAAAAGGGATAGAGGATAAAAAGATGGGTCAAAGGATAACATGATATAAGGTGGTTAGGAGAGCCTTCTTAAGCAGGAGATGTTAGGACTAAGACCTGAACGATGAGAGGGAGGCAGCCATAGAGAGCATCTCAGACAGAGGGACCAAAAGCCTTGATATGGAAGCAGCCTTCTGTCCTTCCCCTCTGCATGCGCCCAACACTCTAACCAACCAAAACTCACTGATGCTCCACCTGCCTTTAGGATATATTTCCCCATGTATGACATCCATCCTCCTCTTCCCAGAATCCTTGCCAAGAATTCTGCCCACAGACCGTTTTACAACCAGGAGGTTGAAGAGTTGCCCCACACTGAGAGCACAAAAGTGTCCCCCTCAGACAGTTGCTTTCCTCCCAGAGTTAGACCCTGTAAACATATAGTGAAAGGCTGGCAAGGGCATCCTAGATGTCATGAACTAAGCTAGAGGCTTTGTATGGTGCATCTCATTGGAGTTTCACAACCCATTGCAATTGTTTCTTTGCTGAGTCCTTTTACAAATAAGGAAAGTATGGAACAAACGATTAAGTAATGTCAAGATTTAAGAATAATAATTGGATGGGACTGATATTCAAAGCCATGTAGCTGATTCCATAGTGTGTTCTCTCAAACTGCTATACAATTCTGTCATTAATGAGGCCTGGGTCAAAGATTCCTCAGGGAGTCCTCTTCTCCCACAAGAACCTAGGTTCACTCTCAGCATGGAACCCACTTCCCCTAATTCCAGATCTTCTGAATTATGTCTTAGAAGTTGGATTTTTCATGAAAACATAACCTTATAGCTATGTAGAAGGATGGTGTACCATTTATTTAACTACTCTCTCTCAGATTCAAATCCACCCTTCTGTATTCTGCTCTGTGGGGCTGGGGCTGGGATTCTGAAAAACACTTGCCCCAGACAACTTCACCACCTGTTTCTGACTACAAGAGACCCTAAGCAGTGGATTGCAACCATCACTCTGCATCAGACCTTTTGCAAACCACAGGTGACTGGGCCCCTACCTAGAGATTTGTTTTCAAGAGGTCTAGGGGAGCCTAGGTCTCAGCATTTGACACCTCCCACAGGTCATTCTAACACACACACATGCCAGCAGGTGTCAGAGCCACTGCACCAGAGGGTGATTAGAAAGCAGGAGGAAGGGAGAAAGGTTTTCTTTTTTTCTATTTGCTTGATGTTCCTGACAGCATGGCTCCAACACTGGCACTTGGCTGGAGCAGCAGCGTCAGAGATTTCAGTTTCTAGCTGGGGCATCCACAAATTGTGGGCAAGGCATTCTCTTTCAGGAGGGGCATCCCTCAGTCCAGCACAACATCCACTTATTCTTGAGCTCTCATAATTTCTACTGGAGTTTTATGTCCAGTTTTCCCATCTTTTACACTCTTTTAAGAGGTGCTCTTATCAAAAAACGGTCACTGGCTACTGCGCCTGCATTCAAGGGATGTAAAACCTTGTCTTGACCTATCTCAACACATGTCATTCTTACAGCGTTTAAGTCAACAGTTTATCTAGCAGTGACAAGTCACATTTTGCATGAGCAAATCAGCCCACATTGCCTCCACGTGGACTCTTGGAGAAATTGATCATGCCCCAGTCCATTGGGACTAGAAATTACTAAGAAACAATTACTAAGACAAGTAGCAAATAAGAGTGGTGATCCAGAAGAGGGAAAATCACTGATAGTTTTGGTGGTCAGGGAAGGCTTCATGGAGGTGGTTATCTCAGCTGGGTCTTGCAGCGGGGAAGGGATGTTGATAGAGAGGGTGAGGCCACTCCAAGCCATGGGAATGATGGGGACAAAGGCAGGATGAAGTGTGTTATCTGTTATCTTCTGAGTGCCGTCAGCAGACCAGTCTGACAGATGATGCAAGTGTGGGACAAGAAAGGGGAGAGAGTGGGTGACAGGGTAGGAAAGGTTAAGAGTGTGCAGCTCAAAAAGAGCTCCAAATATCAAGCTAAAAGGTGAAACTTTATTCTGTGAACCAAAATATGACATTTTCATGTTCCACACCAAAACAACTCTTTTAATCAAAACAGCAAGGTGTGATTGATGCAATTAGGGAAAGAATCCAAATACAGTCATACCTCAGTACCCATCAGCTTCAGAACCTGTCATACCCTGTACTTGTCACATTTTGAGGAGAAAAGGTATTTCCCTTTCCTTCTTTGCCCTCCTCCACCCATCGCACTCCCCCGTAGTCAATTCCCACCCTGTTGTCCATGTCCATGGGTCATTCAGACATGTTCTTTGATTAGAACCTTCCCCTAAATAATAAAAATGTAAAATACCAAAAAAGAAAACATTTAAAAATATTTCAACACTCGGTGCTTGCTCAGGACTTATCACACTCGGTAAAACTTGTATGAGTTATGACACTGCCCCACAAGATTAAATGCTTCATCATTCTGTACTCGTCAGTCTCGGCACTCGTCATGAGTTCCAGGATGAATTAACAACGAGTACCATAATAGCACTGTATCTTACCATAGCTTATAAGACCCAGTATGATCTGCCTGCCTCCCAGTCTCCTGTGTCCCCAAGGAGGCTGACACAGCACTTCTTCCACAGGACTCTCGGTAGCTGAGAAAGTAAATCAGGCAATGGGATGGGCATCACATTAGCATTGGATATTGTATTGTTCACCACATACATTAACTTCACAATCGTGTCCACCTTGGGCTGTGGAACAAAGGAATGGAATGGTGTGAAACATTAGTTGGATCTTTAAAAAAGGCTATAAAGTAACCTGAAGCAAATATGCCTGCTAACATCTTTTAGACTTACTATTGATTTATTGGTGCCCATTATGTTATTTTCTCTACTTTTCAATATGTTTATGTACTTAGAATATTATATATGAGTATAAATATTTTAGTATTTAGTCAAATAGATTTTTTGCATTCTTAATCATTTTTTATTTTTCAATTACAATTGACATGCAATATCATATTAGTTTCAGGTGTACACCCCAGTGATTAGACATTATCTAACTTAACTAAGTGATACATCCTGATACATCTCATACAGTTTGATCACAGTTCTAAGTAGAAAGTATTAGTGAGTAAGGAAAATGATTCACCCATACAATCAATATCACATCATAGTTTTAAGAAATATTATTTTCTATTTTAACTCTTGATGTATCAGAAAGTCAGAATAGTTGTTTAGCCTTGAGTTTCATATAACTGGCATTTTTTCCCTCACAAGTGTCCCTTGCTTCTCTGGGTAGAGCTGCATAATTGGGTGAGAGAGGTCTGTTCTAGACTGAATGTCTGTGCCTCCCCCTCAATTCATACTGAAGCTCTAACTCCCAATGTGACGGTGGGAGCTTTGAGGGGTAAGTAAGTTTAGATGAGGTCATGAAGGTAGGGCCCCCATGATGAAATTTGTGCCTTTATATAAGAAGAGAAAGACAGATCTCTCTCTCTCTCTCTCTCTCTCTCTCTCTCTCTCTCTCTCTCTCTCTCTCTCTCTCTCTTTCTCTCCCTCTGCATATCAGAGCAAAGAAGAGGTCCTGAACATACACATGAAGGAGGTAGCCATCTGCAAGGCAGGTAGCAGGTCGTCACCAAGAACAGAATCTGCCAGCATCTTGATTTTGGACTTCCAGCCTCCAGAACTGTGTTTAAGCCCCCCAGTCTATAGTATTGTGTTATAACAGACCAAGTGAACCAAGACAAGGGTGCTGGGATATAGTGGAAGAGAGACAATGTGGCATTCTCTCTTTTTTAGACTTTTGCTCTTTAAGATTAAAAACCTCTCTCCTCTTCCTCCCTGCTATTAACCTTTTGTTTTCTTATTCTTCGTTCTTCTTTTTTGCTCCTTTCTCTTTCTCCTTCCTTCTTGATACCCCTTCCTCTTGTCCTGCCCAAAATGTGGTGGTAAGTAGGTATGTTTAGCACTGAGATGTAGGGTATTTTAATATTTATTTTCCCCCCAACTTCCAGTACTGCCCCAAACACTGACATTTGTTTTCTCAGCTCCCTCTTTTGTATTAGTAACCAAATTTCATTTGTCATTTTTTTGCCAGTCCATAAATTACACAGTAGGTACATTGAGTCTCATTATATCATGCTTACTTATAAGCTCTTTTGGTAACCACAAATCACCTTGGAGAATAATCTGTAGTTCTAAAATGGGCTGTAAAAATCTGGTATAACAGTTGTCCTTGAATTTGAGTTAACAGTCCAGCATTATGAAAAGGTAATATTTGGCACTTGAAGATGCCACCAAGTATTGCATGGACTCATTCTCATTTGTCATTGTCAATCCTTTATTGGATACCCAGAGTTCATAATATTGTACAATAGAACCCAACACAGATCTTGAGCAAAAGACAATAAATCCTGACAGCTTTTAAAGAGTGACTTACAAGCTGCATCTCTTAGGAAAAGGCAGACTACTAAAATATTTTTCTTTCCAAATAAATTCACAGTGATTGTTCCAAGTATCATAATTATATCATTTATTTATGACAATGCCACTTTTAAGTCAAGTAGGATGTCATAAATTCCACTTTAATTTGTAGATGCGGTATGTTTGTTTGGCAAGTATGTAAGTGAGAAAACATGAAAAAAATCTGCAGACAGAAAAAGTCAATGCAGATGAGAACAGAATGAAGTCCCATGTTTACATTTGAAAAGGTCATTAAACACTCATTTAACAGTATTTTGAAATTAGTTAAGTCTCCCAGCAGTTAAAGGTTTAATGCCTAAAGTCATTTTATTTAATACTGCTATATAAGGTGGGCAATGGGAACAAGGACCAGGGTTTAAACGCCTTCCACGTAGCGTGTGTGTATGTGTATGTGTGTATGTGGGTGGCTGTGGGTGTGGGCGGGTTGCAGGAAGGGTAGGGGATAAGTAGACACTCAAAATGTCTATTTTATTATCAACAAGGCCATGGGAAGTCTTTGGAATCATTAACTGGGGGCCCAGGCATTAAATGGGGCCCTAGGCAGGGTAGGGTTTTGCAAGATAGGTTTAGTCCTTTGGTAGTTTGGTCATCAGCCTGTGAGTGCTGGAGGTTTCAAGCAAGATTGGGGGGTCATGTGGCCGGAGCTTGGGTCTTCAAACCCTCGATGATCATGAAATCCTAAAATTCTGTATTATTCGCATTATTTGGAGCAATGCAGAATCCCAAAAGAACAAAAATCAGAAGGGGAAAGAAATTTGGAGAGTATAGAGTTCAAAATTTTCACTGTGACTATAAGGAGACCAGGGCCAAGACTGGAAACAAACTAACCCAACATAGCTCTGGTAATCACTGCACAGTCAGGCCTGGAAAGCAAAATCGGTAATTCCCTGGCCACTGGTCTTTCCAATGGCTCACATTAGGTACAGAGGCACTTGCAATTTCAATTCCATGTTCATGGCACTCCCTCAGTGGCCAGCTTTAGCTCCATCTTACTCTTAACACCTGCTTCCTCTTCTAACTGTAAAATGTATGTGCATGCAAGAAGTACATAGAATGGAAAAAAATTCAGAATTTCTTCTGTAAATCTAGCCAGAGGCACCTACCTGGTAAACTTAATCTCATTATAAAACTATAACTTGTGTGATGGAAGTGTACCTTAACGTGGTTATAACAGAGTAATGATCTGGTGTGATGAGATCATCTTTAACTCACTGTAAAACATCTGTGTACGGTGCATTGTCTGCTGCTCTTGAGTGTGAATATTGCTTCTCTAGGTAGAAGTCTCAGCATCTCAATTTTCTGTCTGGATTTTAAATTGTGTCTAATTAAAGGATTCTGCATTCCTTCATAATATTGCCTCCCCAAGCAGAGATAAAATGACAAAAGCACATTTTGTGTTTTTTCTTGTGGAAAGACATTCTGTTCATATTTGGGTGGGTTACTTTGCCTGAAATGTGTTAATTACATTAATTACCCTCACTTCAAGAACAGTAGCTAGGAGTCGGCGGGATGACTCTGAGCTAAGCCACCATCGTTTGAAAACCCCCTTGTCTTCCCTCTACACCGTCCCGCCCCAGCTTCCCCACTGTAGAAAGACCAGGATTTTGGAAAACCCTGCTCTTGGAATTGCTTACATGTTGGAATTGCTCACTTGGAATTGCTATCACATGTGCTATTTTTTTAGATGAAACAATAGACACTACCAAATAATTTTCAATAATTGTATTAATCTCATAAAGATTGACGAGGCTCACAGACTAAGAGCTTCTCAGGAATCAAGGGCACATAATACAGGATTCTAACCTTAATAAGCAAGGCCACATTTTTCTCCTACTGTTTCCCCATATGCATTCTTTGGGTCGCCGATGTAGAAAAGAAAACATAACGTCCTGTGTGGTGGTAGCACTGAGCAGTCAGGGGAGAGTGAGTTTTCAACCACCTTTATCAAAGCAGAAAATGTGTGGGGTAAACACTCTCCAGACATCACTATTGTGTGGAAACCGAAAACCACAATTTTATTTTATCCTGGCTGCTAAATGAAAAGATTACAAAATCCTGAAAGAATAAAGAAGTTGATGACATAAACTCTGTCGCTGTTGCCGCAGCAGCCATGCCGTATGGACTCTGACAAGGGTCAGGTCCTGTTGAAGCAGGGAAGGGAAAACAACCTCGATGCCAGGTCTCTATTCAAACTTTGCAAAGGTCATTGCCCTCATTCCCAGCTCTCAATGGAATGCAGAGATTGTATTTTACCCTCTTGCAGACTCAGTGAAGCTTTCTGCCAAGATGGTGCTTCTCAGTCGTCAATGTGCATATACATCATTTGGGGAATCCTGTTTTAAAATACAAATTCTGGTTCAGTGTGTTTGGGGTGGGACCCGAAATTCTGCATCTCCATCAAACTCCCAACATGCTGATGTTTTTGGTGCATCCACCATACTCTGTTTAGCAAAGGTCTAAGACAGTGACTTTAAAATTTGGTGATCATGACTCACAGTAAGAAACACATATTACACATTACATTTATACACTTTACACCATAATTTTATATGCACACATGTAATGTATGTGTGAATATAGTTATAAATAAATGTGAAACTTAAATAACAGCTTCATGGAGCAAGTCTTATTTTTTCTCATTTTATTTCCATAGTTACCTTGACTGTGTTGATGGCTACATGAATCTATACATGTAATAAAATTGCATAGATCTATACATATACACACACAAATAAGTGCATGTATTGCCAAATCTGTAATGCCATTGCACGTAATGCAATGAATAACTATGAGGATTGCACCCATGTGAAGCCCCTGGTTTTGATACTGTATCGAAGTTATGCGAGACATCCATATTGGGCACAGAAGAGTGAAGTGTGCATTGGACCTCTCTGTACATTTCTTTGCAATTTCTGTGAGTCTGTAACAACTTTTAAAAAGAAAATTTAAAAATAATAAGTGTATTGGGACCTGCAAAATTCTCTTTAAGACAACAAATGCATTATGAATCTGAGTTTGGAAAACTCTCCTCCAGGACACCCTGAGCCTTGATGGGCTGGACTACTTTCATCAGAGCACCTGCTGCAAGTGGGAGAGGCTGAGATGCGTCCAGAAGTGGCATGAGAAGGTGGCAGCGGTGTGCGTGGACCATGGGGAGGAAGGGAGGAGCCTGGGAAGAGGCTTTCTGAAGGCCTGCTGGGCAGAGGGTGACATAGACAGTGTATCACAGAAAATTAGGGGCTAACCCACAAATGAGGGGAGAATAAGAAACACTCACCAATATAGACTGGCTGTCAAAATTTGTCTCTTGACTCTTCCAACCTTTCAAAGTGGACCCCGTCCAGGGTTTTATTTTTGTTTTTGTTTGTGAGTGTTTCGTAAAGTCTGCGGTAGTGCCATCTACATAGGAGTGGGAAATACTTGGAAGAAGGCGAGCCTGGAAAAGGGGTCAGGACGTGGGAATGGCCATGATTTTTAGCCCCAAATCCAGACTAAGACAACCTGGAGGCAATTTGATGTATTTAATTTGTTAGGCATTTTAATAGAGTAACAGTACCATGCAAACCACAGAACTGTACAGCCTCATTTTTCTCCAAGTAATAACAAATCACAAGAAAAATGTAGAGGCAGGAAAAGTACATTCGTTGGCCAGAGGCCCATGAACGTACAATGGGTGAGGGGTGTATCTTAATTTAATCAACCACCACTTTAATGTTACAGAGTGCCAAAAATACAAACCATACAATTTAAGATTTAATTGATTTGTCTGAATGTAAGAAAGAACTTACATCAGGTTCACAGGCTCCCTTTCTGACCTTCACTTCATTTTTGCTCAGATGCAGGTTCCTTTTTTCTAAGCAGATAATTTTGAGACATATTTTGCTCTTATAATCCAATTGCAGGTAAATCAGAGATATCTGCAAAGTCTAATTTAAAAGAGAAGAAGGCTTTTTCTGCATGGCATAATAATTCACTTCAATTAGCATGATGAAACAAACTGCAGAGCCGGTTTTCACTGAAATGTTGTGGCGCAGTTCAGGGAAATATTAAAGACATTTCTAGAAGCACAAACAAGCTTACACACGCACTAAGCTGCCCTGAGGAAAAAGAAAAGATTACAAATTATCTCATCACACAGATAAGATTGCTCTGTCCTCTTTAACACTTTAGGTAAAATAAAATCATGTGGGCTCATTTACAGTCACTCAATGTATAATCCCAGGATATGTCCCATAAAAATATCCCTTTTATTTGCATTATTCTTCTTTAATGCACTTATCTAAGGAAAAGATAAATAGAGGCTGTTGTGGGTTTTAATAAAAACGTGATAGAAAAATATCCATAAGAACAGACTTAGCTTCTAGGAACTGAATGATATTGCTTGAAACTGATATAATTAAGGGTTACCAAGAAATTTCTGAGATAAGCTTAAAGGGATTTTAAGTTTTGTAAATAAACAATGTAGAAAATCAATCCATTTAGTGTAAGATAGAGTTTGTTTTGTATGGGAACGCCTGTGCGTGTGAAGACTGAACTTGTAGCAACCTAAAGAATGAAGCACGAGGAAGGTAAGATGAGCTGCAAAACTAATTGGGGTGCAATATGCTTTGCGCTGCATTTAATTTTCCTGAAGGGAAAGGAGGTCGGGAATGGAATGAAGTCAATGAGAACTGGAATACGATTCACTGGAAAATGTAAAAAGCAAAACGGCTAATGTGGAAAGGTCAGTGAATATCCTAGAGACAGGAAATGAACTTTAAACAAAGTAGAGGGTAGTATTTTTATCTGTGAGAGGCAAATTAAATCCCCAGGTGTTGCATCAAATCTAGTTTAGGTATTCACTTATTAGAAATATCAAGCACATACGTGTTTTGCACTGAACAGTAAAATAAGTATTTACTCGCTACTATATACCAAGACTTAGTTCCTATTTCTACTATATAACATTTTTTTCTTGGAAAGAAAAAAAAAGCTTTCTTGAATCATCTTTCCTAAGAAGTCTTCATTGACTATTAGGATAAAACTTTACCCATAAGTGTGAAATCAAATAAGGTAATTTTCTTCTTTTGTTAAACAGCCCCTGGCAGTCAAAACCATTTGGGGTTGATATTTTACATGCAGCATTTTATACAGGGAAATGTGATTGCAAGGTTGGTTGATGTTCTGCATTCTCTCTCTTAAGCAGCAGCAATGACCGAATAATGGATATTTTGAATTAGCATCCAAATGCTTTCCAAAGTAAAATTAAAGCAAATAATTGCTACTTTGAATTGCCACATCTAAGGGAATCTTTTATCCTATGAAGTCTGATTTTTTAGAAATGAATGTTCATGGTTCTACTGAACATTAATAATCATTAAAATTAACAGCAATTGTTACCAGGGATTCTCTCCCTAAGGAGGCATTCATAATTGTGATGGATTGGTGCCGCTGTCTTCTCCTGCCTTCCTGCCTGATGCTGTGAGCTTCTGGGAACAACCATATGATGTAGCAAGATGACGCAGGGGTAACAGACAGTATAAACAGGCTTGTGAAACTTAAACAGGTCGCCAACAAACCGGGTGTTGTGCCTAGAGCTTCCAGTAACACTGACATTCTCTCTTTTCCCCCAAAGCATTCTGTTGAGTTTTTCCTATACATCACTATTACATGTAAATATTTGGACTGGCCCTTTTTGGCACCGCACACCTATGTTATGCTTTTAAAACTGTGACTCGTCCTCTCCCACCCACTTGTGGGAAAGACTGTTTTGCCTACATTTTTCCCCCCAATCACATGTATTCTGAATTTTTTGGCATTGCCACATGACAGTTCACTCTGATTTGGCTCTGCAGTGGAGTGTTACCAAGGCTTTCTTCCCCTCTTCTTTTAAGTAAAGGAATGAGTTAGAGTGTGTGCTATACTTTGCTTTCTTGGCAAGAGAGGAGGAGGGTCAGAAAAAGACCCAGGAATGTTCCTTGACCATGCATGTGTCATTTCTGGCCATGCTTCCAGAAGCTAAATACAAAGTGGGAACAGGCTATGGCTTCTATGGCACTGTGGCATTCACGTTAAAGACAGATACCCAAAACTCTCCTCTGTTGCTTAAGGGCTGCAATCTGATTGTGGAGGGGACAAAGGGACTTGCCTTAAAGCTGTTTTTGTTCTGCAGATGTGCTTTTTTACTTTGCTTGTATGTTTATTTTGGGGAGAATGATGTGGTTTGTGGGGGAGGATTAAAGACCTGGAGATCGCCCCTCCCCACCACTGCCACTGCAAAATAAACTTAGCCCTGCCCCAAATTTGGCCATCACAAAATCCTCTGGCGTGTATTTATAAGGTCCTTGAACTGTGAAAGTGTAATATATGTTTACAAACTATATATTTTCCCCTTGGACCTTTGTTAAGTGCATGAATGGCAAAAAGAAAACTTATCTCAAAAATCAGCATGGTAGGACTAGCTGGAATGCAGTTTTACGAAACCTGGCCGTCTTTCAACAAGAGTGGGTGGACTTTTAGCGCTACAAATGTTTGTGTATTATAAAGTATTTGCCATGGTGACAAAGCAGAGAGAAACATCCCATTAGCCACAGACGGGCTGCAGACTGTTCTGATTATCCATGTCCAAAACTCTGTCTGCCTGCAGCTTGATGTTATTTTTCAGTATTTATACGTGTTCCATTTTTCAACATACTAACCTACCACTTAGCAAATATGAATGTATGTGGGCGTTTAATGTAAAGTTACCTTTAAACATGCTCTTAGAGCTTGTCCACATGACCCATGTGTAGACTATGTGTGTGTCATCATTACATTTAGAGCAAATGTGTTTATAATGTTAAAAATAATACACTTTGAAAGAATGTGAAAAGTATACTGGAGCACTTATTAAAAAGAAAAAGGTCCATGTAGAGAGAATGCGCACATCAAGTAGTGGAGTGACTGCCCTGATTTATTTGCAAGGATTTCTGACTATTGATTTCAGTTCTAAAAGTTATAGCCTTTATTTTTTAAAGTGACTTTTATCTCAAATACATGGGACAGATGTGAATTATAAATAGCCCACAGAAAAGAAAATATGCTACTGAATGTAAAGAATCCACAATTTTCCTCTTTCACACATGTCCCTGCTAAGAAAAATATGGGAAAATTTTAATGACTTCTTTTGCCCTTATTTTTGGGAACAACGTTTATGAGCAAAAAATGTTTTAGGCAGTAGAATGAATTGCCACACAGAAAAACCTAGTATTACACAAAGTATTGTTTAGAAGTTACCTGTGGCTGAGAAGGTAGAAGGCAGGCAGAACAAGGGGATAAGATAGACCAAAAAAGTGAAGAAAGAAAGCTTTAAGATCATATAAAGGCTAAAGAAAACAGGCCACAAATAATTAATCTTTATCTCTGAGTAGTACTGCTGCAAAACTGAACCACAGTGGAAGCTGTGATGGTCTAAAAATTGAGTGACAAGATATTACACAATTAATTCTGCAACAGCAATGCCTCACTTTTTTCCTCATTTATTTGGGTGGCTTATAGTAGAGGTGACACTGATGTTTCTTATATAAACAAGGAAAACATTCTAACTTATTTATCATTTGGTCTTTCAGGGCAGGCAGTATAAGCAGATCATTGGACTAAATAGGACTAAGGAGACATTTTAATTAAGAAGCAAAATGCCTGTTACAGGTAATTTGAACAAATAAAGTTTTGCTGACTTCTTCAAAAAAATGTGCTTTCTCAATTCATTTTGAAAAGTAACTAATTCAAGTGCATGTATGTGCAATCTGATCAGTTGTTTTAATAAAGTATAATAAGGTTTTCATATTCCCTAAATATCTTGTGTTCAAATACAGATCTACCAATCCATTCTAACAATTTTGGAAGAGGCAATTAAAGAAACTTAGTTTTATAAGCACAAAGGTTGCTAAAGTCTCATTTCTAGAATATTGACGAGGTCTGTATTAAACATTTCTAATAATCCTATGTCCAAGATTAGTCTGTGTTCTGAGGTCTGATTCTAATACCAGTTATGCTTGTTCTTGCCAGTGACTCAGCTAGTTAATGTTGGGGGTGTCCACAGAAGACTTCAGTACGTAAGCTGCCCAAGTTCCTAACACCATTAAACAGTTCCAGAGACCAAGGAGTAGAGAGTCAGAATGGCTATGGGCATCTGGGGAGGTACTTTACTTAATATTTGGCTATCATCATGTATTCGTAGCATACATTTGCAGATCGCTTTGTAGCTCATGCTGGGTGGCCCCAGGCAGAACACAGGTGGTGACTGACCTTGGCCTGCACCTCCCAGGAAGCCCCAGAGCCAGCACACCCAGTGGACAGCTTCAGACCACGTTGAAGCACCACCACCCAACCACCTCCCCAAGTGACACACTCAAAGGGCTTCAGAATTTACATGAGGCATTTTCCAAAAGACAATTGAGATAACTGCCTTCCAAATTTGAGCTGGAACATTCACTGAGGCTCTCTCTATCATATTTTGCTCATGGCTAAATAAAACTAGACAGACATAGAAGGCTAAATTCCTGACACATCTTTTACAACGACAAATTTTCATATTTAAAGAATGCCTGGCACATATTTGTGTTTCAATGGAGCCCTACACATCTGTTACTTATTTTGGAGCAGCCGCTATCACATATGCAAAAGTCTTTTGCAGATAAATTACTGCATTTCAATCTAAAATTACATATAAAGGATTTCATTCTTCAGAATAAAATTCTTTACACACTATCACAAAAGGATCATGTGGTTTCCCCACAAAGCAGCTAGGCATCACACTGTGTGTGCATAAATGTGTGATCAGTTTCTGGAGTCATTGTTGTAGTAATTGTATGCATGCTTTCTTTATTCGAAGGCACAGATGCAGAACAACATCTACTGAGGGTACAGACAAATGCCTCCTACTTGCCATATGACTTGGAGCCTAGGATTTATATAGAATCTTGTTTGGAAAATGAATTGTGTACCTACTTCATCCCACAACTTCCTTACCAAGGCCCTGTGAGCAGTGAGCATCGGCAGGAAGATGCTAGCAAGAACTCATTCTCTTCATTTGCATTTCTGGCACAACCAGCTACTCTGCCTCTCCTTCCCATTTGACAGGTAGAACACTACACATCTACCACCTAAAAGCCAGCTTTTTAAATCAAAGGAAAATTGTAGAACTCTGGAAGGAATAGTACTAGAGAGCTGTTTCCATCTCCTCTCTCTACTCCCTTGGGAAGAGAGTGACTAATCTGATTGGTGAGCCTGGATACATGGCCATACTCTTAACTAGAAATTCAGCCTCTTTGAAGCTCTCTGAACCTGACTGCCCATGATCAACTTACATTCTCCTTTTTGCTTCCTGCTACCTTGCTGCATTAACTGGAGCTCTCACACCACCAGGCAAGGTTCATTCCAGAGGAAGTAACACCCACTGGCTTCAGGTTTGAGCCAAATTCTCTAATGCATTACTTGCAAAAAAGCCTATTTTTAATTTCTATCTGATCCCTTTTATTTACTTATATACCTCAAATTTGGAGAGAAGAAAAGTTCATGGGGTCTTGCAAATACCAGCTGTCCTTTATAACAATTATCTTACTGTGCTTCAATGTTTGCTTGGCCATAAACCGCTTGCTAGACTATAAGCAACTTGACAGCAAGACCTATTTCCTTCCACCTTTGGTAATCCTTGGCCTAATGGAGAACATGATATTCAATTAATATTGTTTGCATGCATCTATCAATGACACTAATACCTAATAAAATACTAATGAAATGATAACTTAGTTTAAAAAGACTTCACTTAAGCATTTATGTCATCTAATTAATAGGTATAAAATCATTGTCTAGAGAAAGTACCATATTGTTTGACTGATTTAAATTAATGAATATTAGAAGTACTGATGAATGGGGGTTAACTTCCCTCCTGCTGCTCACCTATACCCAATTCCCTCCTGTCACAGAATTATTCTAATGCATAGAATGCTTTAGTTTTCAATAAGTCGCTGTGGAGACTGAGTAAATAATAAGGTACTGAGTATGTAAATATCTCATATATCAGGAATCTTTAGTCTTTTCCTGAAGAATAACATTTTGTTATTTCCCTAAAGTGTTTTCAATTACTCAAGACCCAAGCACTGAGCTGGGAGCTAGCTGTTCCCTACTTCGTCCCTCACCCAAAAAAAAAAGGGAGACCTCAGGAGCAAGATGACACAAGCTTCTGAAAGCCTTCACATCTTCGTGGAATTTCCTGAAGCTATACACACAAGCTTGCAAATATTCTTGACACAAAATTTGAGTCATGCTAAACACTTCCCCTATGTCTATGTGGCTTTATGTATGGGCCAGTTCAAGTGGGTCATTGTTCTTACTAATAAGCATTAAGTAGTCATAACTGACCTAGAAAACTGAGCTCTAGAGTCACTCTGAAACAAACATGAGAGTGGCCACTTGAAGGGAACCAAACCATCATGGATACTGACATTCAGAGAGAGGGCTAAGCAACGGTAGATGAACAATTCCCACTTTTTGCTTCTGCTACCCATGGATGAATTTCCATGTTCCATTGCTGTTGTGGTTGTCAGAGTTGTTATCATCATTTTGAGGGTTTACATAGTATCAAATAGCAGGTGGCCATGGTCAAGTCCTTTTATCATTATGCATACCTGTGATGCTCATATTCTCTCAGATAATTAGAATAATCAGCAATTAATTCTTTTCTTGCCTAAGAAAATTATTTAAAAAACCTTAAAGTCCATTAAGAACACCATTCCTTTACTTTCACTTGAGTCTCCAGACCCATTAATTGGACTAAATCTACTAATTAATCCACATATTTACTCAGTCCTAACCAAATGTATTCAAATAAAACTTGTCTCTGGTCCTCTAATTAATTAGAAGCAATAATAACTGTAGTTATACAGCTACTGGGTGGAAGAAAAGATTGAGGATATAGAGGTACTTACCTAAAACAAAACAGGACAAAAGAAAGTCTGGTTTAGGAGGAGGAAGGGGACCAGATGTAATCATGGAAGAGTTAATAGAATATAAGGTTTTGGAGACTGTGAGGAAGTTGAATGAGAAAGGCTGAGGGCTGAGAGAAACAGAGGAATGGCCAGTGACCAGAGACAGGAAAATCTGGGAATGTGACCTGTTGTTATTGAAAAGAGTGTTGGACTTGGCTGACAGCTCAGTTGGTTAGAGCATCAACCTGCTACCCCAAGTTTTGCAGGTTTGATGCCCAGTCAGGGCACATACGAGAATCAGCCAATGAATTCATAAATAAGTGGAACAACAAATCAACACCTGTCTGTCTATCTGCCTGCCTGTCTCTCTCTAAAAATCAATAAATAAAATTTTTAAAAAATAGAATGAGGTGTACAAAGTTTCATAGCTACTCTCGCAAACTCCCCTCCTAGGCCACCTCCATGCCAATGTAAGACAGAACTCCAACTGAGGGAGAATAAATAAGCTAACTTCTGCAGTTCTCAAAATAAGATGGCCCTCTTACTGCCTCATACTGGAAGTATACGCATCTGGTTTCAATATAAAATACATGTACACTCTAGACACTTATCAGAGAGCTTACCCCGGCCCATTGTGTGCAGTTTTATTGTATTTTACCTTGAGTTCTTTTCAGAAGTAAGTGGGATATAAATTATAAATAACACAAACTTAAAAAAAAGAACTTTCCTGCTCTAGGGTTGACAGTACTATTAGATATCCCTGGATCAAAAAGAAAATATTCCTTGTACTTTCTTTGCTCTGTTTAAAAAGGCAACAAACTGTTGTATGATTTAGAAAGAGTTTCATCCACACACTTAACTTAAAATGTAAAAGTGTTGGCACAAAGCAGAGTCAGCTCCAGTTATCTGGAAAACGTGTTTATGTGGAACACTTCATTCCCCAGCAATGTCAACCAAATGATGTGTTGTCACAAGAAGCAATGATGCAAAACATCAGAGGCAGACCCACCACATTTCATCACGCTTTTGCTGGCATTCCAGAAGAGCCTCCCTGTTCTGCCTCCTTTACCACTGCCACAGGAACGACATCAAAACCCAGAGCTGCCCCTGGCAATTGGGTGAATAACATTTTGATTTTTGAATCTCCATTAGAAATTAATGCGTGGCCACATGGCAAGGAAAATGGAAACAGTAATGTGAAAAGGCTAGGTACACCATGGCATTATCATTTTATATAAATGTACTTACGTTTTAAGGAAGATAGCAATGAGTCATTAGAGGGAAGATATTGCATCTTTGTATTACAGTGTTACTGAGCTTAATACTGAATGTCTTTTCATCAGCCACAGAAAGGAAGGGAGAGAGTTGGGTTGCTCTTTGTTGACCTCTCAGTCATTATTCAGGACTATAGCCACATCACGCAAATATTTAATCAGTCCCTGAAAATTGTCAGCAAGATGCAGTTAGAGGCAGCATTCTTCATTTATTACTGGCATTGCTATAATAGCATTCAAGAAACATAGAAGGGCACACTAAACCTCTGTCTTTCAGCTGGACTACTGGGAATTCACACTCCATCAGCAAAATCTGTCTGACAAAATCAAGATAATGTAATATCTTCAGGACCATTTCATCTGAGAAAACATGCAAAGGGACACAAAATCTTGAAAGAAGAAGTTATTTTTTATTAAAGGGTGGGGGTATGGGGGTGGGGTGGGGGGAATTTATCCAAAATGATCCCATATCTAAGGAGGATAATTTTAAAACCCATGCTATATGAACAATAACTTCAGGAAAAAAATTAATTTGAATTCCAGCAAAACCAACACTGGTGGAATTCTGAATTTGGAAGAGAATGAAACTAATCTCAAGGATAATTATGTTTAAAAAACAGATTTTGAGAGAGAAATTATCATGTTTGGCTGGATAGGAAGAGGATTTGTGTTGACAAGTCAAATAAAAAGGGAAATGGGGACCAAATGTCCAGGGAGAAACAAGGCCATAGCATCTGAGCCAGCTGGCCGGCAGGTCAGGACTGATCAGTCCCGCTCCATAGGACTGATTTCCTAAGAGTAAGTCACCAGGAAGAAACAAGGAAGCCAGGCAGCCTGGATTAATCCACATCTAAGAAGCATAGTTCTTAGTCTTCTCATCTAAGATCAACTCCTGAAAGAGGTTCTAGAAAAGGTCAAAGGTAGCCAGCAAAGGGCTATTACTGCCCCTCAGGTTTTAAAGGTACTCTTTTCCAGTAGTAACATAATAAAGCTCCCCAATAACACCCCTTCAATTTTTTTTCTAGACTGTCCAGGATACCTTCTCCAGACCACCATGGAAACCATGAGGGTTCTTCAAGTGAATAGGGAGGCTCAGGTCCCAAATCCCAGGATCCCTCCATATCATATCCATCTTGTGGGTTTAGACAAGGGCCCTGGACAACCACATCAAATGAGAAATGGAAGGAAAGGCAAGGTTGTGTAAAAAACAGAGTTTTCCTATCCAGAGAACTCTGTTAACCATGAATCTACAAACCCAGACAAGCCATGTAAGAATAAGAACAGCCCTGGCTGGTGTGTCTCAGTGGATTGAATGCCAGACTGCAAACCAAAAGATCACTGGTGTGATTCTTTGTCAGGGCACATGCCTGGGTTGAAGGCCAGGTCCCCAGGAGGGGGCACACGAGAAGCAACCACACACTGATGTTTCTCTCCCTCTCTTTCTCCCTCCTTTTCCATTTTCTCTAAAAGTAAATAAATAAAATCTTTTTAAAAAAAAGAATAAGAACATACAAATTGATTTGCCCAGGACAGTGCCAGTTTATGGCTACTGTCTCAGAATAATTGTAAATAGTGCCTCTTACCCTTAAATGTCCCAATTTGCATTATCTGGATGCCTTATTAAGACAGTATTTATAAAAATGATGTTCTGACAGAAAAATAGACATATGCACAAAATTGTTTGTATATAGAAACACAATGTAGATAACTAAAATATGTTCTGCTCAGCCCTGGCTGGGTGGCTCAGTTGGTTGGAGCATGGTCCCATGCCCCAAAAGGTTTTGGATTTGATTCTGGTAAGAACACACACATACCTAGGTTGCAGGTTCAGCCCCCAGGAGGGACACTTATGGGAGGCAACCAAGTGATGTTTCTCTCTCACATCTATGTTTCTCTCTCTCTCTCTTTCTCTCTAAAATCAATAAAATTATCTTCAAGGGTGGATTAAAATAAAATAAAATAAAAATAGTTCTCCTCTGTAAAGACCAGCTCTGAAAAAAATCAATAAAAGGTAAAGTATTAGTAAAATGTTGACCCTTGAAAATTGAGGTCTTAATTTCTTAACCTTTGCATGGGCAGCAGTGGTGGTAGCAGGGGGCATGGTATGTGCATGTGTGTGTAAGTATGAAATTATCATTAATATCTCTGAAAAGGCCTGTAGGGGCCTCTGAGATTTCATCCAAAATAGCATCATTACAGCTTGCCATACTTGACATAAATGGCTTAAAAAGCCGTCACATAGATTCACTTGAAAAGTATATGAGCAAAGGGATGGTCAGGATCATGAAGGGAGGGCATGCATTTCTGAATGGCCGTCAGACCATCTCCTCTGAGTCATAACGAATACAGAACTGACCTGTGTGGGACAGAATACACACACACACCCCACCCACACATGCAATAAAACCAAAACCCCACAGGTATATGAGGGCACAGTGAGAAACTCAAAGCTTTTGTTTTGTATTTTTGTTCTTTATTTGAGGGAGGGGCGGCAGGTTTAGTGGAGCATTTTTGTGTTAGAGAAATTGTGGCAAGGGCAAGAAACCTTAATAGCTTTTAGTTCTTTGCAGAGGACACCTCACCTTGCCCTGGAGAGTGGGCTAAGCTCTTGGTGCCACCAGATCAATGTGGGATTGAAGAGTCGGTGGTGAGTGCCTTTAAAGCCTGGAAGCAAGGCGGGAACACTGCTTCTTGAAGCAGAGAGAGGCAACGGTGAGCCTTCGGCTGTTTCAGAAATGTCCTGGGATCTCTTTAACATCTGTAAATCACCACCAGCACAGAAACCACTTTACAACATTCATTTTTATTTCTCCTTTTTGTCTATTGCTGAAAAAAATGCCATGAAAACCTTATGAACTATAACATAAAAGGGCCTAAAATTATGGTGATTTTGTTCCTCCTCATTCAAGAGGTAGGAGGGAGCCCAGGAAGGGTAATATGAGAGTGGGAGGTGGGAGGCCTCGTTTATTTCCTTGTAATGGCTCTAGCCTAAGATGCCTTTTATCCACTTAGACCCATATGACAAGTTCACTCTGGAAATCTATTCAGCTTGGCTGCTTGCAGATGTAACCGGACCTGCTCTGGGCAGTCTTAATTGCAAACACATTTCTCTCCCTCCACGGCCATTCCTAAGCAGGCAGTGGTCACAGCTCTGCCAGGGTTTTCTGGCGTCTTTTTCCTTCTTTGTTTCCAAATCTGCATTCTTCTAAAAGAAAAGATGTATGAGAGATTGTAAACAGGATAATTATATGGCAATATGATTTCCAATGCAGGCTTTCCTTGTGGATTACTTCGAATGTGTAGGGGTTTGTTTTGGTGTGTTTCCTTTTCCACTCTGCCTGTGAGTCAGGGAGATAAAATGTTGTTTTGAAGCACAAGTATATGGATCCACTAAAAGCCTCCTACAATGTTAAGATATTTTATGAAAGATTGTTTGGGGAAAACAGAAACAAAAGAGAGAGAAGGGAGGGAGGAGTAGGTGCACAGGCCTCTGGCATTCGGCTCACATCACTGTGGACATGAGGTCTGGACAGTGCGTCTTTTACTTTCTAGAACAGTGTGGAGAAGGAGGGAAAACTATACAGAAATAGCTGCAAGTCCAGAATATTACAAAATTGCAAAGTCTGTTTGAGATAGCAATATTTTGGGGGGAACATTGAATGTAATTCTTTGCAGGACATGTTTTTGTACCCTTCCCCTATGCCTTCACCAAACTTTCCACTGCAGTTTGTAAAGTCAGTGGTTCTGAATGTAAAGATGGGACGGAATAATGTCAAACACATGCTCAGCCTCCAAGTTGCACGCATAGACACAGCATGTTTGTTTATTTTGGTAATAGATTTGTGGCAGTTTGAACAAAGGAACACGTTAGGGCCCCCACTGGTGGCCACGCAGGCTAAGTGGCACAATGCCGTGCTGTTCTGGGCACGTGGACAGATGGTGTGGTTGGTGCACCTGGAGCTCTGGAGCAAAGAAGCTCTGGGACACGCTGTCTTTTCCATTTATTACTTGTCTTCTGTGCCTAGCACACTGTCTAGCATATTATTAGATGCTCAGTATTTTTTTTTTAATTTCTAGTCCGCAACAAAAGATTGAGCTTGTTAGTAATCAAAGTACCTCCAAAAAACACACTGTTGATTCATCCACCAGCGGCTAGGTTTGAAGGGATAAAGAAAGTACCATCTTGCTCTTAGGACACTACAGTCGAAAGAGAATACACAGCTACAGGAGTTGCACGAACAGAGCACACTGGGAGCAGGGAGGAAAGTCAGGAAAAGTTTCACATAGAAATGATACTGGCAAAGCAAACTTGGCTTTCTAAAGTCCCATGTATCAAAGAAAACAATGCCAGTGTCTGATCTCTATCATTGCCTTCATTTTGAGGAAGAAGAGGAAGCTGAAACATTGGAGCATAAGGATCATTCCAGATATATTAGAATTTGTTCTAGTGTTAAATAATAGGAACTTCCATAACCTTATATGTTTCATTCAAATGAAACAAGCTCTCTTTCTGAAGAATTCTTACTTCAGGTATTGTGGTATGGCCTCGTGCTAGAGAGTCAGGCGATCCCAGGCTGGCAGTTAGTAGCTAAGTGGCTTTGAGAACATCTCTTATTATGTCAGATGGTCCTATAACTATAAAATGAGAATAGTGTGTGTCAAGTGCCCACAAATGCCATCCCCTCTCTTTCTATCCCCCACCTGAAGGTACACTTGGCATGTTGTAGTTTTTGTAAATAACCAACTTCACTTGGAGAATGGTTGGCAACCATCATGTAAATAAACGCTGTGAAGATTCTTAGATGGCTAATAGTTTGCTTCTAACTTTTCTCAAACCAAATGATAGCAACACTGTTTGTTCTTCAAAAGCTTGTTGAGGGAGACATAGAATGAGACTCATAAACCTGGAATATCAATGGTTTATCATTATCTTTCTCAAATGAGGAGAATCTTAATACTATTCTTGATACAGATATTAACTAACAATTAAATTTTTGTAACCAGCTGTATTATATAAGCAATCCATTTATAACATTAGTAAGGCAATTGAAATCCTTCACAGCTTATTTTGTAAATTAATTATATTTAAGAAGTATATATTTCATGATTCTTAATTATATCTTAGTTTGAAAGTTCTCAAATATGTCTAATTTCGCTCTAGGAGCAATTAAAAATTTGCTGAAAAGAGTTTCAGGAAAGTGCACTTGAAGGAAACATTTGAAAGCTGTTCAGCAATCTCCATCATCTACAAACTACAGACAATAAGAAAACTCAGGTCAATAATATTTTAATTTATTTCCAAGACTTATTCACAGCAGTTCAGTTGAATTTACTTCAACTCTCTTCCTAGAAGACTTTCCTGATGGCTTCTAAGTAACAAATTTCCTTCCTTAGTCTGCTAGTTTTGTTATTAGTTATCATCAACAACCCGCCCCCCAATAAAACAGAGTAGAAAAAGAAATTAGGGCCTTCTGTAATTAAGCCCTGGTTAGTACATTAGCTCAATAGCTCATCTATGACTAATTTTACAGTTAATTCTAAATTATACGTCCACAGATAATGCATAAGGCAATAATTATAGAGTATTTATTCTGTGACATTTGCTTTAGTAATTACTAAGAAACAAAGACAAATTAAGACTATAACCTTTCTGAAGACATTTTTTCCACTATCATGTCTGTCCCCAGCACCTAGGATAGCGTCTAGCACCTCATACAGTCTCAATAAAGTTTCCTGAATTAATAAAGAAATGGTAACACGGATCTTTCCACGTGTCACAGTCTAGGTGGGGAAATTGACAGGTGCACCATTAATTAAATACTGCACTGCCCTTGGTGGCCTCTTTCTGTCCCCTCTTCATGACCTCCAGACTTCCTTTCAGCCTCCTTAGAAAGTCTTTTTTTTAAATTACAGAGTAAAATGGGAAAAAGATTAAAATAAGAGGCTTGGTTTTAATTTTCTGCTCCACTACTAGCTGTGTGACTTTTTACCAATGTTTACTTTTAGTCTTTGATTTATCAAATGGAGCTAATAGTACTTGCTATGCAGAGCAGTTTAGAGAATTAAATGACATTGTATAAAATCCTTAGCCCAGGGTTTGTCATTACATAATTACATAAGTAACATATTGATCCCTCTTTCTCTTCCTTCCTAGCTTGCTCTTTTAGACTTGTTTAGCTTTTCCTGAGGATCATTGTCCTACCAATCACTCTAAATCAACGTTTCCTTACTATGGTTGCCCTCAGAATCTATGCGTCCAACTGAGACCTATAATTCGAGTCTCCTGGAAGTAAGGTTTAAACACCTGTAGGAGGCTCACTCTCGCCTGCCCTGCTCCCCTGATTCTGACCAGCTGTGTGGGAACCACTGTCCTCCATCAGGCAGATGTTCCCTAGGGCAGGATTTTCAAACTTGAGTGTGTCATCTGGAGGGCTTGTTAAACTACAAATTGCTGGGTCTCACCCCCAAAGTTCTATTTCAGTTGGCATTTCCAACAAGTTCCCAGGAGACAGCACTGCTTTTGGTGCAGGGACCACATTTTGAGGTCTTGCTATAAAGGTCCTTTTACTCAAAGTGTGATCTGCTGACCAGCTGCAGCAGCATCCTTTGGGAGCACCTTAAAAATGCAGAATTTCACACCCTTCCCCAGTGTTACCTTACAGTTTGAGAAACACTGATTTAGGGAAGAGCTTTATATAAAGAACTTTTAAAATGCAGGTTCTAGAGCTCCAAACACTAAAGATGTTGACAGAACCTTGGAATTTGCATTTCAATAAGTTCCTCTTGTCATTGGGCTGCATGCAATTCCTGAAGCATGCTTGGAAAAGCAGTGCTAGAGGTCTGCTGCAGCAGGTTGTCCGCTGCAGGATCAGTCGTGGTGCTTGCTACTCGGCACACAACACTGAGCCCAGCCAGCCTTATCAGGTGTTTTGCTGTAGCAAGGATCCTACCAACCAGGCAATCACACTGCACTTATTTGTTTATAGGTATTAGTCAAAGGTATTGTGTTTCCCAGCAATCCAATCACGACCTGTTAGAATAAGATAAGTATTAAAATGGATTTATTTTGAAGATATCCGGTTTGGAGAAGAATGTCTGCAATCATTACTCACACATATTAGTCAGGGCTGTTTTGATTTTAAGTAACAGAAAACCAGTCTGTGGTGTGTGTGCATGTACACACAAGCACACACATGCATGTGCACACTCACCCAATGAAAAGGTGAGTTTTCTGGAAAACTACAAGGTATCTAATAAAATACAATGGAATGAAGAACTCATATACATGAACACCAGTGTGTTGATTGCCACGGTGGGGAGGGTCTTGGGTGGAGAGGAAATAGGGTGTTAGAGGAATAAATGGTAATGAAAAAATACAATAAAAATAAATAATTAAAAATACAATGGAACAAAGTACAGTTGGATCTCATCTCTTGATGGTCCAGAATCGAGGTTTTTCTCTGTAGCAGACTGTATTTTCTCCAAGTGGTCACAACAATATTTTACATTCCACATGTTCTTCCTGGACCTTGCCACTCCTATACCAAGAGTTGATGTATATGACCATTTCTCTTGAAACTGTGTGGGCCTTTGTGACTCCTCAACTAATAAAGGATCGTGATAGAAGAGTGCTAGATGACTTGCAAGGCAAAGCTATGCCAGGGAAGTTGATACAGCTTCTGTCTGGTTCTCTCTCTTAGAATTTGCCCCATATAACCTTGAGCCTCCATGTAAGATGTCCAGCTGTCCCAAGGCTGCCATATGGGAAACACCACTTGAAAAGGCCACATGGATTTCCAAGAAAGTCAATCTGTTCCAGCTTCCAGCACTTTGAGTCTTCCCAGCCCAGAAACCAGACATGTGAGTATGGAAGTTGTCAAGATGATTCCCAGGATACTACCTGACTGTAACCACATGAGAGATTCTAAGAATCACCGAGCTAAACCCAGAACTGTCAGGGATAGCAATGATGGATTGTTGTTGCTTTACACCAATATGCAGCAATAGTAATGGGAATACTCTCACTCTTTGTCTAAGGCTCTGTGATTGTGCCCTCTGTTCCTCTCTGCATATCTGCTTTATTATCCTCTTTCTGTCTATAGACCAGGCTCATGAATTTGTCCATGTACAAAGAAAAATGTGGCTGTTTGGCCAGACCACATGCCTACAGAAGTGCTTCTTAAGTTTAATGTGCATTGGAATCACCTGGAAATTTTCTTAAATTTTAGATTCTGATTCAGTAGTTTTGTGGTGGGACCTAGGAGTCTGCATTTCTAACAAGCTCCCAGGTGATGTTGTTACTGCTCAGTTACTTACCTTTGTCGTTTCTCTCTTTTTCTGTCTGTCCGTCTGTCTCTCTCTTATCTTAAATTATTTAAAAACAAGTTCCAGACCTCATGACCACCAGATCCTTCAGCATAACTCTTTTGAGAAAAAAAACATTCTTCTATATAATCAAGATACTTAATTATTTCTTAAAAGCCTTTTCTAAAATATAGCCCATGTTCAGGTTTTCTCATATGTTTCAGAAATATATTTCAGAAGAGTTTTTCTCCACCTTTGATCCAGGATTCAATCAAGGATCATACATATTTGATATCCTATACCATAGAATAGTTGCTCTACCTTTTCTTGAAATGCCTTTTATCACATTGATATTCTTGGAGACCCCAGGCTATTGTCCAATAAAATGTCCAACAATCTGGATTTGATTGCTTCCTCATGAATAGATTCAAGTTATACATTTATATCGAAAATACTTCAGAGTCAACAATTACATACTTGACATTGCAACTCATCAGGAGACTCAAGATATCGCTTTGGCCCTGCCCACTGTGGCTCAGTTGGTTGGAACATCGTCCTGTGACCAAAAGTCTGTGGTTTGATTCTTGTCGGGGTGTAATATCTAGGTTGTGGCTCAATCCTCAATTCTCAATCTCCAGTCCACGTGCATATGGGAGGCAGCCAATTGATTCTCTCTCTCATCGATGCTTCTCTCTCTCTCTCTCTTCCTCTCTCTTTGAAAGCAACAAGGAAAATGTCCTTGGATGAGGATTTAAAAAAAAAGATACCTTTTTGTCCTCTTTTGGTGATGCTATGTTGGATCACCTAGTTATGGTGGTATTTTGTTGTTGTTGTTCTTAAGTGTGGAGAAATTTTTTTCAAGAGGGTCCCCAGCTGGCATCCCCTATCATTGTATTGGCCAGAACAGATCACATGGTCACCACTAACCTACTCAGTGACAAAAGAGAAGGGTGTTCTGTGACTGACTTAAATTAATCATGCTTCTACCCCTGTGGGTGAGGAGCAACCCAGCCTTCCAGAAAATGGAAGTTTGACAAACTATGGGAGGGTTAACAAACAAGGGGAAGGATTGGCCTGTAAGAATGGCATTTGGGGAGGCAACCAAGATTGCTTGCCACACTTACCTAATATTACAGAGTATTTGGAGGAAGAACTGCTCTCTGATTCCTATTCTAACATAACATGCTGCCTTCTCAGGAGATTAAAGATTTATTATTTGTAAAATACTTTATAGGTCCCTTGTGAGAAATCCAATATTTATTTGTCCTATAAGATAAACAAGAAATTTATTTTTTTGTTATTTTCTTTTCGGCTTTTCTCAGTCTATGATCTTCACCGTACAATAATGATAAAGACATACATATATCCACTGCAAAAAAAATCCCTGACAAAATGGGCCAATAAGTTAGAAACACAGTAAGTTCATGGAATGTAAATAGCTTAATTTAAGGGCATTTTCCACCATTTTTCTCTTTGTAAAAGTTTTAGATGTGGAAAATCAAAAGGAGTTATAATTCTATCAGAACAAAAAGCCAAAATTGTGGACACTTTTATGAAGTTTATCGAGACTATTAATAAAGGTCATCCAAACTCTGGCATCTATTGAATTGGGTCAGATATTTGCAAAATGTAACTTTTGTATATGAATTGTGACACTTTAGAATCTTGTTCCAGCTGGAAACTGGATATGAAAAACATTAAGTTGATTCTGAATCTCAGAAAAGATTTGCTTTAATCCTGAAAATCAAATGCAGTGCCTTGGCATTGGGTAAAAGGGCCATTGGTTGTGCCAACCACGTGACATGTTATGCCCAGCCATAGTAATCTGTTGTTCGGTGTGTTCAGAAGAAATAGAATAAGTCTCTACATTCTGTGATAAAAAGGGTGCAAAGACAGCTTTTTTGCTAGCTTATACAGTGCCTAAAACTTTTTACCATTTGAGTCTTAAAGTCACTCCTCACCATAGTTCCAGCAAGGATCTCTACCCTCATCCAAACCCATCCTCACTGGGCCCAAAATGATTTCCCCTCTGTTTATCTATAAAAGGAGCCCCCCAATCAATTCTGCATAGTCCAAAGCCATTGTTACCCCTACACTTTTTCTCTCAAGCATCAGCCAGTACTTTAGCAATTGAACTTAAAGTTCTAATGAAATCCAATTGCACAGAGGCCCAGAGAGCCATGCGGAGAATGGACTTCAGGTAGAGGAGAAGAGTGGAGGTGTGAGGGGGGGGAGGAAAAAGAAGAGGCACTATAGGAGGCAATCTTTACCTGCTTCACAATTTTGCCAAAACCAAGCTTCCATTTTTATAGCTTAACACACTTTCTATTTTCTACAGTCATTGACTTTGACCTTCCCCAATTCTTTCTTTCTTTGTTGTAATCTTGACTCTAGCAGGATGGTGCTTGGATTTATCTAACCTTGTCTCACCCTGAAACAAAACAAAACAAAACAAAACAAAAACAGGAGATGGCCAAATACCACAGAAAACTGTGCGGTTATTTTTATATGAGCACCAGACAAGATTTCTACATAGATTTGTCATTTCTCCCATACAATGAATGGGTTTTTCAAACATGGAGTGATTTTTCAAAACTATTATTCCAGCTATTTTGCTCTTTGGCATTTACCCACAAAGCCCAAGAGAGGTAGATATGAAAAAACAATATTTGACCATGTAGCTATAGTTACAGGCCACAGACAGCCAAGGGAACAGAAAGTTAAAGATGAATGTAATATGCAACTCTGCCCTGATTCTGTCTCCCTGGATAAACTCTGCTCACCACTTAAATCTAAATGTTCCCTAGTCCTAGATAATTGACAGGCAGTGGGAGGAGGTAAAATCAAGTAGAAACTGAACACTGAATAGAAAACACCTCCTTTCCAAGAAAAATTCCATTTTATTGTGGAATGATGAAAATACCCTATTCTTTTGTTTAGATAAATTCCAATAGTGTTTATGCTGATTTCTCCCTGGAGAGAAAAGGAGACTATTTCTTTGAAAAGCCATTCATTCACACAAAAAGACTCAAGTGGAAATAGGTTTCATCCTGAAGGCTTAAGGTAAAACAGTTCTTTGTAAAGATTTATAAGTAAGACATTTATTAATTAAGCTTTACTTTGAAATGAATACTACTGAATTAATTCAACCAGTGATGAAATTCCAGCAGAGAAATTGAGCAATTAGACTTATTTAGTAAAACATTTAGAAGACTGGAAAAAGAATCTAGGAGTTCCAAATGCCTCATTCTGTGTGTTAAGCTGCTCTTAGATTTGGAATCAGATATTCAGCATAACATTGTAGTAGAAGGAAATTCTGCTGTGACCTAGATAGAACTGCAAGTGTAACCTAGACAAGCTGCTTAGAGTACCAGTATTTCCCATTTGGAACAGGAATCCAGTGCATGTCACATCTGGAAGAAAAGGCTTCTGGAAAGTCCACGAGTGCTTTCAGAGCCCTTTTATGGGACTGAACAGTGCTCTTGATCTTTTCTTTGGTTTTGTGGCAGCCTCAGTACCCCAAATCCATGCTGCTATTAAACATTTCTGGTGTTAATGGCCAAAAAGACTCTCGGGTGTCAAAAGCTTTTCCCCAAAGTCAGCCTAGTGATCCAACTCTGATGTAACTCTGCCTGCTTCCGATTCCTCTCTTTCCATACTCCACCAGCATCACCCAGGTCACCTCACTGTTGGTCGCCGAGTGCAGCCATATTTTGTTGTTACCACATCTCCTTTCAGTCTTATTCAGGATCTAATTATAGTACTTTGTAATCTCTACCTTCAACATCCCTTTTGTCCCTGTTTTTCCTTCTGTCTATTACAAAGATTTCTGTCATTTGTCATGAAGAACAATTTTACTGCCTGCTCATCACCTTCTGAACTAAGTCAGTTTTCCCTTTGAACTTCAGGGCCCTCTCCACTGGTGTCCAGCATCCCTTATCCTCATCTCTTACTCAGGCAAACAAGGCTTCCCCAGGTGTCCAGAGAAATTACATCCCTCTAATTTCTTTTCAGGACTTCAGGATCACCCCATCTACTAAACTTTAACTAATTGTGATTCCCCAATTTTTGTCCAAGCTTCCCTTGTGCAATTATACATACTAATTCAATAAATATATGTGATATATCCCATGTACAAAGCACCATATGTAAAAAGGAAGATATAAGAATAATTTAAATATACATCCTGAATTTGAGGGTCTTACCATCTTATGGAGAGGCAAGATATAGAGGAATAACATAAATAAATCTAATGCACAGAAAGTATTAAATGCCACTAAAATGATACTGATAAGTTGATATGCAAGTTCAAAATCAGAAAAAAATACTTTTGAAAAAATGAATACAAGCAGAATTAGGAAGATTTCATGGAAGAAATAGCTTCTCAGCATAGCTGTGTAGGCAGCTAAGCCGGACAAGGAAAGGCATTTCGAGTGTTAAAACCATACTAGCAAAGCACGGAGCAGGGGAGAAACCGGGACTCTGAGAGACAGGATAAAGTTTGGGCTGGCTAGAACATAGAGTCTATAGAAAGAAGTTTGGGCAAGTAAATATGAAGCCAGGTGCTGAGGTGTCTCAGGCTTTGAAGCCATTGTGAGCTTGTGATAAGGAGTGAGATGTCAGAGCCGGACTCAGAGATTAAGGTGGCATCAGTATAGGCAAAAACCAGAAGCAAGAAGTTTCAGAAAGCTATTACTCCAGGAAAAAAAGGATTGAGAACCTGAACTAGGATAGTGACATTCATAAGGAGAAGGAAGAGATATATCTAAGAAAAAATTCCAAAAGTACAATCCACAGAAAATGGCAACTGGCTGAATTAGAGTATAAGTAAGACTAATTGTAAGTAACTATAAGATTTCATAATAATCCTAGTATATGAAGGCAGTGGACAGAGAGTTGCTTTTCTACTCATTCAACAAATACTTATTGAACACTTACTATGTTACCAGAACTAGACAGGAAATTGGACATACAGTAACAAATGAAGAGAATGGGCTCCTATCACAAAAGAACTGCAGATCTAAAGGAAGAGCTAGCTCAAAATACAGAGGGACCCAAGGAAAGCATGGGTAAGTCACCATTGAATGGAAGGATCCTGAGACCAGGTTGTGTCAGAGCTGTGTGAGCAACTGTAGAGAGGCTCTCCTCCTCTGAGAAGATTTATCTCTCCCTCAGGGAACGAATACATGGACTGCACTAAATTCTTTCTTTTATTATTCAGTGTTACCCAAAAGATGTCATTTTCATTGCACTTATATCAGGTATAATGGTTCTGGGTTATGTGACATGTGGTGAGGAAGGAAAAGGACTGGCAGTCTGATGCAGTGCAAAGAGCTCTAAGTTCAGAGTCATTAAACCAGACTTGCTTCTGTGGTTCTCCCACTAACCAACACGGTGACCTTCAACAAGTATTGAACTTCTCTTGGCCCCAGTTTTCTTATTCATAAAGCAGTGATTTTTTTTAAAAAGAGCTTTTCTTGAATCCTATTTTGCTGTAAAGATCAAAAAATAAATATAAAAGCAAATTGCAAAATATAAAATACTAGTTATAAAATATTACTAAATATATCTATGTCAGTCAAGATTCCTATCGAAAGCAAAGGGCACACTTACATTAGATTGGAGGAGAGTTTATTTACAAAGGGACTCTTTACAACATGCAGGCAGGGCCAGGGGAACAGTGCAGTACTTCAGGGCAAGTAACATCAGAGGAGGTGTTGCCACATCTGGGGCCAAAGGAACAAGAGGCGTGCGTCATTGTAGGAACTGGGGAAGAAAAGGTCCTATGGGTTGCAGGACACCGTCTGCAGGCAATATAGATTGAGGGAGCCCAGAAAATAAATACCTTGTCATGCTCCTCTTTTTCTCCAATCAGTTTCCAAAGCCCATTGGCCAAAACTGACCAGAAGGCAGAGAAGGAGAGATCCTAGTTGATATAGTCCATCTACGCCACCCTCCCAGGTCAGTGAGTTGGGTGGAAAATGTATCTGGCCCAACATCAGTCGTTCTCTACTAATCAGCTTCAGTGACCATAAGAATCATCTGTGGGAACTTGTGCCCTCAGCGATGTGGTGTGTTCCTGAGCATCCCTCAGATTCTAATGACAAGGCTGATGGACCACATTTTAAGAACACTAGAAATATTAGGTTAATTTCTAGATACATTAATAAGTTACTGAAAGGAGCTCAAACAAATCATTTTTTTCTTTTTTTATTCTTGTTTATCTTGTTACAGTTTCCCCAGTTTTCCCCCTTTGCTCTCTTTTGTTCTCCCCCCCGCCACTCCCACAGTCCATCCCCACCCTCTTGTCCATGTCCATGGGTCATTCATACAAGTTCTTTGACTACTCCTTTCCCCTTCTCTCATCATTCCTGCTGTCCCCCTTTCCTCTAGCAGCTGTCAGTCTGTTTCCTGTTTCCATGTCTTGGGTTCTGTTTTGATCATTAGTTTATTTTATTCATTAGATTCCTCTTATAAGTGATATCATATGGCATTTGTCTTTCACTGACTGGCTTATTTCATTTAGCATAATAGTCTCCAGTTCCATCCATGCTGTTGCAAAGTGCAGGAATTCCTTCTTTTTTTTCTTTCTGCAACATAGTATTTCATTGTGTAGATGAGCAACAGTTTTAACGCATTCATCTACTGATGGGCAATTAGGCTATTTCCAACACTTGGCTATTGTAAACAGTGCTGCTATAACATCAGGGTGCATAAATTCTTTTGAACTGGTGTTTCAGGATTCTTAGGGCACATTCCCAGCAGTGGAATTGCTGGGTCATAAGACAGTTCCATTTTTAATTTTTTGAGGAAATTCTATACTGTTTTCCACAGTGGCTGTACTGGTCTGCATTCCCACCAATAATACAGTAAGGTTCTTTTTTCTCCACATCCTTGCCAGCACTTGTTGTTTGTTGATTTGTTTATGATGGCCATTCTGATTGATGTGAGGTGATATCTCATTGTGGTTTTAATTTGCATCTTTCTGATGGCTAGCATATTGAGCATCTTTTCATATGTCCCTGGGTCCTCCGTATGCCCTCCTTGGAGAAGTATCTATTCAGGTCCTCTGCCCATTTTTTTATTGGATTGTTTGTCTTCCCAGTGTTGAGTAGTGTGAGTTCTTAATATATTTTGGAGATTAAACCCTTGTCCGATGTATCATTAGCAAATATGTTCTCCCATACAGTCGGCTCCCTTTTCATTTTGATGTAGGGTTCTTTAGATGTGCAGAAACTTTTTAATTTGATATAGTCCTATTGGCTTATTTTTTCCTTTATTTCCCTTGCCCTAGGAGATATATCATCAAAATATTGTTATGTGGGATATCTGACATTTTCCTGCCTATGTTTTCCTCTAGGAGTTTTATGGTGTCACAAATTATATTTAAGTCTATTATTCATTTTGAGTTTATTCTGGTGTATGGTGTAAGTTGGTGGTCTAGTTTCATTTTTTTGCATGTACCAGTCCAGTTCTCCCAATGTCATTTATTGAAGAGACTATCTTTACTCCATTGTATGTTCATGCCTCCTTTGTCAAATATTAACTGACCAAGAAGCATAGGTTTATTTTTGGACTCTCTATTCTGTTTCATTGATCTATGTGTCTGTTTTTATGCCTGTACCAAACTGTTTTTAATACAGTGGACTTGTAGTAAAATTTGGTATTAGGTATTGTGATTCCTCCAACTTTGTTCTTCTTTCTCAAGATTGCTGTGGCTGTTCAGGGTCTTTTTTGGTTCCATATAAATTTTGAAGTATTAGTTCTACATCTGCAAAATATGCCATTGATATTTTAATAGGCATTCACTGAATCTATACATTACTTTGGGAAGCATGGATATTGTAATGATGTTAATTCTTCTAATCTGTGAACATGGTATATGCTTCCATTTATTTGTATCTTCCTGAATTTCTTTCTTCAGTGTTCTGTAGTTTTCTGAGTACTGGTATTTTACCTCCTTGGTTAAATTTATTCCTAGGTATTTTTTCTTTTTTGTTGTTGTTGTTGCTAGAGAGAAAATGGGATTTTTTTCTTTGTTTCTCTGATAGTTCACTGTTGGTGTACAAAAATGCCCTTGACTTCTGAAAATTGACTTTGTATCCCACTACTTTGCTGAATTCACTTATTAGGTCTAGTAGTTTTTTGGTGGAGACTATAGGGTTTTCCATGTAGAGTACCATGTCATCTGCAAATAATGACAATTTGACTTCCTGTTTTCCAATTTGGATGTCTTTTATTTCTTCTTCTTGTCTGATTTTTGTGGCTAGAACTTCCAGTACTATGTTGAATAAGAGTGATGAAAGCAGACAGCCTTGTCTTGTTCCTGACCCTAAAGGAAACGCTTTAAGTTTTTTCCCATTGAGTATGATGTTAACAGTAGGTTTCTCATATATGGCCTTTATTATGTTGAGGTGTGCTCCCTCTGTATTACCACTTTGCTGAGCATTTTTATTATAAATCATTGCTGGATTTTATCAAATGCTTTTTCTTTATCTATTGATATGATCATGTGATTTTTCTCTTTCATTTTGTTTATGTGATCCATTGATCCATTTATTGATTTGTGAATATTGTACCATCCTTGCATCCCTGGAATAAATCCCACTTGATCATGGTGTGTGATCCTTTTAATGTATTGCTGGATCTGGTTTGCTAGTATTTTGTTGAGGATTTTCACATCTATGTTCATCAGAGATATTGGCCTGTAATTTTCTTTTTGGTTGTGTCTTTACCTGGTTTAGGGTTTAGAATAATACCGGCCTCATAAAAAGAGTTTGGCAGCCTTCCCTCTTCTTGATTTTTTTAGAATTATTTGTAAAGGAAAGGTATTACTTCTTTTTTGAAGGTTTGGTAAAATTCACCTGTGAAGCCATCTGGTCCAGGGCTTTGGTGTATCAGTAGTATTTTTATTACTGCTTCAATTTCCCTAGTTGTCATCTGTTTACTCATGTTTTCTGCTTCTTCCTGATTTAGTTTTGAATGATTGTGAGTTTCTAGCAATTTATTCATTTTGCACAGGTTGTCTTGGCATACAGTTGTTCATCACAATTTCTTACAATCCTTTGTATTTCTGCGGTATCAGTTGTTACCTCTCCTCATTCCTTTCTGATTTTATTTATTTGGGGTCTCCTCTCTCTTTTTCTTGTTGAGTCTGTTTAACAATTTGTCAATTTTGTCTACCTTTTCAAAGAACCAGCTCCTGGATTCATTGATCCTTTTCATTGTTTTTTAGTCTCTATGTCATTTAATTTTTCTCTGATCTTGATTATTTCCTTCCTTCTGCTTGCTCTGGGCATTGTTTGTTGTTGTTCCTCTAGTTCTTTTAGATGTAGGTTTAGGTTGTTTATTTGAGATTTTTCTATGTTCTTTGGATAGACTTGTATTGCTATGAACTTCCCTCATAAAAAATCCTCCCCTAAGGACTTTTTTTCCTTAAGGTTGGTTTCTAGTTTCAAGCTGTTGTTATTGAACACATCTGAGAAGGTGTTCAATATGATTTCAATTTTCTTGAATTTGTTAAGGTTTGCTTTGTGTCCTACCATGTAGTCTATCTTTGAGAATAACGCATGTGTATTTGAGAAGAATATGCATTTTGCTTCTTTGCAGTGAAATGTTCTATAGATATCAATTAAGACCATTTGAACTAGAGTGTCATTCAATTCTTCGGTATTTCTGTTGATTTTTTATTTGGAAGATCTATCCATTGTTGACAGTGGGTCGTTAAAATCCCCTACAATGACTGTATGCTGTCTTCCCTTTTATAAAGTCCTCCAAAATTTTCTTTATATAGTTAGGTGCACCTATATTGGATGCATATATCTTTATAAGAGTTATATATTCTTGTTGGAATACTCCCTTAAGTATTATGAAATGATCTTCTTTTTCTCTCGTTATTGCCTTTTCTTGCAGTCTATTTTGTCTGATATAAGAATTGCTACCCCAGCTTTTTTTCATGTCCATTTGCACAGAATATGTTTTTCCATCCCTTCACTTTCAGCCTGAGTTTATGTTTTGTTCTGAGGTGGGTCTCTTGTAGACAGTTTATATGTGGGTCATGTTTTCTTATCCATTCAGCTACCCTATGTCTTTTGTTTGGAGCATTTAATCCATTTACACTTAAGATTATTGATAGGTACTTATTCATTGACATTTTTTCCCTTTGTGTCTGTGTTCCCCCACTTCTCTCTCTCTCTCTCCCTCTCTCTCTCTCTCTCTCTCTCTACCTCTATCTCTATCTCAATCTCTATCTCTCTCTGTCTCTCTTCTTGTAGCAGTCTCTTTAGCATCTCTTGCAGCACTGGCTTGGTGGAGATGTATTCTTTTAGCCTTCTTTTGTCTGGTAAGCTCTTTATTTTGCCTTCCATTTTGAATGAGAGCCTTGCTGGATAAAGTAGTCTTGGTTGCAGGTTGCTGCTTTTCATTACTTGGATTTCTTTCCAACATTTCTTGCCAGTCCCTTCTAGCTCCTAGTGTTTCTACTGAGAAATCAACTGATAGCCTTGAGCTCCCTTGTATGTTACTAGCTGTTTCTCCCTTGCTGCCTTTAAGATTGTTTCTTTGTCTTTAAATTTTGCCATTTTGAGTGTAATGTGTCTTGGGGTTGTTCTCTTTGGATTGATCTTGCTTGAAACCCTCCATGCTTCTTAGACTTATGTGACTTTTTCCCTCACCAAGTTAGGAAAGTTTTCTGTCATTATTTTTTTCAAGCAGGTTTTCTGTCACTTGCTCCTTTTCTTCTCCTTCTGGTATCCCTATGATGTGAATATTATTATGTTTCACATTATTCCAAAGCTCCCTTAGACTATCCTCATTATTTTCAAGTCTTTTTTCATTTTGTTGCCCTGAGTCTTTTTTCCACCTTGTCTTCCATCTCATTCATTCCATCCTCTGCTTCGTCTAGCCTGTTCTTAATTCCTTCTACTGTGTTCTTTATTTCAGATATTGCATTCTTCATTTCCTTCTGGTTCTTGTTCAAGGTTTGTATATCCTTTTCATGCTGATGGAGGTCCCACTAAATTCCGTGTAGCTCTCACTAACTTCTTTGACTATCATTATATCCATTACTTTGAACTCCATGTCTGATAAGTTGCTTGCCTCAGTTTTGCTTAGCTCTTTTCCTGGATATTCCTCCTTTTCTTTCATTTGGGGGTTGTTTCTGAATCTCCCTATTTTAGTTGTCTCTTTGTGTTTGTTTCTATGTATTAGATTGATTTGCTTTGGTTCTCAGTCTTGTGGAGTGGCCTTGTGTGCTAGGAGTCCTGTGGGACCCAGTGGTGCAGACTCCTTGATCTCCTTATCTAGATGCTCTGAGCTCTGTGTGGGTTATGTAGACTCTCCTGTTGTATTTGGGTCTTGATTATTACCAGCCCGTTTGTTGGTGGGATCTCCCTGCCATCTGGCTGGTTAAGAGACTCAACTCCACAACCTACTATATGCTGTTGTATAGGTCCTGGCTAGCTCTTCTCAAGGAAGATGGTAGTTGTGGAGCCCAGGTAATATCGGGCCAGGAAAATGCAACAGCCACTCCCCCAGGACTCTCCCCAGTACCTCCCACTCCAGACTAACCTTGCATGACTTCAGACTGCCCCACCCTCCCTTCACAGGAGCCCAAGGTGGGTAGCCACACACACAAAATCTAAGCTTTGACACTTTCAGAGAGGGAAGAGAAAAAAGAAAAAAAGATAGTGGTTTTGTCTCCAGCAGTTTTTGTCTCTCCCCAAGGCAGAGAGCCTGTATATTGGCAGGAGCTTTCCCCCATCTGGCTGACTGAGGTGCTCAGCCCCTACCATGACTTCCTTTGCCTTGAGAGGGCTTCTTGGTGTGGATTCAATCTCCAGTTGGGGCACGCAGAGGAGGCCACCTATCCGCACTTCTTTTTCACATGTACACCTCTTCCCTTCTCTCCCAAATTAATAGATTATGCCCTGTATGCCTCACCTTCTTTTAGGTCTCTTATCATCCTGATGGGGTGGGGGAAGGAAGGAATGAGTCCAGCAGCTATATTATAACATGGATCTGTGGCAGGGGGTGCTCACACCACTTCCCTCCGGTGAGTCAGCCTAGGGCTCCTACAGCTGAGCTGCTGCACCTGCAATGCTGTGCTCCCAGGGTGGTCTCTGCCGCCAGCCTCTTCAGTTAGACTCTGCCCTACTCATGGTTCCTGTGGCACCCTGGGGTGGGGAGGTGACTGCTCCCTCCCTGGTAACTTCCACAGTCTCCAGACCCTGGCTCCTGGCAGAGCTGGAGTGTGTGACCCTGCCCCGGGCAGAGGACACTGATACAAGTCTGGTTGCCCCAAATCTACTCTGCCAGAGATGTGGGATTGGGCAGGAGCCAGGAGAACCTAGGCCACACTTCCACACAAACCCACTCACTGACCTGTATACACACTCACTCACATACTCTCTCGCTCATACTCAGCTGGATTTTTGAGTTGATTGCTCCATGGTTTAGCTGCAAAACTGGTGCAGGGCTGGGAACAAGTGGATGGAGTTTCCAGCTACTCTGCAGCCACCTTGGAGCCTCTTCTCAAATTATTTTTTCTTATCATAGGGAATGTTAGGAGTAAGGTCAACCTAACCCAACAGGAAATAAAGCATTTAACCCTCTTTCCAAGTGATTTGTATATCTTGGAGACCTGTGTGTGAGCCCCAAGTGTTTGCAGTTTTGCTAGGACTCATTGCCTGGCGCAGTTCAGAGGGCTCTAAGACTTTCCTTTGCTTCTAGTAAGACCCAAATCAGCCCAGAAAAGAGAATTTGGCTGCAATATTATATTTCCTTATGCATTTGTTTAAATAAATTATACAGAATGTCACTCCATACGGGGTAGAGTTTTTAAGTTTTTTCAGTATCCTGTTGCACTGGACACTGCAGTTCCCAGTTTTGTATCCCCAGCCCTAGCACACTGATCAATGACAAGTGCTCAGTAAATGTCCATAGACAGCATTTCATTACTGGACGGAAAGGAAAAACATACGCAGTTGAAATGTATGTTGTTAAGTCTAGTACATATTATTTTTTTAAAAAGCAAAAAAGACTTCCTTTTAAAAGACTTTACTTTAAATATTTATTTGAAACTACATCCAATAAAAGTTTAAACGAGTTTTTGAGATTGTGTGCGGTTGTAATGTTCCTCAGGCATACTGAGCAGGTTCCTAGGAACAAGAGACCCTGCAAATCTGTCTGCCACTTCTTTCAGGCTCCCACCATGTTTTGTACTTTGGTGTTGTTATTCAAAGTAACTGAATTTTTAGAAATGATTAGCTTTGTGAAGATAATGCCACGCTGAAATGTAGGCTTCTCTTCCGAAGTGTTTTTGTCACGTACCTGTTTTCTGACGTGTGTAACTCAAAACACTAAACCTTAGAGACTAGATTACATTGCTTCAGCCTAAGAGTGAATTCATTTCATTCCAGCGTACACTGCCTATGCAACACCTGTTCCCTGCAGGTGTTATTAAGTATTTTGTGCACACCTACACATATTATTGAGGCAGGAATCACAGCTGTTTGTAATTTAACTGTAACTGTAATCCTGAGTATAAAATAGAACTAACATAGCCAGTTACGAAACATTAAAATAAAGAATCATGCAGAGATCTTTTCTTGGGAAGGCCTCAAAAGTGTAAAATAAAGATCAAGGTAGTTATTCAATAATTTCCAAAAGCATTGAGCATAGCTTTATTATTTTCTGAATATGATTCATGTTTTCAAGGTTTTCTTCTATAAAATAAAACAACCTATCATTGCAGGAGAAGGTCTCTTTACTGCACCTATTTTCTACTTTTATATCAGTCCTAGAGAGAGTTAATAACGAGTTTCTGGACTCTTAAAAACACTCATTGAGCCAGCAAAAGTAAGTTCTTTGTTATCTGAAAGAAAATGACCCAAATATCAATATGTCTTTTTTTAACATATTTTATTGATAATGCTATTACATTTGTCCTACTATCCCCCCTTCGTTCCCCTCCTCCCTGAACACCCTCTCCCACTCCCCCTCTTTAGTTCATGTCCATGTGTCATAAGTTCTTTAGCTTCTACATTTCCCCTTCTATTCTTGCCCTCCCCGTCTATTTTCTATCTAACCTCTATGCTACTTATTCTTCATACTTCCCCCCGCCCTCCTCCCACTTCCTTGTTGCTAACCCTCCATGTGATCTTCATTTCTGTGTGTCTGTTCCTGTTCTAGTTGTTTGCTTAGTTTCTTCTTGTTTTTGTTTCAGGTGTGGTTGCCAATAATTGTGAGTTTGCTCTCATTTTACTACACATGTTTTTTATCTTCTTTTTCTTAGATAAGTCCTTTTAACATTTCATACAATAAAGGCTTGGTGATGATGAACTCCTTGACCTTGACCTTATCTGAGAAGCACTT